>JAUDYJ010000009.1:11950000-12550000 GCA_030761175.1 Masticophis lateralis | reverse complement strand
TCCAGCCAGTTCGGATCGGTTCAGGTGAACCAGTAGTTAAATTGCTGGCTGGCCGCACTCCTTCCCGCTCCGCCCCTTTCAGGAGTCCCCACGCACCCTGTTTTGGCTTCCAGGTAAGTGCAGGGAGGCCTCCTAGGCCCCAAATGGGGCATGGGAGGGTGCAGCATGCCCCCCTGTGCCCCATTTTTGTTCCTAGGAGGCTTCATGGAGGCCTCTTAGGCCCAAAACGGGGCGTGGGGGGGGCACATCTCTCCGCAGCCCATTTTTGCTCCCAGGGGGCAATATGCTGACTCTGTAAGCTGCTTAGAGAGGGCTGTAAAGCACTATGAAGCGGTATACAAGTCTAAGTGCTATTGCTATTGCTAAAACTGAATTCTGAAAGGTCACTGGATTGGAAAAATTGGGCAGGTGTGAAATGACTCTGTTTTACCAACCTGGTTCTGCTCTATTTCTAGGGGCGGAGCACTGGAGCCCTATGAGATCCTCACCACGTTTCCCCTTCGGGTGTATAACGACGATGCCGTGAGCCTGGAAGAATGTGGGCTGGTCCCCAACGCATTCCTTCTGCTGAGGAAAAAACTCTCTCCCACCAAAGCAGGCAGGGAATAGCTGTAATGGTTCACAGTAGACGCATCAGACTTGGCTGCCATTCAGCTAGGAAGTTGTGTGCCTTCTTCTCCTTCTCCAAGGTAGCTGCTCGGATACGAGCCAAAGGTCTTAACTGTATGAGAGCAGGTCCAGGATGGAAACAAGTAAAACTTGTAATTCCAGCTACACAGGTTAGAATTAGCCACTGTATTCTCCCTGCCCTCCCCCCCCCACCTGTGCCCCCCAAGTAAACAAGCCAGGGCAAACTAAAGGAATGTTGAATGGCTTAGATATAGAGCAGTGTTGCTCAAGCTTGGCAACGTTACACTGTGAGGACTTCAACTCCCAGAATTCTCCAGCCAGCCACAGAGCTTTATGCAACACTTTTCTTTCTGATCCTGACAGAGGTAAAAGACTTTTCGCCTTACTTGTCTCATTCTACCCAGCCTGAAAGGAACTGAAATAAATTGGCCTTTATTACCATTCCTTTAGGAACGTCAGTCTATTTCCCCAAGAAAAACAGTTGGGGCAGTCAGTGCCAGCTGTCAACTTCTTGAGCATCGTAAAACTTTTTGTAAAACACAATACCCGTTTGGGGATCATCCCCCGCCCAGATATAGCACCATTTTCTTTGTACTCCCAACTGTTGTAAATCATAAGCAGGAAAGGCAGACATTTCTGGATCCTATTCTATCCTATAAGGACATCCTGAAAATCATCAAAGATGAGAGATGGGGGGAGAGCTTTCTCTCTGTGGGCAGATTTAATGTGTGGAGCAGACAAGTGCCTGAAGCCAAGGAGGACGAGTAGTCCAGCTATTTTTTTTTCTTTTCTTTTCTGGAAGAGCTATGGCTGCAAGTACTAACTGCGAGCTTTCCTCAGTTGTGTCTCTGGATGTCACAAATTTAGTTCCCAACTGCCCTCTACTCCATTGTCTTTTGGTGCTTCCAGCTGGGATGTTATGAGAATAATCAGCCTATCTGAATAGGAGTTGAGTGGGAGTGACAATAATGCAGCCAATTCCAGCCAACTTCTTTCTCATTGTTTGCCTTGTGCTTCCACAGAAAGCGCTTTTTTTTGACTTAACCTAAGCCTTTTATTACTCATTGTAGCTATTACTGTAGGTAACATGAAGTATCCAGATAGTTTGTTAAGTCCCAAAATAAGCTTATTTCTTACTGTTGTCACTAGTTTTGTGCCCACTGAGTCCCATTTTTTGAACTGGTTAATTTCCCTGTCCCTTTATAGAATTCTTTATTGGCCAAATGTGTTCGGACGCACAAGGAATTTGTCTTTGGTGCATATGCACCAAAGTGTACATAAAAAGAAAAGATACATTCGTCAAGGACAGAGGTCAGCAACCTGCGGCTCCGGAGCTGCATACGGCTCTTTGGACTCTCTGCTGTGGCTCCCTGTCAGGTGATCCCACCATTGGCTGATCCCACCCCTCACCCAGTCACTCCTTGCCTGGCCTAAGAAAGTAAGGGTGACGGCAGGGGATGGAGAAGTGGCCAGGGCAGAGACAGAGATACTGAGAAAGTGGGAGAGAGAGACAGAGAGATACAGAGAGAGGGAGGGAGGGAAGGGAGAGAGGGAGATGTTAAAAGGAATTTGTGGTTCCTGGTGTTTTTTAAAAAACGGTTCTCTACCCTAATGACCGTCTGGGTAGGCGTGGCTGGGGGGAGTGTCATTTGACTGGTGGAAGTGAGTGACATAGAGTTGGCCATGCCCACCCAGGTTTTCTGGCTCCCGGTGTTTTCTTTTTTGTGGAAAACGGGTCCAAATGGCTCTTTGAGTATTTAAGGTTGCAGACCCTTTGTCAAGAATTGTAAGACACAACACTTAATGATAGTCATAGGGTACAAATAAGCAATCAGGAAACAATCAATATCAATATAAATCGTAAGGATACAAGCAATGAATTTACAGTCATGCAGTCATAAGTGGGAGGAGATGGGTGATAGGAACAACGAGAAGACTAACAGTAATGCAGACTTAGTGAATAGTTTGATAGTGTTGAGGGAATGATGTTGTCTGTTTGGATGAAGACTTTAAGCATTAAGCATTTCTGGGTCTTTGGAGAGGTTCAAAAGAAGGCAGGCTGGATTTCTTCAGCATCTATGTCTTCTGCCGATGCCCAGTTTTTCCTCCCTTGGGGTTTCGAACTTCCAGAATTATAGCAGGGTAGGGATTGAATAATGCATTACAATTCCCCCCCTTGTAGCAGCAGTTCCTTTCATGCAGAAAGCTAGCTGAGCAAATAGAAGGCTTTAATAATTAAAAGCACATTTTGCCAGCAACAGCATCTATAGTGGTATGGTGTTATATAAGCCCAGGCGCTGTGTGTGCAAGGCCTTTCTGACCAGGAGGAATATCTTAAAACATTTTTCCTAAGCCTGCCACAAAGTTGCAGATATGTATTCATTACACAAAAGATACGCTAGATGTTTGGTTTTTTAAACTTTAAAAATCAATTCTTGATGCTACTAAACCACAGTTGTTTCAGCACAACTTACTTTTGCTACACACATAAGGTGCTTGCAGTCAACTCAGCTGGTTATCTTTCCAGAAAGAGCTGTGGGGTGGACAAATGCTTCATCGTCAGGAGAATATGTCTTTTAATCACTAAAATTGCCTGCCACCACGGATCCATAACATTTGACAAATTGTGGTAACCGTTAGGGCTATTGATTTGGGGGCTGGTGCGGGCGACATCTGGATTTTTACAGAACAGAGATGGTAAGCCTAATACTCAATTGAAGGCGACTCTTTAAAATCTGTAAAATCTAAGGATACCAGAGCAGGTATTTTGCCATTGTTCCCAGCTGCAAAAAAGCAGTAAATTGGCTTCTGTTTTTCAAGACCTGGTGCTAATCTCCCGATGTTTAAAAATAATGATGCTGGGTTTTCAACCAGAATTTTGACTTTACATAACAAGCCAAGCCCAATATAATTTAGGGTTTGGGTTTTGCATGTTGTACTCAGATGTGTTTCTCCCCCCCCCCCCCTTCTCTCCTTGAACAATAGGCTCATTCTCCAAATGTTTATCTGTACTGTAACCAAAGCAGCATTGTCTGTGTACAAGAGGGAAGTTGTAGTAAGACAGTTTAGCCATAGTCCAACTGAGTTTCCCACCTACACTTAGTTTGGGTGGGGAGGAAAATGAATAACATGTACCATGAACAAGGGCACTCTTTTTTGGCAACTTCTTGTACAACTGTGAAGTGCAACAGCAGCTGACATTTTATATTACTATCTCCTCCTCTCTGGGAGGCAAAGAGAATGATGCTGATTGGTCCTTAAAGCAAGAGGGCAGGATGCATTTTTTTAAAAAAAAAAATGATCTATATGCCGCCCTTCTCCAGAGACTCAGGGCAGCTTACAATACGTTAAGCAATAGCCTTCATACTTTTGTATATTTATACAAAGTCAGCTTATTGCCCCCACAAACTGGGTCCTCATTTCACCTACCTTAGAAAGGATAGAAGGCTAAGTCAACCTTGAGCCTGGTGAGATTCAAACTTACAGTAATTGCAGGCAGCTGGTATTAATCACAATGCTTTAGTCTGCTGAGCATTAAGGTCTTCTTGAGAAATGCTGTCAAGTATTTATCTATTTCTTGTCCCTTTTGCATTATTTTCACTAAAAGGCAACTTCGCACATTGCCTCATACTTCGGTGCTAGGGAAATATTGTGGAAAGTCTCTTTCCTAGAAAAAAAAAATGGCCACTGAACTGTGGGACACGGGACAATTTTCACAGCACAAAGAAGTGCAATGACTTAGTCTCACATTACAAATGGTTCAGTGGTGGGATTCAAATTATTTAACAACTGGTTCTCTGCCCTAATGACCAGCTGGGTAGGCGTGGCTCGGTACTCATGTGACTGAGTGGGCGTGGCCAACTTAACATCACTCACATCAATGGGCGCTTCGCCTTAGCTGTTACAATGTAATAAGGGTTAACCAGAGAGGCAGTTTCTGTAAGCAGGGCAATAAAGATTAGACTAGAAACACCTCCAGAAGGTTTCCTTCCTGCCTTCCTTACAGGATTAGCCCTGTAAAGTGGAAAAAAACCAAAATAAGATTTCTTCTAACAACCGGTTTTTTGAACTGTTTAGAAAGTTAACAACTGGTTCTCCCAAATAGGTGCAAACTGGCTAAATCCCACCATTGAAATGGTTGAAAAAAACCCAAACACTAAATCCTATTTTAGATACATATTGTAGGAGGCAGTTGTGCCAAACACTTGTACTTCTGCCATTCTTCCGGTACATTTGGGATTAAAAAAAAAAAGATAATACTGCCCAACTATAACCATGAAAGTAATCAAGTTGCTAAGAGTTAGAAAAACAGATTTCCAAATGAATGAACAGCGTAGCATCCAACTCCTGCATCCAACCGGACCATTTAAAAAAAAAAAAAAAAAGCACAGAACCACTATGATGGAGGTTTTTAGCAATATTTAATGGCATCTTAACAAAAACATGGCTGTTTATAAATTTTGCTTTCAGAAATAAAAAAAAAGAAGAAAAGAAAATGCACTTGGTCCAAGTTTGCAAAAAGCCAGTTCCAAAAAGGCGGGGGGGGGGGGGGGGAATGGGGGGGGGAGAAGCAGGAAACAGCTGAGGCTAAAATAGAGTGGAAATTGCTTTCCCCTCTTGGGGAGCAAGGGCGGGTTTTTTTCCATTGCCAGGTGGGACACAAAGAAAAAAGCACTAATGGACTAGGAGAAATGCTCTTGCTGCCCTCTGGAGAACCACTTTTAAGAAAGGCTGAGCTACATCACCATGTTTTAAGACAGAAACACACACACACTCCCCCTCTCCCCCCCACTACCGACAGAGAAGGCAATGGGAGCACAAAACCATGTGCAGCACTTTTTGCATTGCTCGACAAGAATCATCCCAGCAAGAGCAGATGTCTGCTGCTCTCTTTCCTGGGTTAAAATGAAAAAGGAACTACGGGAACTGACATTTGCACATTGAAGGACATATGGTGATAAGAAGGGAAGAAGCAACCAGCTCTTCCCCTTTAACACTAAGGGCAGTCTGAGCTTGAAAAAGAAAAGGGAGAGGGCAGTGGGGGGGGGGGGGAAGTAGGGGAAAGCTCTGCTTTCCAAGGTCCTTAATTAGAAGATTAGCATCAGTCTACCACCCCCATAGGCACGAGGAGAAGGGGCCCAGCTGCATTCGAGCCGGTCTTTGGAGACCACAGTGAAAGAGGGAATGCAATTCAGAGGCAGTTGGAGAAGAGGTTGGTCGCGCATAGAGCTGACAATCGCTTAGGAGGTGATCCATCTGGAATGCAGAATTTCCAAGCCCTGGATGGTTTTCATGTGGGGAGGAAGGTTTTTCACGGCGGGGCAGGGAAGAAGCAGGCTCAGGCTAACTTCAGGAATTGCTGCAGGGTGTTCTGTTCCACTGCTTCCACAAACAGTTCGTAGTCCTGTCAGGTGGGAGAAAAGTAAACTAAAAAAACAGGGACATCATGCAGGGAAAGGCTAAGAATTTCTTAGCATCAAACCAAGACAGCCTCTGGGGCCAAACAGGAGAACAGCTTTCATTACAGAATGTTCAAAGCCCAGCTAAAGACCTGTTCTTGTGCATCAGAACTGATTATATAGCCTTCTCCTCTGTAATCCTCTCTAGATACTTATCTTCACTTAACAACTGAGAAGTTAATCACGTCAAAAGTAAGGTTTGAGGTATAATACAATTATGCTTACGTTGCTTAAATACAGTTGATACTATTGCTTCCATGTATTTCATCCCCTTCTATCACGTGCAAAACAATAATTTGGTGGAAACATCTGCAGAATCCCTGGGAGATACACCTAAAACCTTCAACTAAATGGCTCGCAGGTGTTTTTGCTCAGACACCAGCCAGTATTTGTGAAAGCCACAAATACTTTATATATCCTCTGCTGTCTTCCTTTCATAGCTGTTCTGTCTGATACAAACTGAGTCATTCCCCACTTTGAGCCTTTACTCAGGATTTGGTCAGAATAGAATAGGAATGGAATATTATTCTATTATTCTATTCCTATTCTGGAATGGAATGGAATAGAATAGCATGGAATAGAATAGAATGGAATAGGAATAGAATAGAATAGAAATAGGAATAGAATAATAAAATATAGAAAATGAGAATAGAATTGGCCAAGTGTGATTGGACATACAAGGAATATAAGGAACGGGCCTGCAACTTTCAGCATTAATACAGTCCATACATGCTAGAGTCGACAATGTCTGAAAAATCCTTTTTTTCACAGAACAAGGCTAACGACCACTGGCATGATGACATTTTCACAGTAAATGCCTTTTAACCTGCAGTATATCACTTGTCGGTATCAGTATTAAGGCAAAGAATTAGAATTTTTTTTACAGATACTTTCAGGTAGAGGGAAAACGAGAGTAACCTTATGCCCACAGGGCTGCTCCCCCTGCAAATGACCCTCTGACTTTGTCAGGAAATGGCTTAGGAACATAATTTAGCTGGAGTCGATATTCATTTTCCTCTCAAAGGGATGCATCACCATAGTCTATTAATATTTCCTCCTGCTGTCAGCAAACCAAATAACTCTTTCTCACCCTTACATTAATGATTCATTTTATAGTCTGAGACATTTTGTAATAAGCACCTAAAAGAGTATGGAAATGTATAGAAAGAGATGGTATTTTCCCTCCCTGTCCTAGCAAGATTCTCTGTCTAGTTTCATGCCAAGCCCAGCAAGATTACAGCTTTCCTTTAACTTACTCAAGGGACTTTCACTGTAACAGGTGCTATTAAAAATGTTTGGAAACAGCAAGCGTTGCCCTACATATTTGAAAAAAGGACTGTTGAGAAAAAATCATTTAAACATTTGCTGGAGGAGCCTAAATCTCCAGATGAAGAACCCCTCCAGATGTTGAAGAACTACAACTCCTAGCAGCCCCAGCCAGCATGGCCAATATCAAGGGATGCTGGGAGTTGTAATTTAGCAATATTTGGAAGGCTAGAAGCTTCCTTTCACCATTCTAAACAATACAAAATGGCACAAGTAAGAATACCACCGCAGTCATATTACGCATAAGGAGTTGTTAACTCTGAGCTACTTATGCACAGCTCTTGTCATGCAGGCCCTTCATTCATTTAGCCTTAATATTGAAATCTTGGCCTAGTCACAAGATGAGGCTACCAGAGCCAGTATTCCATCCTATGATTGTAGATTAGCCTCTTATGTAAAACTACAAGTTAATTATTAAAATTAACTTGTCAGCAAAGGCAGGGAATTCTAGTTAACACAAGGCCAACGTGCATGGAGAGTACAGAGAGAAGGGCAACATTCATTCTCATTTAAAAGAGGCCAACAGAACTGAACAAAGTCCAGGCTGAAAGCAAAAGAAACAATGAAGGCCAGAGATGAGCAATGAATATAAAACAATTGTGAAAGACGCCAGATGGCAGCACTTAGCCAACCTTGGCTGATCTTTAGAAAGGGAAAAAAATTGATCAAGCAAGGATGGGCATAATATTTACCCAGGAAATTCAAGACTGCAGCTCAGACTGGGAAGTTAAAAATGAAACACGCCCTGGAAAAAGTCAACGGCACTGGCAAGCCTCATCTATATTATAGCCAAATCTATGGATACTCCCATGCCAGGAGATTGACTCAAGGACATATTTACCATGATCATGGTTGGTTCTTCATCCACCTCCAACTTTTTTATGCTCTTGCTAAAGGCTAGGCAGCTAGAAATCCTTGGCTGTACATTTAGATCAATTAAACAGCTACCAGTACATTTACTTTGAACTAAACAAGAAACCAGACAGTCCATTTTGTTGTGGAGGTAGTGGGCACCTTTTTTTTTTTTTTTTTTGGCCTTCGAGTCAGTTTTGACTGCCTGGACATGTCTGCAGTTTTGTTGGCATTAACACATTGGCACAGTGAATAGCCCCATGTACCAGGATGCATCCAAGTTGCTCGTTCTTAATGAGATGCAAAACATTTAACTCTGCTACTGCTGTCCCAGGGGAAACTCTCCCAAACACTAATGTACAATGCAGCACCTACTACCTACAGCCAGGAGTCACTCACCCCGCAGTAGTGGTCCCCGTTGAAAATCTGGGGAGGAATGGCTTTGGGGTTGCCCGATTTGTTCCTCATTTCTTCCCGAAGGGCATTGTCTTGGGAGATATCCACCATGTTGTACTTGATGTTCTTTCCATCCAAGATCCTGGTCACTTCGCTCTGCTGGGATTTGATCTGTGGGGCAGGCATATCAATGAGGGAAAGGAAAGAAGAAGAAGAAAAAAAGGGGAAGAGGGTGAATCACCCTGCATGGGGATATGCAAAGAAGGCAACTGAAATATGAAAAGCCAGAGTCATACTTCCAGTGAATGAATTCAATCCTATCGCTAAATACAGGCAGAATCCTCCACTAGTGATCAAGGAGATGGCAGCCCCCCAACAGGAGCAAGGATGGCTCCACGCCTGGGGATGAGGAAGGAAGGAAGGAAGGAAGGAAGGAAGGAAGACTCCATGTCTCGGGGTGGGGGAAGAGCCTTTAGTAAAAGGAAGACCCTCCCTCCCCCTTTGTCACAGGATTGGATTTCTTCCCGTTCAGCTTTTTCTCAAATCGCTCCAGAGTCCCCACTGGCGTGGGCGGGAATTTGGAACCGAAAAAGAATTGCTCCCCTTACACTTAAGGAATCCACCCTCGCGGGGAACCTAAAGGGAAGAGAAGCCCACCTAAAGCCAAGAGGAAAGATTCCTTGCCCGCCCTCCAGATGTTCTGGCTGGAGGATGCAGAGGCCAGCACATCTGGAAGACCTGGCTGGGGAAGGGGAGGGACGCGAGAAGCGGGGAAAGGAAAGTGCGGAAAGAGCAGGACCGTTTGGGGCGGAGGGCGCCCAGGCAGTCTCCCCAGAGGAAGGGGAGAAGACGACCACCCCCGTCGGCAGCGCATACTGCAAAGGGGCGGCACCGACCTCTTGCAGGGACTGAGGGGCGCGGGTGGGTGGGTGACTGGGGGGGCTCTGGGCTGGGCTTACCTCCCGAGAACCGGTGACTGAAGTGCTGTAGATGGTGAGACAGGCCATAACTGCTGGTCGCTTCCAGCCGCTCCTTCTCGCTGAGTTGCCCGCTGGGTGGGTGGATGGATGGATGGGGAAGGAAGCGAGAGGGTGGGCAGGGCTCCGTTGCCTCCCCAACCCCAGCCAGCACGTGACCGCAGACCGACCAATGGGGTGAGAGGCCGCGAGCATGCGGAACAGATCCGCTCTCCTCCGCCAGCCAGGTTGCGGTCAGAGGGAGCTGCTGGAAGGGGTCGCAGGAAGATTCGGAGGAGGCCCGCTTCCCGTCCCCCCGTCCCCCCCCCCGCGCTTTTCTTTCTTTCCGGAGCTGCAGCCTCCGCGAGCCTCCTTGCAGCTCTTCCGGAGTCCCCAGCCCAGAACGCAGCTGGGGTGGCCGCCAAGGAAAGGGGGCGTCTGCTCTGCGGGTGTGGAAGGTCTCTGACTCATCAACTGGCAGCGCTTCTGGACGTCTTTGTGTGTGCAAATTCAGTCGTAATTGTCCCACTGATCAACTTAGTCTTTCTTTCACACATTTTTCTTTTCTTTTTTCTTTACAAGTTTTTTATGCTTATTTGTGTTCCCGGTTGCATCTGGCTCACGAATCCCCGACCTTCCTATTTTCAGCTCGTTTTATTAGCAAAGATGGAAAATGGCAGCTATAAAAATAGGTGGGATTTCTTTTTTTACTTCTGCTTCTTAGAAAGCTAGGCAACTGCTATAGTTTCAACCCTTAGTTATTTTAATAACTTTTTAAAATTTTGAATGTGAATTGATTCGCGGCAATTTTATTGCTACGCTTGAGTTTGCATCAATAAGCAATGTGTATAATTTCAATAAAAACACATTTTCTAAATTTCTCATTTAAGAGTCAGATTAGGGCCAACATCTCAGGGCTGGAATTCAAAACATTCCATATACTTTGATTGAAAGCAATTAGGTCAACTCTACCAAAACAAAAAACCTTGTTCTTATTTTTAAAATAAATTTAATTTCTTCTGAAAGAAATATGTTAAAACAATGAACACAGTTGCAGCTTTTCCAGAAAGGAAATATTCCTACTTTGAAAATGTAATGTAGAAATTGTGCAGTAAACTGCAATCTTACAGTGAAATTCAATGCAATCCTTGTATAAAGGATATACTTTATAAAAAAGTAAAAAGTTCTACTTTTTTGTAGTAAAAATAACCAGCATATAAACATATTTTCCTTGTCTGCAAACATAACAAAATGAACTTTTCCCTATACCTGTACAAAAAGTTCAAGTCAAAATTTCTGCCAAATGCTGACTGACAATAAAGCAATTTTTGTCACAATTTCAGATCATAGCTTTACAAACATTCCTATTTTTTTTATTGAACTTTTACCATCCTTTAGTAAAAGTCTTAAATTGAGAAATGTATATGAAATATTATTAAAATGATAGAGATTTAGAATGGTGTTTATAGTCTAGAATGTTGGGCGAAATAATTGAATGATAAATGTTTAGAATAAGATTTTTTTTCCTTTTTTCTAAAAAAAATGTAATTGGATAAAAATGGGAACAAAACTGATTGTGGGAATCTTAACAATTGTACTTATTATATGACAGAACAAGCACCTGCTCTAAAAAGATGTATTTTATATTTTGTGTTTTGAAAAATAAAAAAATGGGAAAAAAAATAGGGAATGTTTGTAAAGCTATGATCTGAAAAGATCATAGAGTTGTCAAAATGTAGAATACTAGCTATTATAACTATATTGCATCTGGAATGTACCAGAATTTGGGAAATAGCTGTCTGCAAACCAACAAATGTCAAATAATGTATAGACTGACAAGTGTATGCATTATCACACTATTATGTATTCTAAAGCTTTAGAAGAATGTCAAGAAGGTATACTAATTAGTGGCACAATAAACTTGCTGTGTCCAGATAGTCTACTAGCAAATAGCAACCATTGTTTATAAATTTATTCAATTAGGCTAACTGAGTAAAAGTAACTCAAAATATAGTTATTCAGCAAAAATAAAATCCATGAACCAATTATAGGAAAATAAATGCAGAAAGTGGAGCAGTACAAATTAATTTCCTTCAGTCTCAAAAGACTATGGCATAGTGCTCTGGAAAGAGGTCCTAAAACAGCATCTAGTGTGACTAAAAGCAGTACAAATACTTTGGCTCTATTTTGATGATAGATGAAACGAAAGCATGGACATAAGGGGTAGGTTTGATGAGGCAAAAGCAGCTTTTGGAAAAATAACTAAACACATTTACTGCCAGTTTTAAGCTGAGAACTTTGTATGCTGTTACATTTTGCATGTTTTTTTAAAGAAACGTTTACAAAAGAACACATTGCTTAGGTCCACACATAAACTACTATGATACATTATGGCGTTCTAAGCTCTTGGGAAAAACACCATGTGTTTTTCAGCACAAGCTAAAGAACTGGCAAGTGTGATTTTAGTTTTTTTATATAATTATGTTATTTATATATTGCCTGATCCTAAGCGACTCTGGGCAATTAAATAATGATCAGGTTTGAAAGAAGGACTTAGAAAGATATTTAAAATAATGGTTGAATCTATACAAAATAAGATGGTCCTCCAGAGAATGGGCAAAGATAGGGAAATATGAATTTCATCCAAAAAAGAAAATTGGAATATCTAGGACCCTAGGTGAATGATAAATATCCATCTTAATTATATGAAAAAACATTCAAGGGGTTGTCAAAAATATATTGTTTTAAAGAATAAATAGCATTGATTACAGCCAACTTTTACACCACTAAATGAAGTAAGCAATCTGTTTAAATTACATAAGCATTCATATACTTAGTTAAATACATCTACAGCTGGGATTCAAATTAAAAGAATGGAGAATTTGTGATTTACAGTTCTCTCATTTGAATAATTTCCACTGGTAAACATTTGACCTGTTGCAGGAACATATTCAGTTTTCATTTCAAGGTCAATTTTCAATTCTAAGAGCAAGCGTAAACCGTCTACATGCCTTCACCATCGATCATGCTACCTACAGTTGACAGGAATTCATCAACATCAGTAGCCACCGCCAGCCATGCTTGTCCTAATGTAAGGTCTTTTTGTAAAGTGCTGGCACAGCATTAAAGACTCCTCCAATATTACAACCTTGTGAAAGAATGTGCATTAATCTGTTCAGTCATAAGGACTAACAAATTACCACCTTCCTGTTTCACAGAAGGCCTAGTTTTAAAATCAACCTACAATTCTTTCTATTACACCGTATATAAACTTAATTGCGCCCATTGCAACAATATGAAAATTCAGTTTCTCTCTTTCCAAAGGTTTATTTTTAGGAGAATTAAGGCATTTCAACATTTGAATTCATACATTCTAGAATGTCAAGTTAATGCTTGCATAGAGAACAGTGATATGAAAATATAGTTTAAAAAGTGCATCTGCATTGAAAACGTTAAGAACTCAGGATGACAGACTGACATTGAAAGTGTCCATGCCATTAGCAGTGGTCATATCCTGAAACCTGGGGAACCAGCACAGGCTTTGGAGATCTAAAACATTTAAGGAGAAATGCAACAATGCTGTCTACAATTTCACTGTATTATTTCTAGTTTCAGGAAGGAATCGGAAAAAACCTGAGGGTACGAGATTATCTTAGCAATTTCAAAAACCTGTTAAAAAATAGATCTTTCTTCTGTTCAGACTTGCTTTACCACAGCTGATTCAGTTTTTCCTACATACGAACTGCCATTTTATATTCAATCCTAACTCATCAAAGCTGTCGCAACCTCGCAGCAATTACATGACAAAGAAAAAGAGTCTCCATGATTGTAGTGTCTGAAAAAACGTTTCTGTCATAAATTACAGAAATGAATGCTGGCAGACATTTTCCTGACTGCAGCTGCTAACAGGAACCAGATCCAGAATTACAGGATACAAAAAAAAGTTTTCGCCACACCCTTACAAGGCTCATTGTCCTTAGAGAGCTTTCCCGTCAAGAGAAAATCCGATTTCCAGCTGTGGGAAGCATTTTCACCGGAACAGGTAATAAAGACCTTCTGAAAACTCACCCTGCACAGTACAAACTTAGTTCACATCTTCCACTTACTTGGCCTTCACTGAGTAATGCAGTTATCGCCCACATCTTGAGCGTATCTGTCCGAAATAGCAGTCCGCAAATCTTCAATCTCTTTGTGTAACTGTTTTACATCTTCCACCTTCTTTGCTAGTGTGTCTGGTTTCAGCAAGTCTTTTTCTTGTTGAACAGAATAATGAACAGCTGTGAAATCAGAGGAAGGTTCTTAGATTAATTAGTCATTTTCCAGTGAAAAATCAGCATTGGGGATTGGCATCTAATCCCTATAACAGCTATGAATTTGGGTCCCCCCCCTTTTTAAAAAAACAGTTTTAAAAACTCTTATTAATGATCATGGTGATCACCTCCAAGTAGTTTGGAGTTAGGCGGATAGTGCAAAATACTACAAATCTAACCATTACACACACCACAATCATGAAACTCTACACAAGGGAGCTCCACAAGAAGCAATCATGCTTAAATAAAGTGGAGGGAAGAGTTAAAAGATTTTCTCAGCACAAAATAGTATCGTTCCCTAACTTCCATAAGGTACTATTAAAGAACATCAATAGGCAAGGTAGGACATAAGAGTGCCTACATGGAGGGCAAGAACAGCAAGTGACAAAATGTACATGTCGACATAATCACGCAAGTGCTGTGATTTAAGAGATCTGAGTCAGATTATCAGGGCCCAAGTAAGTAATGGGAGGATCTGCACAAGGGTGTCATTGGGTAGATGGTGTCGTGGTTTGCTGTGGACACCATGCTAAGAAAGTTATGAGGGTATTACAGTCTCAAAGTATTACAAACAAAGGGACCATAATCTTTCACTGCGGACAACAGGCTTCTATGACTTACTGTGAATGCCTAACAGCAACGACAAATTGGGATCTTTTCCTTGAGCCCGCTGAGTAACCACACTGTAGACAGAGTGCAAGTCCTGTAGGCAGCTGGCTAGTTCACTATGCAGCTCTTGGGTCAGGCTGGCTGTTTCATTTGACAGCAGCTGGCCCAGCTCCATCTGCCGGAGATGCTCCTGGAAGGTCAGGTTTTTTTCCATCAATTCTTGGTTCTGAGAAGACAGCTAAAAATAAGATGTAAAAAATCAGGACTTTCAAAAACGATTCCTGGTTCTTCACTAGCCATGATTCCACAGCTCTGGATTTTACAAACATGTTTGGGAACTTGGACATCAGAAAATACATCTGTAGCTTTTGCCTTTAGTTCTGATTACTCTTGGCATAGTATAGGCCAGGGGTGTCAAACTCATGTCGTCACAGTGGCATCATGTGATGTTTTGCAACTTTCCCCCCCTTCACTAAACTGGGCATGGGCGTGGCCAGCGCATGATGCATCCGGCCTGTGAGTTTGACAGCCCTGGTATAGGCTAACCATCACACAGCTTGGAGACTGAAAAATTACATTTGCAGGACTGGGATATTTGGCTTTTACAAGGAAGGAAAATCATGAAGTTTAGACTATTGCATCTGTGCTACCAGGGAAAATGGTCTTACAAAGAGAAGTGGAAATTATTGTAAGTATTCTGACAGGAGACATTCCAATACATTTATGCCTTGCTTCACAGAACAGAACTTCCAATTTGGAGACAGTTTTAATTTCTCCTCTTTTCCCCCCTCCAAACAGTAAATGCAATCTATCTTTGATTAAGAGAAGGGTAATGAGGTCAAAATATAGAAAAATAAAATTCCTATAATAGGAAAGACAATTTAGCATACTTTAAATAATATTCCTCAGATACATTTCAGGGAAGTAGGAATTGGTATAGATACACTTACAAAGTATTGGCAAATGAAGGAGTTACAGATGCTGTGCATATATTCTATAGAACTTTGTGATTGATTTTCTTTTCATTGATTCAGACATTTTTGGCACCAGATAGAAGTTTGCGGTCCAACCCTTTCTCTCCCCCAAACTATTTAGAGCAGTGGGGAAAAACAAAATGTGGATTGTGCTGCTTCATCCACTATCCAACTTCTGCTGGATTCAGCTGGGCAACCACATCTCCAGATCAAAGAATCTCCACCCAGCCTTCTTTTACAATATGTTTTAGTACCAAAGGAGAAAATCTAGCAGCTGAGATGGCACTAGATGTAAATCACATCTCAGCACAATAACAAAATTGTGGGAACCAGCCCTAGCAGAACCATAGTCTCACAATAATGCAAAACACTAATATTGTATGTGCTGGTCAAAAGACTTGAATCATGGGACTATAGGCATTCTCTTCAGGTCTCATGTAATCCCTCTAAACTGTATTTGTTTTTACTTTGAACTGACAGAAAGGAGACTTATTTAACACATATAGAAAAATAATTCTTGTTACCTTAATTAAATTTAAATCAAATGGAGTTTTTCCTTGTTTTACCTTCTTTTCCAAATATGGACCCTAATCTTCTACTCAAGGTGCAGGCATTAATTTAAAAAAGATTATGCACTTCTGAACTAATTAAGAGGGAAGGTTCAAATCAGGCTACAGATTTGAACTGGGAAAAAAAATAGATGGATAAGGATACACAATGCAAAGAGAGAAACTGCAATAGTAAACCAGTAAGAAGAATCAGACAGTCTGATAATTGGGATTGTTAAAACTGCCAACGTTTTTAAAAAGAAGCTATACTTCTTTCACAGCTCTGCGTAGCTGTTGCAATGCATTTTCCTGCTTCAAGGCTTCTGCCCTCAGAGCCTGGGCTGTTCCATCATCCTGGGCAATCTGTTCCTCCAGATCCTGGGAGTCAAAGACAAATTGAGATGGTGTCACTGGTGATGTGTTGCTTCAACAAGAAGTTCGCCTTTAATGCTCCAATAAGAAGCTCACCTTTATTTGTGAAGACAAGTGATCCAATTTCTTCTTCTGATTTTCCACAATCTAAATTTAAAGAATCAAAATGATCAAATGTTCTCTTACATCTTCCAGCAATATGAGCCTGCTGCTGAATGAACGCACTCACAAGCAATTGTATCCTTGCACATGATCTAACTAACCTAAAGGACTTGAAAAGTTTCACTCCTGGGGATAATCCCACATACTCAAATTGCTAATTAGCATAATTTATGGGTTCTTTCAGAGAAGCTACTTTATTGCAAATCTGAACTATCCCATACAATGCAGCCTTAGTTTAAAACCATATTTGCAGGAAAAGCTGAACTGTCAAACATCTGTGTTCATCATAAAAAAAAGATATAAACAATATTTATCCAATATTTATCCAAGAAACAGAACAAAATTAAACTAGGCAAACATGCCACTCAAGACACTGTTTCTTCAAAGACAATGTGGGAAGATTCCCATATTTGTAACTGTAGACTACAGAATTAACCAGGTATGCTTATTTTAAGTGAACGCAACTGTAAATTTTGATCCTTTATGATATAAAACTTTGATTGGTTTATAATCTTGATCAAGTACATCCCAGCCTGATTAATGAGATATTGATATGAGATCCTAATACAAGAATGTTGATATATACAAGTGATCATAAGACCATAAAGGAAGAGAATGCTGATCTTCTATCTATTCAATATAGAACAGACACCACCTTAAGAGCTCCCATCTCATCTTTGGAGTTACCTTCCTGAGAAGATCCCGTTCTTTGTGCAGAGCCTCCTTTTCTCCTTTCTCTCTCTCTATCTCTTGGGCATAATCTTCTGGTACTGAAGGCTTCATCTGCTGCATTTTATCTTGAAAACTAAGAAACGAGAAGTTTTCATTAAATGAAATCAATTTTATACAAGCTCACTCTTTGAAAGTGAGTTTCATAATTCTGCCTCTAAAACTAATTAAAACCTTGCTCCATTCCAAAGACATGCGCTGATACAAAAAAAGGCCCCCAACTATTAAAGACTCTTTGGTCTCGATTCTGTGTATGTTGAAGTTTCATATCTGTGAGAAATTGAAAAGCTAAAATTGTCTACAAACGATGCCCTACCATTATCACAATCAAGTCTCAGCAACAAGGCAGGCTCTCTTACCAATTTCCCATTGTATTCAAAGAAAAACATGGTGGAAGCAGACAAAGATGCCATTAAAGCCTGATCCAATTTGGTTGCCCCCACCCCACAAGCCAAATGCCCCGCGAGGCTGATTTTTGTAAGTTGCTCAGAAGGGAGTTCTAAAATGTGTAATAAATCGAGTATCTTCCAAGGACGGGCACCCAGTTGAGGGAAAAGCATGTATTGGATGGAGATATAAACACAATCCCCTCCCAAAAGAATTATCCTTCCCCAGAGAAAGAGCTCATATATAATATAGTCCTTGCCTTATGACCATAATGGAGTTCAAAATTTCTGTTAGGCAAAATGTTTGTTAAGTGAATTTTGCCCCATTTTATGACTCTTCTTGCCACAGTTGTTAAATGAATCACTATACTTGATAAGTTAGTAACACGGTTAAGTGAATCTGGCTTCCCCAATGACTTTGCCTGTCAGGTGGTTATATGACCCCAGGACACTGCAACCATCACAAATATGAGTCAGTTGCCAAGCGTCTGAATTTTGATCATGTGACCATGGGGATGCTGCGATGGTCATAAGTATGAAAAATTGTCATGAGTCACTTTTTTCAGTGCAGTTGTAACAATTATTAAACCAACTGTTGTAAGTCGAGGACTACCTGTAATATCTTCTGTGACTGCTATTCCCAGGATCTTTTCCGAGTCCAAAGCCCACACACTTTTGGCTAAAGTCATTTTCCGCCTTCCTCTCTCTGGAGAGAGGTACCCATACAAAGTAGGACAAATTATGAAATAAAGTGCCATGCCAAAAGAATGCAAATCTGCCCAATTTGTACATAGGCCACGAGGACACCCCTTATATAGAGGGTGGGATTTGTGCCCTGCCATTCCTGTCATCATTTTGGTAAATCTGATGGGTTCTGTGAATGCCTCTGTCTAGGGACGATTCATTGTAGATTCTTAAAGTACATATTGCTTGCCACCATTGGCCTTCAAGGCTCTTTTCTCCTCACACTACAGTTCCCATCACTAGAATCGGGATCGAAAGAAGCCATTTGGCCTTCTTAGTGCAGGAATCTACATTCAGGCATCCTAAATAGATGAGCTGTCTAGGCTCTCCTTGCACAGATCCAAAGAAATGAAGACACTCATCTCTCTGGATAATCAGTTCCACTGTCTAACAACAACTAACGTGAACATCCTTTTTTCTCAAATTCCAATGAATCTGCTTTCCTGTAACTTAAAAACCATTATTCCATATCCTACACTCTGGAATGAGACAGAAAATTCTTCTAAGTGAAGGAGTTTTAAAAATGCTACTCTACCTCCTCTTGGTTTTTTCCTTAAGGCTAAGCATATTTCAGTCACCCTTCTTCAAAGGATATTCTGTCAAGAACTTCTCTCTTTTTATTCCCTTTCTCTGATACTTCAGTCTCTCCTCTATGGGTCTGCTGTACCTGCTATTTGTAGGAAGGCTTTATTGCCAGGCAGCACAATGTATTTCTAGGTTATCCTAGAAGCCCAACATTCTTGTTCTTTTCCCCACTTCTCTGGTGTTACCTGCGCACTGTGGAAAGCAGTTCCATTTCTTTGTGTTTCTGCGTTTCTAGTTGCAGCTCCTTCTCTCGGCAGTCAGTGCGAACATCTCTTAGCTCTCTTTCAAGAGTTGTTACTGTTTCTTGCAAAGTGCTAACTGTCTCCTGAGACTGCTTTAACTAAAAGGTTGGGGGTGGGGTGGAGAGAAAACAAACACATACATCAGACTTAAAAGGTATGCCTTCTAGCAATTGGAAATATTCACAAAGCTAACACATTTACTCTGTTCAAGTTTGCAGACCTATACTATCCAGCTGTTTTTCAAAGCTGGCTGCATCCAGAAGGTGCCTTCCTACCTGTTGACTTTGTTTTCGATGATCCTCCAATACTGGGAGGTCAGCAATATAGCGCTCCAGAGACTCAATTCTCTGCTGTTTCTCATGATTTTGGTCCAATTCTTTTTGGCATTTCTTTTTCAGATGCTCAATGTGCTTGTCTCGGGACTTGACCTGCAGAATAGAATATCAGGGGTATGTAGCTGCACTTTCTACTATTGATTTCAGATGCAAGAATGCCCATGACCCAAAAGTGGACCATTATGTAGAACAAAAAGAAGTGATTCTGGGGCTTAGCCTATGTTTAAAAAAAACATACTTTCCAGAAACATAGTTATGGAACCCACTCTACCTTTTACATGACATAAAGAGCAGGGATTTAGCTTTCTGCTGAAACCCTGAAGCATTGTAATAATACTCCAGCCTAACTTTAGTGCAAACGTTTTGGGAAAATATTAATGCTTTACTTTTTGCTCCTTTCTTTTATTAACTCCTAAAAACATCATTTCTCATAGCACTTTTCTATTATACAAGAGGGTATGAAATGTATCAAAGCTTGAAGTGTGAATATTAAAATAATCAAATATTACAACAAAAAAAAATACATTCCCATGTAAATAAGCAGACACTGGGACATCTGTTGAGGCTTAATCCAAAAAAAGAGCTTACCCTTTCTTCTTGTCTCTTCAATTCTACTGTATGCTTCTGTATGGTCTCTTTGTGAATCTCCTGGATCCGTTTAATACCAGCTTCTGAAGCAGCCAGTTTCCTTTCCAATTCAATCTTTTCCTTATTGAGTGACTCTGTTTTTTCAGTAAACTGAGCCCGTAAAAATACATTCTCCCGCTGTAACTCCTGCAAAAGATATTAAATAAAATAGTAATAGCCAGAACATCTCCTAAAATCTATACTCATCATCATATTCATTGAAGAATTGTTCAAATTGAATGTGAGCTCAGTAAATACTGGGGACAAGAAGAGAAACACATCAATATTTGAAGGACAAACAGAATATCTGATTTACTTCAGTGTGCTCACCAAAGAATCAAGCAGGCTCCAATGCTTAGGGAACAAAACACCTGCGTGCTGGCCTAGAGGTGAAGATGCTCACCTCATACTCAGGTGGCTAAGAGTTCAATCCTAGGCAGCGGCAGATGTTTCTCTATCAGGGCACAAAGAGAAAATATTTGCTGCAAACTCTGCATAGGCATCAGGCAGGGCATCCAGCCGGTCAAAGCTCAGCTCCATTCAGTTACCCTGACTCCACTCCAATAAAAGGGATTTTAAAGAAAAAATAATTGTAGAAATTAAAGGTTCCTGAAGGAGCAGCTATAGAGCATGCCTTCTCTAATCCCACAATGAATTTAAAATTCTTTTCCAACAGCATATTTCAAGTGCCACCAGTTATAAGGGTTACCTGCATTCTGAACAGATGCATATCCCCATAAGGAGCAGGATGACCATAGAGGGCACTGTGGACTTGCATTTCACTTTCTTGTAGTTTCTTCTCCAGCTGGGAAATGTGCTGTCTCTGCCTATGAGAATAAACCCGTTCAGTATATTAACACTGACAAAATTAAAAGTATAAACGGGAACATTAGAGGGCTTTCAGTAAAATGGTTAAGTAGCATTTATTTTTTCAGGTTTGTAACTGAGCGGGAAATCAATACATGGACTCACAGAGTGATGTATGGGGAAAAGCTAACTGAGAAAGAATTATCTGTCTTCATAATTCTTCTTATGTCAATAAAAACCAATTAAATGCACTCAAGAGAAATCATAACTCACACTAGCAGCGAAAGCTTTGTTATCCTAGTTAAAAGACAAGGTACATCTTAGTATAACCAGAAGAAGCCATGCATGTCCTTTTTAATTAATAGAGAGAAGGAAGAAAATCTCTCTTTAAAAAGTGGTATTCCTCCCCACTATTCCTATGTTTTTGACACAGTAAACACCAAAACTATTTAGTGTTTGGGCAAAAATAGTCTTGAACTATTTATATTTCTATGGAAATATAAAGCATAAGCTTAACCACTCATAAGTAAATTGTAGAGTATTATGAAGTTTATTATGTTTGCTTTTCTATCAATATGAAATACAATCTAAGCATTGTTACTTTCTGGTGAAAAAATCTAAAAGGTAAACTAATGTTTAATTTTTTACCTGTCGATGAGAATTTCTTTCTCCAGGAGCAAATTTTCATTAGTGCTGGCAACGCCAATCCACTGAGCTGGATCAAGTGTGTGCAGTGAAGTACTGTTCACCAAAGGATAGTAACAAGTCGCTTTATTTTGCAGCTGGAATTATAACATTCAGAGACAAGGCATGAGATTCAGTTCTCAAAGAGAAAGTCAGTGTTAGATTTAGGAGATGAGAAGGAGGATTGTTTTTAGATTTTTTTTTGTTTGTTCTCTCTGTTGGTATTATTTTGCCAACATTTGACTTTTTTTCAGTCAAGGGACTTTCAAGCAATGTCATAATAATTTTTGGAACTATTAATAACAATTTTAATTTCTTCTCCAGTCCCCATTTTTCTTTAAATTATTATACTTATCAATTTTGAGATTGCATTTTTTAAATTTGGTAGTATATATTTGTATTTGCATTTGTATAGTTGATTCATATTTAATGAAATTATATTGCCCATGCTTCATACTATATCTTTTACCTGCAACCTCTCCTTGAAAATGTACAGTGCCACCATTTTTCAAAAGCCTATAAAGCTAAATCTACAGCCATCAAGTCCTTGTTTTCTTTCCTAAAGGTTTGATTCTGCAATAAAAGCATTTATGGGATTATTTCTCCTGAGTACAATACTAGAATACATCAGGCTTTTAAATTAAGACACTTCTATGGATTTCCCCCCATTCAGCATTTGTTCCCTTTGAAAATTATATGCAACAACATTAGCTCTGGTCTACATACTCCTCCTGAGCCCTGGCAGAAAAGTTACAGGCAGAAAAGCTACATATGCAGACATTCCCTATAGATAGAGCTTAAAATAACTTACATGCATCTGTTCCAGTTGCAGTCGAACACAATCCAGATGTTGTTTCCAAGCACTGTGTGCACAGTTCTCATGTGGATGTATTGTACAAGCTTCCTGCTTCAATGTCTGAGATCGAGCATCCAAAGGGGTGGAAAACATACTAGCAGCAGTAAGTCCCAGGGATTCTTGCTTTCCACAGACTGTATTGTAATCTATTGATGGTTTAGTATTCTGCAGTATTTTATTGTAATCCTTTTCTAGGCCAGCAGACGTGCTATTTGAATTGCCTGGAGTGTACATCTGGAGTTGGGACCAAGGACCAAGAGAATGCCTATCTTGAAAAGCAGCATCTAGGCTGATAGGTTTCTGAACACATTCCACACCTGACTGACCAGGACTACGAAACAAGGACCGATTGTAACCATTTTCTGCTGAAGTCTGATTCAGACAGAGAGAATTCCGGTTGATCACCTGGGATTGCCTCAAAGTATCAGAGTCATAGCTGGACATCAGTCCTCCTGTGTCACCCAGTGAATTTGGCATGGAGGAAGCCAAAGTGGTCTGAGGAGGGCTTGATTCACTTGCTAGACAAGGTGATCTGTCCAATGTGGAGGGCATGACGTGAGCTGTAGGAATGGCCACTTGGGTTTTGATGGGTTGAAATGAAGAACCATAGTTGAGACTGCTGGATGCTAGAAAAGAAAAAAACAATACCGGAATATTATAGATCAGCTGATATTTCACTTACCCTGGCTTTTGTGTACACCAAGTATCTAGAAAATTGCCCAGAATAATTACAGTAATTATAATAATGATAGCTTTCTTAATGTATATAATGTTATGACTAATAATAAAATCTCGATAGACAATCAGAGTAAGCCTTTTTGATTGAGACTTTGTAATCATATAGCATTCTACTAGCTCATAAAATACAAATTAAAGCTTTAGAAAATGTCAAAACTTACTTAAGAATCGAGACCTCAGATCTTAATTATATTCCCATCCACTGAATTGAAATCCTCATTTGTTTCCAGATATATAAAGGAAGAGGCTGCTATTCCAAGGAAGCAGTTAACTAGTTACTGCTATGAAAATGCAGTAAATGGTTCTACGTTGGCACCAGGCTCTTCTGAAAACAAGTGTATGTTTTTGCCAATCACTATATGGGATAAGGAGGACTTGAATGCTGAAAATACTGGTGTGGAAATACCAGAGCTAACTAGATGGACGTATGAAGTTATTCTTAGTAGCTCTCAGATTTCAATACAGGAAAAACAACAACAGCTATGCTAAACTCTGCAAGGAGCATGGTGTTCTAACAGTGTTTCCCTCTCATGAGATTCACCATATAAATTTCAAATGTATATATAACACCAAATCAGATTATTAGGAATGCAAGTTGATAGTAAAGTTTAAAATCCATTCTAAAAATGTAAGAAAAATGGACTGATCAAAAATTTTTACAAGAAGGCAATGCAGAAAAGTAGCTTAGTGCTGTTTACTTTTTAATTAGAGAAAGCCAGTTTGATCTAGTAGTTAAGATACTGGACTAGAAACATGGAAATCTGACTTCTAATCTTGCCACAGAAGCCAAGTGGGTGATATTGGGTCAGTCATTCCCTCTCAACCCCAGGAAGAAGACAATGGCAAATATTTCTGAAAAAAAATATTGCCAAGAAAACTGTCTATGTCAATTCCAGAAGTCAATTCTAAATTGAAAGGAAAAACAAACAAAATAAGGGGGCGGGGGGGGGGGGGGGGGAGAAAGGAATATTTGGAGAAAGGTATCCAAATAATATAAGAACTGTCAGGCTAGCACATGCAGAAGGAGAGAATGCTTTAGAGACTTTGCTGTACACATGACATTAAACTATCTTTCAGATCTCCATGCCTGAATATATGGAGGAGACAGAATTATGAGGATGAATCTCTCAATGTGATTCACTTGTCTTAACTGATCAGACTAATCGGTAGCAACCTGCACAAACTGTTGGGGCTATTCTCCAATTTATTGGTCCTCACTGAGTGTATTATTTGTCTCAATATTTTTACAATTTCATCTAATAAGAGGAGTAAAAAAAAATTAAAGGGACTCTAAGAATTAAGGGATTAAAGTGAAAATTTACCATCATTATTGCTTGATGAGGGGACTCCAATATATGTTCCCCCAGAGGCAGCCATTCTTGATTTATGATAAAAGCTTCTCTCTAGAACCACAAATTGATCTGGAATTTTCAGATGATACCTAGGGAGTTGAATGTAAGAGCAACAATATAACGCTGGATAAATATAAAAAGGTAACAATCTTCCTGAGTAAAGCTTCAATTCTGGTGACTGCTCTCATGGATCTCTGTTTAGATCAGTTCTTCAAAGCTATGATGCAATCAGACCCAACTGAATCAAAGCTCTCCAACTAGTCTGAAACCTTCCTAAAATCTCATGTATGTCCAGAAGACACTTCGATCAGGATGTTTTTATTCATATGTAGAACTCAAGAAGTCTTCAGGAAAGCTATGTATCAGCTGACTTCTGAATTAAATTCTGGGCTGCTACTCCACAACAGAATTTGTAGATGATAAATCCTAGCTCATAATTTTACAATCACATCAACAGAGAATAACAAAACAGCCAATATGCAATGCAGACCAAAAGCAAACATCATGAGCCAAGACATTTGTTTAGTGTCCTAGTTTTAAAAGATAGAGTTTATAAAGTTCATTAGATTTATTTTATCATTATCACAACTTTTTTCCTCCCAATGCAATTTACTCAGTATTATACCTTACGATAACACTTTTGGATTCTTTCCCTATTATTCAGCTAATTACTGGTATATGCAGACTTATGTCTCTCAACTAAGAATGAACCTTTCATGAATCTGGCAACATTGATCTAATCCTTGAAAGGAAGGAAGGAGTAAATATTGTTTGTATTTTATCTATATAATTGCCAGAAAATTTTGTTATCTTCCATTTGTTTGACTGTACAATTCTGTCCAAACTTAGCTGGAATTAAATCCTACTGAACTTGAAAAACATTTTAAAATTATTATTAAATCTGTTTGCTGCCCATCCCGCTGTGAGGCGACTTTGGGTGGCTTATTGGCTGTGTTCATACAACATATTAACCCAATTACTGAATTCACGTTTGTACAATACAATAAACTAGCATTTCTCATAGTGTGGTCTGCAGATGCCTAGGGATCCCTTTCAGGATGTCTGTGAAGTCAAAAAAATATTTTAACATTGCTTTAATTTCTAATAAAGTAAGTGCATGGAAATAGATATTAGATATCTAAACAAAACACAGTCATTTTTAAGAATGTAAATTGGGTCTTGAGACCAAAATGTTTCGAGGACCACTGGACTAAACATCAAATAACCAAAGTATTTTTGTTGCCGCAATCCAGTCAAACAAAAAATAATGAAGCTTAGGCCCTAGTGTTATGTTAATTACAACATACTGTGTGAACCTAGCCGCTGAATAAATCATGTTTCAAAATAGATGCTTGTTATCTGGAGTATGTTCTATGGCCCCCAAAAAAGTCGTGTGATGGGTGGGGAAGGGACACAGGAGCAAAAGGATGATTGTGGGGAGAAAAATTATACGGATTTGGTTTGTGAAAGAAAAAATAGTATACATATGTACTGCCATATTTTTAGCTCTTTTCATGTGTTTAATTTTGTGCTCCAGCCAAAGTCCACTGGAGTTGGATGGACTGTTCATTTAAATACAATAAAATAAATACAGGTAGTCCTCAACTTACAACCATCCATTTAGTGACCAAAGTTACAACGGCCCTGAAAAAAAAGTAAATTATGACCATTTTTCACACAACTGTTGCAGCATCCCCACAGTCACGTGGTCAAAATCCAGATACTTGGCAACTAGCATATATTTATGACGGTTGCAATGTCCCAGGGTCATGTGATCACCTTTTGCGACCTTCTGTCAAGCAAAGTCAATGGGGGGAAACCAGATTCATTTAACAACGGCAGGGATCCACTTGACAACCATGTTACTAATTTAATAAATGCCATAATTCACTTAACAGCTGTGGCAAAAGGTTGTAAAACGGGGCAAAACTCACTTAACAAACTGCCAACTCTTAACCAAAAGAGCCTCAGAGAGCTCAACAGGCTAGGTAGCCTGTTATTAACATTCAGCTGTCTGCAATTATTGCAAGTTCGAAGCTCAAGGTAGACTCAGCCTTCCATCCTTTCTAAGGTAGGTAAATTGAGGACCCAGTTTGTGGGGGCAATAAGCTGACTTTGTATAAAAATATACAAAAGTATGAAGGCTATTGCTTAACGCATTGTAAGCCACCCTGAGTCTCTGGGAGAAGGGCGGCATATAAATCTAATTTTAAAAAAAACACAGAAAAGTTGGGCTCAACTGTGATTGTAAGTGGAGGGCTATACCTGTAAATTATAATGATGTAAGTCTAATTTATAATTGTATTAATAAATTATAAATATAAATTATATTTATAAATTATAATTATATTTATAATTTATAATTATGTAAGTCGGGAATGACTAGCACATATGTGCAAGGGGAACATTTTACCTTTTACCTTACCTGTAAATTAATCATTCATGTCACCATTATATACCAGGAATATCTCTCTAACAGGCAAAGTTGGAAGGGGGGGGAATACATGTGTGTGTGTGGGAGGGGGAGTTGTGTGCTTCCCCAATGCAACAAGACCCCTTCTAGCACCAGCTCTGCGCATGCGCCAAAACTAAGCCGCTTTCCCTAACCTGGAGCCCTTTCGACCCATCAAGACATCAATTCCCGTTATCTCCAGCCTGAAAGTCCAGGCTAGGAAAGATGGACATTGTAGTTCGCGCTGTCCCGAACTCCAATTGGGGTAAAGCTGGGGGGGGGGGAAGGGGAAGTACACAATTTCACTTTCCGTCACGCCCCCCCCCCCGAGAAAAAAAAGCAGGGATGTCAATTCCAGAGGTTTGAAGTACTGAGGGGAGGAAAACGAGAAACACTTCAGGGTTGGGAACTTCTAAACCAAAAGGAGAAAGTAATTTTTGATTATTACCTCCGAGGGACCCTTCGGGCCTCCACTTAAGGCAACTATAAATGGAGAATAACGACCGCCGCCAGCGAAAAACTGCGCCTCAGGGACCGCGGCGATTAAGCCTGCCCGGACCCGTGCCTACTGCGCGTGCGCAGCAACCGTTGCCAGCAGGAGGTTACGACATCCCAGGCGCGCGGGTTCCATGAACAGTTCGCGGCGTCCGGCCCGCCGTCTCTTTATTGGTCCTTCATCCTGGAGATTAGAACAGTTAGTGGTTGTCCAATAGAAATTCTGTTTTGTCAACAAACTCCGCCCCTCGCCCCACTTTAAATTGAGAGCGGAACAAAATTGATCCCTGCCGCTGGCCGTAGGAAAACTTTAAATCGGGGTCTCCAAGTTTGGCAACTTTAAAACTGGTGGACTTCAACTCCCAGAATGCCCCTAGGCAGCAGAGCTGGCTGCGGAATTCTGGGAGTTGAAGTCCACCAGGCTTAAAGTTGCCAAGCTTGAAGACCCGTGATTTAAATCATGTAAGAATGGACCTAAGTTCGTTATCTGATGATGCTCTCTTAGGGGCAGTGTGACTGGGAACCTGTCAAACTAGTTACTAAGTCTGCACTACTATTAATCTTCTCATCGGTCCCACCACCCATCTCCTCCTTCCACTTATGACTGTATGACTGTAACTTTGTTCCTTGGATCCTTATGATTTATATTGATATTGTTTCCTGATTGCTTATTTGTACCCTATGACTATCATTAAGTGTTATACCTTATGATTCTTGATTAACGTATCTTTTCTTTTATGTACACTGAGAGCATATGCACCAAGACAAATTCCTTGTATGTCCAATCATACTTGACCAATAAAAAAATAATAAAAATTCTGTTCTAATCTATTCTGTTCTCTTCTGTTCTGTTCTGTTCTGTTCTGTTCTGTTGCTTGGTGAAGCTCAGCTCTCCTCTAGTCAGCATTCTCATTTTTTGCTGGACAAAAGGCAGAACAGCTAAAAAAAATTTTTTTTTAAATTATAGAAGGTCAAATGCACAAGAGGTAGTGGGCCAAGAAGGATAAGCATAAGAGAAGGTTTTTTGGGATGGGAGGAGGTCTATAGATGAGTCTATTAGATACCATTACAATTAGATACAATTCATGCACTATCCAAAATTAGAGCATATAACTACTGGTGCAAAGTCAATGAAATGGAGACTGGTAGACTCCCCAAGTTATGTCTTCTAGAATAAATAAAATTAAAATCACAAATCTCCTGGATCACCAAACTAACAAATTTTGTAAGAAGCTGTGGCCTTTCTGTCTCCTGTGTAACAGGAGAACAATTCAAAAAAAGAGTTGCCCAAAGAATGAAGGATATAGAACAGTGGTGGGATTCAGGCAGTTCACACCACTTCGGGAGAACCAGTTGTTAACTTTTTGAGCAGTTTGGAAAACTGGCTGTTGGAAGAAATCATTAGGGCAGAGAACCGGTTGTTAAATTACTTGAATCCCACCACTGATATAGAAACACAAAATGATATAGCTATCCTTAGTAAGGTAAGTAACTTGAAATGCTGAGCAAATACAAATGTACTTTTCAAGTAGACAGCTATTTGAAGTTACAACTGTCAAAACATCTTAGGGAGATATTTACACGAGTGAGATTCGAACAGCTTGACACAATGGTCAGATATGGGAGATTCCATTCTATACCCTATAATGAGTATCTGCATTTGCAAAGCGGCAGAAGTAGAAACCTGGCTCACATCCTATTTGACTGTTGCTTCTATAAGGGGTAAGAGACAGGTACCTTGGTCCATATACCAAATGAATGACCCATTGGGATCCCCATATCAAAACAATGTACTTTATGTGTGGCCAGAACCTGAAAATAACATTTAACACAACACAGTACTTAAACAAAATGGTTCAGTTGAGATCTGCATACGTAGGACTGATTGGGGTAGATTGAAAGGGTGACACCGAAATATAATTTTATGTCATTTTACTCTATTTGATATATTTATGTATCAAATTATATACTGTATCTTATCCTATAACTACTGTATTTTACCCTACTTTTATTTTAAATTGTTTGTATAAGATTTTATTGGTGATATGTGTTTGCACCTTGTGCTTTGATATGGCTTATAGGCTAATCAATAAAGCTAACTAACTAACTGAGTTATTAGAACTTTATCCTCTCTTTTTACATATCTCTATGAATTTGCACATCTGCATACAGTATATACATAGACCAATGTATACATTATATATCTATGTCAACTCAAGGTGGCAAAGATGCCTAATATAGTACTCCTGCTTGCTATATTTTTCACAACAACCCTGTGAGGTGGTTTGGTCTGTGAGAGGAGGATTAGCCCAAAGTCACTCGTTGGCTTTCATGCTTAAGGCAGGACTAGACCTCAAAGTTCCCTGGTTTTGAAGCCAGCACCTCCACCACTGCACCAAACTGCTTCTCTACAATTAGATAAAGAAGAAATGTGGTTGATAGACTTAATCCACTGCAAATCAGGCATTTCTACCCATTATTCATGTCAGAAATCAGAATAGAGCTGGAAGGGACATTGGGGGTCTTCTAATCCAACCCCTGCCTCAAGCAGGAGACTTTATACGGTGTGTCCCTGAAAATAAGACCCTGTCTTATATTTTTTTGAACCCTGAAATAAGCACTTGGATTTATTGCCATGGGCTCAAAAACCAGATTGGGTTTATTATCAGGGGATGCCTTGTTTTGGGGGAAACAGGGTAGTACATTTCAGACAGGTGGCTGTCCACCCTTTTCTTAAAAACCTCCAGGAGTGAAGCACGCACAACTTCTGAAGGCAAACTGTTCCACTGGTTAATTGTTCTCACTATTAGGTAGTTTCTTCGTAATTCCAAGTTGCTTCTCTCCTTGATTAGCTTCCATCCATTGTTTCCTGCCTTGCCTTCTGGTGCTTTAGAAAATAATATAAAAAATAAAACAAATAAATCAAGTGATACTCCTTGTTTCTGACACTTGATCACTGACCCAAATTCTTCTGCTGGATCTTCATAAGACACAAGATACCACTGTGAGTTAAAATAGCTTTCAGAATGGACAATTATTCAAAGAAATTAGAAAGGTCCTTGCAATTGCATACTACAGTATAATGTTTAACTACCTAATAGCAGAATCCTGAAAGATTTTACTTCAACTTACTTACTTACTACTTTCTAGGGGCCACCAGCTAACATTGCAATGTGTATTATGGGGGCTCAAAAACATTCACCATTTCTGTGCAGACAACACAGTTAGTCAAATTTAAAAAATACATTGAATATGTGTCAATAAAAATTCCAGAAAATTTGAGTTGGCTCTGGGCTTTTATTTTTATTATTCTTCCCCTCATGACACAGTACCATCAACATTTCATTAGGTCTCACGGTTAGGACTGCAGCAAACATACAATGTATGTTCCAATATTCTACCAGTTGCTTTGCACATTTACCTGAATTTCTCCATCTCCAAAATTAAAAAGAATAAACAATATAGAAGAATGCTCATCCGTGTTTCAGTGCTTATTAAGACATCTCATGGTTCACAACTCTGTCTTCCAATTCTCTTAGTAAAGGCAAAACAGCTTTAGTAATTTCAATAAAAGCATGGGTTTTGATGGTCTGCTAATCTCATAAGTAGTCATCATACTTTCTGCATTTTTCTGCGACAGTTTAGAAATAAAAATAGCCATTTTTGACTTGCTAATGCCTGTAATAATTAAGCAGAATTGAAACCAGGATCATATTAGGTTGACAGGTCATTCACAACACATTTGTATTTCCATTACCAACATGTGGTTTTTTAATGATTGAAGGTATTTGATATGACTGGCCACAAACATGATCCAAAAATAGGAAGAGCTCCACTGTTAATGTGTTATCAGAAAAAGCTTGGTTTGGTCAAACTGTAACATTCATGCTTTAAGAAGTTGATTCAAATTATTTGGAATTAAAATTTGAGAAGCCAAGTGTGTGCAAATGCATTATGGTGACACAGCTTTTGAAACTGTACAAGATAATCCCTTGGATTCTAACCTTAATCCCAAGTCAGTAGGTGAGCAAGACTGAAAGAAGTTCTTTAGCAGGAAAGGGTCTTTTTGCTCTTTTAGAAGCATCTCTTACTCCTCTCCTCTTAGATCTTAGAAGACATACCTTCCCCAGTTTTCAGCTAATATGACAAGTGGCACCATAATATTCAGACTAGTGGTTACTCCCATGGGCTGGATCCTGATGTTGGCTGATACTGTTACACCATAGTGATGTGAATTCTCCCAAAGACTGGTTTCCCTGAAGATGTCTCTTTCAATAATGGCCTTTGGGAGAGCTGCATAGACATGACCAGTATACAATCCAAGAAATGCCAACCAATCCTAGAGAAAAAGGCCATTTCTTGGCAGTTTCAGATGATGAAGACTTGGACTCTTCTTTTCAGTGCTGGTTGGCTCCCTGGATTACTCACTTGACAGTCAACTGGTGGTCCCATCAGCCAAGATACTGCCTTACAAGAGGTTATGGGCTTGTACTCATGCTTTCTGGAGTCTTGAATCTCTGCATTACATGGCATAAAGAGCTCTAGCTCTTTATGCTCTATTGGAACAGTACCAATCCCCAGAGCTCAACCAAGCATAGCTCTCATCTTGGAACATGTCTTTATTTAGTTTGGACCAGAGAATCAGCAGAGACCTTGACTGGCACATGTCTGATGGCCACCAGAGACCACTGATACATTTAGGGGGCAAACAGTTTGTAGCGTTATAATATAATTCATTTTAAAAAACAGCCTCTGAAGGGCTTAGTACTTTTCAATAACTGCTAGGGTTTTGTAAAAAAAAAAGTGAATATTTTAAAAAGTTAATACTTTTTGAGTTAACAAACCAGTTTTTCTCTTGCCCACTGAGTGCAGTGGTCAGAATGCTGTATTGCAAGCTAACTCTGCCCACACTTGTAGTTCCCTGGGGCTCAAGGTTGACTCAGCCTTCCATCCTTCCAAGGTCAATAAAATGAGGACCCAGATTGTTGGGGACAATAGAAATGCTGAAAAGCATTATGGGGCAGTATATAACTCTAAGACCAAGTGCTATTATTATTGCTTATTCATTTTGTTGTATTGCGGCTGGATTGTTGGCAAATGATCATTTTAAAAATGAAAATAAGGAAAAAAACCCATTAAACTACCTTTAGAAACATATTGTAACATTTATTTATATAACTCATTTCTTACAGTAATGAGTCTCTCATGTTTACAGTATCCTGCTTCCAATGCAAGCTGGTTGTCAATATAAACTATCATTAAAAACCACAAACTGGTTTACTCAGAGTCTCTCGGTTGCTAAATATACTCAAAGGAAAGTTTCATCTTGAAAGACGTTGAAAGATATGGCTTGTTTTGAAGTAATCTAAAGGGCACAAAGTATGTGCTAGTCAGTGCCAGCTCTTTCTCTGATACTTAGCTACCAAAAGCCACTTTCTTCTTCGTTAAGTCTTCTATTTTGCAGTCGTGGAAATCTCCATCGTTACATAAAAAGCCAACAATCCTTTCTCAATTGCCACCATCTTTGTAATCCGTCTCTCTAAAATGAGAGAATCATTTGGAGCCATTGTTGCTGTCCGGATAAAACTTTTAGACCAATCCAACTGTAATCCCAATGCTCTCTAAAGATGAAGCTTGTCGTAAAACATTCCTATCCAAAATTTAGAAACGACAAAACTGCACTTCTATCTGATGTTGTGTAAGTGGAGCTGGGGGAAAGGATGTTTTTAGTTCACTGGGCAGAGGTCCCACAGATGCTACGGATCTGCAGCTGCCTCCAAGCTGAGGTCGAAACTTGAGTCTATTGAGCCATTGTCTTGGTCCAGTTTTGTAGCCCACCACATCTGTATTTCCTGGTATAACTCCTGATGTTGTTTTTTCCAGCTCCTGAATTTCTCAGAGTTCAGTTCGGTGTCCTCGAGTAGAATATCAAGTAATTGGAGCTCGGCAGTTTTGGCCTGGGGAAGGAAAGGAATGTTCTAAGGCTGATGCATGACTCACTTTTACAAGGACAACAGAGGCCAGAATAGCACAGCCATTTGGAGTGGCTTTTAAATGCCAGATCCCTTTCAAGAGAGACAAGGGCCCACCACCCTTACAAAGCTGTCGCAAAATATTTTGGTGTCCTGAGCAGCAAAACAACTGATATATTAATAAACTTCCAGGTACAAACTGTTCTCCCTTGAGGTCGTATTGATTTTATTCATTATATTTCTAATGCATTCAAGAGTGTCTGGCCAGATTCCAAAAGGATTTAAAACTATTTAAATTTTCTACAGTTTTAAAAAGAAAAATTAATTAATTAAGTAAGTAAGTAAGTAATTTTTAAAAATGCCATTCAAAAACAGCACAGGAAAATCAAATCCATTGTGTCAGATTGGACCAATCCCTTACATTATTAAGCCTTATGTGCTAGTCGTTCCCGACTCTAGGGGGCAGTGCTCATCTCCGTTTCAAAGCTAAAGAGCCAGTGCTGTCCAAAGACATCTCCGTGGTCATGTGGCCAGCATGACTAAATGCCAAAGGCACACGGAACGCTGTTACCTTCCCACCAAAGGTGGTCCCTATTTTTCTACTTGCATTTTTTATGGGCTTTCAAACTGCTAGGTTGGCAGAAGCTGGGACAAGTAACAGGAGCTCACCCTGTTAGGCGGCACTAGGGATTCGAACTGCCGACCTTTCAAACGACAAACTCAGTGTCTTAGCCACTGAGCCACTGCATCCCTAGCTTATTAAGCCTTAGAAATGCATAAAAGGGGAATCAGGTATATCTAAGCCCATGCAGTCGAGGAAGTCATTATAAAGAACAAGGAGAGGTTCAACTTGGAAATAAGGAGAAATTTTCTGACAGTGAGAACAATCAATCCATGGAATAGAAATTGCCTTCAGAAGCTGTGGGAGCTTCATCACTGGAAGCTTTCAAGAAGAGACTGGAGTACCATCTGTCAAAAAATGGTGCAGGGTCTGCTGGGCAGGAGGTTGAACTAGATGATCTATAAAGGTTCCTTCCAACTCTGATAATCTGTCTCTCTATCTGCCTCACATGGGCTGGACACTTGGCCTGAATACCAGGCAAGAGCTCAGATGGATACCAAACATGACATTAAAAAAATCTTCTTTGATAGTTAAAATACTCTGGTCTCAGATTGATCTGGGTTGTAAAAGGATCACATCAAAACCTTACATTGGATCCAGAAACAACCTGACAGTAATGTATCAGCAGCATGGAAGCTACTTTTATTGATTGAGAACTCCGATGGCTTTTCTATGGTACTTTCCACTCCTGTATTTATTAGCAGCAAATCTCTGCGGGATTTCAGACATATCTCATCTATTTTCTCTATTTGAAAAAACCCAAAAATTGAATTTGGGATCCTCTGCTTAGAACATATGCTACTTCTGTCCTCTCACTGATATTCCCAATATATGTCATCTGAAGCAAATTCTTATAGCCTTCTTAGTGATACGTTCAGCATAGGACCTTGTAGCTATAGGCCAGGGCTTCAGCTCTTGTTAAGCCCCATTAAGGTTTCAAAAAAGAAGAATTACTCTGTGAAATCTTTTCAGGATCTAGCCCGACACCTCACAGCTAGTGTGTTGTATGGATCTCTTGGGGAGATCCTGAGTTAAATCTCTTTGTAATCATGATCGTGGTCTAATCATGTTCTGTCTTCCTTACTTCTCCAAAGGATTATTGTGAGGCTCAAGCAAGCAAGAGATGGAATCATTTATGCCACTATCTTTGCAAGGAAGGCGATTAAAAAATAAAATCCACATTTCACACCTTTTGCAGGCTAGGATTCAAGAAAAGTAGCTATTAAAATACATTTTTTTAAAAAGGAATTTCATCTGTTGTGCCTATTTAGTGAAGTACATTACATTTGTAGTTGGGCTTCTTTACCTCCATCTTCCATAATTGTCTTTCCGTAAACCCCCCCAAAAATGTAAATCAAGTCCTACCCAATCTCTCACCACCCCCCAGAGGCATCCATCCCATCAATTGAGCTGTTTCCCAGGCCAAAGTTACATTCCACCTGCCTTGAGTGTGCTTTGAAGTGTCCGAACCAGATGTACTTTCTCGTTGATCTCTGGGTTCTTGTTACGTTTGACAAACGATTTCCGGTAATATTCACGAGTGAACACCTGCTGTTTCCCAATAAGTGATACTCCTCCTTGTTTCAGACACTTGATCAGTGACTGAAGTTCTTCTTCTGCTGGGTCTTCATAAGATACAAGATACCACCATGTAACATCAAACCTCAACTTTTTACTTTTATATATATATATATATTTAATTAGATTTATATGCCGCCCTTCTCCGGAGACTCGGGGCGTCTTACAATGCGTTAAGCAATAACATAAACTTAGCCATTCCTGTAACAACAAACCTATCTAATCGGCAAAACCCCAAATCACATTTATTTCCACCTCAAGTACAAAGTCCAAAAGTGGTTCCCAAGTAGAAACAAAATTAATTGTGTTCTTTTCTTTAATCAGAGCAGGCAATTTGGCCATCTCTGCTAACTCCATCAACTAAAAACGTCCTTTTATTTTTGTGCAGACTAGCAATTCAGACCTTGGCAAAGAGCCATGAAGCCTGCCTGCTACTTGGGGAAAGAGAGAAAGACACAGAGAGAAAAGAGGGATATGATAGAAAGAGGGAGAAAGGGGCATTTTCAAGAATAGATTGGCACCATCTATTCACATTTATTGGCATGAGGATGTCCTAAATAATATTACCAATGGAACACAGTCTCAATATGAAGAAAAAAAATAGATGCCAAATCTTACATTTGGCTACTGACATTTGCACACACGTGTCCATACTCCCTGTCAGTTTGGAAGAGGAAAATGAACATGGTAGTCTGAAATATTTGAACGATTCCAGTTGGAGAAAGCAGCCATAAAGTTTCATACCAAATTTCCTCTGTTTCAGTTCATCAGCTTAGTTCAACTATTCCCTTTCTCCTATTTGCCTTTGCTAAGGGAAACATTTCAGAAAACCTATAGAGAAATCTGCATCCTTCTGCTTTAGGAATGATGTACAATTATAGTTGATTTTTCCCCAACATCTTACCTGCTATGTTCTTTCCAATGTAACTTGGGAAGATACCAAAGGTGAGCTCACCTGGAGAAGAGGGAGATGCTGTTTTCTCTTCTACATTGTCCTGAAAAACTGGGCTGCCCAGAAGGTTTTGGCTATTCCCAGTAGCCCCTGATGGCAACTGAGCTTTCTCCAATTCCTTCTGCTTTGTCTGCCAGAAATGAAGAAAGAAAATAATGGATGGAGACAAAATATAAGTAAATATGATCCCTCAAGCTCAATCTCATCACACCCAACATTCTTCTGCAGTGATCTTTTCAATGGTTAACATTGCAATCCCTTCCAAACACAGTCAAGTGGATGGATTCCCATCTTAAGTTTGCATGCTGGAATCGGGGCCCTTTTGGAAATCACAATATGCCTGCTGTAGTTGCCTCTCATTCCTTCCCAAATAATAAAGTCCCAAATGAGTTTATAAAAAGGATCAAGGTATTTTAAAATAAGAACACCCCACTATTTTTATAATTATGTTCCATCAAGAAAATACTGACCTGATCAAAGCTATGCCTAGGAGAGTCATCCTCAGGATCTTCTGCTTCTGTTTCGCTGTAGCAATCTAAGTCGGATTGAGTCCAGAGGGGGGAAAAATATATTTGAATGGAAACTCTCAAATGGGATGAATTGCATCACACCAGCTTTCTGCCTCCATCCTAGGAATCTACCATCCTCAGCCACCATGTTCCTTTCACTTTTTCCCTGGTCTAAGAGCCATGGTGCCACAGTGGTTAGAATGCAGTATTGCAGGCTAATTCTGCTGACTGCCAATTGCCAGAAAGTTTGGCAGTTCGAATCTCACTGGCTCAAGGTTGATTCAGCCTTCCATCCTTCCGATGGGTAAAATGAGGAGCCAGGTTGTTGGGGGCAATATGCTGACTCTGTAAACTGCTTAGAGAGGGCTGTAAAACACTGGGAAGCGGCATATAAATCTAAGTGCTATTGCTATTGCTATCTTTACTATGCATGCCTTGATAACTCTGTATGTCCACATTCCCATTGTCCCTCAGGTTAAGAAGGCAAGGACTTGGAGAAACTATCTATATCCAGGTTTATATCATGTTAGTGAAACCAGGTAGATACCAATATTAGGTCAAAATATGATAATGGAGGCAGATTTTGTTGTCTGTCTGATTTTTTTTAGGGGGGTATAGGATTGTCATCTTGCTTCAAGGTCTTCTTGCTTCTTGCTTTCAGATGAATCTTCCCAAAGGTGCTTTTTCAGTAGGTAACTGGACTTTCTTGTTTTTTCTTTGAAGACGTTTCGCTTCTCATCCAAGACGCTTCTTCAGCTCTGATGGGATAGTGGGGAATGGAAACTCCTATCAGAGCTAAAGAAGCTTCTTGGATGAGAAGCGAAATGTCTTCAAAGAAAAAACAAGAAAGTCCAGTTGCCTACTGAAAAAGCACCTTTGGGACAACCGTGACCTGGATGACTGAGAATCTCTACAGACTTTCAGGTGAGTCCCTTATTTAGTCTATGTGATGCAGGTGTATCATGTCTTATGTACTTGGCCAGTAGAAAATCAACTACTCTCAACAGGTACTCACCTTCTTGGTTAGATGGCTCAGATTTACGGGACCCTGTATATTTAGTCATTGATGTGATCAAACGGCTGACCCACCTGGGAAGAAACACAGCTTGTTATTTTCCCAAGTTCCCAGGTGTCTTTCTTGCAACTTTAAATATGAACTTGCTGAAAACAAATCCGTTTTCAAAGTGATTCCCTTTTTAAGGCTTCGTTGCCAAATTTGTATGCTTCTGGAATTTGCCAAAGGATCAGCAGCTTCAAAAATTTGTCTGCAAAATTTGCTGATAACGAGTACTCCCTTATATCTTTGGTAAATTCTGGCTGGAATTAAGTCAGCAAAGCTTTCGAAGAAAGCTGCCTGTTTCCTTCCCTGCTTTATCTCATCAGCAACAATCTGTTTAAACAGGACGATCCAGAATGAAAATGCCACTCAAGTTAGGGAAGCTCTTTGATGCTTCAGGTTTGGATGGAGGTAGCACTGATCAGTTTCTCTCCTTATTATTACATTTCATGCCACCCATCTCTCCAAAAAGGCATCTCTGGGCAGCTTTCTTCCTAGATCAGTCCCTTTGTTGTGGCCCGCCAGCGGCCAGCAGAGCTGGCAGCAGAGTCAGACAGTGAGGAGGTTGGGGAGGAACTTGGATCAGTCCTGGGGGCTGGGGAAAGCTTGGGCAAGAACTCTGAGTCTGAGGCAGAAAGGGAGTTAGACAGCAGCGAGGCAGAGGAACAACTGGAGCCCGTTCCCAGTGTGCGCATGCACAGAGCTGCCAGAAGACAAGAACAATTAAGAAAGCAGGGTTGACTTGGCAGCAAAGCCACAGTTCCCTGAACTACTCAAAATTTCCACTACCGGTTCTCCAGAACCTGTCAGAACCTGCTGGATTTCACCCCTGGATTGGCCCCTTCCATAGGACATAAAAGAGGAGCGAACAGGATGTGGGCTTCTGCAGGAAGCAATTAGTTCTATCCGTGACTCTAATAGACTCAGTGCCAAGTTTGGCCTTGCTCTGCATTTGGAAATTGGTTCTCTGGCAGCGTTCCAAGGGAGATAAGGTAGGGGTTGATAAACATTCTTCTGAAAGACTGTTTGCCAAAGCCTTGTTGACTGTGAATGAACAGAATTCACAGTCATGTTAATAAAATGGTTTAACGGGGATTAAGACTTTGCTCCATGCTTTCTAAGGAAGCCTAGGTCAGAACACCCTCCATCATCCCCTTCAATAGCTGAGCATAGAAATCTATTTCCACTCTCGTTCTCATTGGAAGTACAATATCCCAAGTCTCCATAATTTTGATTACAAAAACAATTCTAAAAGGAATTGTGTGCACAGATGAACCGATAAATTGTATATAAATTCATAGGTCCTGCCAGTTGGGGAGATGGACAAGAAGTAACCAGACCTTCTTCTCTGCTCCTGTGACCCTCTATGATGGAATCTCATTCAAGACTTTGGGACCTGCTAATATTCCTTGAGGAACAATCTCAAGCTCTTCCAGAGTGTTGATCAAATGCATTAGAGCAGGGGTGACAAACTCAAGGCCTGGGGCTGGACCTGGCCTGCGCGGGGCTTAGATCTGGCCCATAGAGCTGCCCTGGAAACAGTGAAGGACTGGGCCGCAGTGCTTCTCCCAGAAAAAGTGGGCTTCCAAGCTCCCTTTTTGGCAGCCATAGACTCCTGCAACCCTCTGCCAGTGAAAACGGAACTTGGGAGAGCTGTGTCCTGTGACAGCCGAAAACAGAGCTTGGGAGCCTGCTTTAACTGGCAGAGCACTCGGGCCATCACAGGCACCCTTGACATGACTGACGTTGAGCTGGCCACACACCCCTGGCCACGCCTCCCCAGCCCCGAAGTCAGACACAACCCTGATGCGGTCCTCAATGAAATCAAGTTTGACACCACTGCCTTAGAGGCTACTCACATGCTCAGATCAGCCAGGGTTTCCGCTGCAAAGACGAAGGGCTTGTACTTCTCATGGGTGAGTTGGAAAACACTGGAGAAACAAAAGAAGTGACAGTAGTGGGATTTCTCACAATTCCTTGCTGTTGGGAATCACACCTATATCCAATTACCAATCTGCATGAATACAGCTGCAAAAATGAAGCTTGGAAAGGATTGTGTAACCAGCGTGACTTTCCCCTCCCTCTGAATTTTGCAAAGGGTATATTTTCCTCAAGTCTATCCATAGTGCTCTCAGATATACAAATGGTAATCTATTTATTTTATTTATTTTATTTATTGCGATTTATATGCCGCCCTACTCCCGAAGGAATTTATAGGCTATGTAAGGTTTTAACACAGAAATTCAGGTTGCTCTTAGTGCATATACCTTGTCAAGTAACAAACCAAATACTGTATTTTTGGACTATAAGACGCACCCGAGTATAAGACGCATCAAGATTTCAAAGAGGTAAACAAGAAAAAAATTTTTTTTGCCTTCCCCAGTCCCCAGGAGCACTTTGCAGGACTCCCAAACCCTCTGCGTGTCCCATTTTTGTTTTTGGCAAAAATGAGATGTGCGGAGCGGGGTTTTGGGAGGCCAAAAATGGCTGTATTCGGTGTATAAGACGCACCAACATTTCCACCCTCTTTTGGGGGGGGGGGGGAAGTGTGTTTTATATTCCGAAAAGTATGGTACATTTGGAGATCACAAACTGCTGAAAGATCTCTTCTAGCTGGAATAATGAGAGTTTAACATATCTGAAGGACTTCAATGTTGGAGAACTGATTCAGTGCTTGTTCCTTCTCGGAAAATGGCTCAAGGGGACCCCTGAGTTTGCACTCACTATTTCTTCTTCTGTTCCTTAGTGCTCTCCAATCTGTAGGCAGACACGTTGATCAATCCCACAGCCTTCTCATCCTAGTTTTCAGAAGAGGAAGAGGAAAGAGTCCATTGACAAGGAAAGAAGAAAAGAGGTAGAAATATTAACCTTTGGCCAGAAACTGAAGGATTTGTGACATTTTATTTTATTCATTCATTTATTTTTTAATTGATTTTCTATTAAATACATTTCTTAGTGATTTATAAACATTGTGCTGTCTGGGTATTTAATTTGCTTAACAATACAAATTTGCATTCGTAATCTCCACCCCTTTTTTCCAACCATTAGTAAAATAAATTCCATGTTTGATAGTATTCTATGTCAATCTATCCATTTCTGCATAATCTAGTATCTTCTTAACTAGTTCTTCATCTTGCGGTATATCTTCATTTTTCCAGTATTGTGCGAAAATAATCCTCGCTGCTGTTAAGATGTGTAATATTAAATACATACTTTTCTTATCAAAGTTTTTATGATATTATACCCAATAAAAATAATTCAGGTTTATAATCTATATGTTTCCCTATCATCTTTTCTAAACACTTGTGTATCTTTGTCCAAAATGTTTTTGCTTTGACACCACATATGATAAAATGTGTCCATTTTTTGATTACATTTCCAATGTAATCCAAAAACGGATTTGGGACATTTTAAAGACATTTTAAATCTACCACACATTTTTTTTTAAAAGAAGCCAGTCTTTTGTCAAATGAATGGAAAAGACTGGAGTTCATCCATTCAAGAGGATTTGATCTATAAAAGCTTGTGATACTATAACATTGGCTACTCTTAAAGGAATAACCGTGAACCAGTCATGCAATGAACTGCTCTCTTTACTGCCTTTTGTACAAAGCAGCTCTAAAATATTTGGTGACCCGGATCAGAAAACCAAAACAAACCTTTAGGGAAGATATATATTGCTTTTTTAAAAGTTGATTTAAAAATTCACTTTTTTAATGTTTGCAAGCCATCAAGAACTCAAGCAGCAAGCATACACTTCCTTTCCATCTTTCCACCACAGTCTTTATGAGCGAAGGCACAGTGACCAGTCACTTAAGGAAGTTCCATGAAGCTGGGTCTCCCAAGTCATAGTTCTGCCCTTAACCACCTTAACTGGCTGTATGAAAAATACATACAGGCTAGTTAGAAAATAGTATGTATGTTTTGAAATGCAACATAACTGGAAGTTAAGGCTGGTGAAGGCCAGGCTAAAGCAATTACTGATTGATTATCTATCAAACTTATATTCCATCTTTGTTTTTGCACAACTATAAGCAGCATGCATAATACTTCCATTTATTTTCTCAACAAGAACCCTGTGAGGGAGGCTGGGCTGAAAGAGAGGGACTGCCCCAACTCCATCTCCTCTCCTCTCCTCTCCTGTATTTTCCTCAAATCTCTCTGGAAATGGAAGAGCAACATTTTGATGTGGGTCTTCGAATCCACATGGTGGGTACTTGTCAGCTTAAATCAGGACCACATGAAATGTGGTCCTAATGAAGAGAAGGACTAGGGGAGACATGACAGCAGTGTTTCAATACCTCAGGGATTGCCACAAAGAAGAGGGAGTCAAACTAGTCTCCAAAGCACCCGAGGGTAAAACAAGAAGCAATGGGTGGAAACTAATCAAGGAGAGAAGCAACTTAGAACTAAGGAGAAATTTCCTGACAGTTAGAACAATCAATTAATGGAACAACTTGCCTTCAGAAGTTGTGAATGCCCCAACACTGGAAATTTTTAAGATGATGTTGGATAACCATTTGTCTGAAGTGGTGTAGGGTTTCCTGCCTGGGCACGGGGTTGGACTAGAAGACCTCCAAGGTCCCTTCCAACTCTGTTATTCTATTCTATGAGAAACAGGAAAACATACCCCCTGGCCTTGCCATTTTGCAGGGTTTATAATTTCCTGGGCGTAACATCATTCAAGAACTCAAATCTCTAACATGATACAAACGAGGGACTCTCCATAATAAGTGGCCTTGCTCATTTATCCCGGCATTCACTCATAAACTTATGATCTTGGCCTCTTACATTCATCGTTATTTTTTTTAAAAAGGGTTTAAAAATAAATGGAAAACTGATACACCGAGAAGGAAGCCGGGCCCCCCTTTGAGTTTACTGTTACTATAAGTGTCTTGGAATGCACTCACATTGGGGTTGCTGTACCAGTAAAGGTTGTGCCCTTTCAGCACGAACCAAAACCGTTTCCATTTCTGGGCCATAAAGCCCACGTGGTCCTTCTTTTTTAAGAGCCAACCGTCACAGTCCACCTGTCCCAGTTCCTGGCAGGAGATGCGTCGTCGACTTAATCGGGTAGTAACTCCTCATTAATGCAAAAGACAAAAAAAGGTTGCCTAACGTATTTTTGTATGACTGTAATTTTGTTGCTTGTATCCCTACGATTTATATTGATATTGTTTCCTGATTGTTTATTTGTACCCTAGGACTATCATTAAGTGTTGAACCTTAGAATTCTTGACAAACGTATCTTTTCTTTTATGTACACTGAGAGCATATGCACCAAGACAAATTCCTTGTGTGTCCAATCACACTTGGCCAATAAATATATATATATCTATATATTCTATCCTAAATTAAAAGCTCCTGAATGGACATCCACACCACAGTTAATTCAGGGGTGGGCTTCAGATCCTTTAGCAAATGGGTTCGCTGCCCCGTTGCTGGGTGGGCGTGGCCATGATGGGTATGGCCTAGTTGGCCACCTGCACCATGCCAGCGGGAGGCTTTTTCGCCTTCCCCAGGCTCCGGAGGCTTTCTTTGAGCCTCTGGGAGGGTGAAAACTGCTTCCCCCAGGGTCTGGAGGCACTCGAGTCAGACAGTGAGGAGGCTGGAGATGTGGTGCCAGAGGCGGGGATTCAGCCATGGCCTTTAGAACCTCCAGAAGCTCCCCTAAGCGAAGAGGACAAAGAGGAGGAGAGCTGCCAAAAGGCAGGAGTGGCTCCTCAGGAGGCGGTCTCCTCGAGAGTAAGGCTAATTGGCCACTCTCCTAGCCTATTTAAGGAAGGACGACTACTGAGGCAATTTGCAGGAAACAACTTCGTTCCTATTCCTTCACATCTTGATTCCAGAAATGTTTCATTCAGCTCTTGTTTCTCTCTTGTCAGTTTTTCTGCAAATTGCTTCTGGGCATTCTGCCAAACACAGTAAGATTACGGTTATCTGAAATATTGTGCCTCAGAACTGAGTTATTATTCTTTGGATTCTTGTCGGCTGTTAATGAAGTTAAATTAACAGCCCTTGTTCAAAAAAGACTGATTTAAACTGGACTTGTGTTTGAACAACTACTAAGAAAGCTCATTAGTAATCCTCAATTAGTAAACTAAGGTTTGTACAGACTTTGTGTGTGCTGCGTTCTTTGGGGTCCGTAGCTGGGGCAGAACTCACCCTGCCCATGGTGAATACAGAGAGGTACCACTTACCCTTCTGCTTCCGTCGAATTTCAACGCTGCCCTGTAGGGATCACACACAGAGAGAAGAAAACATGGTGACATGATTGACGAGGGACTTGAAATATGCAACTCCCTTTCAAAAACACATCTTTTCTTTACTCTTTTCTCCCAAACCCAGTTCTTCTGAGACTGAGTGGCAACAGGTTGGACAAGGACATATATGTGCATATGAACAAATCAATGGGATTAAATGTTTGCATTTGGATGTCTGCATTCAATCCATTTTGTAAATCAAAAATTTAAAATGTAGCATTGTTTGCATGGTCCTAATATACGTAAATCTCACCAAAAAATGCTTTTTATATTAGCATCTTTCCTGTGACGATGTTAGCACAAACCGGTAAGTTAGTAAAAGAAAAAAAAAGTCTTAATGTCAGAGTTCCAAGTAACATCCCCAATGAATGAAAACTCCTGAGGCTTGAGTTTCCTCAAAGTTACTTTTTATTAGAGATGTCAAATTGGCACATCTGGGAAAACCTGAATCTGAAAGCTTCCAGGGTTTCCCCACCCAAGGAAAATTCAAGTCCCTGACTAACACCCACAAGTCCATCACGTGGTCCAATTAAAGCACCATTTCAACTGGAGATGCCTCCCAGTTCCAGCCTCCCAGGTGCAGGGCAAGATGTCCTTGAACCTCTGAGAAAGGAATGTTATTATGACTGTATATCACTCATGCTCCACACAATCCCCCCTCCCAATTTCCTACAGTAGTAAATGTGGCAGGCCTCAAGGCCCAACGAAAAAAGATGGCTTCCAGGCCTGACACTTACCTCTTTGGAATCTGCCAATGCCAGCCCCTGCTGGCCTCTGACAAATCCATTCTCATGTCTTGCAGAGTTTCCTAGTTGATGCTCTTGCTTTTTGGGAGTGGAAGGGACAGCAGCACCTGGAGATTTAGGCCCCATAGCATCTGCTCCAAAGTCCTGCCTTTCCAGAGCAGGGTCAACCAATGCCTCTGGAAAAACCAGAAAGAAAAAAATCAACAAGGGGTTTTGGCAGGAGGGTCTAATGGTAGAAATATGCATGGAAAGTTAAATCCAGCAAGTATCAGGAGCAAATCCATTGGCTACTTCCAGGTGTACTAAACTAGAGAATGCCATAAGTGGCAATGAGCCTACAGACTGCAACATGGAACCTATGTGATTTTTGGGTATATTTGAATTTTTTAAATGTTATTCTTTGGTTTTGAGAGGAGGGGTGTGTGAATGATGATTCCTGAGATCTGTGGGGAAAATCTATATATATAAAAGCGAAATACCACTCACATATCATCACAAAATCTTCAGAACTATAAAGCCTACGAACTTGAAATTTAGCATCTAGGTGCTCGCTAAGAAAGGATTTTTTGAAATGACCATCAGATCATTAGTATTTTTTATATAATTATTTACACGCTCTGTTGCTAAGGAGTTAGACATTCTATTCCCTCTCCCCACTTGAAAAGAACTCTGTTCCAACTGCCACTTGGGTGTGGGCATGGCCTGCAGTCTGGGAGTTTAGACATTCTATTCCCCACCTGAAAGGTAGAGAAGGGGATAAGATAGGAGAGGCCTTTGTTGGGAAGCCTGAGGAAGAGAAGGGGAGAGGAGAGGAGAGGCTTCTGTGGGGCCAGCCTGAGGGAAAGAAGGGGAGAGGAGAGGCCAATCATAACTACTCATTAATTTTCAAGCTGTAAGTGTTGATTTATCAAGCTCCATCACAGTTTCCTAGCAGAGCACGGGTATCCAGCTAGTGTGATATAAAAGTTATATATTACTCAACAACTGAATGGAAGAGTCCAGGATAATTCTGCAGTTCCTCACTAGATCCAACAGAAGACGCTCCTTACCTGTTCCAGAAAGGACCTCTTCCAGTCCACAGATATTATCCACAGGGCGCCTGCAATCAATTCCCTTCGGTTCCTCCTGAGCGGTTGGGAGATCAAGTACAGAATTCTGGGTTCCCTCGAACTCAGCGGTCATGCTTTAACAAGAAGGAGAAAAAAAATAACCTTTGATCTGCTCTATTACATAACAACTACATGTTGCTCGCCAGAAGCCCCCGCCTCCCCACCAGATATCAAATGGCCTTCCTGCAAGATGAATGCATGTAATGTCAATTAAAGAAAACATCTGAGTATTTGTGGGCACTGAGAATTCGAAGATTGGCTGCTGTCCCTTCTCTTGGCACCAAACGTCACGAGATGTTGGATCTCCATTTCAATTTATCAATCCTAGTTATTTTCCAATCCAGCCTTCCCCAACTAGATTGCCTTCCAGTTGAGATTGAAACTCCCATCATTCCCCAATCATTCCCCAGTCAGCTATGCTGGCTAGGAATTCTGGGAAGTGCAGTCTCAGCATGTCAGACACTGCCAAGCAGCGGAAGACTTTATAATCATTAGATCATAGGAATGAAACTATAAACTTTCCTTTAACAAAACAAGCAAATGGTTTTTATACCATTATACCTCCCAAATAGCTTATTTAGAATTCTGTATTTGCCAAGTGTGATTGGACACACAAGGAATTTGTCTTTGGTGTATATGCTCTCAATGTACATAAGGAGAATAAAATACATTTATCAAAATTAAAAGGTTGTCAAGGATACTAATAAGCTATCAAATTGTACTAAGAAACAAATAAAAACAATATAAATTGAAAGATACAAGAAACATAGTTATAGTAATAAATGGAAAGAGATAGATACTAGTAAGGAAGAGAAGAATAATAGTAATACAGTCTTAGTAAATTATCTGACAGCGTTGTGGGAATTAGTTGTTTAGCAGAGTGATGGCATTTAGGAAAAAACTGTCCATGTGTCCAGTTGTTCTGGTGTGCAGTGCTCTATAGGGTCGTTTTGAGGGTAGAAGTTGAAACAATTTATATCCAGGACGTGAGGGGTCTGTAGATATTTTCACTTATTTATATATATCAGCAAGAGAATTGGAAAAAGTAATGTGTAATTCAGCAAGGGGAGCATCCTATCCGTTTTGGACCAGTGTGCAAATAATTGTTGACAACAGTTTTGGACAAAATGGTTGGTAAGGTGGCTTTTCTATTCACCAAATAGGAGCTATATTGCACATAACTAGGTACAAAACATCCCTTTATCAAGTTATTAGCTACTCTCCCTTCTATAGGTCTACTTTTATTCCTGTTCTGGGCAGGGGTGCACATTTCCAAGCTCCTGGTGAAAACATCCCAACCCTTGAGTTCTTTATGAAAGCTCATGATACCCATTTGTGGCCCAGAAGCGTTGCTGGATTTGCTGTTGACAGAAGACAAATAGGTCAAGGATCTGGGCCACTATCCCCAAGGATATTTATTTACAATCCCTCCCACTTCCCACATGTTATATGGGGGACTCTTATAAAAAAGATGGAAAAAATTAGAGGAGAAATGCCTAATTTTATTATTGGAAAGTTTAAAGTGCAGCCAAGATGTAGCTTGAGTAATAGGAAGGGGGAAGGTCACGAATTTCTTCAAGAGATATTCCATCTCTTCCTTGAACCAGAGCGTGTCCTCCTGTTGCAACATTCTCCTTTGTGGCTTCTTTCCTATCCAAAGCTTGAGTGAAAAGGGCATGGCGTATTTTGTTACGGAGGACTAAGTCACGTCTGCAAAAACATCAAGAAGCCATACTAGGAAATCCGTAAACAGTTTCTTGAGCCTTCTACTCTACTCTGCTGCTTGTATCTTCTCCTGTTACTCCATCTACTTCACTAGCAAGAGAACAAGAAGGTAGAATAAAAGAAAGAAGCCATGACCTGTACACACCACACTGCCTAACTTGGGAGGTGGGGTAGTCTGGATCCTTAGCAATTAAACAGCCATAGGGACTTCAACGTTCTGCCCACAAAAGCATCATAGGAATGTGAAGTCAACTCACTGGAGGGTTCCAGGTCTAAGAAGCTACCACTGTCCAACTGAAGTGGCCACTTCAAGTCCTAATTTCAAATACTATGAAAATGATCTGAGGGATGCAGTGGCTCAGTGGCTAAGACACTGAGCTTGTCGATCAAAAAGTCGGCAGTCCAGTGGTTCGAATCCCTAGTGCCACGTGATGGGGTGAGCTCCCGTGACTTGTCCCAGATTCTGCCAACCTAGCTGTTTGAAAGCACATAAAAATGCAAGTAGAAAAATAGGGACCACCTTTGGTGGGAAGGTAACAGCATTCCGTGTGCCTTTGGCATTTAGTCATGCCGGCCACATGACCACAGAGACGTCTTTGGAGAGCGCTGGCTCTTTGGCTTTGAAACGGAGCTGAGCACCGCCCCCTAGAGTCGGGAACGACTAGCACATACGTGCGAGGGGAACCTTTACCTTTACCTTATGAAAATGATCTGGTTGTTACTTGTTTGGTTTATTATTGAATGTATTGGTTATTTATTTATTTACTACTTTACTATTATTACATTAGCTTGCCAGAGAGAGAGAAAAAAGGAATATATGCATGCTATATGCATGATGCCCAGAGAACTCTATCCAGAGTCCAGCCTAGGATATGAGGCACTCATTGTAGAGAGGGCAGGAATGCTACCGCATTTATTGGTTAGGATTTATATCCATTTTTCCTCCAAAAACTGAAAGCACCTTATAAAGTACTCCCTGTAGGTTTTCCCCCAGCAATAATAATCCTGTGAAATAAGGTTACTTTACTGTTGAATGTATTATAGATAACTTGCAAAATGGGTTAATTTAATCAGCAGGTAAGTAGCTTGGGAAAATACATCTATTATATATTATATATGTCTTTTAAATTTCTCTCTTATATATTGTTTTATTATGGCTGTTCACCGCCCTGTGTCCTTCGGGAGAAGGGCGGTATATAAACATAATAAAATAAATAAATAAATAAAATAAATTCATCTTTTAAACAATTACTTCGAAGGTGTCAGCACCGATGAAAAAATAGCAATAGCAAGCAACAGCGCTTAAGATTTATATACCGCTTTACAGTCCTCTCTAAGCGGTTTAAAGAGTCAGCCTATTGCCCCCCCCCCCAACAATATGGGTCCTCATTTTACCGACCTCGGAAGGATGGAAGGCTGAGTCAACCTTCAGCCTGGTGAGATTTGAACTGCCAAATTGCAGGCAGCCAGCAGCCAGCAGAAGTAGCCTGCAGTACTGCACTCTAACTACTGTGCCACCAATGTTCTTGATCATCATTAAAACATTAGACTGAGCATACAATATTCTCATACATCGCTAGAAAACAAGACTTGTAGCTCAGGGTTGAACTGTGGGACCCTCTGAGCATAATTGTTTTCTTGAAGACATCTCATTACCAAACTAGATAACATCTTTGCAGCCATCGACCCAAACCTCCTAACCAGCAATCGACATCCAGATAAACAGGGATTAACAGCAGGATTAATTCCAAACAAAGCAGTAAACAATGCCCAATCTAGGAACTACCAATCCAGATAAAACAAATGGTAAACAACAATGTCATCAGAACGGCTAGAAGAAAACAATGCTTGACAAGGCAAGCGACTCTATAGAAACGTAAAGCAAATCCCGCTTCCTTCTAGCACTGAAGATGTTACAGAATTGGGTAATAAAACACCTGCAAGAAAACAGTCAAGACCAGAGAGCACCAAGGACTTCACATTCACACAAATATTTTGCAATATGCGGAGGAAAACATCTCCAGCTTGACCAGAAAACTCTTCTCTCTTTCCCCCCAGAGAATATCTGAATCAGGCCCAGCTCTAAAGATAGCCTTCTCTGCATCACAGGAATGTTCTGTTTGCTCTTAGCCTTCTCTTCACTGGGCCACGAACCAAGAGCAGGACCTTCACATGTCCACAGTTTCCATCCCACATCACCAACCACACCCCACGGCAACCTTGCCAACAAACAAGTCCTCCGCTTGATGGATGTCTGACCTGGATGTTGATGATGCAGAGTTGGCTGAAGAGTCATCACTTCTTGAGCTCAGGTCTTCTAAGAAAGCATGTGGCTCCTGGGGAGCAAACAAAGCCAGTTAAGGATACTTTCTGTCTCAGGTGAGAAGTAACGCTTCCTGTTGCCAACTGATCTCCACTTTCAGCTTCCCGTTGAGTCACCAATGAAAATCCCGGGAACTCATATAAATAGGTGATGAATCACTGGTATATTTGGAGATAGAGGGCAATGGAATTTCCAAGGTGCCTGTCCTGCTTTTCTAATGTAAAATCAAGTTGGTGTTTATGGTGATGGTGATGGTGATGATGATGATGATGATGATGATGACCCAGTTTGTGGGGGCAATAACCTGACTTTGTATAAAAAAGCCGAAAGCTCTACTAAACAGGTATATACAAAATTATGAAAGCTATTGCTTAACGCATTGTAAGACGCCCTGAGTCTCCGGAGAAGGGCAGCATATAAATTATTTTTTTTAAAAAAAAATATTATTACTATTATTGGGGTGGCCTAAGATCTTGGAAAGATAGGCCAGAGAGATCTTTAGGGATTGGCAAATGGTTAGAAGCAAGGAGGGTGAAGTAGGATAATGATGCTGGGGGTTCTCCATTTGGGGGGGGGGGGAATTTAAAAGATGCAAATGTATTCCATAAAATGTAGATGGGAACCAAGGTCCCTGATTTTGGGAAATTGCGTTTTAGGAATGGGAGAGTATGAGATTCCCTGGGATGTCCCACTATCACAATACAACCACAGGTACTACATCAGTGGTGAAATTCACATTTTTTTTACTACCGGTTCTGGGGGCATGGCTTGGTGGGCGTGGTATGGCTTGGTGGGCGTGGCAGGGGAAGGATCCTGCAAAATCCCCATTCCCATCCCACTCTGGGGCCAGCCAGAGGTGGTATTTGCCAGTTCTCCGAACTACTCAAAATTTCTGCTACTGGTTCTCCAGAACCTGCTGGATTTCACCCCTGTACTATACTGCTCCCTAAGATAACTACTGCAATCTACCATATGACAGGGTTTGCCCTTAATAATAATAATAACTTTATTGTCATTGTACGTGTATACACAGTATACCCATACAACGAAGTTCACTTAACATCCAAAGACCAGGTCCAACACACATAACAATCCCCAACACACCCCCACCCACCTCAAATTCCTCACTCCTAAACCACCCAAACATCCACAGAACAGACCAAGTAATGCTGTCCAACAGCTCACTGATGGTGGCCCTTTAGTTCATTGCCGAGTGCAATTATAGCTCTGAGATAAAAACTATTCAGAAAACGTGTGGTCCGAGTTGTAATTTAACTCTATAAAGATGTCCTAAAGCTGTGTTTCTCAACCTCAGCAATTTTAAAATGTGTGGATTACAACTCCCAGAATTCGCCAGCCAGCATGTGGAAGTCCATACATCTTAAAAATTGTTCAGATTGAGAAACACTGCTCTAAAGATAAAGGGATGGTCCAAGAACCATCCCTCATCCTTTTCCCTACTGAAAGTGGAGAATGTGGCTGCCGATTTCATACACGATCACTTTGGGCAAACAGAGGTGCCCTCTTCTATATGAAGCAGAATTCTGGACCAATCAGATTCCGGCATTGGGTGGACATTGCAATGATTGGTGCATTGATTGTCTGGGCATTGCAACATATGCTTCAAAAGTTGTAGGGGCTGAGAATTGTGGGAGCTGAAGTTTTTTCCTCTGTGAAGCACGAGGTTGGGAAGCTTGACCTGGCTTAAACTTACTTGCTGGTGAAGAGGAGATTCTGGGGAACGGGAAGACTCTGAAGAAACCAGTGGGATTTTCTTCAGCACCAGCGTCACTCGACTGGATTCTAGAAGCTTCTTCACAAGATTCATCCGGGTCCACCCCACCTGCACAATCAACCATTTGCCTTACTTTTAATGATAAGAATGAGGGTTTTGATTGCTGTTATCATTTGACACACTATTATGCATATTGCACGTGAAGCAAGATACAAAGGCATCACTTTACATACAGGTGGTCTTTACAATCACTTGTTTAGTGACCATTCGAAGTTACAAGGGCACTGAAAAAAGTGGTCCTCACAATTATGACCGTCACAGCATCCCCATGGTCACATGATCAACATTCAAGCACCTGGCTACCAGCCTGTATTATTGAAGCATCTTGGCATCATGTGATTGCCATTTGAGACCATCCCAGGTTGCCTTTTGACAAACAAAATCAATTGGGGGAGGCCAGATTTGCTTATTGACTGCATGATTCATTTAACAACTGCAGTGATTCACTCAACAACTGTGGTAAAAAAAAAGTCATAAAATTGAGCATCATTCCCTTAACAATCATCTTGCTTAGCAACAGAATTTCTGGTCTCAATTGTGATCTTAAGCCGAGGACTACCTGTGCATTTAGATATGAGCCAGCAGTGTGCAGCAGCTACCAAAAAAGCCAACACAGTTCTAGGCTGAATAAACAGAGGGATAGAATCAAGATCACGTGATGTGTTAATACCACTTTATAATGCCTTGGTAAGGCCACACTTGGAATACTGCATTCAGTTTTAGTCGCCACGATGTAAAAAAGTTGTTGTGACTCTAAAAAGAGTGCAGAGAAGAGCAATAAAGATGATTAGGAGACTGGAGGTTAAAACATATGAAGAAAGGTTGCAGGAACTGGGTGTGTCTAGTTTAATGAAGAGAAGGACTGGGAAAGACATGATAGCAGTGTTCCAATATCTCAGGGGTTGCCACAAAGAAGAGGGAGTCAAACTATTCTCCAAAGCACCTGAGGGCAGGACAAGAAGCAATGGGTGGAAACTAATCAAGGAAAGAAGCAATTTAGAACTAAGGAGAAATTTCCTGACAGTGAGAACAATTAATAAGTAGAACAACTTGCCTGCAGAAGTTGTGAATGCTCCAACACTGGAAATTTTTAAGATGATGTTGGATAACCATTTGTCTGAAGTGGTATAGGGTTTCCTGCCTGGGCAGGGGTTGGACTAGAAGACCTCCAAGGTCCCTTCCAATTCTATTCTATTCTATTCTATTCTATTCTATTCTATTCTATTCTATTCTATTCTATTCTATTCTATATAAATATGGTTGTGACTTTCTCCTTCCAAATCCGACAGGTGGCCATAAGAGTTGGTAGTGAGTTCCATTTGTGAAACTCTCTCCCCAGCAGATCTGTTTGGTACATATAGCCTTATATTTTTCAGGTCAAAGATTTTCATTTGCCTTCAAAGCCTTTGGGGCAACTTTCGTAGAGCAACTGATCATTGTTTCTGCGGTTAATTTTATTATGGTAGCATTATTTTGTGGTGTATTTTCAAAAATCTCTATTACATCCTTGTCCATACTTTGATATGGGGTACATCAAAAAGAATGCACATTTTCAGAGACAGCCGAGAGCAGCTTCCTACAGCAATCATGAAATCCTGGAAAAAGACATGGCTGCTTTCATGAGTCAATGAGAGCCTCATGCTTCATGCATGAGCCTTTGTGTTCCAAAGCATCTCTTTGCAAACGTTTGCACATCTCTATGCTCTAATCCGGTAGTACTCATGTTTTTGGCCCATGCAACATGTCATTTTGCTAAGATTTTAGTATATTTGGAACTTCACGTGAGAAACCTAGTAATACAAACCCACAGAGTCACAAACAGCCCAATACAACCACAACTGGACAATGCACCAGAGTCCATTGGTAAATTAATTATTTTTGCAATCAATGACATTTCCCAATTACAAATATGATCACCCCAGGTAGAAAAAAAAATCATCTGCCCTAAACCTTGGTGAGTCATTACAGAATGCATTTGGGCATTGCACTTTCTATTAACTCAAAAGTTAATACACGTGAGCTAATGCAGAGACTATGCTGTCCAGCTATTGTAGGAGGAGAGCCATGTTAGTCCGTGGGAGCTTAAAAACCGCAGGAAAGTCTTGTGGCACCTTTCCTGACTAATGAAATTTTATTAAAAGGCAGCAGTTTTCATGAGCTGCAGTCAGTCAAGCCTGCTATTTTACAAAAGACTGTTCTCTTATTTGAAGAGTTTCCCTGTTTTATTCCATCTTAAAAGATAAGTGCCAGTTGTTCCAACTCTAGGGGGCGTTGCTCTTCTCTGTTTCTAAGCCAAAGAGCCAGTGCTGTCCAAAGATGTCTCCATGGTCATGTGGCCAGCATGACTCAACGCCAAAGGTGCATGGAATGCTGTTACCTTCCCACCAAAGGTGGTCCCTATTTTTCTACTTGCATTTTTTATGTGCTTTCAAACTGCTAGGTTGGCAGAAGCTGGGACAAGTAATGGGAGCTCACCCTGTTATGCGGCACTAGGGATTCAAATCGATCTTTCGATCGACAAGCTCAGCATCTTAGCCGCTGAGCCACCGTGTCCCTTACTTGTCCCAGCTTCTGCCAACCTAGCAGTTCGAAAAAAAACTGCACGTAAAAAATGCAAGTAGAAAAATAGGGACCACTTTGGTGGGAAGGTAACAGCATTCCATGCGCCTTTGGCATTTAGTCATGCCGGTCACATGACCATCAAGACGTCTTCGGACAGCGCTGGCTCTTCGGCTTTGAAACGGAGATGAGCACCGCCTCCTAGAGTCGGGAACGACTAGTACATATGTGCTAGGGGAACCTTTACCTTTATTTCAACTTAAAGATACACAATGACAGGAAGAGAAGCCAGGAAAGTTGGAAGTCACCCATCACCACTTAGCAAGTGGGCACCACTCAAACAAAGTCTTTCTCACAATAATAAACAGCTAAATCCTAGTTTAATTATATTGAACTTTTATGTTTATATACATATATTAGCACATGGAAACTTCTCCATCTTTTCTCCTTTAGAAGTAGAATAGAATAGAATAGAATAACAGAGTAGGAAGGGACCTTGAAGGTCTTCAAGTCCAACCCTCTCTGCTTAGGCAGGAAACCCTACACCACTTCAGACAAATGGTCATCCAATCTTGGGTGACCCTGAGGACACAGCTAAACCCCCAAGTGCTTCAAAAATCACAACCCTCTAAAACAGTGTTTCTCAACCTTGGAAGCTTGAAGATGGGTGGACTTCAAACTACCAAGGTTGAGAAACACTGCTCTAAAAGAATGTAAATGACCAGCTGTCTGCAAGGAATATGCTGTCAGAGCTGAAGAAGCTTCTTGGATGAGAAGCAAAATGTCTCCAAAGAAAAAACAAGAAAGTCTAGAAAAAGATTGTCCAATCTCATCTTAAAAACTTCCAGTGTTGGAGCATTCGCAACTTCTGGAGGCAAGTTGTCCCACTGATTAATTGTTTCAACTTGCCTCCCGAAGTTGTGAATGCTCCAACACTGGAAGTTTTTAAGAAGAGAAGTAGGGAAGAGATGGCTTTCTTGGCCATAAAGGATCTCCCCATCATCCAGTAAAGCAACTTAACACAGCAGAAAAATTAAGGCAAGCAATAATGAAGGTCTACCCCATTCAGGTTAATCTCTCCCTTATAAGATAGCTCAGCACCACAGTACATCCTGTCCAAGCAAAGAAGAAGCTTTGACTTACCACCACCTGGTCATTGACTTGGACTATTTCATCGCCTGGGAAGATCTTGCTGTACTGGTCAACAGGAATCTGGAAGGGGAAAAAAAAACAAGAGACCCTCAAGGACAAGACTGCCTTCGGAGGGAAAGGGCTGAAAAGGCACTATGGACAGTCTTACGGTTTGTATAATTATAGCAAGAAACTTTTTTGGACAGGAAAAGTTAAAACTCTCGGGGGTGGAGGAAGAAAGATTCCTGCCCAGGGGATTAAGTATTAACTTCAAGTTTGACCTTTTGGTTAATTGTACTCAATAAAGAATGCAAGGGAACGAAGGAGACAGTTGTGCCAGGGAGAGGAGGGGAAGGGATAAATGGTAATTAGCCAAGTATGATGCAGAATCCCCATGGGGGGGGAGGGGGGAAGCAATAATGACAATTGGATTAGAGCCACATTTTCACAGGCAACGGTTTGAAAAAGAAAGATGAACTGGCCTGTTGCAGAGGAGGGTCTATTTTAAAGGCTGGAGTTACGGTGACCCTGCCTGCTAATCTTGGGAATGTTGCCTCGGAGGGGGAGAGGCAGAGCTATGAACTGAACCCGCTCCCACCGTACACTCACCTCTCGGGCAGTCCCCGATATCAAATGGAGACAGGAGGGCAAGGACTTAATCTCTAGGCCCTGTAGAGAGAAGATTTAGGAGACATGCTTATCAGCTCAACTCTGGCTCCGCAAGAGACAGCTGCCTCGCTTGCTTGTACGTTCAGTTCCTGTCGAGTCACTGGATAGCAATGGCTCATCGAAGGCGATCAGCCTTTCCTAATGCACCACCCTTCAGATAATTTGATCACATTCATCTCTAGCCAATCCCCAAACTTGCTGTAGAGGGTAGGAGGTACAAAACATTTGAAGGAGGTCCAAAGCATCCAGGTTGAGGAATGCCAGATGATGCAAAACCAGCCAAGATGGACCAACCCAGTGGAAGGCGATTTCATATGTAAACAACTGTGACATGGACCATATGTATGTCCCGGTTTGGGGTTGTTAATTCCTAGATCATTTTCTATACGTATAGTATATAGGTAGAATTATAATTATAAACTACATATAGAAAAATTATCCAGGAATGAACAACCCGAAATTGGGGCATTAATCATGGTTCTTTTTACCTTTTTAGGGTTCTTTCTAACCCTAACCCTAACCCTAAAGTAAATGATGGGATGTACACATAGAGATTAACTGCATTGTTGAGAATGATAAATGTTGGAGTCTGATACAGGTAAAACTTGTGTGGTACATGGGGGAAATTCCTGTTCCAACCATAGCCAGATAAGACTGATAAAGGGACCTTTTTCTAAAACCCCTGGAAGAATGACATAAAGGCATCTATATAAGTTCTCATGGAATCTATCACATAATGGGACCAACTTCTCCATGCTAAACTCTTCTCTCCTTCACTTACTGCACCGGTGTATGGTTTGCCAATTGCACAGTGGCAGATAAGACACCACTCCAGAGGGTCAATGTCATTGCCCAGAAGATCACTGGTTGCCCTCTCCCCTCTTTGGAAGAGCTTTATAGCTCCTACTACCTTAAGAAAGTTCAAAACATTCTTAAAGATCCATCTCATCCTGGGCACCCTTTTTTTTTTTGAACTATTACCATCTGGCAGGCGGCACAGGACAATAAAAAGGACAAATAGGCTGAAAAACAGCTTCTATCCATATAGCAATAACCATATTGAATTCTACAGTACAGTGCAATATTGGGTTTTCAATTTCAATTATATAGGATGTAAAGGATGTATGTTTTTTTTATAGTTACACTGAAGACAGCATTTAATTTCATTGTACTGTTTTCGTTGACAATAAAGTAAAGTAAACTAAACTAAACTAAACCCCATTCTTCATCTGCTCTAGCAATGGTCCTTCAGCATCCCATGTCCCCTGGGCACACTATTTTGGCTCTTCCTTTCTCTCCCTTTAGATTTTCCCTCTTCAGACATTTTAAACACTTCCTCAAAATATCAGATTTCCCAAAGATATCTCAGACCTCTCTCTTCGGTGTGGGAGCGTACAAGATTACCAGTGTGGTCCAGATCTGCCAAGCAAATCTTATTTAGATTTGATCTGTCAGGCAAATCTTATTTATCATACAAGATTTGTGCGGAACTGAGTAAATCACATGGAGAAGAAAATATGTGTGAAAAGGTCAGAAGACAATGTGCCTCTGCTCACTAATGGTTTAGATCAGTGTTTCTCAACCTTGAAAGCTTGAAGATGAGTGGACTTCAACTCCCAGAATCCCCCAGCCAGCACTGCTGGCTGGAGGATTCTGGGAGTTAAAATCCACCCATCTTCAAGCTACCAAGGTTGAGAAACACTGGTTTAGATCATACCCAAAAACCTTGCTAAGATCCCTAATGAGTACCCAAAAGAGACAAAAGGGATATTTGTAGTCAAGAACTGGTGTAGAATGAATAGGTACGGTATTAAGTTGGCGGACTTTGACTTCTGCTCTTTTTGTACTGACAGTGCCAGACTCACCAAATTATCTTCCGGACCTGCAGGCTCAAGATCCACCCTTTCCAAAATGGCTGTTTGATCCAGGTGGTTTGCTGGGCTGCAGTGTAAAATATGCTCACAGATTCCAGAAATGTGTCTTCCCTACGGAGTATAAAGGCAAAAGCTCTGGGGAATCATAGCTTGAGCTGCCCTGTCCTCAAGAATGACCCCTCTAGGAACAAGTGAGATCCAAGCAGCCCCAACATATAAACCATGGACCTAGGAAATTGACTACAACTGGGCAAATGCTACTGAGTCAGTGGTGAAATCCTACCGGTTCACACCGGTTCAGGCGAACTGGTAGTGATAAAAGCTACCAGTTCAGCGAACCGGTAGTAAAAAAAAAGCTTCCGGTATTTCCGACGATCAGCTGTGCCGCATGATTTAAAATTGCTAGAAAGCAGGAAATCCTGCTTTCTAGCAAATCTAAATCACGCGGCACAGCTGTTCCCTCCCTCGCTGTTTTAATTACCTTCCCAAGCCTCCAATGCGCATTTGGCACGTACTATGCATGTGCACACATGCAGCATGCATTTGGTGTGCACTGCATACATCTGGCACACACTGCTCATGCATGCACACACAACATGCATGGGCAATGAACTGGTGGCAAACTGGGGAAGATTTCACCATTGTACTGAGTTATCTGCAGATCTTTTCAGATCACTTAGGAAACAGTCAAAAGGGAAATCTAACTTATGTAGAAATAAACAGTGCTCCCCCACTAAAGACACGGTGATGGTCACCTGCTAGAAGGCTTTGGTTACATCATTTGCGGTTCACAGCAATCCCAGTACTGTGTGTGGTTTAAAATTGGCCCCAAATTAAAAACCATTCTACAACCCCTTAGGACAGTGTTTCTCAACCTTCCCAACCCAAGCTCTGCTGGCTGGGGAATTCTGGGGGTTGAAGTCCACACATCGTCCAGCAGTCAAGGTTGAGAAACACTGCCTTAGGACAACTTCTTATGACCCCTCCCATCAGATCAAGAGGTATAGTTTTGGCCTTTATCCTTCAGAATTTGTCCATGCCTGCCTGGGGATGGATATAGGGAAATAAAGTATTTCCAATAGACATCTGGCTGACCAGATGGTCTAGCCTAGAGGTCTAGATTATCCTTGGTCTAATCCCCCAGGTTTCTTCTTTTGTGTGCTAATTGGAGAAGAGGAGGAGTTAGGATGATACCTGCATCTCCACCACTGATTTTTCAGATGAACCCATTTAAGATTCTGTAATAGGTAAAGGTTCCCCTCGCACATATGTGCTAGTCGTTCCTGACTCTAGAGGGCAGTGCTCATCTCCGTTTCAAAGCCGAAGAGCCAGCGCTATCCGAAGACGTCTCGGTGGTCATGTGGCCGGCATGACTAAATGCCAAAGACGCACGAACGCTGTTACCTTCCTACCAAAGGTGGTCCCTATTTTTTTACTTGCATTTTTTACATGCTTTCGAACTGCTAGGTTGGCAGAAGTTGGGACAAGAAGTTGGGAGCTCGCCCCATTACGTGGCACTAGGGATTCAAACCTCTGAACTGCCAACCTTTCGATCGACAAACTCAATGTCTTAGCCACTGAGCCACCGCGTCCCTTAAGGTTCTCTATATAAGGAATTATATGGCTATTGACCCATAGAAGGTTAGGAAATTTGTAGTTTCAACACTGTGGTGGGAAGGGAACCCGGATCTTTTCACTACTTACGATCAGCAAAATTCGGTCCTCTCTTTCAGATACAGTGCACTCCTATAAGGACAAATACAAAGAAAGGTACATTAATAGAAGCTAGGATTGTTGATTCAAACTAGACCCCCTTTCTAGTTGAACTAGACAACATTTCACCAAGACCAAAGGTATGATGAATTCACAGAAATTCAGATGGCATTCCAATCCTCCTCCCAATTCCTATTCAGAGTGGCGTGGAATTTGGAGACCCATGCATTGCCCAAAGCTTTAAACAGAGGCAACCAGGAATGGGGTTTAATCTTAAAATGGTCATCTTAAGAACAGGAGGCATGCATCTTATAACTGTGGGAAATATGTATATGAAGTTTTACAAAACTGTTTTAATAAAGGATGGCCATAATTCATCAAGGTCGTCCATGCATAATCTATGTCTGGAAGCAATTTATTCATGTATCTACTGTATATGTATGAGCAGCTCTTAATCTTGTTATTGCTCTCTTTTCCACTTAATGCCTTTATTTAAATAAAAGCAAATAACTCTCAGCAACAATTCCACCACTCAATCATGGAAGATACAGGATATTCTAAAAGGCGACAACATTTTGGCATCTAGGAGCACCGCAAGTTCAAGTTTTAGTTGTTACCTTACTTGTTTTTTAGCCCAATTTTGATCCACTAATATCACACATTTGAGCAATTTTTTTAAAATTAGCTTTTGCTTGTTCAGAATAAACAACAGAGATGGAAGGGACTTTAGAGGTCTTCTAGTCCAATCCCCTCCTCAAGCAGGAGACCCTATACCATTTCAAACAAATGGCTGTCCAATCTCTTCTTAAATAGCTCCAATGATGGAGCACCCACAACATCCAAGAGGCAACTGGACCAGGGGTGGGTTCTAAAATTTTCTACTACTGGTTCTGTGGGCGTGGCTGATTTTATGGGTGTGGCTTGGTGGGGGGAATCTGACTGGGTGGGCGTGGCCAACTTTTTTTTTTTACTTTTACTTTTAAAAGCATTTTTTCTACAACCTTAAGAGGTTGCAGAAAAAAATGCTTTTAAAAGCCTCTGACGATCAGGCAACTCAGCTGGGATCCCCAGAGGCTTTTAAAGGCATTTTTTTCTACAACCTCTTCGGTTGAACACTTCCCCTTCCGGCTGGGGACCAGCCAATGTTATTACCAGTTCTCCGAACTACTGCAAATTTTTACTACCGGTTCTTGTGAACCGGTGCAAACCAGGAGTAACCCACCACTTTTTTTTTTTAGACTAGACGTACCCAATAGCCAGTTCTTCAACTGTTTTAGCCTCCAGTTCCCTAATCATCTTTTTAAGGCAGTGCCCCTCCCATTGGCCTTCTTGCTCTTTTTCTATCAATTTCACAATTTAAACAACACTGTTGGAGTCAGTTTTCATTATTCCCAGTCAATCTCACAATTCTAATAGGGGTTGTATAGCAAGAATCTGAAAGAGGAGGAGGAGGAGGAGGAAGAGGAAGAGGAGGGGGAGAAAAAATTTGAAAGGAAATAACATTGGGAAGAATGTTGGCGCCTGAATGGCTTATTACCTCAGTATGTTAGTTACCATACTTAACAGCATAAAATGATACTGTGTTTCCCCAAAAATAAGACCTTTATATTTTTTTGAACCCTGAAATAAGCGCTTGGCCTTATTGCCATGCGCTCAAAAGCCCGATTGGGCTTATTATCAGGCAATGTCTTATTTTGGGGGAAACAGGGCAGTGGTGGGAGGCTCCACCCACTGACCCCAATGTCATCAAGAAGTTTTTGCACATGCACAGAAGCGCACACACTTAAATGTACACTAATAAGCATAATTAAAATGAAATTTTCTTGCATTCAGTTCTCAAAAGATAACCATTATGCATATACCCCCCCACACACACATATGACACAGAGAAATATCACAGTCTAGTTCGGATATATGACTATACATGACGGGGGGGGGGAAGAATCTTGAGAATTTATAAGATGGATGACATAAGAAATAAAGCTGTTACAAAATCTAGTAATCCTGCTATAGATATTTTGAAACCTCCTCCCAGAGGGCAGCAACAGAAACAGACCATGCGATGGGTGGGTGGGGTCCCTAACTATGCTTCGAGCTCTAAGCATATATTGTTTATTGCATATATTGCTTATTGCATATCCTGAATGATGGGAGGCAAACTTCCTATAATCTTCTCCGCTGTCCTTACCACTCTCTGTAAGGACTTTCTATCTGAGGCACTGCCACCACTAAATCAAAGAGTGATGCAGTTTGTTAAAACACTCTCAATCGTAAAAAAGTGGCTAGGACAGAATGAAAAAGATGTACTCTCCTCATTCAATGCAGGCATTGCAAATGCTGGCTTGCACGCTTCACTAAAGATAACATCTGAGGAAACCAAGATACGTAGATATCAACTCCAGAAGTCTCACTAATTTAGAAACTGCCAAGGATGCAGAAGGTGGCTAAAACAGAGCAGTAAACAAAACTAGTTGAAAACAGCTTCCTTCCCAAAGACAGGGAGATACAGAAACTGTGCTTAAGATTCGTGCACAGTTATCTCAAGTTTAATCTCTGCATCTTCAGGTGAAACTGGGCAAGCTTTCTGTTACTTCCCTCCCTTCCCCCACTGCCCATTTAAATCTACACACTGTCCTGCATTGGGGCGATTCTTCTATGCAACCTCCTATCCTTTCTCATGCTTTGGATAAATGTCATTTCCAGTATAACTATCTATTGGGAAACCTCCCCAGCAAATTCCAGAGATTCCATGCAAGAACAACACATACACACAGAGATACATATATAAGGAAAGCGAGGTGGTAGGAAAATCACCCAATGGCTATTCTTAGAATGACTACTAAAGAACCTACCTTAATTTGTAGTTCTGTCTCCTAAACAGGTTGTAACTTTCAGCCCGTTTGTTTCCCTTTTAGCAGGAACATCTAACTGAGAACTCCAGCACTCAGCCCTGCCTCCGATCCCAAAGTGTGAGTCACAGGATGACTTCTATAAAAGACAACTGACCGGTCCCCCGTTCCAAATTTGTTTACTCCTTCTCCTGTTCTAATTCCTCCCACCCTTCCTGGTCAGTTGCCATTTCTGTCAGTTCACTCAAGTTCAGCTTCTCTACTCTCGTTTTCAGTTAGCCAACATTAAAACTCAGGCATGGATAGTTTGTCATCACCTCCCAGAATAAATGCCTTTGCCATCTTCTCTAGCTTTCCTATGAGCCGGTGGTCATAAGCCAATCACATCTTGCTCAACTATCATTCCCAGCCAGCTTTCTTAAAGATGAGCGTTGCTGGGAGGCATAGTTCATCCCCTGGATGTCTCTTTTCCCAAAGAGCATTTAGTTGGGTTCCATCTGTTGATAACTAGATAATTTTAATATACAACAGGTGGAGGAAATATACTGTCCAACAGCTTCCAAGACATGCAACATGATTATTGTTTCCTCTTTCAACACATTCAACCTGTAAGAATACCTACAGATTATATCCTTACAAATGTTAATATAGTATATGAATGCCATCACAGAATAAAGCAAATTACCCCATCAGCCACACAACATAGAAATACTTAACCATCCATACAATCACAAAATCTACAGAAAATCAGGAAAAATAGATTTTTCTTAAAATGCTCTTGTTCCAACTAATTTGCAGGGTGGGTATAACTCATCCCTGTGCTGTAAAATTCTTCCCTGACTGAAGTGCTACCCACTACTACCTACCTTCTGCACGGTCTCTGCCAAATCACCACAAAGCCAGATGATGTCTCGGCTGGCTGAATAATCATGCAGGTGGGAGAAGAGATACCTGCAAGAGTAGACGTGTAAGCTTTTGGTTTGATTCTGTTGTACAGGCAAACTACTAGGGGCCAGGTGGAGGAAGTAGACATGGCTGCAAGTTCTTTCTGTTAGCGTGTTTTTTTTTTTAAAGCAGGAAGACTCCTATTCACCTGCACTGATTCACTTCAAAGGTCAGCCTAAAACAACTATATTTCTAGGGCACTCAAATTCAGAGTAGGCACCGTCATACAGTATAAGCAAAACAATAAACAGCCTTCTTGACTTCAGTTAAACTAAACTATGGCAAGTGTACTAAAGGCCAGGTGCTAACATCAATCAATATACAGTATTTTGACAATTTATCAGTGTTTTTCTACCGGTGCCAGACAGATGCTGGTGGAAAGAAAGAAAGAAAGAAAGAAAGAAAGAAAGGAAGGAAGGGAGGAAGGAAGGAAGGAAGGAAGGAAGGAAGGAAGGAAGGAAGGAAGGAAGGAGGCAGAAAGAAAGGAGAGAGAGAGGCAGAAAGAAAGAGAGAAAGAAAGAGAGGAGGGAAGGGAGAGAGGGAGGAAGGCTTGAACTAGAAAGGAAGGAAGGGAGGAAGGAAGGAAAGGAGGAAGGGAGGGAGGAAGAAAGAGAGTGGAAGAGAGAAAGAAAGAAAGAGAGAGAGAGGAGGGAGGGAGGCTTGAAATAGATAGATAGATAGATAGATAGATAGATAGATAGATAGATAAAAAGAAAGAAAGAAAGAAAGAAAGAAAGAAAGGAGGGAAGGAGGGAGGGAGGAAGAAAGAGAAAGAAAGAAAAGAAAGAGGGGAAGGAGGGAGGGAAGGAGGAAGGAAGGAAGGCTTGAGTTTGATTGGGTTCACATGAAACCACTTTTAATCTGATTCTCTTCGGATGTTTCGAAATACGATTGGACGTTCATATTTGCAATCCAACCCATCCAGGAAACCTCAGGTTGGGAAAGGTTTTTCTAATCCGTAATTTATCTCAGGAGGGGACAAACTGCCTTTTTCTTGACAAGGATCTACAGAGGCACGTGTCAGTAATGGATGGGGTTTCCAAAAACAAAGGTCAGAGCTATAGCTAAAAATTGACAGAGCCCCCTGATCTCTCTTTCTCTGGCATCCCACCTCGGCCCTTCTGTTGCGTACCTCTCCCACCCATTCGACAAGAGACTAAAGCAAACAGCACTTTCAAGAAGTGGACTGTGATTGTTTATTGAGGGCAGCAGGAAATTATGAGCAACTACACACTGCCCTCCCATGTTTTATCAAGATGAGAGCAGCCCTTGGATATGCACACCCTTCCCAACATCCAAGCAAAGAGGTGAGTACCTGTTCAGCCATAAAAAGAGGCCTTTAGCAGCACTGATCAGCTCCACCACAGATGCCAGGAGATCCAAGCTGGACTTTTCGGCAGCTGCTCCGTGATAAGTACTCACTTTCCTGCGACTCAGAATGCAGACCTCGATCGTCCGAATGATCCCTTGCAGCTTCTCGGCGAGCGTCCTCAGGTTGGAGGTGGTCAGCTCGTAGTTCTAGAGAGGAGTACAGGCCCAGATCAGTAGTGGGTTTTAAATCCTGGCACTACCGGTTCACTATCGGTAGTGAGCACACAGCACTTCTGCGCATGCGCAGAGCGTTTTCGATGATGCCTGGATGGGTGGGCGGAGCCTCCTGCTGCCGCTGCTACCAGTTTGCCTGAACCAGGGTGAACTGGGAGCAACCCACCACTGGCCCAGATATTCTGTAAGGAAAGCAATGTTTCACCCTTTCTCTATCAAAGCTATCGGCCGTCCATTGAAAGTTCGCCGGGATTTGTTTTCTGTAGGCACCCACCAAAACGCAAAGCTGCTCCACAGCTTCCAGGAGGAGCTCTTGGTGGCCGATGCAGCACACACCCAGGTTCTCCAAATCCCGATAGGATAACCGGAGCAGCCTCTTCCCGGTCAACTCCCACGTCTCCACTGGGTAACCTTGTAATGCTGGATCCAAACCTAAACAGAGGAGGCAAAGCAAAGCAAGTGATTTCCTGGATTTCATCAAACCGATCCAAACCTTTTGAGAAGAACCATAGTTTAGATCAGGAGTCTCCAACCTTGGCAACTTTAAGACTTGTGGTTCACAAGTCTTAAAGTTACTAAGGTTATTATTATTATTATTATTAATCATATTTCTATGCCGCCCACTCTTTGAGGACTCTGGGCGGCTTACAACAATCAACAGTATACTAAGTAGCATAATTGCCCCCAACAATCTGGGTCCTCATTTTACCCACCTCGGAAGGATGGAAGGCTGAGTCAACCTTGAGCCGGTGAGATTTGATCTGCTGATCTGCTGAACTAGCAGTCAGCTGAAGTAGCTGCAGTACAGCACTCTAACCACTGCGCCACCTCGGCTCAGGTTGGAGACCCCTGCCTTAAACCACTACTTTATACCAACTTGGCTCTCTTTGTTTATCTCAATTTTTGCAGGCCAAACCCAGAGAAGGAATTTTTCCTTTCCTAGCTAAGGAATTCTGGGAGTTGAAGTCCACAAGTCTTAAAGTTGCCAAGGTTGGAGACCCCTGGCTTAGATCATCACACACACCTTGCCTCAAAAAGAGGCCAGCTTCAATCCCTGCAGTAACAGGTGGTCCTCAACTTACAACCATAATTGAGCTGAAAATTTCCATTGCTAAGCAAGACTGTTGTTAACTGAGTTGGGTCCCATTTTACAACCTTTTTGCCAAAGTTGTTAACTGCAGTGGTTAAGTGAATTATGTAGTTGTTAAGTGAACCTGGCTTTCCCTCACTGACTTTGGTTGTCAGAAGCCGGCTGGGAAGATTACAAATAGTGATCACATGACCCCAGGACAGTACAACTGTCATAAATACATGCCAGTTGTCAAGCGTCCACATTTTGATCACATGACCGTGGAAATGCTACAATGGTTGTAAATGTGAAAAGTGGTGATAAGTCACTCCTTTCAGTGCCTTTGTGACTTCAAACGGGCACTAATCAAATACTGTAAGTGGAGGACTACCTGTACTATTTCCCCCTTTCTCTTGAAATGTTATTTCTCAGTTTAAAACTTGCTTGGGGTTGTTTTAAGGCCATCATTGCTTCGACTTGCCGCACCAAATCCAGCAGAGAGGACCTGACAGGAATGATAGGAATAGGAATAGGAATAGGAATAGGAATAGGAATATTGCTTAACGCATTGTAAGCCGCCCTGAGTCTCCGGAGAAGGGCGGCATATAAATCAAATTTAAAAAAAAAAATATTGGACAAATGTGATAGGACATACAAGAAATTTCCCCCTTTCTCTTGAAATGTTATTTTTCAGTTTAAAAATTGCTTGGGGTTGTTTTAAGGCCATCATTGCTTCAACTTGCCCCACCAAATGTAGCAGAGAGGACCTGATGGGAATGATAGGAATCAGGCTGGGAATAGGAATAGGAATAGGAATAGGAATAGGAATAGGAATAGGAATAGGAATAGGAATAGGAATAGGAATAGGAATAGGAATAGGAATATTGGGCAAATGTGATAGGACATACAAGAAATTTGTCTCCGGTACATAAGCTCTCAGTGTACACACATATAACAACAAAGTGATAGATCATAGCTCATCAATCACAGTTTACAATCATTAATCATAAGATATAAACAACAAGTGATAAATCATAAGGTATCAATAGGAGAAGATAGTAGGAAAGATGAGAAATGAGAAAGATGAGAAGATGAGAAGGCTAATAGCAATACAACCTGCTACACAGGTAAATGTAGTAGGGTGTATTAGGGTAGATCCAGAGGACCTTACATTGACCACCCCATCGGTCATCCACTGGTACTGTCTTCAGTTAGGATTGAAACATGGATAGGACAGGACAGGACAGGACAGGACAGGACAGGACAGGACAGGACAGGACAGGACAGGACAGGACAGGACAGAATAACAGAGTTGGAAGGGACCTTGGAGGTCTTCTAGTCCAACCCCCTGCTTAGGCTGGAAACCCTACACCACTTCAGACAAATGGTTATCCAACCTCTTCTTAAAAGTGTTGGAGCATTCACAACTTCTGGAGGCAAGTTGTTGAATCCCTTTCTTTGGCTGCTGCCATCATTTGTCATTTCTATGCTAGAAAATGTCAACAGACTACTCAGAAATGTTCTACAGGGTGTGTGGTCAAAAAAGTCAAGATAATTGCCATGATGTTGCATTTAAAGCTCCCATTTATGTGTGCCCATAAAAACTTTGATTGCACTCTCAAAGTGGCCATTTTGACCATACCCTGCAGACACTGCCATCACTTGAAAGACAATTTGCAATCCCCTGAGCCAAATTCTAACAGTTGCATGAAGGCCCGATTCACTGCTCAGCATCAAAATCCATTAGATGAGAGATTTCCCAAAATTGGTGGCTTTAAAACCTGTGCTAGCTGGGGAATTCTGGGAGTTGAAGTCCACAGGTCTTAAAGTTGCCAACCTTGGGAAATCCTGCATTAGACTGATGGACGAAATAAGAACAACTTTTTTCAGAGATGGTTTTCATTCTATCATTAGCCGAGGCAATGAGATTGTTTTAAATCATTGTTTCTGCTCCATTTGAATGCATTTGATGCCGATTTAAATAAGATTTGCAGTTTTAAATTAGCAGAGTTTGTGCTTGTCCCATGGGGAGTGGGGCAGAACAAGCTTTTCCCCCTGAAAGACAGCAAGGAATGACTGGCCATAAATAACAGTACACTGAAAGAGTCAGAGGATAATGTAATGTGGCAGATGACATATAAAATCCATATAAGCAAAGTACTAAATGCATATATACACACATACTGCATATACACACCCCCAGGTGTTATGTTTATATCCATCCTCTGAATGCTCAAGGGACTTTTAATTTACCTTCCCAACAATGTGGTGTAGGTTGAGAGGTGCCAAGCGCTGAGTGAATCTCACTCTCCTCAGTCCTAATTCAATATTATAAGGCATTGGGGTGGGGTGGGGGGGGTCAGAGAGGGGAGGATAGAATACCTTGGTCCTCATAATAATATTGAAGAGAGCAAGCATGAGCAATCTGCTGGCCTATTCAGAGCTGCAGGTGTTCTGTTAAATCTAATCTGATTCTCTTGCAGATTTAAAGTCATGCCTTCCAAGAAAGTTAATTTCAAAGGATCTGTCCTAAGTTTCTTGAGGTGGGGGGGGAGGAAGAGAGCAAGAGAGAGAGAAAGGAAGAGGGAGAGAGAGAGAGAGCGAAAGAGAAAGAGAGGGGGGAGAGGGGGAAGAGGAAAGAAAGAGAGAGAGAGAGAGAAAGGGAGGGAGAGAGAGAGCGAAAGAGAAAGAGAAAGAGCGGGGGGAGAGGGGGAAGAGGAAAGAAAGAGAGAGAGAAAGAGAAAGGGAGAGAGCAAGAGAGAGAGAGAAAGAGGGAGAGAGAGGGGGGAGAGGAAAGAAAGAGAGAGAAAGAGAGAGAGAAAGGAAGAGAGAGAAAGAAAGAAGGAGAGAGAAAGAGAAAGAGGGAGGAGAGGGGGAAAGGAAAGAAAAAGAGAGAGAGAGAAAGGGAGAGAGAGAAGGAGAGAGGGAGAGAGAGGGAGAGAGAGGGAGAAAGAAAGGGAGAGAGAGAGACAGAGAGAAAAAGAAAAAGAGGGGGAGAGGAAAGAAAGAGAGAGAGAGAAAGCGAGAGAGAAAGAGAGAGGGGGAGAAGGAGAGTGAGAGAGAAAGAAGAGAGAGAGAGAGAGAGAGAGAGAGAAAGAGGGAGGAGAGGGAGACAACCACCGTGTTTAAGGAGTTGAAAAGAAACAAGGAGAGGCGAGGGCTTGTCACCCCCCAAATTATTGGCTAAAGCTCCTTTTCCCCCAGCCCGCATCGCATCCACACTGCGCTTGTTGGACCCCGACTTGTTGGACCCCGACAAGCCTCCCTTCCCGAACCCAGCTGGGCACTGCGCTTGTTGGACCCCGACAAGCCTCCCTTCCCGAACCCAGCTGGGCACGACCAGCCTTGTCCTTCGCTGGAAGGCACGCAGGGGCACCTGACGCAGGCGGCTTCCTCTCACCTGGGGCCGCCGGGGCTTTAAGCCCCAGAAGGGACGGAGCGAGTCTCCTCGGAACACACCTTTGGGGGGGGGAGGAGGAGGAGGGAAGCCTAACCCTCCCCCGCCAAGACCGCCAAGGTCCCGCCGCCGCCGCTGCCCCCCCTCCCCTACCTCGGATCCAAGCCAGCACCGTCTGGGAAGTCCAGAGAGAGACGGGCTCCATCCTCGGGCCCCGGGCTCGGCCCCTCCTTGCGGGGCCCCTTCTGTTCCGGGTAGAGGCTTCCGCGTTGGGAGAATCGGGACGAGCGCCCGAAACGAACCTGCACGTTCCAACAGGTAGTCGTCAGCCGGCTGGCTGGTTGGCCCAACCTGCTGTCCATCAAGGGGAACACCCGCCCACTTCTCTCGTTCTTGAAAGAGCTGGACTTGAAATTATTTAGTTTCCTGGGGGGGGGGATTTGCCCCCTTTATATGAAGCCCCCCTCCCTTCGCCAGCACTCGATTGTGGATAATGACTTCAGCAACAGAGTGGTCAATAGGTAGTGCCTGGAATGCACTACCTGACTCTGTGGTTTCATCCCCAAGCCCCCAAACTTTTAACCTAAGACTGTCTACTGTTGACCTCACCCCATTCCTAAGAGGTCTGTAAGGGGCGCGCATAAGAGCACCAGCGTGCCTGCTGTCCCTGTCCTAATGTTTCTTCTCTTCGTATCTATTTTATGTATCCAATCCATGCTTATACTTATTATCAAATACGTTCTTGACAAAAATAAATAAAATATAATATAATAAAGAATTTCAGGCCACTCAGATGATGCTCCTTCTCTATTTTCCAAACAGCATGCCCCCCCCACCACATACACACACACACACCCCTCTGCACACACCTTAACACTAACGGAGTTGGAAGGGACCTTGGAGGTCATCTAGTCCAACCCCCTGCTCTCACAGGAGACCTGTACTAAGGATTCGAACCGCCGACCCTTCTGATCGAAAAGCTCAGCGTCTTAGCCACTGAGTCAACTAGTCAGGCTATGAAAGACAGTTTTTGCTACGTTTTCCCACCAGGTGAGCTTTTAGTAAATCTGGGCTACTTCTGCAGCCAAAAGTGATAGAATTGGTCTACTTATATTTTCCTTTCCCCAAAAAAATTCATACATGCATGCATACATACAGAAAGGATTATGCAAATTGAAAATAATTATATAAAGGTATGTGTAAATATGCACATGTTCCTATAATTCCAAAAAAAAATCCAATTATGGGCATCCTGTTGCAAAATGCGGTCTAAATCCTAAAACAGATTTGATGCGGTATAAAAAGGAACCTCCTTTCCTCAATCAATCAATCAATCTCAGGGGAGGAAACAATAACCCAGATGATTCCAGTTGGTCAGTCCCTTCCAGGTAGGCCAGATGAGGAAACTGGCTCTCCCAAATTTGACTAGGCTGTAGTAACAGAATCTTGAAAGTCTGGCTGTGTTTTTTTTCCCGTTCTCTCCCTCTAATCTCCTAGAGAATGAGGGTGGAGCCAATCTTGAGTTCCTTCCTAGTGTTGGATTTGTTTCCCAGGATTAGAACATGTTTTTATACATGTTGTTGCAACCACCTCTGTTTAATTTCTCCAAGGTCATCTGTGGCATCTCTGTGCATCTGCTGACGTCTTCATTCCTTCTCTGGGATTGGGCTGCAAAAATTGAGATAAACAAAGAGAGTCAAGTTGGTATACAGTAGTGGTTTAAACTGCAGGAGTCTCCAACCTTGGCGACTTTAAGACTTGTGGACTTCAACTCCCAGAGCAAAGCTGGCTGCGGAACTCTGGGAGTTGAAGTCCACAAGTCTTAAAGTCGCCAAGGTTGGAGACCTCCTGGTTTAAGGCACTGGTCTAGAAACTGGGAAACCATGAGTTCTAGTCCCAACTTGGGTAAAAAAGCCAGCTGGGTAACCTTGGGCCAGTTCTTCTTTCTCAGCCCTGGCAAGTAGGCAATGGCAAACCCACTTCTGAAATCTTGCCACGAAAAGTGCAGGAATTTGTCTCTCTAGGCCAGAGGTCTTCAAACTTGGGAACATTAAGACTTGCGGACTTCAACTTCAAGACTTATGGAGTTGAAGTCCAAAGTCTTAAAGTTCCCAACTTTGGGGACCCCTCCTCTAGGCAATCATCAGGAGTCAACATTGACTTGAAATATAAGCAATGCTTCTCTGGTTTTCTGCAGACCCAGATTTGGTGGCTTTCCTATCATGCGATCTGTGACTGCAAATAGGATGCCTACCTCTGCTCTGAATCATTGATGGCACCCTCCCAATGAAGCGAGTAGAGAAACAAGAATGAACACGATGCTGGTTTTCCATGCAGCTCTGAATGGCTCATTGATCCAGGAAAACTGTGACCCCTTTGGGTTATTCTATTAGGCTCTTCTCAAAAATCCAATACATATAAAAGGGGTCAGCAACCTGAGGCTCTGGAGTCGCATGTGGCTCTTTCACCTTTCTGCTGCGGCTCCCTGGCATTCAAAATATGTGTCACAACTGCCAATGTGTGACACCTGCCGGCACACAATTTATTGAGCTTTTCAACCCCTGGTAGGTCAACCATGGATAAATCCAATAAAAGAAAAGTTTCAGAAGAAAATAGAACGTTTAATTCAACTACATAAGCTAGTTTTGTGGCCGCTTAAGAAATAGGCAAGCATGGGAAGGGTTTTGTGGCTCCCGGTGTTTTCTTTTCTGTGGGAAACGGGTCCAAATGGCTCTTTGAGTGTTTAAGGTTGCAGATCCTTGACATACCAAGACTTCTGCATAAGCATATACATGATCACTATAAAATTCTTTTTTTTAAAAAAAGATAATAGTACTGTTACAGAATGAAGTGACCAAACAACATCCCTAGGTCAACCAGAGAGAGAGTTTATTGTGCAATAGGTTCAGAGAGGTTTATGTACCTACGAATCCTAACAATTTGATAATTCTAAGATCACAGTTTTATATTGTTTCAAACAAAGGATTCTGCTAACACAGCAACTTTCCATATATGGTTAACATATATCCGTTACATTTAATTGACATTTCCTTATTACTAAAGTTTTACATTAAAACAATCATAATTCTTCTGTAAATTACTGGAGCATGAATCCGAATTATCTTTTGTTGATGGATGAATTCCAACCAGGTGGACATCCTTGGCCTTATCACCTTTTAACTATATTTCATTAGATTTGTTCCTATCTTATGACAGGTCTAGGGGGCCTCTCAGAATATCAAAGGGTTTAAACTGACTTTGTATATTTTCTAACCGGATGCATATCCTGCTTTCAGAATATAGTTGCTTTTAGAATATAGTGAATAGAAAGTTATCCAGTGGTCATCTAGCAGATCCCGCTTCATCTACTTTAGTACAATTTGTGATGTGATAACCATTTGCAACCTTCCCAGATGGCTGACAGGCAAAGTCAAAGGGAGAAACTGGATTGACTTACTGTGTGATTTAAACAACTCTAGAGATTCATTTCACAACTGTGGCAGAAAAGGTGATCAAATGGGGCATGACTCACATTACAATCACCTTGCTTAGCAACAGAACAATTAACCAGTAGAATAACTTGCCTCCAGAAGTTGTGAATTCACCAACACTAGAAGTTTTTAAAAGGAGATTGGACAACCATTTGTCTGAAATGGCATAGGCCGGGTTTCTTGCCTGAGCAAGGGGTTGGATTAGAACACTTCTAAGGTCCCTTCCAAATCTGTTATTCTATTCTATAAATTATGGTCCACATTGCAGCCCTAAGACGAAGATTATCTGTACAATCTCCAAGTCAAAAGGAAAGTATGAACAGGATTAGCAAGTATTGTTCCAGAGAACAAACAAGAATTCTGCATTCCAGAATACTCACATCGCAGTGCAGAGATTACAGTATTCCATGATGATGCATCATTTTCTAGGCCCAACAATGTTATGGTTTTAGTCACTCTCGTGGAAACTCGTAAGTCTGATAGGAGGAGATCCTGTGCAACTCCCTTCTCAAAGCTGCAGGCACGCACATGTTAATATGCTTAAGAGAAAAATATTTGCACACCATCAATAGCCGAAGCCAATATAAATATTTATAGTCCTGTCGAGACTACAGCTTTGAGAATGACTGACCAAGCATTGGCTCCGTGACATATTCATGAAAAACAGAGTATACTGTGCATGGGAAACGTTGATGGGAAAGTTAACCACCACAAGAGGGAAACAGAAAAAGCAGAAAAGAATGCACTATCTAACCCATGCTTAATCACCTCTGCTGGGTCACGGACCTGTTACTGCACAATGATAGAATAAGTTGAGGTTCTTAAGAGCCACTTCAAGAGTTGTGTGCCTATCAGTTTAGAAGCGAATCAAGAAAAAGAAAAGCTGAAAAACTTTGTGCACATTTTAGAAATACAGAAGTTTATACAGGTAGTCCTCGACTTAAACCCACAATTCAGCCCAAAATTAATGCTGCTAAGTGAAACATTTGTTAAATGTTGCCCCATTTTATGACTTTTCTTGCCACATTTGTTAAGTGAATCCCTGCAGTTGTTAAATTAGTAACACCATTATTAAGTGAATCTGGTTACCCATTGTCTTTGCTTGTCAAAAGATTGCAAAAAGTGATCACATCAGTGATGGGTTCCTCCCAGTTCGGCCCGGTTCTCCTGAGCTGGTAGCGGTGATGATATGATGTCACCAAACCGGTTCTGCCCCCCCGCAACCCACCCCCCCACCCCCTGCATTATTCTTACCTTTTATTTGGCCCCACCCCCAATCTATTGCTGCCTCCTGAGTCCCAGCTGATGGCTACAGGGGAAAAAACTGTTTAAACTCTTGCCAAGGGGCTTCAAAGGGCCGCCCTACAGCTGATCAGTGTTAAAAGAAAACAAAGGAGTAGACCAGTGCCTGCAAAAATACATGAGTAGATCAGTGCCTGCAAAAATAAATGGGTAGATCAGTAAAGCTCTGAAAGCAGTTAAAAGCCTGGTAGACCAGTACCTCTGCTAAATCTGAAGTAATTGTCACATGACCATTAAGCCACACCCACAAAATAAGCCACGCCCACAGAACCGGTAGTAAAAAAAATTAGAACCCACCCCTGGATCACATGATCCCGGGACACTGCAACTATCCTAAATATGAGTCACGTTGTCAAGCATCCGAATATAAATCACAATGCTGCAATGGACATAAGTGTGAAAAATGGGAATAAGTCACTTTTTTCAGTGCCGTTGTAACTTCGAACACTCATTAAGCGAACTGTTGTAAGTTGAGGATAACCTGTATAGCCATTTCTAGAAATTTCTTTGAAATTTCTAGAGTAATTCAGCTCCTTCCTCAGTTAGCGTCCTTTAGAGTTCATTTAGACCCCAAAGACAAAAATTCTGACTTTCCTATCAGTTTTTAACTTTGGATTCAGATAACACATTTAATGCTGCTGTTGCATTAATTCATGTCTGAGGATTATGTCCAACATAAACCAGAGAGGCTTTGTACAATATTATAAGCCACTAAAAACAAATTAATAAAAACTAATTGAGCTTTGCCGTTTTAATTATTTAACTGATCTAGATGGGCAGGGTTGAGAAAGACAGCATTCCGCGCTCTCTCCTGCATTCCTAGATCAGACCAGGCTGCCTTCACGCTTGAGGGAATCTCTCACTGTAATTTCAAATTACACCCACTTATTAAAGGCATATTTTTACAACTCCAAGAATTTTGAGCCCAACAAGCTCAGCTAACAAAGTGAACCATAGCAAGCGCCAACAACTTGGAGAGTCACAAAATTGGGAAAGGAACATTCTGGGAAAGTGATTGTTTTGGACCAGAATTCATACACACACACATACAAGGGTGGGCTTCAAAAATTTTAGCAAGGGTTGCCTAGTTGTTGGGTGGGCTTGGCCATGGTGGCGGGGATTTGCCCTCCCTGGGCTCCGGAGGCTTTTCTTGAACCTCTGGGAGGGCGAAAATGACCTCCCCATTGCTCTGGAGGCCCTCTGGAGGCTGGAAATGGAAACTTCTGGTAGGCCTGTTTTTTGCCCTCTCTGAGCCTCCGTGTGCACCCTGCACTTACCTGCATCCAAAATGGGTTGTGTGGGGACTCCTGGGAGGGGCAGGATGGGATAGGTGGGGGTAGCCAGGAATGAGATTTGGGGGTTCTCCGAACTGCACAGAGTCTTAGCTAGAGGTTCTCCCGAACCCCTATGAAACCCCAGCATCCCATCCCTGCACGGTGCACATATACACAAAATCGATTACCCCAACCTTGCTCTTGGCAGGATAAGGATCTATATGCATCCAGATCCTTGCTTCTTAACCTTGGAAACAGAAAGATCTGTGGAGTTAAACTTCTGGAATTCTCCAACTAGCTTTCTGGCTGAAGAATTCTGGGAGTTGAAGTCTGCACCTCTTCAATGTTGACAAACGCTAACCTAAAAGTTAAGAACCTCTGAACCTTCGTCGGGCGTTGAAGACTCATTTCTTCCAACTTGCCGGACTTGCCTGATCCCTCCTATTTTTAAATATTTTAAATTTTAAATTATTTTAAATCATTTAAATTTTTAGAATTTTAGTGTTTTATTGATGTATTTTCAGCCTAAATTTATATGGACTTTTAAAACATTTTAACTTATTATATTGTTATTGGTTTTAAACTGGCTGTTCACCGCCCTGAGTCCGGTAGGAGAAGGGCGGTATAGAAGGGCGGCTAGAGGTTCTCCCGAACCCCTATGAAACCCCAGCATCCCATCCCTGCACGGTGCACATATACACAAAATCGATTACCCCAACCTTGCTCTTGGCAGGATAAGGATCTATATGCATCCAGATCCTTGCTTCTTAACCTTGGAAACAGAAAGATCTGTGGAGTTAAACTTCTGGAATTCTCCAACTAGCTTTCTGGCTGAAGAATTCTGGGAGTTGAAGTCTGCACCTCTTCAATGTTGACAAACGCTAACCTAAAAGTTAAGAACCTAAGAACCTTCGTCGGGCGTTGAAGACTCATTTCTTCCAACTTGCCGGACTTGCCTGATCCCTCCTATTTTTAAATATTTTAAATTTTAAATTATTTTAAATCATTTAAATTTTTAGAATTTTAGTGTTTTATTGATGTATTTTCAGCCTAAATTTATATGGACTTTTAAAACATTTTAACTTATTATATTGTTATTGGTTTTAAACTGGCTGTTCACCGCCCTGAGTCCGGTAGGAGAAGGGCGGTATAGAAATTCGATTAATAAATAAATAATAAATAAATTCAGGAGGATTGAAAAAGTGCTGGGGGAAAAAGCAAACAGTAACCAAGAAGTGGAGCTCACATGAGAAAATCTAATAACAAAAAGTTCCAATTAGGATCCAGTGATGCTTGATCCTCCATGAAGATAATATGGATGACTGCTAGTACAGGCACTTTTTGCATCTAATACAGGTAGTCCTTGATTTATGACCACAATTGGAATTGGAACTTTCATCACTCAGTGATGCAGTCGTAAAGAGAGTCATCATGCGAGAGATGCCCAATTTGGGAACATCAACATCTCTTGCAGAGGATAATTAGGAAGATTTTTGTCTTTGTATTACTGTGTTTCCCCGAAAATAAGATCCTGTCTTATATTTTTTTGAACCCTGAAATGAGTAATTGGCTTGATTTTTGGGGAGGTCTTATTATTTTGGGGCGTGTGGAGCAAGACGGGGCTCCTCTTGCCATCTTACCTGATTTCCAGCGCTGTCTCCCTAACGCTCACCAGAGGAATGGTGGAGGCCGGCTGCGCATGAGTTTAAATATTTTCAGGGATGGCTTATTTTCAGGGAGGGCTTATTTTTATCACATGCGTTCAAAAGCCTGATCAGGCTTATTATCTGGGGAGGGCTTATTTTGGGGAAAACAGAGTAAATACATTAGATATTCGTATTTCATTTTGGGAATCTGTAGACATCATTCGCAATAGCAATGTCACTTAGACTTACATACCGCTTCATACCGCTTTACAAGCCTAAGCCATTTACAGAGTCAGCCTATTGCCCCCACCAATTTGGGTCCTCATTTTACCAACCTCGGAAGGATGAAAGGCTGAGTCAACCTTGAGCTGGTGAAAATCGAACTGCCAAACTGCTGGCAGCCATCAGTCAGCAGAAGCAGCCTGCAATACTGCATTCTAACCACTGCACCACCACGGCTCATTAGAGATGGAGGACATATGTACTATGCGATTTAGAGTGTTGATGATGTTACCTGGTCAGGTAATGACATCTCTTTAAGTCAACAACCAAGCCCAGAGAGTCCCAAGGATACCACTGTTCAGCTATGTTCCTACAGAGTTTCTCTTTTATTTGAACATGTATCTGCAGATGATCCATTCCCAAACTCTGGTTTATGCTGTGGTCAAAAGCATCCGATGAGAATGTTGTGGTTCATATGAAGAAGAAGAAAAAAGAGAGAGGAACCAGTTGCCTTTTAAACGTTTAAAGATTGTTAAATTAGAAATAAAAAGAAAAGAGGAGGGAGATACGATAGAGGGATAAATAATGCATGATAATGGAAAACATGGATGGAAAAAGGCTTTCTCCATTTCACATGAAACCAATGAAGCTGAACAGTGGGAAGGTCAGGGCAGAAAAATAGAGAATTCCTGTAGATGATTAAACTTGGTAATTCAGTGATATAAGATAGGCTGATCTCAGTTTGGATGGCTTTTAATGAAAGTAAGACAAGAGAAGAAAAAATATAGAGGGAGGGAAAAAAATAAAATATATAGAGTAAACCTGGGGTAAAGGCTGGTAGAAAATAATCCCAGTGAAAGCGAAATGGTTTTAAAGAAAGCTTTAAAATACTTTATTAGTACTGATATAGAGAGAGGCTAAAATATAGAGAGAGGAGGAAAGGAGGGAGGGGGAGGAAGCAAGCAAGCAAGCAAGAAAATAAGGAAGGAAGGAAGGAAGGAAGGAAGGAAGGAAGGAAGGAAGGAAGGAAGGAAGGAAGGAAGGAAGGAAGGAAGGAAGGAAGGAAGGAATATTGTAAACAACGTTTCTTAAAAATATGGAATTATTTAAAAACAAGAATAAGTACAGTGATCTCACCATTAGCTTTACTGATAAATTCTTTTTATTTCATGGATAAATACAGCAAGAAAAATCAAATCACTTATGCCAGTATGGTACGTGAGAGTCAGAAAATAGATTAAACACATAGCAAGAACTGCTTAGTTAAAGTAGGAATTTACCACGATACACAATATTTACAAATTGCTCAAGAATAAAATGTGATATCAAGAAAAGAGGGATTTTAGAAGGATGAAAAAATTTGAAATACATTTACAAAACCAAGATTGTTTATTATGAAATATTATATATATATATGCAAATTGTTATTAAAATAGCACACAAAGATGGAACAAATTAAAAGTTGTACAATAAAGTTGATGCAAAGCAAATAACTAATCAGAGCACAACAATGGAAAATACTATGGAAAAAGTTAATGAAATATACTCCATTATAATTTAAAGGAAAAATGGTATAAAATGTGTTATAGAAAATAACTCCATCAATAATTGCCAAGATAGGCAAATCATATTCCCGTGATTTGAAGATCTGGTTGTTTCGCAGTTTGGACTGATGGGGATTTCTTAATTAATTTTAATTGTTTTAAATTCAAATTTTTAATTTCACTGTTTTAATGAGGGATTATGCATTTTTATTGTTGTGAGCTGCCCTGAGACCTCGGAGATAGGGCGGCCTATAAATTGCATAAACAAACAAACAAGCAAACAAACAAATAAATATTACAATAAAAGTTGGAGATGTTACAATAAAAAGGAACACTTTATCATAAGTAATGGATATGTAAAAGAAATTCAAAAGTACTGGAAAAAACACATTATTCAGAAAATTCTAAAAATAAAATTTGAACTGAACCTACAAACATTTTATTAGCTATAGAATAGAATTCTTTATTGGCCAAGTGTGATCGGATACACAAGGAATTTGTTGGAATATGAAACATGAAAATCATCCCAATTTGAAGGGTCCTTGGTGCTCTCTGAGCTTGCTTGGGTTTTTTGGCAGATGTTTTATTGTCCTAATTCGGTAACATCATCAATGCTAGTTACCTAGTTAGGGTAATAAAACGTCATTTCAACCCTGAGCTACAAACATTCTCCTTTATTGGTACATCCCAATTTACCCAGATATATGCTGAGAGCTGCAAGAACAAATTTGACACAACCATGGAAAAGATCAATTTTACCGACAATACAAAATTGGGAGACCCAAAGGGGAGAAAATTGCAGCAATGGTTAAACTAGCATTCTGTAATTTTAAAAAATCTAGCCAAATTTAAGCACGAACGGCTCCCTTATATACTACACCTCACACAGCAAGGTAACTTTAGATATTTGGAATTTGGTTGGTTTTTTAAAAATTTCATCAAGCATGTATTTTATGACAGATACAAGTGTAAACATAATTATAAATACATGAAAAGGATACGAATAAAAGAAAACATTAGGACAGGGAGGGTCGGCATGCTGGTGCACTTATGCACGCCCCTTCCCCCCCTTCTTTTTCCCTTTGTAGGGAAAAAAATGAGACAGAAGGATAACAGATGAAATCACTTTTAAAAAAAGAGATTTGGAGACCCAGTTTGATCTCGTGGTTAAGATACCAGACTAGAAAGCAAGAGACCGTGAGTTCTAGTCCCGCCTTAGGCATGAAAGCCGGCTGGGTGACTTTGGACCAGTCGCTCTCTGTCACCCCAACCCATCACACAGAGTTGCTGTTGTGGGATAAACAGGAGGAGGAGGAAGGAGTACTAGGTATGGTTGCCGTTTTGAGTTATTTATAAAAATAATAAAGATGGGATGTAAACAAATTAATAACAGATACCAGCAATAACCTTCAGTATAGAGTACAAATATTTAAGTTGCGGTTAGTTGTGAAAACAAACAGAGAATGCCTTGCTAAAAAGTTTTTCCATAATGCTTTATTTTTTCCTTTACTTTGTTGTTTTTTTTTCATCTTTATTCTGGTATAACATTTTTAACAATTGTTAAAAGCTTAATAAAAAAAAAAGAAAACAAATGCACTGCTATAGGAGAAAGGAGCAAAAATTATAGAAAATAACTAGGGGATGATCTATCTATACCTCATACTTATGCCTGTTTTGTTAAATAAATCACAGTTAACTATAGTATAAATAATGTGCAACAAGGGTTGCATTGGGGTTTTGTTGATCAAACCCAATCAAATTTTGCCCCAGTGTCCTGTGAGAGCGTCATCCAGATATATTGCATGAAATCTGAGTCCAAGCTACCCTTGGAAGGAGAAATGGGAAAATGTTCTTCTACAAAACAGAAGCTGAATTAACTTCTTTCCCTGAGTCATTTTGAAATTATTGCTTGTTTTTGAAAAGAGATTGAGAATGTTTTCCGAATGCTTTTACCATGATGTTTTGAAAAAAATGCTTTGCACTTTTTTTTAAAAAAAGAGCTGTATCTTTTCCTATAATTAATATTTACATATCTTACCTAGAGTTGCATATCTAGAAATTATCATTTAATCAAAGTACTTTACTGCTCACCATGGTAGACCTTCAAATGAACATCAGCAGCTGAATTTTAGTTATTGGACTTCAGTTCCCACCTTACCCAATCATTGATCTGTTTGGTTGGGTTGATGGGATCATCATCATCATCATCATCATCATCCCACCTATTTATAGTGGACTTGGAGTGAAAGACTCTTCCAGTGATGGATTGTCCTCTGTGATCTAGAACTCCTGGTACTCCATGAAGGTTTGTTTCACAACATCACAGTGGAAGCTGGTTCTCATGATGTACGTGGCTCCCAAATTTTGCTCCCCCAATAAAAACCCGGAAAAAACTTCCCCTTGATGCATGGATCGCGTGCGGTCAGTGGAGCAGGGAGTGCTGATTCCTTGTGACAGCTGCTGCTAAGGCAAGCAGTGGCAGGCTCATCACTGGGCAGGAAGGGAGGAGAGCAAAATGAAAAAAACATCTCTTGCACACAGTCGTCCAGCGTTATTGCTGGGGGATGATACGCAAGGACCAGGATCTTGAACCCCCTAAGCGGTACGTGCATTTACATCCATTGCCTTAGCATCGGAGGAAGACATGAAAAGAGAGAAGATGGAGATTGCTGAAGTTGGTTGAAAATGCTGGTGAACCAGGGAACGTGTCCCATCAGAGAGAGGGATGGCGGCATTTCACATACCATACATTTCAGGGAGTTGCCCTGTTGTAGACAAGGATGGGCCTGAGATGCTCATTAAATTAATGAGTAACTCAAACAACAACCCATGCAATTAGCGCCACGTCTTTTGCCAGAAGAACTTTGGGGTCACCAGAACAGTGGTCTACAGTCAAGTCCTGCAGACCATTTTGCTACCAGACATCAAAGAATGTTCGCTGCGGTTCCCTTCCTCCTGTCATATCCTAAGCTTTTTCCTTTCCTTCTACAGCTTTGATTCTGCCTAAATAACTCGAAAACCCACAAGAAGAGAGTTAGGAAGGGGAGCTATCTCCCTCTCCCTCTCTCTTCTTCTGCTATGATCTTCCGCCTCCGACGTTTGACCCCAGGATACTTCCGACTGCTGCAGGTAAGCAGAATTTCCTCCTGTATTAGAGACCAGAGTGACAGAAGGACAGACAGACAGATAAGGAATGATCTTGCTGGAAAGTCCTGAATAATGTATTCAGTATCAGAGGCTGCAGATCAGAGGGATCTTAGTAATCCAGGAAAAGACAACAAAGAAAAAAAGAATAGCAAGATTCCCTCTTTTTCTCATGTTCAGGCTGTGAGGGCAGAACCCTACCCTAGCCTAAAATATTTTATTTATTTATCTATTTTATTTATTTGTCAAGCATATATAAGAGTACAGATAAAAGTATAAATATGATTATGAATACATGAAATGGATACGAATAAAAAGGGATAGTAGGACAGGGATGGTAGGCATGCTGGTGTGCTTATACACGCCCCTAACAGACCTCTTAGGAATGGGGTCAGGTCAACAGTAGACAGTCTAAGGTTAAAGTTTTGGGGGTTTGGGGAAGAAATCACAGAGTCAGATAATGCATTCCAGTCATTGACCACTCTGTTGCTGAAGTCATATTTTCTGCAATTGAGTTTGGATCAGTTTACCTGAAGTTTGTCTCTATTATTTGCTCATGTATTGTTGTGGTTGAAACTGAAGTAGTCATTGACAGGTAGGACGTTGTGGCAGATAATTTTATGTCCTACGCTTAGATCAGACCAAAGGCGGCATAGTTCTAAGTTGTCTAAGCCCAAAATTTGAAGCCTGGTGGCATAAAGTATCCATGAATAAGAGGAAAGCCTTCAAACCTATGGAAAGATCAAGGTTTATAGAAGGGGGTACTGGTTAAATCCTCGCTTAGGAAGAAACAATCTTCAGGTATGGCTATGGGGAGAGATGGGGAGGAAAGCAATAATGATTTGATAGCAAAGGAAGGTTAACATCTGAAAGTGGAATGAAAATCTTATGAAAAGAGGAGGCACGTTGGAATCCCTGGAACTCAAAACAGGAACTTCTCTGCACTGCAACATTTTGTTATGGAATCTGCCATCTGCTAATATGTAATGCTTTGTGGGGAAAATGCTTTGCTATTAGATAGCTCTATTTAAATCAAATCTAAGTCTAGTTTGAAGATAAGCAGAGCAAAGATTTAGACATGACATATCAGCGCCTGGGTGAGGACCGAACAGAGATACAAGTCACCTGGTCCCTGTCTTTTTATACTAGGAAGTATAATGTGTTTCTGTTTCAGTTACTGTATTTCAGTCATTTCTGCATGGGTATGTCTGTGTGTCCTCTTTTGAGATGATGCCTACAAACGTGTGGTTAAAAAAACAGTCAAACGATGGCCAGAACTATGAGATCAAAGTTCTTTGTGTCTTTTATAGGAATCACACTGTGATGGCTGACTGACATCACATTTTTTTTACAAACATATCAATGTGTAAACTGTGTGCCACCTGGGCATCATGCAGTCTAATACAAATCAAACTAGTAAAATGGATCATAGTTATTACATTCAATCAACTTATATATTTCTAATAAGAATACACATTTATATTAAGTTGCAGTCTATCATTATTCAATTATTCCATATTTTCTCTTGTTGTTGATTTATTATATAAAAGTGTTTACAGTAATATTCCCCCTCTCTTATTTCTATCTCTTATTCTAATTTTTAATCATGACTGACATCTTGATTTTGTGGGCTATACCCTGCCAATATCCCTCAAAGCGGAGGTGGTCAATTTATAATATTCTTGTTATTTGTAACTGGATGTCCTTCTGTTGTGTTGGGTTAGATCCAGGTTTGAAATGGCTGGGAAAAATACACATATATAGGAGAGGTGGGGTTCAGCAGGTTCTGACCAATTCTGGAGAACCTGTAGCGGAAATTTTGAGTAGTTCAGAGAACCGGTAGTAAAAGTTCTGACTGGCCCCGCCCCCATCTATTCTCTGCCTCCCAAATCCCAGCTGATTGGGAGGAAATGGGGATCCTTCCCCTGCCATTCCCACCAAGCCACGCCCACCAAGTAACACCCACAGAACCGGAGGTAAACCCACCACTGATATATAGGTAGTCCTTATCTTATGATGGGAAGCTTAGTGACCATTCAGAATCACCACAGATTTCCACAGGGGAGTTTATTACTCAGTTCCGAAGTTCCAATGTCTCTCCCCCCCCCGCCGCAACATGGTCACATGACAGCATTTTAGGTGGTCGGTAACTGGCACACATTTACAGCTGTTTGCAGCAGCCTATGTTCAGGTGATCACATTTTGCGTTTTTACCAAAAAAGTAGCCTTTACTTCTGGTTTTAAAGCAAAACTGGCCCATAGAGAACAATTGATTTGTTTAACAACAGTTATGTTTGCCTTAGTGGCGCAGCAGACTATAGTGCTGTTATGTAGCACCAGCTGCCTGCAATTACTGCATGTTCGAATCTCACCAAGCTCAAGGTTGACACAGCTTTCCATCCTTCCGAGGTAGGTAAAATGAGGAGCCGGATTGTGGGGGCAATAAGCTGACTTTGTATAAAAAAGAACACCGCTTAGGGGGGCCTGAAAGCCCCACTAAGCAGGTATATACAAAAGTACGAAGGCTATTGCTTAACTCATTGTAAACCGCCCTGAGTCTCCGGAGAAGGGCGGTATATAAATCGAACCAATAAATAAATAAATAAATAAATAATGACTGCCACAAAAAAGGCCATGAAATTGGGTCTGTCACATGGATGATCAAATTGATGACTGTCACCTGTTATGACCATGATGGTTGTAAGTCAAGGGCTACCTGCGTTTTGTACTTTCCATTACATTGATTCATTTTGCATGGGTCATCTTAATGAGTGAATTTGGGTGGCCTACAAAATTAAAGTAAAAACAATGGCAACAATACAAAAATTAAAACACACAGCAGTCGAAAAAGAGTCATACCACATAAACTATAAGGTAAAGGTAAGGTAAGGTAAGGTAAACAACTAACACATATGTGCTAGTTGTTCCCGATTCTAGGGGGGTGGTGCTCATCTCCGTTTCAAAGCCGAAGAGCCAGCGCTGTCCGAAGACATCTCCATGGTCATGTGGCCAGCATGACTAAGCGCCAAAGGTGCACGGAATGCTGTTACCTTCCCACCAAAGGTGGTCCCTATTTTTCTACTTGCATTTTTTATGTGCTTTCGAACTGCTAGGTTGGCAGAAGCTGGGACAAGTAACGGGAGCTCACCCCGTTACGCGGCACTAGGGATTCGAACCGCTGAACTGCCAACCTTTCGATCGACAAGCTCAGCATTTTAGCCACTGAGCCACTGCATCCCATAAATTATAATATAAGCAAGATGTATGTCCCTGCATATGCTTGGATCCAGGTCTTTAGAGCCTTATGAAAGGTTACCAAAGTCGGGGCCATCCTGATCGCTAGAGAGGAAGAATGTTCCATAAAGGTATGTTATGGGAGAAAAGCTATGGGTATCCCACTGATCCTTGCAGAAGTGAGTTCACAATGCAATGCAAACCTGAGTGGGTTTTCTTCTGAGCAGGTTCCCCTGAGTGCAGTAAAACCTCTTTCCTAATAGGGAAGAGGCAAAACTTGCGTGTTTGTATTTTAATGCAAAGGTACTAAAATGATAATTGCTAAAGCTTTAGGCAATTTGAAAGGCAATTATTCTAATTATTCTTATTATTGGTGTAATGGTTTAAGGCGCCAGGTTAGAACCTGAGAGACCATGAGTTCTACTCCTACCTTAGGCACAAAGCCAGTTGCATCAGCTTGAGCCAGTCGGTCCCTTAGACCTGGAAAGAAGGCAATGGCAAACCACGTCTGAAAATTGCAGTAACTAATCCAAGCATTCATCTGGAGACAACACTGACTTGAAGGGGGGTGTGTGTGTACATGCATACAGACACATGTACACCAGCTTCTGGAAGAGTGTCTACTGTCATATGCTTTCTCAAAATCCAAAAGGTATTTTGAGGCACCAGGTAGGATCAGCCCCCAAACAGTTGCATCCTTCCATTTAAAATGTTTAATGTACTTTCCATTAATGTATTTTCCTAGATGCAGCTGGCCAGTGGGTCTGAATCAGAGTCTGAAGATCGGCTGGTGAATCACTTGGCCCTGACCTTAGCAATTATGGGACTGAGTCTTTCCTACTACAGTGTCCGGCAGCTGTCTGAAGAGATCAAGCCTCTTCCAGAACCTTTAGGTCCAGCTACCAAACAGGAGTGACCCACTCAGACCAAAGAAGATGGCAGAATCTTTGGTACTTTATTCAACCTGTGGACTCATGAACATATTTCTAGTGGAGTTTGTATGCAGACTTTAGTGATGCACATTACAATGTGCGTTGCCTTTTATGTTCTTCTCCTATGATGGAAGGGTAGTTCTCGAAACTCTTTTCATCTGTGCTTGCTTTGCTTTTCTGGATTCTCACCAGTAGTGGGTTTTACTTACTTTCGCTACCAGTTCAGAACTGTGAGTACAAACGGACGCACTCACTTCTCTTGCACATGTCCCTTCTGCACAGAGCGTCCTTGATGACGTTCGAGTGGGTGGGCGGAGCCTCCCATCACCGCCGCTACTGGTTCGCCCAAACCGGGGTAAAGCAGTAGAAACCCACCACTGATTCTCCCCCAAAAGGATAGATCCCAATGTTTTCAAACCTATATATTCTCCTTTAATGAGGCCATCACCTACAAGGTTGCAGGGTTTCATACAAATCTCTTAGTTGAAGATCTGGTTGGTTACCAAGTCCCTCCTTGGAACTCACCCTGCTTTCTTGGTTCATAAAGAGCTTTTTGTCTGACTGCGTCACCCTTCAAGTAGTCTAATCCCTAAGGAACTTTAAAACAAATCTAAAAAAAAACACCCCAGGATGAGAGTTGAATAGTTTGAGGAAAACCAGTGATTGTCTTAGCATGTTGTATGACATGAAGAGTGGAATTGTTGTACAGTAATCTGGAGTTAGGCTTTATAGCAGCTCGTATGAGTCTTGCATAGAGGAGAAGAAGGATCCTCCAATTATGGGAGGTTAACATACCACAGAAATAATCTGAGCTGATATAGAAAGGATAAATGGATGCAAAGTGATTTAGAAGGTGGATCTTGTCCTGCATTGGTATTGGCAGCCCAAAACCTCTATGAGGCTCTTGTCAGGACTCTCTATAACTTTTAGAGAGGGGTAGCTTTACTTCAAGGAAGGACCATATTCCCAGGTAGAGCCTGAAACTATAAAGACAAGTCATTGGAAAGGCTTAGTTAAATTTGGAGGAATTTGTTTTGTATTTCTGAAGGCTGGAAATCAGGATATCTTTCGTGAGTGGGTGTATGTGCATGTCAAAAAGTCAATATGGGGATTGAGCAGTCTAAGCCCTACTCATTTTTTACAGGCATTGAAGGTGCAATACTCATTAAAAAAAGGGGAGGGGGTCAGTGCTTTGATCAGAGAGTCACAGCCAACTCCTTGACTGGATACCACAGGTGGGAATTGGAAGCCCTTAAGAAGCAAACCATTTTCCCATTTGCCTTCATAATGAGCTCCCAGCTCAAATTCCCCATTGCTCCAGATGACATGGACATACAGCATGGGTTTCAAACTTGCCACGTCACATTATGGTCATGTGATGTATCACAATGTTTTTTTCCTTTCATGGACCTGGGGTGGGCATGACCTGTGCATGACGCATCTGGCCTGTGGGTTTGACATCCTAGTTATAGGAACAAGATACTGACGGTTTCATTAACATCTTTCTAAGAAGTGACTTAGACTCACTGGATCATTTTGCTGCTTTACTGCATTAGTCTTCAATGGGTGGATTGGGAACTGCCTCTCCACCCAATGAATGGCAGCATGGCCAAAATTGTGCTTCTGGGCTTTCCTTGAGATTGTTTGGAGGTGGCTTTACTTGTGATCCCTTGCCCCCTAGGTGAGGAGTCAGCAACCTTAAACACTCAAAGAGCCACAAAGATGCTAACTGGAAGCCCCCCGTTCAATTCTGGAGCCAACGGGAAGTCCTGTTCCCCCATCATAGAGTTTCCTCCTAGTGCAGCATCCTTTTTTCCTCTGCTGACCGGAAGTCTGGTTCCCCCACCATAGAGTCTCCTCCTAGCATGGCCTCCTTTTTCCTCTACCTGTCCTAACCAAAAGCCCTATCAATTGTGGAGCTGACCGGCGACAGGGAGCTGCAGCAGAGGGATGAAAGAGCCACAAGCGGCTCCCGAGCCACAGGCTGCCGACCCCTGCCCTAGGTCTATTTTTCTTCATTTTCTAGCCAAGGTGCATAGCTAACTTAAAAGGCAAAGGGTCATGAAACATTATCTGATGTGAACTGAGGATGAAAAGGGAAAAAGACGAGATAATTAGAAAATAAAATCAGATCAACCCTGGGTTACAGGCTACAGATGGAGACAGAGAACTCTGAGAAAAACCCTCTTTTGTGGCGTTCTAAAGAAAAGAAGTTTCCAACGGGCCGTTTCCTTCCTTCTGATCTACAATGATGGGAAAATTTGGGGGAGAAGGGAAAGAGGGTATGAACAGCAGAGCAAGTGATTGTGTAACTTCCCTGTGCCTTTAGGCAGAAAAGCTGCTTTATGGGAAACTGCAGCCTGCCAGCATTGCATAAGAGAACATGTGTCCAGACATCTGTGACCTAAATAACATTAAACTGGTGATTAGAATGGAGGCTGGGGATTCAGGAGAACATTCTTTTTTCGATTAGAATAATGCATCAACAGGGCAAGTGGTGGGGGAGGAGGAGAATGAACAGAAGGTTGGATGGCTGTATACTTCTCCTCCTATAACAATTTAAAAAAAAACAAACCCACTCCTGTATCAAGCCAATCACATCTAAGGTCAGCTATGATCAAATTGGTCCAGCCATTCCAGAGATCTTTGCAAATATTACACAGAAGTTTTCTTTTATTGGCAGTGATTGGCTACCTTTCAATAGGTAACAGCTGGGGACCGAGTCTATCTCCATGGCAAGCAATGCAATTGCTTTCTCATCAAAGTTATGATTGATTTCTAAAGACACTTTCATGCAGGATCTCCTGTGGTTATCTTTCCATCTCAGGCTCCTACGATTCACGCCAACATTCTAAAGCAGGGATCTCCAACCTTGGCAACTTTAAGCCTGGAGGACTTCAACTCAGAATTCTGAGAGTTGAAGTCCTCCAGGTTTAAAGTTGCCAAGGTTGGAGACCCCTGTTCTAAAGAACCTACAGCCTCAACTGTCCAACCTGCTTACTGCACCCAATATCAGTAAGCTGAGATGGAACATTTTGCACCTGCCTGCAGTAAGAAGTCTCTACCCCTGTATTTTACCCCGCCCCCCTCTCAAAAACAAAACTGTTTTAAATATTCTGTGTCATTTGAGGACTTCTCAAAAGCTAATCCAGCCTTTGTTGCATGATTGTTGACCACGATCGACAGATGTTGATTCATGTCCCTAAGAATTGCAGTTGCTAAAAGGCTAATTTTAATATATTTTTTATCTATCTTATGCAAGTACAAAGTCATGTTTGAAATGCCTAATAAAAATATTTCAAAGCAGAGGCTAGCACCAAGGATTCTGTCTTGTGTAATTCCTTGCCTATCTCAAATTCATGACTCACACGCACACACACAAAAAAGGGAATTATATCTAATAGGACATGTGGGAAGAAAGGTTATGTAACGTTGCATGCTTTATACAGGCTGCTGGCTTCTTCTGGTGTACAGCTAAAATGCAGAATATTTTACTTGGAGCAAAAGCTGAGTGGAGTGGAAAACTGGGACACCCTTGTTTTTCTGAGTTTGCGCCAAACAAAAACAAAAATCAAGAGCGAACAAAGTTTTGAAATGTTACATTCCAAGAGCTCAGCTCTGCATTAATCGGGTGCTGCAGGGTATACACCAGCATTTAGAGCATATTATAATTGCCTGTCTGGCCTCAACTCCACAACATGCCCAGTGAAATTTGCATAAATCATACCCCAGCTGTCAAGTGCAGGAAAATCAGAGGTCCAGGCAGTTCAAATGAATATAAAGAAAGATTTATTGCAAAATCTTATGTTTTCTACAAGAACTTGAACTACTAACAGTCAAAGCAAATGGGTGGTAGATCAAGAGTCAATGGAATTCAAGGTGGGTTGAAATTAGATCTTTTGTAGGTGCTAAGGAACTCAAGGCCGATGACACTTTTGATCCAGTGGAGGGTTTCCAATTTTTTTACTACCAGTTCTCTGGATGTGGCTTGGTGGGCGTGGTATGACATGGCTTGGTGGGTGTGGCAGGGAAAGGATACTGTCAAATCTCCATTCCCTCCCCAATCCAGGGGAAGGTTACTGCAAAACCCCCATTTCCTCCCGATCAGCTGTGACTTGGGAGGCAGAGAATAGATGGGAGCGGGGCCAGTCAGCATTTTTACTACTGGTTCTCTGAACTACTCAAAATTTCTGCTACTGGTTCTCCAGAACTGGTCAGAACCTGCTGAAACCCATCTCTGCTTTGATCCATTGGGCTCAACCTGATAATCTCCTATATCAGCATTCGTATGTTGTTAGTTGTGAAGTCGTGTCTGACCCATCGCGACCCCATGGACAATGTTCCTCCAGGCCTTCCTGTTCTCTACCATCCTCTGGAGTCCATTTAATTTATATTTTATATTAATAATTTATATTTTATATTAATAAGATAATTTATATTAATCATTTATGTATAACTGCTCAATCAGTAATCTTAGGGCTACATCTTACTGAAAAAAGAAAAATATCTTTTGAGACAAACTGGGTTCCTGATAATTTAATCATCATGTTTTAAGGTACCAGGCTAGAAACCTGGAGTGTGTGAATTCTAATTCTGCCCTAGACATGAAAACTGGCTCCGTGACCTTGGGCTAATCAGTCTCTCTGAGCCCAACCTCACAGGGTTGTTGTGGGAAAAATAGGAGGAGAAAGATACGTTTGCCATTTTGAGTTACTTATAAAAATAATAAAGGTGGGATATAAAATAACTAAATAAGCAAAGAAATATCTTGTCGAATTCTCAAATTGGCCAGCAACTCAATCCATTCAGCCTGATGGCTCTCTAACCAGTTTGTTAATAGTTTGAGAACAACCAAACTTCATTGCTGCCATCTAGTCGAGTGTCTTAGGCGGCCATTTCCTTAATAATAATGTTCATTAATAAGTTAATTGCAATTAACATTATTGTGTGGTCTGTAATTTAATTATACTTTTTCTCTTCATGCAATTGGATTAAACTCCTGTCTCTTGTAACCAGAACTTTGTACCTCAGAAAAGAGTCCCCCCAATAGCTTTTGGGCCTGCCCCTCCCATTGCTTGCTTCAGCTTTACTTTCCTGGCAGTCTCTAACAGATTTTCACTTAGTTTAATAAAAAAAAAGAACCCATATAAATCAACCTATAACAGCCTTCAAGAGAAAAGCTGTACTCATAATTTATGCAATGCCAGATTAAACTAAGAAATTTAAATAGATTTGCCTTAGCATGTTGTGTCATCAAGGAAAGCCATGTTTGGTTTGAGCGTAGCATGTTATGTGAAAATAATTACGCACTCTGAACCCATATTTAGGGTTACAAAATTTCACAATGTCACCAAGCCAGTATTCATGCCTAGGGCAGGATTAAAATCTCATGCAACAGGTTGGTGTACTTACCCCAAAACACACTAATGTTGCAAGATTTTTCAGTTTTATTATCCAGTCACTCAATTTAAAGGAGTTGCAAGTAGCATTTGGTAATAATGACAGGCAAAAAAAAAATGCTTTCCTAGGCACCATGTTGCTAATCTTTAAATCCATCCTAATACTCCTTTGTGGTATGTTTGGTTCTGGGGTGAAATTCAGCAGATTCTGACAGGTTCTGGAGAACCGGTAGCAGAAATTTTGAGTAGTTCAGAGAATTGGCAAATACCACCTCTGGCTGGCCCCAGGAGTGGGAATGGGAATTTTGCAGTATCCTTCCCCTGCCACGCCCACCAAGCCACACCACACCCACAGAACTGGTAGTAAAAAAAATGGATTTCACCACTGGTTTGGTTATTTCAACTATCAATACCTTCATCTCTGAAATAATATCCCCTAACCATGAGGACTAGAACATTTAAAAATGCAGAACCTTATGGAGTGTAGAGGGAGGTATCAGAATGAATCACAATTAAGTAACAAAATTCAATTTAGCACTTTGTCTGTACTACACAGCAAAAGGAGAGTGCGATAATGATGAAAAACATTTTTCTTCCTTTCTTCCAAAGAAGAAAGCTTTTAGCTTTGCTGATTCAGAGCTAACAATATGCTGCTTCAGCAGATGTCAACAGTTAAATGTGCACTCTGGGTTATGTTTGACTAATGTAGCAAAGGATTAATTTTGTTCCCAGTGTGCTGTTTAGATCATCTAAATATTTTAATGGAACAAATCCTCCATTCAATGGGAACATGAGATGTGATCTAGTTCACTCATCTAAACTGTAATTTGGTTTGTTTTTGGCTTATGCAAATCTATTCCTCTGGCTTTGTGTTATTTGAAAACTATCTTTCAGTGCTCAAGATATCAGAGCAGAAAATGTCAATGTGGTTATTTGTGAATATCCATGGTAATAAAACCAGCACAAGAACTGTATGTCATGGGGAAGAGGGATATGTGTGATCTTTTAATTTTTTTATTTTTCCTTGGATGCTGTTAGTTCTTTGAGCTAGGACAGGCTAAGTGTCAGACACGAATAATCAGAATTCGTTGAGTTCAAAGCACAGAAGACTTTATTACTGCTACCTCTATATAAGAATCTAGTGGCAATGCAATGACTTCAAACTGATAACATGTTTAACCCCACTTTCCAGCTCAGCCTGCTCTCCTACAGCAGGGGTCTCCAAACTTGGCAACTTCAATTCCCAGAATTCCCCTGTTGGCATGTAAGAAACAGAGGAATCATGGAATGTTACTGTATCATTGTAATGTATATTAACAGAATCTTGAAAACCAGTCCAAAAATATCTGTCTTATATCAAACAAAATCCAAGTTTGGCTGAGTTTCTTTCTCATCATTTCTTCATGCTCTGAGCTGTTCAGTCACCAAGTCCTCCTTAATGGTTTGCTCATTTCTTTGAAATTCCTTTACAAATCCCAAAACTGACTAACCAGATATAAAATCAAGGCAACAGAAGCTAGATATGAAATGCTGAACAATATAATTATTTATGCAAACCATAAACCACAGACTGCGGTTATCAGAGAAAGCTTCATGTGACATGCTTATGCATTGCAAATTTAATACTAATTTATCAGCAGACTATAGCACAACTTGATGAAGGGAAAGTTTGGTAATGGCAGATCTCCACATCCCATTTTGAAAATAGCACCAGCACTTAGCAATAGCATTTAAGACTTATATACCGCTTCATAGTGCTTTACAGCACTCTCCAAGCAGTTTACAAAGTCAGCATATTGCCCCCAATAATCTGCTTCCTCATTTTATCAACCTTGGGAGGATGGAAAGCTGAGTGAACGTTAAGCCAATCAGGATCGAACTGCTCGCTGAGGGCTGAGTTAACATGCATTCTAACCACTGCACCACCACTTCTCCTTGCCACTTGTACTCAGGAAATCAACTCAATATATTGCAAAGGTGCAAGTACATCCCAGAATATATCTTCCCTACTCCAGGTTGGCATTGTCTTTCTCCTCTTTGTAATAGAAATTTCAATTAGAATAATGCTGGAAGGGACCTTAGAGATTTTTTAGTCCAGCCAATCGGGCCTGACAATCTGAGTCCTTATTTTACTGACCTTGGAAGGATGGAAGGCTGAATCAACCCTGAGATGGTCAGGATTGAACTCCAGATTGAGTAGTTAAGACTTCAATACTGGATTCTAACAACTGAGCTACCACATCTGAGCCCGTTCTGGGCCTGGAAGGCCTCCTGCACCAACCTGGAAGCCAAAATGGGCTGTGGGGGGGGACACCTAGCAGGGGAGGGGTCGGCGGGGCCAGCCAGAGGTGGGCTTAGCCGTTTCTCTGAACTGGGCAAAAAGTTAACAACCGCTTCACCTGAACCGGTGTGAACCGGCTAAAGCCCACCTCTGATCCACAGCTTCTGAAGACAAGTAGTTTCACTGATTAATAGCTCTGTCAGGAAATTTTTCCTTAGTTCTAGGCTGGATCACTCCTTAACTAGCTTCCAACCATTCCTTTTTGTCTTGCCCTCTGGTGACTTGGAAAAGAAGTTTTTGGAAGGGAACTAAGTTTGATCAGAGCAAGACCACTTTTTTTTTTTACAAAGGGGGTTGCTGTTATTTTCTGCTGGTTTTTCTAAATTTCTGACGAAATACTCCTTTCTTTCTGCTAACTCAGTTTAGTCATCTGCTGACCATATTGTCAGTCCTTCCAGCTGGTTTAAAAAACAAAAAAAGATTGGAGGTGATTTCAAAATACATTCTCCAAATACTTCACTTCCACAAAACTTAGAACATTGATTTTGGTAGAAAATGTTACAAGAGAAAAATGATAGAGAATTACCAAATTGCAAAAGCTATATAAATTAAAATCTACATTTCTTTTGTCAGGAAAAGATGTTTGTGTAGGTGAAGGATGATCAAATTGTGTGACCAGTAACACTGAACTAAAAATAAGAATGGTTCAAAACAAGATTTGCTTTGCTAAAAATATAATTGTAGCCTATTAACCCTAAAGTGAATTGTGTGGTCACATATCCACGCTTTTTATCTCTAGCCACGATGCACTCTGCCTTCTTAAATTGTTTCCAAGAAGGAATCTCATTTACTGCCTACTCCCAAATAACTTTGCTCTGTCTCTGATTTCAAAGATTAGATTGGAAACGGGGATCAAACTCATTGCTCTGCTCTAAATGAAAACAATGATTTTAATAAATCATGGAGAAGCAACAAAGTGAGTTTGCAAGAGGACATGTTTCATGGCTGGCTGGGGAATTCTGAGAATTGAAGTCCACACATCTTAAAAGTTCCCACAGTTGAGAAACATCGTTTTAGTTATTTGAATCAGGTGTATTTTTACCTGTGTTTTAACCTTAGTATCGGAATGAGGAATTGGTTTGCTTGTTAATAGGAGTGGCGTACAAGTCTCAGGAGGTAACTAAGGAAAGGAAATTCTGACATGACTTACCCACTCGGTTCACACCATCTGCAGGGCTCTTGTCTTCTCCCAGGTATTAATCATGGCTATCCAGTCATCAAGAGGTGGTTCACCTCTACCATTATGTTTCAGTTTTTAACCATCATTCTATCTCTGAACCAAACTAGAATTTGTCTTTCTTCTCCACTGATTCATCAGTGGCATAGACTTGTAACCATTGGTGGGTTTCAAATTTTTTTACTACCGGTTCTGTTGGTGGGCGTGGCAGGGGAAGGATACTGTAAAATCTCCATTCCCACCCCATTCCAGGGGAAGTTTACTGCAAAATCCCATTTCCTCCCGATCAGCTGGGACTTGGGAGGCAGAGAATAGATGGGGGCAGGGCCAGTCAGAATTTTTACCATCGGTTCTCTGAACTACTCATCATTTCCGCTACTGGTTCTCCAGAACTGGTCAGAACCTGCTGAAACCCACCTCTGCTTGTAACGCTCCAATTTAGAGGATTTCCCTCATTGAACAACCTGACACTACTTTCAAGGGAAAGAAAATGCACCTATTTCAAGGCATGCTTAACGAGAGATTCTGATCCATGCTATCAATGTGATTTTTAAAAGCTCAAACCCCAAAAAAGGTCAAAATGGCATCAGTTGCTCTAACAATTTACAGAAAACATCCTTCAACACATTCAAATGAAACCTCCAAAGCAAAATAGGCAAGGATTAGCCAACCAGATCATCGGCTCATTTATTAAGTGGGCCCAATGGAAGAGTGGAACATGAAGAGCGAAAAGCTGAAAGTCTATGGTGACATTTAAAACCATTGTGAGAGAACCAAAAACAAGTCCATTTGAGCAGCATGGCTCTTGCCTCTGACTCTGCTGAATTTTAATTCATACCAAACAAGAAGGGGGTAAAATGTCTTTTTTTCCATCCAAGAGGGTTGATCTTTCTCATCTGCATATACATTTCAGTATAAATACCGCAAACATACTGCAATAAATAGTACAACTTTAAAAATATAACCATCTAATTATACCAATGCTTTCATATTTTAGTTATCTCCAGATTTTTCAGATGGGAAAAAAAAGTCCTTGTGCCTTAGCTGGATTCATCCATCTCATCAAGAGCTTGTGTGTGGACTTCAATTTTCTTGGGTGGAATGTAAGATCCCATTCCTGCAGCTCTCTCAGCTTCCTCCTGGGTGTAGGGCTCCTCACTCAGCTGTTTCAGTCTTAAAAAAACAACAACACAGAAATAAATCCAAAAGTTTTGCAAATGCTGATATTACAAGTCGATGAAGGACACAAACCCTGAATGAAATCCCATCTTCTTTGCCATTGGCATACATTTCGATTACCATATTTTTCGGAGTGTAAAACGCACCTTTCCTCCCCCTAAAAGAAGGTGGAAATGTTGGTGCATCTTATATACCGAATACAGCCATTTTTGGCCTCCCAAAGCCCCGTCCCGCTTGCTCCATTTCTGCGAAAAACAGACCCGTTTTTCGCAAAAATGAGGGCATTTTTGCCCTCCCCCAGGAGCACTCTGCAGGCCTCCCAAACCCTCTTTTTTCGCAAAAATGGGCAAAAAACGGGGCATGCAGAGGGTTTGGGAGGCTTGCAGAGTGCTCCTGAGGGCCAGGGAGGGCAAAAACATTTTTTTCTTACTTACCTCTGAAATCTTGGTGTGTCTTATAGTCCGAAAAATACGGTATATATTTGCTAGATAAATGTGACAGGTAGGCCATTCAGAAGAGACGGTTCAGGTTCAAGAAAATGGATTGCTAACAGGACGGTACTCCCCACCCCCCAATTAAATAAAGTTAACATTACCTCTTTTTGTGAACTTTTGACCTGAAATGATCCTTCATACTTTTTAAATCAATGAAATATCGCCTAAGAAGACAGAAGAAGAAAACAAGCATACTGTAAGCTGATGGAAAGTCAGTTGGGCCTAGTGTTGGGCTATAGGCATGGAAAGCTGAATTCTAGTCTTTAGGAGTAAACACCTCAATCAAGGAACTGCCGAACAAACTAACCCCATCAAAAAACCTCCACCACTCCCATCAATACTGACAAGGCAAGCCATTAGAATATAAAGTGAGAGCAAACCCCACTCCCTTCTAGCTCTGATGATGTTACCTCATTTGGGTAATGGAATATCTGCCAATATCCAATATCCAAGAGCACTAAGGACCCCTCATTCTAGTCTTTCTGTACTGCATGACTTTGGGCCAGTCAATCTCTTTTAGCTATAGGAAGAAGGCAAGGATGAGACATTTTTGAAAAAAAGCTGCTTAGAAACCTGCATGAAGTTGTGAGGAGTCAAGACTGGTTTGAAAGCAATGAATCAATCAATATACCAGGATATATTTTGCTCCAATGCAGTTACTAGCCAATTAGGCCAATGGTAACTACACTCCTTAATATCATTTCACTTTCTAAAATGTTCTCATCTTCTCAAGGACAGACTCTATTTACAAATAAAACAGGAAAAACTGCACTCTGCTTGCATCACTAACATCAAAACCTAACATCAAAACTTCATCAGTAAATGTTTTTAATATCTCACACTAACCCATTTTCACCACTGATCTTTAAATCTTGGGTTTCAGATCCAAACTACCAAACCTAGGTTAGAAGGGAACCCCGACAGCATTAAATGTAGTTAAGATTTGTGCCAGTCAACGGTTCAAATCAGGTTAGAGCTGTGGGCACTCAAAAAAGTCCGCAAACTAGGAGGGGGGCATAGTAGTAGGTATGCATTACTGAGTTATTTATAAAAATTAAAGGATAAAAATCTAAAAGGATGAATGGGGATAAAGTTTCCTCTGGGATTGGAAGGAGCTGTTTGAAAGCAGTGAAAAATGATGGGTGATTTGCCTCTGGCCTCTTTCTCAAATTTGGGCTCATTGGATTTGCTGAGTAGCAGAAAAACCAAATTAATTTGCAGATTTATGCCTTTTGAACCTTAAAAGTGAACTGTGCTAAAGGGAGAGTTTTCTATCCCACAACCGAGAAAGTTGGTCAGGTCTAATTCTTATCTCTATATGCAAGGGGTATTCTTCTCCCCGCCCCCCCGCCGACTTTCTCCCTTGACGCACGCGCAATGCAGGCAGTAGTGCTGGGCACTGCCAGGCAGGTCGGGATCCAGCTCTTGGCGCAGCAGCTTCGTCGCGTTCTCAGGCACCATGTCGTGGTGGATCTGATCCAGATCTCGTCGCCGCCGTTTCGTTTTCCACTGGCGGGCCAAGGAGTGCGTCTTATGCGAACCTGTTCGACGGGAGCTCTTGGGAGCCATATTCCAATTCCGAACCTCGCCGGGGAGAGAGAGAAAGGATGCTTTACTTCCGTTTCCGAAAGGCGCGCCTGACGTCATCTCATGGCGCCATCCCCTGAGCATTTCCAACTTGATTTGAATATGAATGAGATGAAGTTCCTTTGCCATACGACCAATGGGAGCGTCAAGGAAACATAACTTCTATGAATATATTTCTTCTAGATATTTAATATGTATCTCCCAAGTTTCCACAATTCATCTGAATGTAATAGCTGGAAAAAATAAATGACGAATTAACCAAATCCTTCTGGCAACTTTTAAGATATGTGGACTTTAATTCCCAGAGTTGATTCCCATTCTGGCTGGGGTATTTTGGGAGTTGAAGTGCACATCATGTCTTAAAATTGCTGAGTTTGAAAAACACTGATTTTATCCTAACATCAAATATTAATGGCCAGTTCAATTCAAAGTCTCATTTACGAAGATAAAAAGGTTTGCAATTAGATCAAGTTCAGGGAAAGGCAGTTATGGTTGATTAACAAAAAAAGCAACATGACCTGAAATTCATTAAAGGACTTTTCAAATCAACCAAGCATACTCGTTTGTTGGATTTATAGCATGTACTGTATTTCTGCTACAGAATGACATTCAAAGCTACATAATAAATTTATTTAACATAGTGTTATTGTTATGGAAGAAAGGATATAAGAGACATCCCATAGGGTCCGATAGAGTCAGATTTATTTGCGCAAGACTCGGAACTCGATTCCCATCTGAGTTCTGAGTGAGGAGACAGTGATTCCATAACAATTTTTATACTTTTCTAAACAAAGGATTCTGCTAACACAGCAGTTTATGTGGTCATATACATTTGTTATATTTAATTGACATTTCCTAATTACTAAGGTTTTACATTTTCTTTGCCAAACAGTCATAATTCTGTAAATTACTGGAGCATAAATCCAAATTATCTTTTGTTAATGGACAACTTCCAACCCAGGTGGATATCCTTGACCTAACCACCTTTAGCTATATGTCATTAGGATTGTTCCTCTCTTCTGACAGGTTTAGGGGTCTCTCAGAGTATCAAAGGATTTTATGCTGACTTTGTACTTTCTCCAGCCGGATGTATATCCTGTTTTCAGAATATACTTGCTTTTAGAATATAGTGAATAGAAAGTTATCCAGTGGTCATCTATCAGATCCGACTTTATTATAATTGGGAATATTGGGGTGATCCTAAACATAAATGTGTCATCTTGGCTTTGGTGACTCCATCTATATGGTTTCCTTGGCAGAATGATGGCTTTGCATTGCCTTTTTCCGGGGTATTTTAATCTGAACCCTGTTCTTCCAGTGCTAGTGTATTTTCACAGCACAAGCGCCTCCAATTTCCTCATAAAACCATTTGAAGCTCATTTATAATCATTCACCTTTTTTTAGATTCAGAACTCATGATGTGGAAAATATCTTAGAGGCCATCTATTCCAATGTCTTGCTCAGGACAGTAATCCACTAGACTAACCCCTGAAGTTCCATTGTTTCCAATAGAAGAAGGCAAGGAAAATATTCAATCAGCATCCTGTCCAAAGAACTGCCACTGAAAATCTCACCTCTATTTCACATAAACAGATATGTTTCTAATTCCTTCCTTCATTTATCAATAGATACGTCTGTGTGCATTTCTGAGTGTTTAGTGCATTTATTACATTTATATCCTTTTCATCTTTTGTGGTTTGTTTGTTTTGGCAAAAATATTTTTTAAACTGATACTAGGTAGAATTTTTTTAGTTCTGCTCTATTGCTGTTTGTTAAACTTCGTGTTTCTTATTGTAGCACTTCTGTTTTTAGCAACTATGTATTATATATAATGCAATGCAGAGTTTTGTTATAACATAAAACTAATACAGTTTCAGCCCCTGTTTTCTGATCTGATTTGCAGGTCTGAATCTACCAACTCTTTTTATCCTTTCTTGGAATTCCACTTTAAACCTTTAAGATGAACATAACTAGAATGTAATTCCATCCCATTAAAAGGCTGTGCTGCAGTTCACATCTTCTTAATGCTGAGTCACAAAAAGTGACCCTTTGACCTAAGGCACTGTTGTGGTTTTTGTGCGTGTGCGCTTTCCTGATATCCAACTAATCCTCTGTGAAGAAAATACATATCGTCAGTGAAGGGAAAGAATAATAAGGATGTAATAAATACTAGAATATGATATACTGGTATTTGTCAAACATATGTCCCTGCTATTTGACCTGAACCCATAGCAATCTTCTTCCTGTTTTTCTTGTGCCAACTAAGAGCATGGTACGTATCTTAGTTGGAACTGCAGACTCAACCAAGGGATAATTTACACCTCAGCCCTAAATTATGCCTTTGGTCTGTATAAATTCGTTCCTTGCAGAACCAGAGAGCCAAATGACCAATTGAGAAAAACAAAGGAATGCTCAAGGACGAGATAAGACTGATTGGGAAGTTTCAATTCCCTTGCAGGGCAACAAACCTAAATTAGGGGGGCCAGAATTGGGTACTAAGCTGACGGCTCTGAGGGTATAAAAGGACGTCATACCTTCCCCTAGGTGTGGCTATCTCCTTGCATGCATTATATCTGTATGTTCTGGATATAGTCCCACCCATTTTGTTTTTAGCCATAAATAAAATCTGTTGTTTGTTTTTTTTTTTGCAAGCCTCGTCTTGAGTCTCTCTCTTTGGCATTCTGGTGACTCAAGTATATTTTGGGACCTTACAGTCAGGATTCCTCATCAGAAGATTTTATAAGCAAAGGGCAATAGCCCATCTAGGACTAGGCTGACCAGGTTTCATTTGAGGATCATTACATTGTATTGATCTACATTTCTCTTGCTTTCAAAGTTGATCATAATATTCTGTTTCCTGTTCTATAATGTTAATGCATACAAGCCTACATGAACACTGCTGTCAGGGTTCCAAGTAACACCCCCAATGAAATCAAACTCCGAGGCTTGAAGTTCCTCGAAGCTAACTTTTATTAGATGTGCCATATTGGCACATCTGGGAAAACCCAAATCTGAAAGCTTCTGGGTTTTCCTCACCCACAAGAAAGTTCAAGACCTTGCCCACATCTCCCACATGTCCACATAGCTCCAACCAGTTCTTTCCTGAACAGAAGCCATCCTCCAATTTCTTCTTTGCACAGCTGCCGGACACCATGGCCTTGAACTTCTCTTAGAGAAGTTTATTATGGCTATCTCTACTTCACTCATGCAATCCCCTCTCCCAACTTCCCACGGTGTGATTGTGGCAGGCCTGGATCCTCAAGGCACACAGGTAATACGGCTTCCGGGCATGACAACTGCCTTATGTTACAGCAGGTGACACTTCTCTGGGAAAAGAGTCTGGATGGCAGAATCCTGAAAGATGATCTAACTGCAAAATTATGAGTAGCATTTCCCTTTTGGATGGAATGATGAAAAAGTCTCTTGGGAGATTTAGGCCTAGTGGCCTTGGATCTTCTTGATTCAAATCTTCAACAAAACACCACTCATTTCCCCCACCCCCATTCATTAAAGTAATAACAAAAAATCTCCATGATATACAAAAAAGATAAAAACAAATTGCATGGGAAAATACATTTTTCCTTCTTAAGAATCTATAAATTTTAGCTATTTAAATAATCCAAACATTATAAATAATATTATTAGATCAGTTACAGGGTGCAAACAATGGGGTGTAATGTATCAACTCAAGTTGTGAAGTTTTGACCCCACAACCTCTTTGGGCGAGTGAACTTAAAATTATTTATTAATAGATTTGCATGAACACTCAAATCTAGTGGCTTTTTATGCCCTATTTTTCCATCAAGTCAATAGCTTGCCATGGGTTGACCAGCCTGACTGTTTATCCCTATGGGAGAAGTGGACAGCTTTCTGAAGCTGGAATACAGCATACACATGTGCTCATGTGCATACACACACTTCGGACTCCAGTGGTTGAGATATGTGTGGCAGCAGGGGTGAAATCCAGCAGGTTCTGCAGAACCAGTAGCAGAAATCTTGAGTAGTTCAGAGAACTGGCAAATACCACCTCTGGCTGGCCCCAGGAGTGTTGAGGGAATGGGGATTTTGCAGCATCCTTCCCCTGGAGTGGGGTGGGAATGGAGATTTTGCAGCATCCTTCCCCTGGAGTGGGGTGGGAATGGAGATTTTGCAGTATCCTTCCCCTGCCACACCCACCAAGCCATGCCCACCAGGCCCCCCCACCATCAACACCAAGCTACGTCCACAGAACCGGTAGTAAAAAAATTTGGATTTCACCACTGTGTGGCAGTAGGTAATGAACGAGTACCGTAGGACTCAGGTTTTGTGGGGTGGGGAGTTTGGGAGAGAGGGTAGTTTGAGAAAGAGGTCTTCCCTTCTCACACATCAGTTCATTAGAAAAATACCTAATTATTTTCTCTCCTCTCCCCATCTCCAAACAAGCATCAGAATTTCTCAGTGCCATGATTTCCAGTGTTCCAGGTGTCTTTTGAGCCACAGTCACCCTCATTGAAACGATAAATTGATCCCAAGTTTAAGTTTGTGACAAAATTCACTTGACAACTCTTGGATCTAAACACACACATTTCCCAACAGGCTTCGGCTTTGTGAGAAACCCATGTTTGATGTAGAATGGCTACGGGAAGCATAGCACAAAGGAGTCTGTGGCATTAGCATATGGTTGTCAGCATAAGACAAAGGCATAGCCAGTTCATTAACAATTTGTTATCATGTTGCTGCACCAGGCTGAGAAGTAGTAAGGCATTTATTGATATGGAAAGGCAGCGGACAGGCATCCGTCATTAGCTAAGGAGAGAAGGAAGTTGGGTGATGGAAAGAGAACACCTTCCTGTCTTCTCTTCAACAGTTAGAACAATGATGGCTAAACTTTTTGCTGTTGCGTACCAAAAGCAGGGGGGAGAAGGGGGGATTGTGCACATGTGTGCCCACACCGATAATTCAATGCCCGCCACACCCTGCGCATGTGCACGCGACCCCCCCATGCAACCCCCCCCTCTGGCAAAAAGGTTAGTGATGTGCCCAGTGGGCCCGTTTTTCACCCTCCCCAGGCTCCAGAGGCTTTCTTAGAGCCTGGGGAGGGTGAAAACGGCCTCCCCCCACCAGAGGCCCTCTGGAGGCCGGAAACAGCCCGTTTAGGATTTAGGATTTAGGATTTATTAGATTTATATACCGCCCTACTCCCGAAGGACTCAGGGAGGTGAACAGCCAACAATAAAAATACATATATACAAATTTAAAAACCCAAATAAAATCAAATTAAATAAATTTGGCCCAGACAGAATTAAAACACCTCACACAATTTAAAACAGATTAAAATTCAACGCTAAAAGAAGAGAGGTTAGGCCAGGCCCGCCTGGTGAAATAAAAAGGTCTTAAGAGCGCGGCGGAAGGTGCGCAGATCCGGGAGCCTCCGTATCTCTGGGGGGAGCTCATTCCAGATAGTAGGTGCCCCCACAGAGAAAGCTCTCCCCCTGGGGGTCGCCAGCCGACACTGTTTGGCCGACGGCACCCGGAGGAGCCCCTCTCTATGAGAGCGCACCGGCTGGTGGGAGGCTATTGGTGGTTTCCTGACTTTCGGGGGGCCTGGAAGGCCTGAAAATTAGTTGGCCAGTGTGCGCATGCACGCTGGAGCTGAGCTAAGGCAACACTCGTGTGCCCACAGATATGGCTCTGTGTGCCACCTGTGGCACGCGTGCCATAGGTTTGCCATCACGGAGTTAGAGCATAAATCAGGAAAGTGACAGGCAATCGGGCTTCCTTGCAGGTTTTTAAGGCACCATTTGAACATTTGGCAGAGTGAGTGGGGAGGAGTAGAGACTGGCATTCTGCCAAAAGCAGAAACTAAATCCAGGAAGGAGAAGATGCCGGTCTACAAAGCTATCAGCCCTACAAAATAATTTATCTGTCAGCAGCTATTTTAAGCCTGCTGCCTAGCTCTTACATTCTAAAGTCCGCTCTTGCAGGAGATCAGTTACAGGGTGCAGCAGACAATGGGGCTATAAAGCAGCAACTTAGGGATGCTTTCCTTTGCCATTTCCTTGTGATTCCAAAGTGGGAGAAACAGTCTGCTTGGGATTAGGGAGCTGCCAAGTGGCACATTCTGAAGAGGTGGGGTGGGGGCGGGAACTTTCTACATAAAAAAAGGGTGTTTGCCCATAAAGAAAAGTTTAATGGACAAGGGTAGCCTAGAAGGATTAGTTTTCAATGCATGAGATGAAGAAGACAACCATATTGTTTTTAACAAAACTTATCTGGGGGTGGGGTGCCTGCTTTCCCCCCAAGAGCTGTCATCCATTATTATTCTGGGTCAGCCATGTATCTGATTCTACTTTGTTCTTTGCGATGAATGCTGTACGCTTCTGAATTGTTAATGAAGACACCAGATCTAAGGAGGAGGCAGCTAGAAACAGGTGTGAAGTAGTAGGACGCACTAGCTTCTAGCTGAGCCACTAATACCCTGCACAGCCTGCAAAGCAGCTGAGTGCCATGACACAATGGCCCCTGGAACTTAACTTGCTTGGTGCTCCACGCAGAAACTGGGAAAGGAAGGGTAAAGCTTGGAGCTTCTCTCGCATCTGAAGAAACTGAGATCATAAAAGCTGAACTGGGCTGTTGCAACGATGACGCAGGGATTCTGGAGAGTCTATAAGACAAAAGTAATGCAAGCCCTTGGTGGAGAGCTCCAGGAAGAGGATCTCCAAGATGAGGTAGAGAAATCCATGATCAAATCCTCTTCTTTTTCCTTGGTCGTTGAACATGGGCTTTGTTAGCTTTCCCACCCATTCCAGATGGAGGGACCTTCACTCCTAATATTTTTCAGCTGGCAAAGACACTGACAAAAATTCTGGGGGTTAAAGGCCACACATCTGGAAGGCGGTGGGGAAGAACCCAGATCAGAATAGAATAAAATAGAATAGAATAGAATAGAATAGAATAGAATAGAATAGAATAGAATAGAATAGAATAGAATAGAATAGAATAGAATAGAATAGAATAGAATAGAATAACAGAATTGGAAGGGACCTTGGAGGTCTTCTAGTCCAATCCCCAAGAGCCTTGGTGACGCAGCAGACTAAAGTGCTGTTAAGTAGCACCAGCTGCCTGCAATTACTGCAAGTGAAATCCCACCAGGCTCAAGGTTGACTCAGCCTTCCATCCTTCCGAGGTAGGTAAAATGAGGACCCGGATTGTGGGGGCAATAAGCTGACTTTGAATAAAAAAGAACACCGTTTGGGTGGGCCCGAAAGCCCTACTCAGCAGGTATATACAAAAGTATAAAGGCTATTGCTTAACGTATTATAAGCATTGAGTCTCCAGAAAAGGGCAACATATAAATTGAACCAATAAATAAATAATAAATAAATGTTGATACCACTTTATAAGGCCTTGGTAAGGCCACACTTGGAATACTGCATTTGAGTTTTGGTTGCCACGATGTAAGAAAGATGTGGAGACTCTAGAAAGAGCGCAGAGAAGAGCAACAAAGATGATTAGGGGACTGGAGGCTAAAACATATGAAGAACGGTTGCAGCAACTGGATATGTTTAGTTTAATGAAGAGAAGGACTAGGGGAGGCATGATAGCAGCGTTCCTACTCAGCAGGTATATACAAAAGTATGAAGGCTATTGCTTAACGCATTGTAAGCTGCACTGAGTCTCTGGAGAAGGGCGGCATATAAATTGAACTAATAAATTAAATCAATCAATCAATCAATCAATCAATCCCTGCTTAGGTAGGAAATCCTATAGCATTTCAGACAATACATTCTACTTTCTATTTTTTAATGGGAAATAGTTATTTAGTCCAGAATGGAAACACTGGTATCAGTGGGATACCAGTGACTATCGAGGAGCTACTAACGTTCTAACTCTTGCATTTAAAAAAAAGAGAGAGAGGCCGAAGGCATGCTGTAAAGCAACATCCCTTCTAGCATCATCTTTGCATTCAAAAATGCTTTGAGGGGGACCATACATACAGTAGGTCTCCTCCCAAAGGAGAACAGCAATGGGAGCCTGTTACCCAACTGAGTCTTTCAAAATGAGACTGTTTCTGTTTGATCAGGGAAAAAACCTGCGATGATCAGCATCCTGAGACAGGACACTAAAGGAAGTGGTTAAAAAAAACTAATCTAACCTCTGATCAAGGGGTTATTTCTGACTTCTGGTTAAAAAAAAGCATTTTTTTTACCAGAAACTGGCCAAAATGGCTGATTTCCAGCAAAAAAACAAAAAAACCATTGTAAATCATGTCATGTGACCATGGATTGCTGCAGTTCGGAGAACCGGTACCGGAAATTTTGAGTAGTTCGGAGAACTGGCAAATACCATCTCTGGCTGGCCCCAAAGTGGGGTGGAAATGGGGATTTTGCAGTATCCTTCCCCTGGAATGGGATGGGAATGGAGATTTTGCAATATCCTTCCCCCAGGAGTGGGGAGGGAATGGGGATTTTGCAGTATCCTTCCTCTGGAGTGGGATGGGAATGGAGATTTTGAAATATCCTTCCCCCAGGAGTCGGGTGGGAATGGAGATTTTGCAGTATCCTTCCCCTGGAGTTGGGTGGAAATGGAGATTTTTGCAATATCCTTCCCCCAGGAGTGGGGAGGGAATGGAGATTTTGCAGTACGTTTCACTTTCCGACAACTGTGTTATCTGGCGTGTTGTGTTCCAAATGATGATCTGTCTGTATTCGAAAGTTATTTATTATTATTATTATTTACACAAAAATGACAGTATTTACACAGCAAACGAGATAACCAGGCTGGGCTTTGTATCACAAATCACTAGTCGAACACTTCCCAAGCAATTAGGACTGCTATTATTATTGTTGTTGTTGTTGCTGCTGCTGCTGCTGCTATTGCTATTGCTATTGCTATTATTATTGTTATTATTAAATAATCTTTGGGATGGGGGGGGAGATGTTGAAAGCTGATTTGCAACACTTCATTTCAAAATGGAGTAAGGAAGCTCAGCTTTCCTTATTCTGATCTCTCTACTGCAGGGGTGTCAAACTCAAGGCCCGGGGGCGGATCCAGCCTGGGGGTTAAGATTAGGGTTAAATCTGGCCCTTGGGGCTGCCCCGGAAATAGCAAGGGACCAGCCTGCGGTGCCTCTGCCAGTGAAAAAGGAACTCTCCGTTTTCACTGGCAGAGAGTTGCAGGAGGCCACTGCAGCCAAAAATGAAGCCTGCGAGGGCCACAGGCAACACTCCCAAGCTCCGATTTTGCTGGTAGAGGGTTGCAGGAGGCCATCACCGCGAGAAATAGAGCTCAGGAGCCTGTTTTTGTTGGCAGAGTGCTTGGGTCACCATAGGCTCTCCCGCTACAAGTAATGTCAAGCTGGCCATGCCCGCCCCCCAAATCAAACATAATGCTGATGCAGCCCTCAATGAGTTTGACATCCCTGCTCTACTGAATGGAGCCACAGATTCCTGTAGAAGCAAAAGGTCACAGTTGCCTATTCTTGCACCAAGAATTCTCAAAAGATGATTTCTTATTTCAGAGCGAGAATCCTCAACTCGTGGAAACTACAGACTCCATCATGCTGTCCGAGGAGGGACTGAATTCCGTTTCTCAGTTGGCTCGGCGGGTAAGAACAGTCACTGTCCTCATCCAAAGAGCTAAAACCTTCTTTTAGATTTCTGAAGTTACTGTCGTATTACAGGGGAAAAAATGGTTGCGCAACCTTTGAGGCCCAAACAAAAAGCAACCGATGACTAAGGTTATGATCATGCGAGAACAAAATGGCCGGCTCAGCCTCTGAGAGGGGGGGAATTTAAGGGGAGGGGAATATGTGAACTCTAGGATTATCAGTAACAATAATGCATCAACATCTTTCCAAAATTGGCACGGTTTTCAAAAAGATTGTGCAGACATGTTTAAATTTTAAATGAGAAGTTGCTAGTTGGGCCAATAGGAGATAGTGGTCCTATGATATGAAAATATGTCAGTATGAGTACAGTAGAAAAAGGAATAATGGGGAAAAATTAAGTGAAAGTGAAGTTTTCATCCAAGTGACAGGTATTGGATTGGATTGGATTGGATTGGATTGGATTGGATTGGATTGGATTGGATTGGATTGGATACTTTATTTGGCCAAGTGGGATTATGCATACAAGGAATTTGTCTCTGGTGTAGATTTATATTGACATAAAGGACATTTCAGAACTGAAGCCGTAAAATAAAGGCATATTTTCCACTTGAAAAGAAAAATGATTGCAAATCTATTCAAAACATTAAAACAGACATCGCAATGATTACAAAGGTGGATATTAACAGTGCCATGGTCTTCCCAGTTGTAACAGATGTTGTAAAAGCTACACCATCAGAAAGTCGGAATGAAATAAACTGGATGCCTTTGAATTGTGGTGCTGGAGAAAAATGTTGAGAATTCCTTGAATTCCAAAAAAAAAAAAAAAGGTCATTATTTAGTTAACCTAATGAAAGCACTAATAATGAAACAATCTGGAACGCATAATGCAAAAAGCCAAAAATCACTACAGAAGCCCAATGTCTTCTACTGAGTTAAGTATCACTGGAGAAGAACCTTTTCTCAATCTTGTTTTCAAAAGTTGGGGAACTTTGAGGCAAAAAAAAAAAGGAGGGATAGATAAACCACTTGTGGTCCAAAGGGGTCACCCACACCTACCTAGAACCTATCCATCATCTCAGAGATTTTTACTCGGCCCAAAGAAAAGGATTAATCTCTTGCCGAGCATCCTAAAGGTGCTTTTTCAAAAGGCACCTGGACTTTCTTGCTTTTTCATGGAAGACGTTTCGCTTCTCATCCAAGAAGCTTCTTCAGTTCTGACATCTTCAAGGAAAAAACCAGAAAGTCCAGTTGCCTTTTGAAAAAGCACCTTGAGGACAGCCCTGACATGGATGGCTGAGAATCTCCAGAGATTCTTACTGAGCAGTTGGGTTGAAGAGTTGAAGAGTTCCAGCACCCTATCCATTACATCTCCAGAAAGAAAAACAATCATACAAATGCTAGATTTGAAAGGAAATTGCATTGAGGAAAGGGCTCTGAAGTTTGTCTGAGGAAGCCTCTTTCCATGATGTCTACCCACAACTCAAATGTCTGATTTTGGTATCCAGGTCCAGGGAGCTGGTGTCAAAGGCTGGAGGACCATGTCATCTTTGTTCGGTCGGGAGGATGAAGATCAGTTGCTGGCTCCTGAACCATCTGCTGACCAGTAAGAGATATCTAACTAATTACAATTCTCAAATTGTTTGAATAGGGTAGATATACGTCTTTGTTCAATCACTTTTTATCCTTTTTGCAGTGATTTTCAACCCTGAGAACCTGTAAGATAGGTGGACTTCGACTCCCACAATTCTCCAGCCAGCCAGACAAATGTAAGAGAGTTGAAGTCCCCATATCTTAAAGTTGTCAAGGTTGGGAAACACTGCTTTAGAGGCAGGGGTGGGTTTCAAAAATTTTAGCAAGGGGTTCTCAGTTGCTGGGTGGGTGTGGCCATGGTAGGTGTGGCCTAGTCGGCCTCCTGCACCACCAGGGGGGAGAGGTTTGCCCTTCCCAGGCTTTGAAGGCTTCCTTCAAATCTCCAGGAGGGCAAAAATGGCCTCCCCAGGCTCCGGAGGCCCTCCCAAACTTCCAGTAGGTCTGTTTTTCGCCCTCACTGAGCCTCTGCATGCGCCCTGCACTTACTTGCATCCAAAATGGGCCATGTGGGGACTCCTGGGGGGGTGGGGTGGGGTGGGCCAGCCAGAAGTGGGATTAGGGGGTCCTCCGAACTGCACAGAATCTTAGCTAGAGGTTCTCCCGAACTCCTGTGAACCCCCAGCAGCCCACCCCTGCCTTTGAGGGATAGCATGTACACAGAACTATCCCTTCACCCAGAATGCCTGTTCATTTTTATAGTCATAACAGGAACTTATGGAGGAGAACTCCTCCCTCCAAACTCAGAGTGCCCCAGATTCTGCAAAAAAAAACCAAAAAATATCAGCCATCAATCAATTGACACTCTTGGCACTTCATTCAAAACCGCAACCACTCTGAATGTTTCGTTTCCTTATGTTTTTCTGATATGAGCTACAACTGGCAGAGAAAGCTATTGTTGCCCAAAGAATCAGGAAGGAAATGCACCGGGCCTTCAACTTCCTTATATTTGTCTAGAAATAAGTGTCAGTGTTTTGTTTCCTAGCCATGCCCGCCTTGCAAAACCAGATTAATGTTAAGAAGTGTTGGCTTGGTTTTTGTCTCATTGTGGTTGATGCTTTTGCATCCTTTTGCAATTATGTATAAATATGGGACCACCCTTGATATAGATATACTGCGTTCAGTTCTGGTCACCATGATATAAAAAAGAAGTTGGGACCCTAGAAAAAGTGCAAGGAGGAGCAACAAAGTTGGTAAGGAGTCTGGAGGCTAAACTGTGATTAAGGGAATTACATACGTCTAGTGTAACAAAGAGAAGGACTATGAGTGATATGATAGCAGTATTTAAGGGGCAGTCAACTTATTCTCCAACGCACTTGAAGGCAAGCCAAGAAGGTTGAAGAACATGAAAGAGAGACTCAATCTAGAATTAAGGAGAAATTTCCTGGCAGTGAGAACAATCGATCAGTGGAATGGCTTATTTCTGGAAGTTGTGGGTGCTCCATCACTGGAAGCTTTGAAGAAGAGACTGGATAACCATTTGTCCGGAATTGTATAAGCTCTCCTGCTTGAACAGGGGGATGGACTAGAAGATCTCCAAGGTCCATTCCAACCTATTATTCTATATGGGTATAGGTTGGTGCCCATTGGAACAGGGTCCCTGCAAACTAATTGCAAACATTCTTTGTTCTCTCTCTTCGCCTAGCTAGAATCAGTCAGCTGTTCCTTTCGACCTTCTGCCCTCCAGTGGGCAGATAAAATGTGACACACTTTTGTTGGAGTCTTCAGCCTCCAAGAGTAGTCATCATCATTCGTTCATTCATTCATTTATCCATTCATTCATTCATATTTATTATAGCTATTCAACTCCAATGGATGTTTAAACTAAACCTTCAAGCTATACAAAAAACTCTAGAAAATATGCTCTTTATTATTTTATGGTATCCATTACCCTCCATTCTTCATTTAAAAAGTTCAAACGAGATTAAAATGGTAAAAAAATACCCTTATTAAATCTATGAAAGCAAAACAATATCAGATGTCACAGTGAAGATCTATCTGGGAAAAGTGCTCTTTGGGAAAATTACTAAGTGGGCATTCCAAACTCACAAGTGGCAACGACGTAAGAAAAGAGGGAGATCTACTCTAGGAAAGGTTTTCCTTTGCACATCGTACTATAACCACACTCACAGGTAAATTCCCAAACAATGCCAACCTCAAGATATGGTCCAGATAGTACTGCATCGGCCTTACATTCTTTAGGATTGTTATATACTAATGTTAATGCAAGGCTTTTTAGGATTAAGGTCACATTTCCATATAGTTTCCCACTTAACTCAATAGGTGTTTTTTATACTGTATATTCCATCTATTATAGTTTAGATAAGCATCTCCTATGAAACCAAACCAATTACTACAATATTGCTTTAGGCAGTGGTGAAATCCAAATTTTTTTTACTACCGGTTCTGTGGACGTGACTTGGTGGGCGTGACAGGGGAAGAATATTGCAAAATCTCCATTCCCACACCACTGGGGCCAGCCAGAGGTGGTATTTGCTGGTTCTCTGAACTACTCAAAATTTCCGCTACCGGTTCTCCAGAACCTGTCAGAACATGCTGGATTTTACCCCTGAATCCTGCTGGATTTCACTCCTGAATGTAGTTTTAATGCCTCTCCTTTCCTAAATTCTTTTCTCCTTTCAGTCCTTTAGCTGCAAAGCCAGCAGAAGAAGCAGCTGAGAAGAAGACGGCTGGTCTTTGGGATGTCTTCGCTACCAAGTGGCAGAAAACTTCAGCTTTGGAAAAAATGACTGCCAAGGTGGACCCCAGTGAAGAAAGGGTTGAGGGCAGTGGGGGTTCTGGAGTGATGCCAGCTGAAGAAGTCAGTGATCTTGGCCATGACAATGATCTCCGAGAGGCTGAAGGTGTGGCCTTCAAGTGGAGCTTCGTAACCAACAAACTGGCTGAGTTGAAGAACAAGAATATTCCCAAAAGTAACTAGGACAGACACAGAAATGGAGGACTTTGAGTGAGGAACCCTTTCTCAGTGATCACAATATACTTTAATATTTTCCAAGAGCTTTCTAGAAAAAAGTGCTGGGCTTAATGTGACATATTCAATTCCAGATATGGGTGTTGTGTAGGATGATAACTTTATGAAGCCTTCCCAGAATGTGTGTCTCCAATGCCTTCATTCCATTTCTCTCCTTTTCTCCTTATAAGATTGTCCTTAGAATAATTATGCTAATGGACATTTAGGAAAAAATCTCCCTTGCCAGAGACTGCTGCCTATCCAAAAACGAGCATCTCCTGCTGTCTTTCCACATTCACCTACTTTGATGGCACCAGTAATGACTTTTTAAGAAAGCAGCTGTCACAGAACGATTCATCCAAGCGTCCAATCTATAGCAGTCTACCAGCCGATTCTGTGATAATTTGCTGCAATTGATAGACTTGGATGGAGAAGACCTGGATAGAGATCCCCACTCAGCCATGATGAGACCTGCGCAAGAGATCTCACAGATTTAGGGTGATAAAATGGGAGAGCTCCATGCATGGAAATTCCAAACTCTTCACACCAAGAAAAGTATGGTGCAAACGCTGGTGACCAAAAGTAGTTACCGTATTTTTCGGAGTATAAGACGCACCTTCCCCCCCCAAAAGGGGTTGAAAATTTAGGTGCATCTTATATACCGAATGTAGCCCCGCCCACTGACTGGCCCCCACCCTTTGGCCTCTGCCTCCCAGCAGTTACCTCCTTGCAAGCAAACAGCAAGAAAAAACAGCTCCTTTCAGCTTCAGCACAGCCTAATTAGCAGAAGTGGATTGGATCAGCCTCCCGAGGGTTCTGCTGCTTGTTTGCAAGGAAGAAAATTGCAGGAGCAGATTTTTTTTCCCCCCTTGTGCTAATCAAGCGATGCTGAAAACAAAAATGAAAGTAAAGCAGGTTGTTTGCTGTTTGCTGCAAAATTGCTGGGAAGCAGAGGGAGATTTTTTTTTCTTCTTTTCCTCACCAAAAAAGGTAGGTGCCTCTTATAGTCAGGTGTGTCTTATACTCCAAAAAATACGGTAAATCTGTGCATGGAGGCACTTTCCAATAACCCATAAAGGCATTCCGAGCTTGCCAAGGGGATCTCAGAGGTGCTTGATGCTGGTGTTTGCAGTGTTGTTACAGCCTGGAAATTCTGTTTTCCAGTAATCTCCAAGCTTATTTATTCATTTATTTATAGGATTTATGTGCTGCCCATTTCATCCAGAGCTGAAGTTCAATTCCTGGCACCTTAGGAATGGCTGAAAAAGATCTAAAGCCCAGAAAAGCTATTGTAAACAACATAGACGGTACCAAGCACCAAGGATTAAAGGCAGTTTGATCTTAGGGAGTTTCCTTTATCCCTGTTGGACACAGTTATGAGGCAAAGTGCATACCTTTGTATGCAAACAAAGTCTCCAGTTCAATCCCTAGTATTTCTTAGCAGGGCTGGAGAAAATCCCAGTGTAAAATCCTATTTTAAGGTTGGCTGGTTTGAAGATGATTTCAGATCATCCTCAAATTGGGTTGGGGAATTATAATGGAAGACAGGTCCCAAATCATGGCAAGTTAGCTTTCTAGGTTCATCATAATTTATGTAAGCTAGTAGTTCAGGTAGACAAGGATTATAATCCTAAAATGTGTCAAGTAAAATAGATTGGAGACTCATTTGGCTAAATGAAATGTTGAGACTTTAAAAACAGTGCAGAGAAGAGCAACAAAGATGATTAGGGGACTGAAGGCTAAAACATATGAAGAATGGTTGCAGGAACTGGGTATGTCTAGTTTAATGAAAAGAAGGACTGCAGGAGACATGATATCCAATATCTCAGGGGCTGCCACAAAGAAGAGGCAGTCAAGCTATTCTCCAAAGCACCAGAAAGCAGGACAAGAAACAATGGGTGGAAACTAATCAAGGAGAGAAACAACCTAGAACTAAGGAAAAATTTCCTGACCGTTAGAACAATTAATCAATGGAACAACTTGCCTCCAGATGTTGTGAATGCTCCAACACTGGACGTTTTTAAGAAAATGTTGGATAACCATTTGTCTGAAGTGGTGTAGGGTTTCCTGTCTAAGCAGGGGGTTGGATTAGAAGACCTCCAAGGTCCCTTCCGACTCTTATTCTATTCTATTCTGTTCTGTTCTGTTCTGTTCTGTTCTGTTCTGTTATACTCTTCTCCTACTCTATTCTATTATTCTACTCTACTCTTCTTTTACTCTACTTTATTCTGTTCTTCTATTCTACTCTTCTTCTATTCTACTCTATTCTATTCTATTCTATTCTATTCTATTCTATTCTATTCTATTCTATTCTATTCTATTCTATTCTATTCTATTCTATTCTAAATATGTGGAATAAGAGAGAATTCAGGCTGCAAAACTTGCTACAGCATAGAGTGTCTAAGATTCTTCTACAGTCTTCACTTATTCCTGGCACCTCTATCTTACTGGACAAAATGTTTTTCCTCCTCCACCACCCATGGGCAACAGATGACTTTCAGGGAGTAATTAGTTTCTAACCACTCAACCCAATCTTTATGACTAATGGTGTAGCACAGGGGTGGATTCTATTTACCTTTACTACCGGTTCGCAATGGGGCAGCGCACATGCGCAGAATCATTTTGATGATGTTGGGGTCAGTGGGCAGAGCCTTCTGCCAGTTTTACTACAGGTTCTATAGAACCGGTGCGAACCGGGGGCAACCCACCACTAGTATAGCATGATGAGTAAAAAAATAAAGCTTCAAGCATCTAATGAGATCCTTGTCATCTATGACCCAAGAATCATCAACAGACAGATTGAAGGATTGAAAGATTGACAACTCTCATCTGATGGATCTCTGCTCTCAAAAGCTGGCACCATTTTTGAGCCGAGGTGGTTAGTTAGAGTGCTGTACTGCAGCTACTTCAGCTGACTGCTAGTTCAGCAGATCAGCAGATCAAATCTCACTGGCTCAAGGGTTGACTCAGCCTTCCATCCTTCTGAGGTGGGTAAAATGAGGACCCAGATTGTTGGGGGCAATATGCTATTTAGTATACTGTCGGTTGTTGTAAGCCGCCCAGAGTCCTCGGAGAGTGGGCGGCATAGAAATATGATTAATAATAATAATTTTTAAGGAAGAAACTATCCCTGGATTCACAGTGTTGGTTTGTTATGCTGTGTAAGACTATCTACATATGAATTCAGTGGTTCTCTTCAGAACTTTCAGTCCATATACCAAGCAGATATTTGGACACAACTACCTCATTAACACCCTCATTTTTCTTTGGTGATGACTATCATTGAAAACATCCTAATCTGCTAAGATGTTCTAGATACCTATCTACTAATGTTTCACTGCTTGAGAAGAGGCTTCTGTTCAAACATGGTGTCCTCTGCTTCTCTTCTTCCTCCTTCCCTGTCTGTCCCAAGTAATTTTTAAATTAAGCGTGTTGAAAATTAAATACTTTAATAGCCAGAAATAGCTTCAGATTGATCATTGTCTTTTACGTCATGGAAATGTAAGTTCATAGATCAGAGGTGTCAAACTCGATTCCATTGAGGGCCACATCAGGGTCGTGTTTGACCCAGTAGCGGGTTTCACTTACCTTCGCTACCGGTTTGGAACTGTGAGAGCGTGCGTGCGTGTACTTGCTTTGTTTGCGTGTGGCACTTCTGCACATGTGCAGAACCCTCTGCGCATGCGCAGAGCATCTGGGATGATAGGCGGGTGGGTGGAGTTCTCCCGCCGCCGCTACCGATTCGCCCGAACTGGGGCAAACAGGAAGAAACCCACCACTGGTTTGACCTGGAGGGGGGAGCTGGAGTGGGTGTGGCCAGAGTGGGCTTGGCCACTCAACATCACTCATATCAAGAGGGCCTGTGGTGGCCCAAGCGCTCTGCCAGAGAAAACAGGCTCCTGAGCTCCGTTTTCGGCTGTGACAACCTCCTGCAACCCTCTGTCAGCAAAAACAGAGCTCGAGAGGACCCACGTGCAGTCCTCCCGAGCTCCATTTTTGCTGGCAGAGGCATCACGGGTCGGTCCTTTGCTGTTTCCAGGGCGGCCCTGCGGGCCAGATCTAAGCATCCCGTGGGCTGGATCTGGCCCCTGAGCCTTGAGTTTGACACCCCTGTCATAGATAATTGTGGACAACCTGCTAAACGTAGTCATAATTCTAATTTTAGGCAGTCTTTTGCCAAATTTTAACTCCCCCCATTCAAGAGATTGATTCAGGCTTCTTGAAAAAAGAATACCTGTTAGAATTTAGTGAACTGAAGGTTCAGTTCAAAGCAGTGGTGAAATCCAATTTTTTTTCACTATTGGTTCTGTGGGTGTGACTTGGTGGGCGTGGCAGGGGAAGGATACTGCAAAATCTCCATTCCCTCCCCACTCCAGGGGAAGGATACTGCAAAATCTCCATTCCTTCCCCATTCCTGGGGGAAGGATATTGCAAAATCTCCATTCCCACTACACTCTGGGGGCAGCCAGAGGTGGTATTTGCCGGTTCTCTGAACTACTCAAGATTTCCACTACCGGTTCTCCAAAGTGCTCAAAATTTCTGCTACCAGTTCTCCAGAATTTGTCAGAACCTGCTGGATTTCACCCCTGGTTCAAAGACAGTTAGATCATATCACCACTTTGAATAGGATAAGTGAATCAAATTGCTGTTTTCTCCTTGAAGTCTCAGAAAGGGGATGTCTCTGAATCAGTTCAACAATGTACCCTCTTGTGCATCCACAAATACCTTTCTCTGAGCAGGTAGTTTGACTCAGTTATATTCCACAATTCGGATCAACTCAACTCACTGAATGAAATGAATAATTTGAATCAGATGTGCACGTTTTTAGTCTTTGCCTCTTTCCTACAGCTTGCTGCTGGAAGGAAAGACAACAGAATATCAGAGGGAAAGGAATGGATAGCCTCATAATTTGGCTATAGCCATAACTTGCATCATCCACACATACTCAAGATCCACCTCAATATACTCGAGATTTTCTTGATTTGCAACCCTTAAGAGCGATGTTACTCAGTCTCAGCAACTTTTAGAAGTGTGGACTTTAATTCCCAGAATTCCCCTGCAGCATTCCCCAGCCAGCATCCAGGCTGGGGAATGCTGAGAGTTGAAGTCCACACATCTTAAAGCTGCTGAGAATCTCTGCCTTAGAGGCAGAGAGATATAGCCATAATCTAAACTATAGTCCAGTGATGGCAAACCTTTTCGGCACTGAATGCCAAAAAAGACCACTTAGTGCATGCGCGCTCATCAGCCCTGCAACCAGGAAGAGGAGCTGCCCAGGGGGGTTGCACACTGGATAAGATACTTCTGGTTTCTTGCACACACATGTGCACTGGCCAGCAAGTGTTCCAGTTACTGCTGCACATGTGCATGTGCCGATCAGCTGGCCGGAGCACATGCTCACACCAGAAAACAGAAGACCAGCTCTTCCAGTCTCCAGCACTGCCACATGCACAAAGGCCAGCTGATTGTCGAGTGCACATGCGCACCAGAAACCTGGAAGAGGAACGGGTGACACCAGGCGACATGGCTCCATATGCCACTTTGGGCACAAGTCAGTGATGGGTTGCCCCCGGACCGATTTGCAAGAACCGGTAGTAAAACCGGCTGGAGGGCCTGCCCACCACTCCGGATGTAGTCATTGGTGATCTGCGCATGTGCGGAGGCTTCCGTTGCAAACCGGTAGTAAAGATAAGTAGAATCCACCCCTGGCACCCGTGCCATAGGTTCGCCATCACGGCTATAGTCTGTAAGCCTTTTGCACAAATACAGCAAAGGTATATATAAGTAATTTTTCAAAGAAAGTAGATGTTTTGCATACTTTTGCAGTGTTACCTATGTTGCAGATTAAATATTGTGTTTTTGCTCATTAAGGGGGAAAGCATGACAATAAAGTAGGGTTCCTAAAGGAACTGACCATGTTCACACATTTTGAAATGTAGGCTTGCAATTATAAGGTTTGGAAACGTAGCTTCAGTTGTTCATTTTCATGGAATCTTCTGTTTTCATGGAATGGGCTCGGCTCGAATAAATTGCCTATTCAGAGTAAATGTAGGTTTTGTATAAAAGGATTGTGATATATCTAGCTGCCACAAGGTGGCAACAGATAGACTGTCATCAGAAATTAAAACCTTGTTAACTTTCTGCGGAGCAATAATTCAGTTTGTCAGGCAGCATTCATCATGCGTAGGCTCCAATTTTTTATGGGCGTTCGATGGAAAGTATCAATTGTCTTAGAATGCATGTAAGATCTGTGCAAGCGCTCTGTTTCTGAAATGAGCCTTCAATTTCAAAGTCACCTTTCACAATTTGATGCCATAATAATGCGTGAGATCTTAAGCATCCACATTATTAGAGAGGAAGCTTTACCCCTTTTTATCTTTTAAAATGTATATTTTGGATCTGTTTTAAATTATTGGGTGTTTTAAATTTGTCTTGGCCCTAATTGTTTAATTCGGTTTTATTCTGCTTTTAAATTTTGTATTTATGTGTTTTATTTTGTGGCTGTTCACCGCCCTGAGTCCTTCGGGAGTAGGGCGGTATATAAATCCAATAAACTAAACTAAACTAAATCATTTATTTATCTGATTTAAGAAATGTAAATGGCTGCCCAACTTTAGCAGATGCAATTTATGGCAGTTCTACAAAGGCTATTTAGACAACTCCCAGATCATCTCCACACTTTTACGCCTGACTCTTTGGCAGGTGTGCTGTGTTTTCTTGGCAGCTCTGTTGTGAATTTTTTTAAAAAGCTCTGAAATCAGCTTTCACTGGAAACTGTGAAGCCTTGAAGAGATCCCAGGCCCGGGGCAAGCCATTTCTCTACTGGCAGAATTCTTTTGTCTTCTCTTCTCCTGGCTATTTATAAGGAACCCCGGTGGCACAATGCTTAAAGTGCAGTACTGCAGGCAAACTCTGCCCACAGCCTGGAGTTTGATTCTGATGGGGCTCAAGATTGAGAATCCAGATTGTTGGGGACAATATGCAAATAATGCTTACATTGTAAACTGTCCAGAGAGCCCTGTAAAGCTATGGTTTGGGGCGGTCTATAACCCTAAATGCTATTGCTAATTGAACTTCCACTATTCTAATGGGTCCATAAAGAGTAATGGTGGTCTTACAGCTTTGTATCCTCCCCCAGCTCCCCAATGAAGCAGGGATAGAATTGACAAGAGTTGTGATCATATTCCTACTTCTTTGTGTTGAGAATTTTGTTGCTGCATGTGCGTAAGTTTTGTTCCTTATTCTCAAAGCTGCAGGAAATGCAATTGGGTACATTTCAAATTGTGATTAAAGATTAGAAGCAGAGGAGGTATGGAAGGATCCTTAGAGAGCCTTTTTTGATTCTTCCAATCATCAAAGTAGTAAGCAGTCTGAACAGAAGGAAACACAGCTGAATAAAATCCTCAGACCTCCCCTAGAAATAATCCTAGTTTTCCAGAAGCATGTGCATCTTTTTTCCCTCACTTTACCAAATTCAAGGGTTGTGTTCTGTGTTTGCCTAGTGCTTCTCCCAGACCAGAAAATAAATTTATTTATCTATTAATCAAATTTATAGAACTGCCCAACTCACACACTCCAGGTGACTCCAGGAGTCTTACAGCATTAAAAATCCACATTGTAAAACTCATAAAATCATCCAGCCTGACATCAGCTGAACCCCCTCAAGATGCTGTTGTCCAAAAATTGGTTGGTATTGAGCAAAGGCAGACAAGTTTATCAACAATTTTTTTTTAATTACAAACACTGGGAAGCAGAATCTTCTTGCAACACAGTGAAGCAAGTCATGCAGGCTTTGACATAAAGGAAGAGCCCAAGCACACTGGACTTGAACCAAGCTATCAGAAAAAAGAAACCTTGGATGATTCAATAATATACAACTACATTCAGATAATTCTGCCAACAGGAGTGGAAATTCCTTAGAGCTCAGCACTTCATTAGAGGTCTAAATAAGCAGTGATTAATAACCCAACCAGCCAAAGTACACAGGGGTTGTTTGTTGGCCGGATATCAGGATATACAACAACCTCGTAGAAAAGGTGCTAGGTAAACTTAACCTTCCACTTTAAGAAATTCTTAAAGGAATTCTTCCTGTGTTCTCTGCTGCATCACAATGGCTGGCTCTCAATCAATGAGGAAAGAAAGGAAAATGTATTCCTCTGGCTCTGGGTGGCAGCAAGAAATTTTAGTCCTTAAATTAGTCCTGGAAACTGCATCCTTATTGCCAAGGGAATATTTTTCTATTTGAGGCCCTCCGCCTCTGTTAGATTTCAATTCTCAGAATCCTCAGTATGGTAATGAACCATTATTACGTAGCCACGACTGGAGAAAAAATCAGCAAAAGTTCAAGACCAACTGGTTCTTAACAGTATTCCTTTGAGAAAGAGACATTTGGCGATATGGAGCCGAGGTGGCGCAGTGGTTAGAGTCCAGTACTGCAGGCTACGTCAGCTGACTGCTAGCTACAGTTCGGCAGATCGAATCTCACCGACTCAAGGTTGACTCATCCTTCCGGGGTAGGTAAAATGAGGACCCAGATTGTTGGGGGGCAATAGGCTGACTCTGTAAACTGCTTAGAGAGGGCTGTAAAAGCACTGTGAAGCGGTATATAAGTCCAGTGGTGGGCTGCTGCATAGCCGCAAGGATTTGGGCAAACCCTTAGTTCTGATTGCTGGCTGGGCCCGTCCACCTGCCCCTGTTCTATGCTATCCATTTAAAACCTTGTTGGCTGGCCCAGCTGTGTTCCGCACCACCCCTGCTGTTTTCACCGTAGCTGCCTGAGCTGATTAGGAGCCTGTTTGAAGCTCCGTTTCTCTCTGAAAGGGGCACGAGCAGGCACAACCAGTGAACTCTTTGTTAAAGAAAATGCAACCAACCTGTGTATAAGTCTAAGTGCTGGTGAACCTTGCCATGATCCCCTCCAAAACAGGACTTCCCCTCACTTGGGATAAAGGGAAAGCTTTGGACCCCAAGACCTTCATGAGTTCATACTGTAGATTCTTTGGACCTCGTTTGGGCCTGCTGACAGCTGTAAAGCCATTTAATGACACGGGCGTTTCGCTCAACAACAGAGACCGCGGCAGACAGCTTGTCACTTGGGTCTTCAGCAGACAAGGGCTCCCCATTATAGGAAAGGCCATCACGTTCAGAACTAGCTGACCCAATGCAGAAGGAACCAGCTTCCCAGCTGCCTGGTTTGAAGCGTTCAATTCCGAGCACCTCAACCAAATTCCGGTCCAAGCCACAGTAATTAAAGAATCGTTCTTTCTCTGAAAGAGGAAGAGAAGAACTCAGAGTCAGCTCTTTCTTGGCTTCTGTTTGGTAATGGCCTGAGGAAGGAAAGGGCTGGTCAACATTGAGCTGAGAGTTGGCCTGGGTTTTTGGACTAGGCTCAGACTTACAACCTATGAATCCATCGAACATGTCCACTGAATTTGCAGTCCTCGTGTCCTCCTTCTCTGCAGGTACCCAAACCATGGAGTTCTCTTCTTGGGTCACTTCCAGATGTCCATCTCCTCCTAAGAGACTCCTTGAAGAAGAACAGTTATGAGGTCCATCTCTCAGTGGACCCTGAAACAGCCACTTCATTAGGTTGTTGTACCCTTTGCTGTTCTCCTTGTTGACCAGAGAACAGTCACGTTTTTGCCGGTAGATGACAAGTGAGTCAGGCCTCAGTAGACGCCTGCTGCCCCCTCGCCGTGCTATGGGGGACTGAGGAGAAGGGGGCTGCTTCTTGGGTCTGAGGCCATCTTGGTCTGCTGTCAAGCCCTGAGGAAATTCACTCTGCTGGTGGAGGGTTAGGGGTCTCCTGCAGCATGGGGAAGACTGGGGAGTGTGGCTGAGCAGAATTGGTTCTTGACGGCTGTTGATCACTTGCCGAGATTTGACATATTTGGCTTTGTCAGCTTCCAGCCTCTCCACGGCACTCGGTGTCCGCCCACCACTGCTCATCTCCAGCTGCTTACGCAAGTAGTCAGGCCCTCGTGTGAGCAGACCCAGAGGGGAAAGTCCATCTCCTGGAGAAAGAGGCCTCATGCTGTATCCCCCGTTTCAGATATTGTGCAATTTCCAAAACCAGGATTGTTTTTTGATCTGCAACAATTGCATAAACAGATTATGACTAACAGGTTAAAAGAATTGGCAGAATTTTGTCCAATGCCACACCCTGGGGAAAAGGTATATGGTTGTCCTACATGAAGCTTTAGATCCTCTTCCACAATCTCTTCTTGCAATGCTGGAAGCCAGTATACTTGCTTATTTGTTTCTGTTTATTGGAATTCAGCCACGCTTCCAATGGAGAGTGAAATCTTTCTGCGAAGAACACCGTTGGATGCTCGCCACTCCACGATGGTCCTAGAAGCAGAGAAGATTAATGAGATAATGCAGATACAGAATGGTATTTCCTATCACGTTATGATTCTTGAAAGATGAGAATTGCTGGGAAATACAGACACAATTAATCAGCCGTGATTAATATTTTGATTTTTTTTTAAAAAATGAAATGAATGTTTGTTCAAGCACTGACCTGCCATTTGGGAAACTCCAATGTTCCGAGTCAAAATGGATTGGCCGCAACAATGCCAGGCAGGGATGGGTTCTAAAATTTTTTAATACCGATTCTGTGGGCGTGGCTTATTTTGTGGGCATGGCTTGATGATCATGTGACAATTATTTAGGATTTAGCAGAGGTACTGGTCTACCAGGCTTTTAACTGCTTGCAGTGCTGTACTGATCTACCCATTCATTTTTTGCAGGCACTGGTCTACTCATGTATTTTTGCAGGCACTGGTCTACTCATTTGTTTTCTTTTAACACTGATGAGCTGTAGCCTTTGAAGCCCCTGGGCAAGAGTTTAAACAGTTTTTTCCCCTCTAGCCATCAGCTGGGACTCAGGAGGCAGCAATAGATTGGGGGTGGGGCCAAATAAAAGATAAGAATAACGCGGAGGGGACACGGGGGGGCAGAACCGGTTCAGTGACATCATATCATCACCCTTATCGGCTCGGGAGAACTGGGCTGAACTGGGAGGAACCCACCACTGATGCCAGGTTGTAAAAAGCCTTACTCCAAGGTAATTTCCCACTTTGTACTATGGTTTTCTGAATGTTCCTGCTTCAGATAATCTACTTTAACTACAACTCTTGTGATGAACTGGATTTGTTAAGTTCCATAATTCCTGACCAGCATGAATAAATTATATGGTGATTTCAGCTAAACTAAAACTCTTGATGGTGCTCAAGATTCAGTAGCGAGCAGGCTGTCTTAGAAAATAGTATTTCTTTTCATCAGATATTTTTAAGCAAAGACTGGATGACTATGCATTAAATTCTGTATGTGAGTTTCCTGTGTCAGCAGGACTGGGTTTTTTAAGCAGTGGCCACACTCAATCTTAGCATATGGGAGAAACTTATTCCAAAAAGTAAGTAGGCCTGAGCAAAAACTAAATTTGATTTCTTTTAACATAAGTTATATTGGATGACATAAATTTAGCCAGTTTTGGTGCAATTGTTAATTCTAGTCCCATATTCACAGACCCCTCACATCCTGGACATAAACTGTTTCAACTCCTACCCTCAAAACAACGCTATAGAGCACTGCACCTCAGAACAACTAGACACAAGAACAGTTTTTCCCCGAATGCCATCACTCTGCTAAACAAATAATTCCCTCAACACTGTCAAACTATTCACTAAGCCTGCATTACTATTAATCTTCTCATCATTCCCACCACCCATCTCCTTCCACTTATGACTGTATGACTGTAATTTTGTTGCTTGTATCCTTACCATTTATATTGATATTGTTTCCTGATTGCTTATTTGTACCCTATGACTATCATTAAGTGTTGTACCATATGATTCTTGATGAACATATCTTTTCTTTTATGTACACTGAGAGCATACGCACCAAGACAAATTCCTTGTGTGTTCAATCACACTTGACCAAATTCTATTCTATTCTATTCTATTCTATTCTATTCTATTCTATTCTATTCTATTCTATTCTATTCTATTCTATTCTATTCTATTCTATTCTATTCATCTTTGGCAAAAAGTCAGCTGAGTGACTTTGTGCCAGCCCTTCTTTCTTGGTCCTAGGAAGAAAGCAAGGGCAAATTACTTCCAAAAATCCTGCCAAGTAAAGTGTAAGAACTTGTCCTGTCACCAGATGTCAAAACTGACTTGAAGATAGCAGTAGCACTTACTCATCTACCACTTCACAGTGCTTTACAGCCCTCTCTAAGTGGTTTACAGAGTCAGCCTATTGCCCTCAACAATCTGGGTCCTCATTTTCTCCACCTCAGAAGGATGGAAGGCTGAGTCAGCCTTGAGCCTGGTCAAATTGCAGGCAACTGGAAGCCAGCAGAAGTAGCCTGCAGTACTGCACTCTAACCACTGCGCCACTATGGCTCTTGAAGATGAATGAATGAATGAATTAATGAATGAATGAATGAATGAATGAATTTTTCCCCTTCTGCTACACGAAATATAATCAATTGTTTACAAGAACTGAAGGGCAGATCCACCACTATATGACTGTCAGCCCTGCAAGGTTGGCCAGATCAACAGAGTCCTCAAGATGATTAGAACTATCCTTTATTAAGATAAGATGTTGCAACATAACAGTATCTTAAAAGCCTGACCATGTTTTCCCGTCATATACTCCAGGGATTAAAGGAGGGGCCAGACTAAGATTCTTCCTAATAGTTTCCTTGGCTCATTTTAGCACCTTCTGTTGTTGGAACAATTTCCGAATCCTTTCTCCAAGGTCATCTCCGTGTCTGCCTTCAGTGACTAACCCACCAAGTTATTCCATACAATTCCTGGCAGATTTTATTTAGTCAGGCAACATCACTTAGATTCAGCCAAAGTCTCGACCCCGGATTAGAAGGGAAAGGTTTAATTTTTATGGGCCAACATTAAAATGCCAGGTTTTTGTTTTTTTTAAAAAAAAAATTATTCCAGCATGTTTAAGATGCTCTGCAGGGCTAAAAGATGCTCCAGAAGATGCTTCATTTCAGAAGAAGAAGCTTGCTAGGGCAGGATATCAGATGAGCCCCACAGTTTCATACAGAGGTTTCAAGAGGAAGCCAAGCAGGAAAAAATAGAGGAACTAGCAGGCTTATCTTTATAGACTCAGCCATTCCCAGAACAAAGCAAACCCCACAAGCAAAAAATGAGGACATAAGTTTTTCTAACCGTGCTCCAGGCAACCAGTTGTATGAAAGTAGCCAAGTCTGAGGCAGGAAGATGGAGACAGTGGGAGGTTAGAAAAGCCAGACTGGGTGTTATGGATTTCCTTTCTGTTTCATGCAATTTGAAGCAAATCTCAGTTCCTAAAGGAGGGTTCGCATGATTTCCACCACCAGGCCTGCTTCCTCTTCATAAAACAATGCCAAGAAATGTTGGCGATGGTTTAGAACAGGGATCTCCAACTTTGGCAACTTTAAGCCTGGCGGACTTCAACTCCCAGAATTCCCCAGCCAGCTGGCTGGCTGGGGAATTCTGGGAGTTGAAGTCCTCCAGGCTTAAAGTTGCCAAGGTTGGAGACCCCTGCTTTAGAACAGGATACCTGGCTTTTTAATCTGGGGGGGGGGGGAGGGAAGGCACAGAGAACTTGGCTGTTTTTAGATTATTAGAAGAAATCTCCATCTGTGTTGTGGTCCGCCAGCGGACTGCGGAGCTGGCAGCAGAGTCGGACAGTGGAGGCGGCTGGGGAGGAACATGGGCCAGTCCTGGAGTCTGGGGAAGGCCCGGACGAGGGCTCTGTGTCGGAGGCAGAGATGGGGCTAGGGCCATCTGGGAGCGATGCATGGACTCCGGAGCCTCCAGAGGCGAATAGCAGAAAGAGAGAGGAACAGGAGGAGCCTGTTTCTACTGCATAAATGCGCAGAGCTGCCAGAAGGCAAGAGCAGCTGAAGCAAAAGGGACGACTCGGGAGTAAGGCCAGGAGATGATTGGCCCTTCCCAGAAGGCTTAAAAGAGGCTCATGGGTCTTTGTAGGAAAGCAACATTGCTACATTTGTTTCTTGTCGTTGTCACTTGCTTCTGAACTTCCTGGGATTTTGCCAAGAAAAGCCTTTGGCAGGGTGCCAAAGAAGACAAAGGTTTGTGATAAGGCGGAAGGACTGTTTATGAAGGATTTGTTTTGGATTTAATTTGGACTAAGATGAGAATGAAGTAATTCTCAGCTGTTCTAATAAAATATGTTTGTTTAGGACTGATTGTGTCTGGTAATAACTACTTGGGCCTAGGTGACAACAATCTGGTTCAGTTCCAATCCAGGAGGAAGACACACTGGAAATAAAATGGAGGCTGGAGACTGATTGGAAAGAGAAGTTCCCTTTATTGGTGAAGCAGAATCACATGTGATTCTGGGCTGCTGACAAAATGGAGTTGAGAGTGGGTGGGTTTTTATACCTTCTTTAGGCTTTTCTTTTTGAGCTTCCTGTTCCTGTGCAAGAACATGTCCTTTAATATTCTATTGGCTGTTATCAGATTCCCATGGGGTCATGTAGAGGTCATACCTGGCTTTATAGGGAAAAGGGGACATGCAAAACCTAGGTGCTTGTCTGAGTCAATTTGGTCAACCTCTCGCTTATTGTTTATCTGAGTTCCCAGTTTGGACTGTTCTGGGGGTCATGCAACGAAGGGGCTTGTGTTCTGAAAGGACGTTGGGCAGTTCCTAATGACTTTCGTCCTGTGTTGGATCGTGGGTGAGGGGCTGCTTCTAATCCTATCACTCTGCTTTTGTTAGCTGTCAAACTTTGCTGCAAGCAGTTTCGAAATATCTTGTCTTGAATGGATTTCTGCCTGCAATATTTGCTTTGCTTGTGAATAGAGCCATCTAGATAGCTGGCTTCTTCTTTCAATAATTCTTTATCTCCTTAATCTGATATCTGCTGTGGGCTATTAAGAAAAAAAGGGGGGGCTGCCTCCTGCCTTTAAGAACATGTTTCTCCATTTCTCATTTAGGGAAAATTAATATTCTGCCTTTTTAATATTCTTCAAAATATTTCATTCTTCGGGGGGGGGAGCTTTCCACAAGATATTGCTGAATTATAAGTTGCCAACATCTCTCATTCTTGGCAATGCTTGACTGAGGGTGGTTGAGAGTTCGAGTTTATGAACATCTGTCGAGACCATCCTGGGAAAGATCTTGGAAAAGTCCAGAATGGATGGAAATGGTAGATCACTGAGGGGATCTGATAGGCTGAGTGTGCTAGAATCTGAATCGGGAATCCTTTGTGTATTAACCAATCAGAATGACATGATGGAAACATCTACCTGGGAATATCCGTTCAGGATGTCCCCACTGAGTTTTGCTGGGCAGAAAGGGTTAGCAAAGTATCTTCCTGTTCACATTTAGGGTTTCCTGAAACCATGGTTTTCCCACAAGAGTAGGATTTGATGCACTCTTTTGTTCTTGATATACCTCTCACTATACCTACTATGTTTCCCCCCCCAAAATAAGACCGGGCCTTATATTAATTTTTGCTCCAAGGCTTATTTTCCGATTAGGTCTTATTTTGGGGGAAAATACAATACTAAATGCCTCCGTCTGCTGACGATCTTAACTGGAGCTTATTTTACGAGCATCCTGATAAATCATGCTAGGGCTTATTTTCTGCTTGGCTCTTATTTTCAGGGAAACAGGGTCTATCGCAACCTGGTTTAGTGGTAGGAATCTTGCAGTAACATAAACAGAGAATTCCATAGACCAAATTTATTTTTTTTGCTTCTTCAACAAATGAGGATGTCACTGCTAGGCTAGCCTTCTCTAGTTGGAAGCCTTGCAGAGGTATCAGAAGTATAGCTTCAAGAGTTACAGGTCCCTCTTGTTTGGGAATCCTGTGGATTGTAATCCTAGCTCATCTGGAGCAGGGGTCTCCAACCTTGGCTCCTTTAAGCCTGGAGGACTTCAAGACCCAGAATTCCCCAGCCAGCATTGCTGGCTGGGGAATTCTGGGACTTGAAGTCCTCCAGGCTTAAAGGTGCCAAGGTTGGGCCCCCCTGATCTGGATGATATCAGGCTGGAGAAGATAATTGCATAATGCCGATGCAAGGAAGTAAAATTATTGTGGCCTTTGCCTCTTCGGGTTATTTCCAGCTCCCCAGCCATTCGCCCTTGCTAATTTTAAAGGGTGAATGAATACCAAACAAATTAGGCTGCAATGAAAAATTGCTGAGAGACTTTGCCTTTCTCACCAGATATTCTCTAGTTAATCATTTGCAGGTACAGGAAGATAGTAGATAGACTTGTTACAGTGATGGGCCATAGGTCCTTTTTTTTTTTTTAAATGATTTTCAACAACTTGGAACAGGCTCAGACTCAATCCCTCCAAGACAGAGTGGCTGTGGCTACCGGCGCCCCGATATAGCCAGTTGGTGCCATCACTGGCTATTGGGGATGAGATCTTGCCCCCCTCAGAGAGGGTTCGCAACTTGGGCGTCCTCCTGGATGCACGGCTGTCTTTAGACGATCATATGACGGCCGTGGCCAGGGGGGCTTTTTATCAGGTCCGCCTGATTGCCCAGTTGCGTCCCTTTCTGGATCGGGACGCCCTACGCACAGTCACTCACGCTCTCGTCACTTCCCGTTTGGACTACTGTAATGCTCTCTACATGGGGCTCCCCTTGAGGAGCACCCGGAGACTTCAGCTGGTCCAGAATGCGGCCGCGCGAGTGGTTATGGGAGCGACTCGTCGCTCCCGGGTAACTCCCCTCTTGCGCGAGCTGCACTGGCTTCCGGTGGTCTTCCGGGTGCGTTTCAAGGTGTTAGTTACCATCTTCAAAGCGCTCCATGGCTTAGGACCGGGATATTTACAGGACCGTCTTCTGCCAATGAATACCTCCCACCGCCCGATACGCTCTCACAGAGAGGGCCTCCTCAGAGTGCCGTCTGTCAGACAATGCCGACGAGCGGCCCCCAGGGGGAGAGCATTCTCTGTGGGAGCCCCAGCCCTATGGAATGAACTACCCCCAGATATAAGAAAGATTCCTGACCTCCGTGCCTTCCGACGAGCCCTGAAGACCCTACTATTTCATCAAGCCGCTCTGACTTAAATTAGTGCTAATTTTAATAGGGATTTTTAGGGGTTTTAAATTTTACGGCCAAATAGTTTAATTATTTTATTAGTTTTAATTTTTATATGTGACTGTTTTTAATATGGCTGTAAACCGCCCTGAGTCCCCTCGGGGAGAAGGGCGGTATATAAATGCAATAAACTCTAACTCTAACTCTAACTTCTTCCTATACCTGCCACTGATCTTCTTTTTAATGGGCCTGCTCCTGTACTGAAATCAAAAATGGGAAAGTTGGTAAACTAAAGAGTGCCTGACATGTGAGAGTGTGCCGTTGAGCTCAATAAGAAGAAGGCAACGGTTCTATACCCATTACTGTCCTTCATTGAGATTGCAGGTGGTTATTTATATACTAAGGGAAAGCAAATGATGTTGGAAAGTCCATCTAATTCCACAGGAGCCAATAGATCCCTAAACTGGATTCACACCCAACATTTAGCATCTTGTAACTACCCAGAATCATTTGGCTTTGGGAAATAGAACAGTGATGAACCTTTTTGTCATTGTGTGCCGAAAGCTCGCACACGCATGCCCGAACCCATAATGCAATGTGCATGCGACCACCCATGCGCCATGCCCCCCATGCTTGCACACGTGACCCCCCCCTGTGCTCCTCCCACCCACTGGCACATGCATGCATAGCCCCCGCATTTCCCTGCCCCCCATGTTGCACATGTGACCCCCCACTCCCCCGGCACATGCGCGCATGACCCCCCCGCTCCCCCGCTGCCCGCATGTGTGTGTGCGACCCCACGTATGATCATATGACCCCACCCCCACACATGTGCGCGCATCTCCTGCATGCGTCTCATCCCTGCGCATGCATGTCAGAGACCTGAAAATCAGCTGCCCTGCGGGAGGCATGCATAGATACACAGTGGAGATGAGCTGGAGTGACAGCTCGTGTGCCTGCAGAAAGGGCTCTGCGTGCCAGAGGTTCACCATCACAGGAATAGAGTAACAGAGTTGGAAGGGACCTTGGAGGTCTTCTAGTCCAACCCCCTGTTTAGGCAAGAAACCCTATATCAATTCTGTTGTGGCCCGTCAGCAGCCTGTGCAGCTAGTGGCTGATTCCGACAGTGAGGAGGCTGGTGTGGTGCTACGCCAGCAGCCTGTGTAGCTGGCATTCGAGTCAGACAATGAGGAGACCGGAGAAGATGTGGGGATTTAGCCAGGGCCTTCAGAACCCCCAGAAGCTCCTATAAGTGAAGAGGAAGAAGAGGAGGAGCCTCTTCTCCATGCACAGGCGCGCAGAGCTGCCAAAAGGTAGGAGTGGCTCCTCAGGAGGAGGTCTCCTCTAGAGTAAGGCTTGGGGCTAATTGGCCACTCCCTTAGCCTATTTAAGGAAGGACGACGACTGAGGCAATTTGCAGGGAACAACTTCGTTCACTCTCCTTCGCGTCTTGATCTTAGTTCTCTGCAAATTGCTTCTGGGCTTTCTGCCAACCATAGTAAGATTATGATTATTTATTCTTTGGATTCTTGTAGGCTGTTAATAAAGTTAATTAACTGTCTTTGTTTGAGAAAGACTGATTTAATTTAGTAAACTAAGGTTTGTACAGACTTTGTGTGTGCTGCGTTCTTTGGCGTCTGTAGCTGGGGCAGAACAAATTCAGACAAATGGTGGTAGTGAAGATGCTGGCCTAGAAACCAGGAGACTGGGAGTTCTAGTCCTGCCTTAGGCATGAAAGCTGGCTGGGTGACTTTGGGCCGAGCACTCTTTCTCAACCCAACCCACCTCATAGGGTTGTTGTTATGGGGAATATAGGGGGACGAAGAAGTATTATGCATGTTCCCTACCTCGAATTACTTCTAGAGTAATAAAAGCAGGACGAAGCTCTAATAAAATCCCCCCTGTATAATAGCACTAAGAACTGTTCCATTCAGTCTTGATACAGATCACAGATGTAACTGCAGCAGGACGGAGCACCTAGCCAGCTGCTTGAGATGCCCAAGTGAAATTTCAATCATTGCACAACTGTGTTTCTTCACTTGTTCCTAACCAGTCAAGCAGAAGCCACGTGCTGAACCCACTGCCCCCTCCGCCTGGTCTGAAAAACAAGGGAGCCATTTCCTGTGTTGTCTGTTCTATGCCGACTTTCTTAAGCTCTGTCTCTCCCTTCCCCTTCAGCCTGGGCAATTGTTGATGGCCATGTCCCTTTTGATCCTCTAAATGTTTACACACACACACAAACACACACACACATCCTGTTTCCCTGAAAATAAGACCCAACCGGAACATAAGCCCTAGCATGATTTTTCAGGATCTTGTAATACTCTCTACCTCAAAAATAAGCCCCTGTTAAGATTGTCAACAGAGGAAGAAAGAGTTAGGAAAATTCTGGACTGTGCGCAGATGGATAAATTAACGAAAGAAATAAAAGAAAAAGAAGATACAGAATATTATCAGGTATGGAATAAGTGGAATTAGCCAAAGACTAGGGAAGGTAAAAGGGAACAAATGATGTGATAAATGTGTAAAATATCATAAATGAATAAAACTAGAAATAAAGGAACGATAAAGGTAAAGACAATAAAGAATGAGAAAAATGGGGAATGTAGAAAGTAGAAAGTAAGAGGAATGAAACTGATATGTAAAAAGATGCACATATGGTGTCTTGATGCTTTGTATGTTGTGTTGTGTTGTGATTGTAAAATCAATAAAAAATATTTTTTAAAAAAGATTGTCAGCAGACAGAGGCGTTTAGTGCTGCATTTCCCCCAAAATAAGACCTAACTGGAAAATAAGCCATAATGCATCATTTGGAGCAAAAATTAATATAAGACCCGGTCTTATTTAGGGGAAATGGTTCCCTCAGCCAAAGAGCAAATTCTAGGCTAGAAATAAGTTGACAGTCCCAAAGCTGAAAATCCTTTAATATCTTCCCATGTTCCCTAAAGATGAAAGACGACTGAAAACATAACTCCTATGAACCATCGCTTCATCTTTTCTCATAATAAACATAAAAGTCTTCTCATATTTATTACTCTGATCAAAGAGAGTAATATTTTGTCTCACCTGTAAACCTTCGAGTATTTCTGAACGACAACATGGCCGACGGGAACCCAGGTTCAGTACAATGACACAGCAACATCTACCATATTATACAAATGGTCCTTGACTTATGACCACAATGGAGCCCAAAATTTCTGATGCCAAGCAATTAAGTGAATTTTGCCCCATTTTACGACCTTTCTGGCCAACAGTTGTTAAGTGAATCACAGTAGTTGTGAAGTTAATAACATGGTTAAGTGAATCTGACTTCCCCATTGACTTTGCTTGTCAGAAGGTCACAAAAAGGGACCCCGGGACGCTGCACCCGTCATAAATATGAACCAGTTGGCAAGTGTTTTAATTTTATTAAATTAAATTTTATTTCATTTAATTTTGATCACGTGACCATGGAGATGTTGCAATGGTCGTAATTGTGAAACATCATCATGAGTCACTTTTTTTCAGTGCCGTTGTAACTTTGAACGGCCACTAAACGAAAGGTTGTAAGTCGAGGACTATCTATACCCCTGTAATAATGCATTATTTATTATTATTATGTATACACCCATGTACAAACACACACCCATACGTAGACATCTAATTGCAAAATGTTTGCATTAGATAATTATAAAAAGAATTGTAACTGTGTACTGTAATGACAGTATACTTTATATTTTGTTGTATTTTTATTTGGTTTTTTTTAAAAAAAACAATCTATTGTTGATAGATTGCATAAATTGTTTCACTTCTGTTTGGGCCTCAAGGACTTTTGCAATATTTTTCTTAAGTCCTCAAAGCAGTCAACCTTGTCTGAAGGCAGGATGTCTTAGGTTCAACATTTTCTATTTCTACTTGGAAAATATACTCACATGGGAGCCTCAGAAGGCCCCCACCCCTCTCAAAAGGAGTTCTGACATGGTTGTATGGTCTTCTGGGAACACAGGTGAGCTCCCAGCACAATCCACAACTAATGATTGACCTGCACAAATATCAAGGAGTTTGTTTCTGGTGCACCAAAAACATCTGAAGCCATTTACTCTGCAAAATTCTGGAATAACATCATATCTCTAGCGTTAATATGGACCTAATCAAACATTGTTTGCTGCCAGTTGTGGGGACAAACCAGAGTCTCTCCTTGGGGAGCTAGCTATGCCCTGGTGAGGTACTCCTGTCCAGAGAGAGTTTCTCTGATGATCCTAATCGAAAAGGCAGCTTGGCTCACTTGCTCAATCTTTCTTGGAGCTTGGCTCACTGACAGCTAAGAGGAGGAACCTCATAAAAATACCCCCCACCTCCCAAATTAAAACCATCGCTGAGTTCTTATGTTCTTTAGTAGTATATCAAAAAGCCATGGTGACCACAATTTCTCATAAGACCTGGTCATCTTGTTATCACATAATGTATGGAAGGGCTTCAAAAGAGGCCCATAATGCCTCCCCTCACCAAGAAGCTTTCCCTAAAACCTGTGCATCTGAGGAAGAGAGTTTACAAAAACAGGTTACAGAATGAATTTCTACTGAACTTTTGCCTCTTGAATTCACAGCTATAAATAAGCCTGTCTGGTGCTAGCAGTCTCCTTCCACCCTGGGCCACACCCTCCAAATTTGGAGGTTTAAGTACAGACCTCACCAAATGGGATACATATGCCCAGAAGCCAAACACCACACCAGCCGCAAGAAGACTCCTCCAAAGGTTTATTTTGAGTTGCCCCTTGCTCGCTAGAGGAAACACACCAGCACAGTCACAAGAGTTGGCTCTGAAACAAGGATCTTGTGCCGTTTGGGGGATTATCCACCCCAAACCGATGCCTTTTGGATGTATAGATAGGCGTTTGCCCCCTTGGCATCACCCTCAGGCGTGCTTCCCCTTCAGTGGACTACAGCATCCATCACACTTCACTATCTCTCTAAGAATGATGGATATTATAATCCAAGGCAGCTGTAAAATGCAAGGTTGTGGACTGTTATGTTATGGATTTGATGGATGTCTTAGGATAGAAATCTACGAAAGTCCACTTTGAAAAAGCTTAGCTTAAAAGTCAACAGGATTAGGATGCAGTCTGCCTAAATTTCTGTCAGCCAAAACGTTACCTGGGTCGGTGGGTGAATGAATACATAACACTGTACGAAAATAGTACAGAAAATGGTTTTTTAAAAAGGTAAATATTTCCCCTGCCAGTCATGTCCGACTCTACCCACCACTTTTCGTTCCTGGAATTAAAACAACTGCTGGGGTTTACACCGGATTCTGAAACAGACGGATTAGGTTCACAAAACACACCAAGATATAAAGCTGCCAGCCACATTTTCCCCTATCATGCCATGTAAGCCTAAATGGATACATAACCAATAAACGGCAACGAAGCTCTAAAATGCATACGTGCCTAAGAAGTACTTTGATTTTCTCTTTGAACCTGAATAGACTGTTTATCCCAGAGTTTCTCATCTTCGGCAACTTTTGATCCATTTGGACCTCAATTCCCAGAATTCCCCATCCTGCACAGCTGGCTAGGAATTCTGGGAGTTGAAAGCCACACATCTTAAAACTGCCAAACTTGGCTGGGCTACCGTAATTCAAATGAAGTGGAAGAGAATTCGTAGGCAATAATTTATTTATTTAGCGTATGGCTGGTCACACACAGTATTAAAACACTTCATTTTTACAGGTTAAAAACGATTAAAACAATAAAAAAAAGCAGTAAGAAAACCTAAAAGGAAAACAGAAATAACATTTCAAAGTTTAATGTCAAAGTAGGCAGTAAGATCATTAGCAAAGCCAAGGAAAGCCACTTTCTGAACAGCTGCTCTCTCTAATCTGGCAATCACCGGACATGCTGGTAACCAGGTCTGTTTATGCACTCACCTTCTGCTCCCTTTTAAAAGCATGGCAGCATCTTCAATAATATCCAAGCACCAGAAGATTTTTGGAGCAAGGAAGGGAAGTGAACGCCGTGCGGCCAGCCGGCAGCTGGTCTGCCTGCTGTATATACAGGCTGTCAAGACAGGAAAATGCTAATCCACACCCTCCTCGGTCTTAACCCCTTCTGAGCCACGTTGGTCCTTCAGGCTGCTTTTCACCCCCTTTGCCCAATGCTTTTCAAAAAAAAAAAAAATTTGCCAAAGAATTCACCTTGTGCTTTCGGGAATGGAGGACTACAGACCCTCAAAATGAGTTTCTTTATAAGGAAAGCATGTTTGTGCATGTGTGGCTGTTGATTTTGTATTTCCTGCACCTATAATGTAGATGCAAGTTTTGAGAACTTGGTTAAATACTAGTGGAGCGAAGTGGTCATCAGCTCAGGACAGCCAAGAATTTATTTCATGGTCTCAGTCTTCCGATCTGCAGTATAGGAATAACAAGAGCAGCCTGTCTTGGCTCTTTAATTTTTTTGAAAAAGAAAAGCTGTATGCATAAATTTCAAATCTTTATTGTCAGTGCACAACATATGTACAACGAGATTGGTTGTGCTCCCTCAGTGCAACACCCCCCCCCAACACGATACAACTCATGCAGTGGTGAAATCTAAATTTTTTTTACTACCGGTTCTGTGGGTGTGGCTTGGTGGGCATGGCAGGAGAAGGATACTGCAAAATCCCCATTCCCTCCCCACTCCTGAGGGAAGGATATTGCGAAATCTCCATTCCCATTCCACTCTGGGGCCAGCCAGAGGTGGCATTTGTCGGTTCTCCGAACTACTCAAAATTTCCGCTACCGGTTCTCCAGAACCTGTTTGAACCTGCTGGATTTCACCCCTGAACTAACGGTGAAGACAGAAAATCCCTAACCCAACAAATCATATTAACAACCACACAGTCCTATTGCACCAGTGTGAACAAGTTACACGTTGCGCTGGCCCTTCATGTCCATCGTACTACACAGTGATGGTTTTCCAAAAATTTTACTACTGGTTCTGTGGGTGTGGCTTTGTGGGCGTGGCATGGCTTTGTGGAGGTGGCTTTGTGGGCGTAGCAGGGGAAGGATACTATAAAATCTCCATTCCCACCCCATTCCAGGGGAAGGTTACTGCAAAATCCCCATTTCCTCCCAATCAGCTGGGATTTGGGAGGCAGAGAATAGATGGGGCGGGGCCAGTCAGAATTTTTACTAACGGTTCTCCGAACTACTCAAAGTTTCCACTACTGGTTCTCCAGAACTGGTCAGAAACCCACCTCTATACTACATAGATGTGATGTTATTTTGCATTCAGGAGTCTGACAGCCCACGGATAAAAACTGTTCTTCAGCCTGTTTGTGCGGCTGGCTATGCTTCTATATCTCCTTCCCGATGGTTGGAGGGTAAAGAAGTGATGACCAGGATGTGAGTCATCCCTGAGGATTTTCCTCACTCTTCTAAGGCAGCAAACCCTAGCGATCTCATCTAGTGGTATCAGGGGGCAGCCCACGATGTTTTGTGCTGTGCTTACCACCTTCGGTAATGTTTTGTAATATTGGTTATTGAAATATTCTGAAGATGTCTACATCATTCATTCTTTTGCAGGCTAATTCCAGATGGTGACCAAAGAAATAGAGGCAAAGTGGGATCTGGGATATCTATAAATTTGCAGGGAAAGAAAAATCTTGTCTTCTTGTCCTTAAGGATAATAAAAGAAAATACTAACAGGACAAATATAAGTTTGTTTTTTTTAATCCCCAGCTCTTAAATTAAGTCTGAGTATGCTCAGCAGCTATGGAACGTAGTTTACCAGTTAAAAAAAATAAGGAAACCCATGGAGGATGGAATGGAGTATCCTGCAAATGTTGTTTGCCTACCGTGTTTCCCTGAAAATAAGATCCTGCCTTATATTTTTTGGGACCCTGAAATAAGTGCTTGGCCTTATTGCCATGCGCTCAAATCCCAATTGGGCTTATTATCAGGGGATGTCTTATTTTCGGAGAAACAGGGTAACTGCTATTGTTGGATTAAAGAATAGAATAGAATAGAATAGAATAGAATAGAATAGAATAGAATAGAATAGAATAGAATAGAATAGAATAGAATAGAATTGGAAGGGACCTTGGAGGTCTTCTAGTCCAACCCCCTGCCCAGGCAAGAAACCCTACACCACTTCAGACAAATGGTTATCCAACATCTTCTTAAAAATGTCCAGTGTTGGAGCATTCACAACTTCTGCAGGCAAGTTGTTCCACTTATTAATTGTTCCGTCAGGAAATTTCTCCTTAGTTCTCAATTGCTTCTCTCCTTGATTAGTTTCCACCCATTGCTTCTTGTCCTGCCCTCAGGTGCTCTGGAGAATAGCTTGACTCCCTCTTCTTTGGGGCAGCCCTGGAGATATTGGAACACTGCTATCATGTCTCCCCTAGTCCTTCTCTTCATTAAACTAGACATACCCAGTTCCTGCAACCATTCTTCATATGTTTTAGCTTCCCGTCTAAATGTTTTAGCCTCCAGCCTAATCTTTGTTGCTCTTCTCTGAATTCTTTTCTAGGTCTCAACATCTTTTTTACATCGTGGCGACCAAAGAACTGATTGTAATACACCTGTCTGCCACCCTTGTTAAATTCTATCTTCAGGAGTGATCAGGAGCTCATCAGGATGCTTGCAGAAGTCACACCCTCCTTATTTTGAAAATAAAATACATAACACCAACTCTCAACTCGAAGGCTCCAAATTACATCATTCATGGCACCATATTCTTTATCTTGATTAGTGTTTTCTCAACTGTGGCCATTTAAAATTGTGGTCTTCAACTCCCATCATTCATTCCCCAGGAAGCATGCTGGCTAGGGTCTTATTATGGGAATTGAAATCCATGACCTCTTAAAGTTGCCAAGATGGAGAAACCATCTTGTAATTCAAGGAAGCCAATAGGATTTATTCTCAAGGAAGGGTGGTTGTAGTTGATTAAGAGCACTTCCACTCACCCCAAATCACAACAGATGTCCGCCCATGCTGGTTCTGATTGTGACTAACTCCCACGCCCCAAGGACTCTTTCCAGTCAACCAATGACAGAACCACGGGTGGGCTGCTGGGGGTTTGCAGGGGTTTGGGAGAAGTTCTGTGCAGTTTGGAGAACCCCCAAATCCCATTCCTGGCTGGCACCTGCCATCCCACCCCGCCCTTCCCAGGAGTCCCCATGCAGCCCATTTTGGATGCAGGTAAGTGCAGGGCACATGCGGCGGTTCGGGGAGGACAAAAAACAGGCCTACCGGAAGTTTGGGAAGGCCAGAAATGAGCCCATTTTTCAGCCTCCAGAGGGCCTCTGGAGCCCAAGGATGCCAAAAACACACACACACCCCGCCATGGAGCATGAGGCTGACTAGGCCACGCCCACCATGGCCACACCCACCCAGCAAACAGGCAGAGAACCCAATGCTAAAGTTTTTGAAGTCCACCCCTGGACAGAACCCATGAAATGAACTTGATCCAGCACCCCAATCCTGTCCATATGGTTATCCATGGAATCTCTATGGGGTAGGCTGACAGACTGTCATGATGCAGCCAGCCAAAGAGATAACTCTGGAGAAACTTACTTACTATTTATTTATTTATTTATTTATTTATTTATTTATTTATTTATTTATTTTAATTTGATTTATATACCGCCCTTCTCCGGAGACTCAGGGCAGCTTATAGTGCATTAAGCAATAGCCTTCATACTTTTGTATATTTTATACAAAGTCAGCTTATTGCCCCCACAAACTGGGTCCTTATTTTACCTACCTTAGAAAGGATGGAAGGCTGAATCAACCTTGAGCCTGGTGAGATTTGAACTTGCAACAACTGCAGGGAGCTGTCTTAATAACAGTGCTTTAGTCTGCTGCACCACCAGGCTATCTTATTTTTTTTATAAATAACTCAAGGCGGTGAACCTATGTAAATACACTTCTCTTCCTTTTTTCCACACAATAACCCTGTGAGGTTATTTTGATTGATGTGTGACTTGTATTTGCCTACTTATTATGTTTTATGGCTTTAATCTGGTTTCAGTTTGGTGTTAATAGGGTTGTAGTACTTTATATTGACTTCTGTACAGTATTCTGTTTATTAGGGGGTGGGATTGGCATGATTGTTTGAATCCTATGTGTTGTCCAGAGTCGCCAATGGGAGATGGGTGGAATTTGTACAGAAAATGGAGAAGGAATTGGCTTTCTTTTTTAAAGAAAATAGAAAAGAAGACACATCAATGCAAAATCTTTGGGATACAATGAAGGCCTATGCTAGAGGTTTGATAATAGGCAATACAAGGAAAAGAAATACTAAGAAAAGATAAGCTTATAAAACATTAGAAGATGACTACAAGAAACTCGAAAAAGAATTACAGAAATTTCCATCAAAAAAAAAGGACACTAAAATAAAAATGGACACAATTAAACATAAAATGGGATTAATAGAAAGAGGACTTAGCACAAAAAATTAGAAGTGCTAAACAGAACTCTTTCGAAGATGCATATAAACCAGGTAGATGGTTAGCATACAAACTGAAAAAAGAGAGGGAGTCAAGAAAAATAGTATAACTAGTAGATGACCAAGGGCAAATTAGGTATGGGAATAAAGAGAAGAAAAAAATTATACAATATTATTATAGAAAACTGTATGAGCAAGAGAACAGTGAGGAGGAAAGTGTTAAACAATACCTGCGGAAAGCGAATCTACCCCAGATTTCTAAAGACACTGAAATGATGTTAGAAGGAAATATAACAATGATGGAATTAACTGAAGCACTTAAAAAACAAAAGAATGGGAAGGCACCAGGTCCGGATGAATTTGATTCCATCTTAATTCCCTGGGATGCAAGAAGTAGGGAGGGGAAAAACACAGCCAGGATTTCAACACCTCAATAAGGAAGAAAGAGTTCCAGTCATTCTCCTGGAGTTTGTTTCCTAACTAGCTCCACTTCAAAAGAGTGACATGTGGTAACCCCCCCCCCGCCCCCACTCCCTACAAAGGTGCCCATATTCAGAAAACAACGCAAGCAGTCCTCGGCTTACAATCACAATTGGGTCCAGAATTTCCATTGCTAAGCAAAGTGATTTTTAAGCAAGTCGCACCTGTTGTTGCCACCTTTTTTGGCCATAGCTGTTAACTGATATTGCTACAGTTATTAAGTGAATCATATATATTTTTTAAAATTTAATTTATATGCCGCTCTTCTCCGGAGACTCAGGGCAGCTTACAATGCATTAAGTAATAGCCTTCATATATATATTTTATACAAAGTCAGCTTATTGCCCCCACAAACTGGGTCCTCAATTTACCTTAGAAAGGATGGAAGGCTGAGTCAACCTTGAGCCTGGTGAGATTCGAACTTGCAATAATTGCGGACAGCTGAATGTTAATAACAGGCTTTTAGTCTGTTGAGTTATCCAGGCTCCTTAACAATGCGTTAAGCAATAGCCTTCATACTTTTGTATGTATCTGTTTAGTACAGCTTTCAGACCCCCTTAAGCGGTGTTATTTTTTATACAAAGTCAGCTTATTGCCCCCACAATCTTGGTCCTCATTTTACCTACCTTGAAAGAATGGAAGGCTGAGTCAACTTGCAGTAATTGCAGGCAGCTGGTGTCACTTTAACGCCACTTTAAGATGCTGCGACACCAAGGCTTAGTCTTAACAAGGCTTGGTCGTTAAGCAAATCCAACTTCCCCCATTGATTTTGCTTGTCAGAAATCAGCTGGGAAAGTTGCAAACGGTGATCCCATGTTCCCAAGATTCTGCAGTTGACATACCTTGTTTCCCCGAAAATAAGTCATTCCCTGATAATAAGCCCAATGGGGCTTTGAGCGCATGTGCTAAAAATGCACCACTCTAAAAATAAGCCCTCCCCAAAAATATTTAAACGGTCCCCACCATTTCTTCTGGTTAGGGTTAGGGAGACAGAGCTGAAAATCAGGTAAGATGGCAAGAGGAGCCCCATCTTGCTCCACGCGCCCCGAAGTAATAAGACATCCCCGAAAATAAGGCCAAGCATTTATTTCAGGGTTCAAAAAAATATAAGACAGGCTCTTATTTTTGGAGAAACACGGTATATACATGGTTTCCAATTGCCCAAATTTTGATCACAATACCATGAGGATGCTGCTGTGTTTCTAAGTGGGAGGAACTTCTTAATAGCGTTAAGTATTTTTTTCAGTGCAAAAAACCATTTGTTTTGCAACCATTTGTTGCAAAATGGTTGTAAGTCAAGAACTACCCCCAAATCAGGGGTGAAATCCAGCAGGTTCTTTTTTTTAAAAAAAGTGTTTTATTTTAAACATAGTTAAAAAAACATACAACATATACAAGAATCTTAGTTTCTTCTGTAAGCTACTTAACAGTGATCCATTTCTTACTATATATTAATATTTACAGATATTATAATGTTAACTTATTCAGACTTTTTCTCCTATTATATTTCAATTCTACTAACATATTAATTGATCTATCGCATTTTCTTCTTTCCCTTCTTCATTCCTTTAATTTATTTCCTTATTTTTCAGCCATTCATACCAATTATTCCACATTTTAAAATATTTGGTTTCCTCTTTCCCCTGAATTTCTTTAGTTAATTTAATCCAGCAGGTTCTGACAGGAGATCTGGAGAACCGGTAGTGGAAATTTTGAGTAGTTCGGAGAACCAGCAAATGCCACCTCTGGCTGGCTCCAGAGTCGGGTGGGAATGGAGATTTTGCAATATCCTTCCCTCAGGAGTGGGGAGGGAATGGGGATTTTGCAGTATCCTTCCCCTGGAGTGGGGTGGGAATGGAGATTTTGCAGTATCCTTCCCCTGCCATGCCCACCAACCTACGCCCACAGAACAAGTAGTAAAAAAATTTGGATTTCACCACTGCCCCACGTAGTCCAATTTGTTGATGGAGACTACGGAGGTTGAATGGGGGAAGTCCCCATCAATGAGAAAATAACCCAAGCCCCAGGATGTTTCAGCCTCTCATGCTGAAAACTGGGCATTTTTTGGAAGTTTTTCTTTTGTTCTTTGTCCAGAATTGAACTAGAATCAGGTTACAGTCCAATCTTGACCACTGTGGACTTGGCATTAAGGGTCACTGTCTTTAACAAGAAAGCCAATATCTCCATTTCAGGGAACTGATTTTAAGAGTCATGGAGGAGAGCAGCAGTTTTGTTAATTATTAACTAGTTTTACTGCCAGGAAGGGAGAAAGGCGCTGCCTAGGACTGTGATGGCAAATCTATGGCACACGTGCCAGAAGTGGCACATAGAGTCATCTCTCCGGGCACACCAGCCATTGCCCATTGCTCCTCTGGGTTCTGGCATGCACCTGCGCGCCAGCCAGCTGATCTTTGTGGGCGCAGGAGTGCCGGAAACCGGAAGCTCATTTTCCCAGAGTGCACATGTGCGGTGGGGAAATGCTCTTCCAGTTTCCGGCACTCCCCTGTGCAAGCACTCCCATTTTGGCACTTGGTGCCGAAAAGGTTCGCCAGCATTGGCTTATGATTTAGATATTATTTTTTTTGTCTCAAAAGGCCAAAATAATATGGTTAGACAAGGGCACAAAGTAGCTTAGAAGTGGATGGGGGTACAGAATTTATATTCAAAACTGGTCCGGGGCGGGGGGGATCTTTGGACAAAGTTTCAAAAACAAAATAGGCTTAATGCTAAGAGATCCAACCACTGGGAATTTGGACAAGGAAAAAAAATAGACCCTTGGTTCTATTTTAACATGTTTTAAAAAACACAAACATAGCAGGGAGAAACCCAAAACACAAAGAGAAGAACAATACAAACAACAACAACAAAAGGCTTACAATGGGTATCACTACTTGTTGTTGACTCATGACCACTGGGTGGATTAGTCCTTGTGGGGTTTTTGGCAAGATAACTGCATGAAGTGGTTTGCCATTGCCTTCTTCCAAGGACTGAGAGAGTGACCGGCCCAGGGATACCCATCTAGCTTTGTGCCTAAGGCAGAGGTGGGTTTCAGCAGGTTCTGACCAGTTCTGGAGAACCGGTAGTGGAAATGTTGAGTAGTTCGGAGAACTGGTAGTAAAAATTCTGTCTGGCCCCGCCCCCATCTATTCTCTGCCTCCCCAGTCCCAGCTGATCGGGAGGAAATGGGAATTTTGCAGTGTCCTTCCCCTGGATTGGGGAGGGAATTGAGATTTTACAGTATCTTTCCTCTGCCACACCCACCAAGCCATGCCACGCCCACTAAGCCACATCTACAGAACCGATAGTAAAAAAAAAATTGAAACTCACCACTGGCCTAAGGCAGCCAGAATTCATGGCTTCTAACTTGGTGCCTTAACCACTACACCAAACTGAAGTACAATGAACTACTCCACATTTTAAAAATTCTACTTGTGAAGCTTTCCAGGGTCATGGAATGAATGGAACACTACAGACTATCTAGTCTGACCTCTGCTCAGTTTAGAAAATGCAAAACTGGGCTTACATCAACTGAAGGCTATCATGTCCACGAAAGCCATGAATTAACTTGATGTCTTTGACTTCTAAGGAGATCAGCCCAATCACATCAAGGCACTTCCATACCCTTCCGAAGTAGTTTAGGATATCAAGGCCTACTTATCTTAAAAGGTGTGGAATAATATTGGTCAATTCTGTCCAGCTGGCCAATATGAAAGCTCAGTGAATAACATCCAGACACTATCATGCCCTCGATATAGTTTTAATTCATATCGTGTGTGTCTGCCTGATGATTCCTCCCCCCCACTACAAAATAACAAGCAACTGTAATGAGGGGATGATGCAAAGCTGCCAAGCCACCATTCCTTACTTGCATTCAAAGAAGACCGCTGAATTTCTATCAGGGAGGGGATGAAAGAAGCAGGAGAACAGAGAGTTCACAACCTCTGCAGAACTGCAATGCTTCAAGCTGAAACACCAAATTGGCTGCTACTTTAAATATGCTGCAGCTAAGCAAGATCCTTAAACTGACTTTGTTACCAGACAATAGTTAGGTAAGATTAGACATGCTTGAGCTGATTCAGAAGTGACGCAAAGATTTCATGAGGAAGTGCCCTTGATTGCAACAAAACCAAGAAATTCTTGTGACATCTTAAAAACAATCCTATATAATGGGATGGCACAACACACAACCTTCTCCAAACTGGCCATTTCTAAAGAAGTCTGCGTTTACATCTGTCCAGGTTAGAGAAAGTCTTTATGTTTATGTTTATGTTTATTAAATTTTTATACCGCCCTTCTCCCGAAGGACTCAGGGTGGTGTACAGCCACGATAAAACTACATACAATACAAAATTTAAGAATAATTTAAAAATAGATTAAATACTTATGGCCCCTCAATTTAAAACCCCACAAATTAAAAACACCCAATCCCAAACTTTAATTAAGCCAGTCCAGCCTGTTGAAATAACAGGGTCTTAAGGGCATGGCAAAAAGTATGCAGCTCGGGAATCCTACGTATCCCTGGGGTCAGTTCATTCCAGAGGGCGGGTGCCCCCACAGAGAAGGCTCTCCCCCTGGGGGTCACCAGTCTGCATTGTTTAACCGATGGCACCCTGAGGAGTCCCTCTCTGTGGGAGCATTATGGACCATGATCCAGTTGATCATGGTCCATAAAGACCACTAGTGCAGTGGTGGGTTTCATATTTTTTCTACTACTGGTCCTGTGGGTTTGGCTTGGTGGGCATAGCGTGGCTTGGTGGGCATGGCAGCAGAAGGATACTGTAAAATCTCCATTCCCACCCCACTCCAGGGGAAGGATACTGCAAAATCCCCATTCCCTCTCCACTCCAGGGGAAGGTTAATGCAAAATCCCCATTTCCTCCTGATCAGCTGGGACTTGGGAGGAGAGAATAGATGGGGGCGGGGCCAGTCAGAATTTTTACTTTTGGTTTTCTGAACTACTCAAAATTTCCACTACCAGTTCTCTGGAACTGGTCAGAACCTGCTGAAACCCACCTCTGATTTAGTGGTAATCTTTGGTTTGGCACTAACAGAGTTAAAAGCTGGAACATCCTTATTCTTGCTGCCAACCCAGCCAAGAGGAAGTTTGGGTCACACTCTTTCCTGAGGAGATTTAAATTGCAGGAAGCCACAAGAGAAACCAAGAGAAAAGCCAGGGGTTATTTTTGTGGCTAATCTTCTAGGGCACAGAATGTTGTTTCTTTTTTTAGAGAAATGGAAAGGACGTTTTTCCTTGCTTTCCCACCCATATGCAACAACATGGATCCCACAGGGGCTGGGGGGAAGAGAACAGTGAGAAATATTTAGACAACAACACACAGTCACAAAACAGACTCCCCTCTGCTTTGATTTATGGGATTGTCATGCAGGCTTGATAAATATGGAATTTCTTTATCAAATTTGGAGACATGCTATCTCCCTCAGAGAATAAAATATGTAAAGGTAAAGATTCTCCTCACATTTTTGTGCTAGTCGTTCCTGACTCTAGAGGGTGGTGCTCATCTCCGTTTCAAAGCCAAAGAGCCAGCGCTGTCCGAAGACGTCTCTGTGGTTATGTGGCCGGCATGACTGAACGCCAAAGGTGCACGGAACACTGTTACCTTCCCATCAAAGGTGGTCCCTGTTTTTCTACTTGCGTTTTTTTACGTGCTTTTGAACTGCTAGGTTGGCAGAAGCTAGGACAAATAACGGGAGCTCACCCCGTTACGCGGCGCTGGGGATTTGAACTGCTGAACTGCCGACGTTTCAATTGACAAGCTCAGCGTCTTACTGTACTATTCTCTGAGGGAATAGTACAGCAATTAAGATGAGGACAGGAGAAACCTGGGTGCAGAAGCTCATTTGGGTCCATCACTCTTTCATTCAGCCTATCTCGACAGGCAGTTGCTGCCTAATGTTGCACAGATAAAAATGGAAGGTGTAATCTCCATCTAGGTACCTCTGAGATCTTCACTTCCATTTTCCTTCAAGGTGGCTGCTCTCCAGGGCAAAAGCTGTAAAACTATAATTCAAGAAGAAAACCACTGAAAGGGAAATGAGCTTTCCCACAGCAAGCAAACAAAAATAAGTCTGGAAGTGAGAACGCAGCCCCAAAGTGGCCAGACAGGGAAGTGTAAACAAGAATTTTAAATAGCTTGTTTCTGAGAACTCTTTTGAATGTGAATCATCTCAGTTCCCAGCCCCAGTCCCAGTCCCAGTCACTTTTCATGTTATTTTGGGAAGAGCAAAGAACAGAGGAACAATTTGCAATACTGCGCATGCCATAGAAAGGGAGTTAAGGAATGGGTTGAAGTAGAAGTCCAAGTCTCTAGAGCAGGGGTGTCAAACTCATGTCGTCATGGCGATGGCACGTGACATATCAGGACTTCTCCCCCCCCCTTCGCTAAACTGGGGATGGCTGTAGCCAGTACTTGATGCATCCGGCCCATGGGCCAGGAGTTTGACTGCCCTACTCTAGAGCAAAGTTTCTCAACCTTGGCCACTTTAAGATGTGTGGACTTCAACTCCCAGAATTCCTCAGTGTGAGGAGTTCTGGGAGTTGAAGTTCACATGTCTTAAAGTGGCCAAGGCTGGAAAATGATGTTCTAGAACAGGGGATCTCCAAACTTGGCAACTTTTAGACTTGGTCCCTTCTAAATCCTTTCAGAGAACAGTTTAAGCAAGTCTTCGGATTCTATAAATTGTCCTCATATTGTCCTGTCTTTCCTACCTGTATAAAGACTTTAGAATTAAAAACAGTTGTCTTACCTACTTAGGTATCTGCAAGCAGTCCTTGACTTACAATCATTAATTTAGTTTGAAGTTACAATGGCACTGAAAAAAGTGTCTTATGACTGATTTTCATACCCAATGTCAGGCTTCCAAGGAACACCCCCAACGAAAGAAAACTCCGAGGCCTGAGTTTCTTCAAAGTTCCATTTTATTAGAGATGTTATATTGGCCCATCTGGGGAAACCCAGATCTGAAAGCTTCCAGGTTTTCCTCACCCAAAAGAAAGTTCAAGTCCCTGCCCAACACCCACATGTCCATCACACAGTCCAATCAAAGCAGCGTCCCAACTGGAGATGCCTCACACTTTTATCTGTCCAGATGCAGGGCAAGATGTCCTTGACTCTCTGAGAAAGGAATGTTATTATGACTGTATATGACTCTGGCTCCATACAATCCCCCCTCCCAATTTCCCAAATGTGGCCCGAAGGCCCAATGCAAAAGATGGCTTCCAAGCCTGACAGGCCGCCCCTCCCATCAGAAAAGTGTGTCCTGAAACGAGAGTAGCACAGTGGTTAATTCAGCATACTAACCACCTCTCCCTCCCCCAAGGGGACACTTTGGCTTATTGAGAAACTTATCAAGGAATTGTTTTACTAGCCTATCAGCTTTAACATTCCACCCACAACTGTTGCAGCATTCCCAAAGTCACATGATTAAAATTTGAAAGCTGGGCAACTGGCATGTACTTATGACAGTTGCTCTGTCCTGGGGTCATGTGATCACCCTTTGTAAACTTCCCAGCTGGTATCTATCAAGCAAAGTCAATGTGGGAAGCCAGGCTTGCTTAATGACGCCATGATTCACTTAACAGCTGTGGCAAAAAAGGTGTAAAATGGCATGCAACTCACTTAACAACTGTCTTCCTTAGTAATGGAAATTTTAGACTCAGTTGCAGTCGTAAGTCAAAGACTAACTGTATTACATGCTTGTATATCTGCCACATAATATTATTTATTTCAAATATTCTTCTTTTGGGATGGTTCTGAGTTGTCAATTCCTGAAATCAAAGAATAACTTGCATGATGACCTCTGGAATTTTTAATGCTGGAAACTTGTGTTTCCTTTTTTTAAAAAAAAGAGGTTTAGTAATTTGGGACAGTATGTTTAGTCATCATACTATTCCCCCCCTGGCCCCCCAATGGTATGGTTCATTCAAGGGGTCATAGCACAGAGACAACCTCAGTCTGGAAAATCCAATGTGGAATGGGTGCCAAATTTATTTTATGATAACAACAAAGGAAATTTTACCCCAGCCAATGTTTCAGAGCACTTTGGGAGATAAGTTGTGTCTAAGATAAGTCGGATTTCTCTTAGAATTCTTGCCAAGCACCAGACCCACAGCAAGTGATGTTGTGAACTAACACGGATGAATTTATTGTTGTTTTTTTCCATTTGATCTGCTTTCCAATTTGGATAATAAAGCTAAGCCAGGGTATGATCTATGCCCAGTGGTAGGTTTCAAATTTTTTTACTACCGGTTCTGTGGGTGTGGCTTGCTGAGTGTGGCTTGGTAGGCGTGGCAGGGGAAGGGTACTGCAAAATCCCCATTTCCTCCCGATCAGCTGGGACTTGGGAGGCAGAGAATAGATGGGGGCGGGGCCAGTCAGAATTTTTATTACTGGTTCTCTGAACTACTCAAAATTTCCACTACCGGTTCTCCAGAACTGGTCAGAACCTGTTGAAACCCACCTCTGTCTATGCCCCTCTTGCAGCTCATTTCCACCATGTATTATTATATAACAACCCAGAGAGAAATACCTATATATTTCTCTCTGGGTATGAAGGTAGGAAAATTTTCAGAATTCAAGTCTAGTCAGAGTTGCTACTTATAAAGAACAAACTTTGAATAGAATAAAAGCACAATTGTCCTATCCCAACATTTGAAGTATTTCTAGCAGGACTTCCAGGTTCTGTAACAGCTTTGTTCCCTAGCTCATCCATCTGGTAAACTTGCAAGATTTGTTTTTCTCGCCATGTACACGCATACATCCGAACTAGACTGTGTTGTTTCTCTGTGTCATATAATATATGTGGGCATGTGGATATATGCACATTTGTTTGTTTATTTATCATGTTTATGTAGTGTACATTGGAGGTGTAATCCTTTGAGAGCAGGATGTAACAAAAATTCATTTTAATGTATGTCAATTATTATACATTTAAAGCGACAAAGTTATTCTAAGTCTTATTCTAAATCATTCTCTGGCATGCAATGACCAGTCAGTTATGGAGGGAGAACCTCAACAGGACAATGCAATAATAATTCTGTTCCATCCATGATCTGGAGCAGCTGTCATTTAAGGCATGTTTCCTTTGATTTAGGAGAAATAATATAGCCATTAATGACACAGTCTTCTATCAGTGGGTTTAATACTTTTTTTAAAAAAAATCATTTAAACTGATAGGTCATCTCATTGTATCTCATAGCAGCAATTTATGTTGTTTGTGCCTTGAGTATAATTTTGAGTTAAAGGCAAGGGAGTTGGAAAGAGAGTCAGCTAACATCATATCCTTTACAATCCCATTGATTTACAACCATTCATTTAGTGATTGTTCAAAATTCCAATGGTAAAGGGACTTACCACTGGTCCTTGTACTTACATTGTAGCATGCCCATTATGACATGGTCAAAATTCAGGCATTTGGCATCCAGTATGTATTTATGATAGATTGCAGCATTCCAAGGTCACATGATTGCTATTTGCGACCTTCCCAGCCATGTATACAAAAGTATGAAGGCTATTGCTTAATGCCTTGTAAGCTGCCCTGAGTCTCTGGAGAAGGGCGGCATATAAATCTAATTTTAAAAAAATGTTCCCACAAAAAAAGTCAATGAGAGAAGCCAGATTCCATGATTCACTTAACAACTACAGCAAAAAAAAAGTCAGGCATGATTCACTTAACAACTTCCTTGCTTAGCAATAGAAAATTCTGGTCCTCATTGTGGCTGTAAGTCAAGGACATAGGTATATTGACAAAGGTGCCATAAATCCAACTAGCCACCATTGAAGCAATATAAAAAACCCTTTCCCCATTATTATTATTATTACTATTATTTTGACACCAGGGGTGGATGACTCTGGAAAAGGGAATTCATCACTTCTGTGGAAGTAGCTTCCCTCCAGTCACTTACTCAACCTTTCTCAGGAAGTGAACCTGAGCAGGATTAGGAAATAAGATTTCCTGCTTGCCAAATATGTTAGTACATTGTTTTTTTCCCCCTGAAAGTTAAAATTCCCCAACAAGAGTGGTACGGAAATGACATGAATGTCAGATTTAAGAATAGGTGCCTCTGAGTATTCTGGGATATGGTGCTTGTTTTGATTATTCACTTATTGTTATTGCATTTGTCCTTCAGATGAGAATATAGAATTGAATGCAGCGGAGCAGAGAAGAATAAAATTGGAAACAAATTCTAGAGAAATGTATCACCTAGAGGGTATAAAAGGTACTGCAACAATTCCCAGTTGCTACAGTATTATCCTGCGTCTTATGCATTTCTGGCCAGAATTGCTCAACCCATAAATTAAGAAAACATCACTATTGACTCTTCCTGCTCCTCTTCTTCCTCCAGTTTTTGCATTAATCCAGCCTGCTTAACATGCCACCTTGAAAAACAAAAGACCTCACATTTCTTTTTATCACACCTAGAAAATATTTGATTTGGTCTGGTTACTGGTCTATTTATTTTATAGGTTGTCCAGCCTGAAGAATTCAGAGGAACATCAATGCTTTGTGATGTTGCAGTTTATCTTGGTGGAGAAAATGGTTGTTGTTTTTTTAAAGGAATGACAAGATGACCTGTCAAAATACTGGCTCACAGTAGCATTATAAAGTAGGGGTGGGAAAGCAAACGATGTATAAAGATTTCCAGGAAATAGAGCATAGTTTTCATTATGGATGAAATAGATTTCAACATAAGGCTGGTCAAAGCTGTCTACATATCATCTTAAACCATAACATTATTTGTTTGGATTTGAACCCAGTCACTGCGATTATAAACATGGATTATGGCTTAGGTCATTGTGGATTAACAAACTATGAACCATCCAGGTTGGAGAAACTGTTTAAAATAAATTAAACTCATTCAGAAAACTCCTTGTAGTTTTCATAGTAGCAATATGGAAATGTTTGGCCTTTTGTCTTCTTCCAGAATATTTTTCTTACAGTACTATCTAGTCTAGCCTTTAATCCTAGTATCTTTTGGTAGACTTAAATACTAAACAGAAATATTCTGTTTCTGATTTGGTTTATCTGGTTTATCCCCAATACTAACCAAGTCTGATATTGCTTGGTTTTTTGCAGTCAACTGAACAGCATGACTTTTCATATGGAAAGTGTTCAAAGGACAGAAACTTCAGATGTTGTTTAGCTTCCTCTATGAAAAATTTATCTAGCTAACCGCACCAGGCAACGGTCTATCATTATGCTGCAGTTTCAACCAGAAGCCTTCATTGGCTGATGAATGGGGAAGAGCACTGTTTGAAATGTTCTCAGAAAACAAACAAATCGAAAGTAAGAAACATGACACTGAAATTTTGCAGGCTGCTACACAAAGCTGCATCTCCCACAGGTGTAGATAAGCTCACGAAACTTAGTGCACGGGCAAGTATGTTGAGGCAGTATAAGCAACAATTTTTGAAACCTGATCTGCAACAAGCTAGTTTTCAGTTCCACAGATGAAATTTACTTATTTATGAATTTAATTTAATTAATTTAATTTAATTAATTCAATTTATACGCCACCCCTCTCGGAAGACTCAGGGCAGCTCAGAAGAAACTTCTCCCAAGTTTCTAAAGTGAAATCTACCAGCTCCATTCAGATTCCAGAAGTAGGGAGTGCTAATTTTATCAGTCAAAATATATTCTTAAACCATAGATATAACTTGATTTTTGGGAACTGTGTTGAAAATCAGGATCTGTACATTAGACTCTGTACGTCTTTCACAGAAATGAACAGTGAACAAAATTACTCATCAATGTTTTATAGCCAAGCACGTCCAACAGAGAGTCTATGTAGCTCTAGCGGAACCTGAACAGGCAATCAGATTAAGCTTTGTGCCTGTTGATGCTTGAATAATGACATTACTTGAAGAACAGGTATTTAAGAAGCAGAACAGTAATCCTAACATTGACAGAATGTTTGAGAATTAAGAGTGAAGCCAAGCTTGTAGAACAATTGACAAAACTGTCCCTCTATTATGCTGTTTTTATTGACACCTAAAATAAGCAGTAAACCAGTTGCCATTTTTCGTAACTGCTTGACAAAGTAATGAGATGTCAAGATTTGCTCAAACTCAACTCCTTGCTCAAAATACATCTGTCTGTCTGTCTGTCTATCTACATAGTAAAATTCTGTCCTCGAAAAATCAACAAAATGTAATTCATTTAGCTAATAAGAATAAAAAAATAATATTACAACTCATGGGTCAATTCAGACTTTTATTTTTTTTTAAAAAAAAGTCATGAACTCAATAAATTACACAATAATTTCCCCCCTTAATCAATTTTTCACAAAATAAAATTTACAATTTATAAGAGAAAGCTTTGAAACTCCTTTCTCTTTTGAAGTGCTGATGAGTTATTTTTTATTTTATGTTACGCTGGTGGATTGCTCTATTTGTAGCTTCTACACTGCACTAAAAAGTACACCAAATAATATATCCAAAAATCTGAAAGACTTGTTAAGTGCCAAGAAACTGTATGTAGTAATCAGACTAGTTAGGACATATGTGGTTGAGAGTTGCTGGTTTTTCTAATACATAAGGACTGTCAAGATCCTGCACTCATGTTCTTTTATTTGACACGAATATTATGTAACTGTTCAGCTGACGGGAGATACAATGTCATTAAGCACAGAATAACCATAGAAGGGTCATCCTATGTGCAATGCAATCTTATCTCTAAAGGCACAAATGGTGCTTTAAAGAATGAAGACGTTTGATTACTTTGAAAATTTGATATTCTAAATGTATGTAAGTCAAGCCCTTGCTTATCCTCTCAGTTAAAGAACATACATTACCTGGATCCTCAGCTAAAACAATTTAGCACTGCAAGCCAGACATATGCTACCCTAGTTGAAATTCTCTTAAAATATATCTCTCTGTTAATATGACATTTGTTTGTTATTTCAATGAAAAATTTTAATTTGATTTTTTCCAAAATTGTATCAACTATTAAAGTAACAATCCTCTGCATACTTACCTCACTGAACTCTGTGAGACTTGCTTACTATTAGCAAGCAAAGGATTATATTACATGACTGAGAACTACACTGAACAAAAAAACAAAAAAAAACACCACCATGTATTTTTCAAGTTTTAGAAATATATCCCCTTGAATGTCCCCTTGTTTAATGTGGACATAGCAGCTAAGGAGTAAACAAATACCTTTTCTTATCTACTTTTCAGGTTCTAGGTATAACGAACAAGAATTTTAAAACATAATTTCTACAGTGCTTCTCTTAAGGAAACATAGGGCAGTTCGCTTTCTGGTTTCTGTGCTGTAGCTGATGGCATCAGGACAGTTTCAACCTGTATAATAAAATGTTTTTGACATTTTTTTGACATGAAGACATATACTACACTATTTCCTCTCATGAAATTTATCTACCGGTATTTACTCATACATTGAGTTTTCATTTGCTTATTGTACCAGGCTTGCAATTCGTTTTAACTGTATGTATGAACAAGATGCTGCAACTTGCAAACCAGTAGCCTGGGAGAGAAGCAGGTTGCCAAGTGCTTCAGATGAAAACAAAAAGACGGAGAGATTCACTTTAGCACTACAGACTCCAGTTATGATCCAGTACAGTGGGCAATAGTAGTAATGTCACATCAGTGTAGCACAATGGTAGTGGCATGAACATTTAGGCTTCTGGTTGAACTAATTATACACGCCTCTCTCTGTACATGTGTTAAGAAAACAGTGCGCAATTTTCTCTAATTTTCACCCAAACTGTATGGGGAACAAAAGTAATGAATCTCTGCCAAATAACAAACTAAATCATGAGGGAACCATAGTTGAAGATTTAAAGATTTTTTTAAAAAAATACCGAATTCAAAAAAGACTTACCATAATGTCAAATACAAAATATAGCTGTGACCAGTAACTCTGGGTCTACCAAATAATCATTTGGTTATCCTTGAAAAAAGTAGCTAAATGTACGGTATCACAACAAAGTGTTGGCACTTCAACTGGAATGAGCCATCAGCTTATTTAATACAACCTTCCAAACTAAGATTTTTCCTACAGTGCTTGAATCAGAGGTTCCTTGTGCATCATTCGATAGACCTCATTTTGTGTCATCACATTGTTTTATGGGGAAGAAAAAGGAACGGACACAGAAGCTGGGGCATTAAAGAATGTGTCACAATCATTCAATTCTATGAATTCTATAAATTTGGGACATATCTTTTCCATATTGGAAGCGGTTACATCATCCATTGTGACATAAATATATACACATTTACTCTACAAAGTTGACTGATGATTTGCATTACCAGCATGCAAGTCTTCTCCTTCAAGGGAATTCAAGATTTTACAGCAGAGGTCTTCAAACTTGGCAGCTTTGAGACTTGTGGACTTCAACTTCCAGCTATGCTGGCTGGAGAATTCTGGGAGCTGAAGTCCACAAGTCTTAAAACTGCCAAGTTTGAAGACCTCTGTTCTACAGTAAGAAATTGGAATGTTTGAAATATTCCATAAAGTATTCCTAGAAAACCATTACCTAACTTATTAATTTTCCTGGCAAGCTGGAAAGCTTTTTACAGATGTAATTTGGAAATATACATATTTGGATATTGAAACAAGAAGGGCAACTTTTGCTTAGCGTAAGAAAATAAAAGAGAAATGCAATAGGAAAAACATATGAAACCCTGACGCTTAAAATGTGGGTTAGTCTGGTTTTTGCTTCTTTAAAATGCTGCACCATTGTTACACATATTCCTGCCAAAAAGGCAAAGTACTTCACAAGTCACGTGTCCCAACTGCTGTCTTTAAAAGCAATTTTGACTAACCGGAGTTCTAGTTCAAAAGCATCTGGCCGGTCTTGTGGGTTAGCAGCAAGCATTTCCTTAATCAGCTGTTTCATGCGAGCATTCATTTTCTTTTTCTTAACAGGTATGAGTAGTTCCATTTTTGGATTTTCCAGCAATGCCTCTCCAACGGGTACAATCTCGGTCCCTTGTTTCACGTAACTGCCCAAGAGTTCTTTTTTTGTCTCTGTGTCTACGAAAGTGATTCTTTCTAACATTGCCCAGATTATAATCCCCAATGCAAAAATGTCTGCTTTGGCAGTGTAGTGACCTTCCCAAACCTCAGGAGCCATGTAGAAGTCTGTGCCACAAGCTGTAGACAGAAAACATTTATTTACATTCACAGGCTCTTCGGGATTTTGTCCTGATGCTGAACAAACCTTGCTTAGGCCGAAGTCAGCTACTTTCAAAGTAGGTTCCAAGTCACTAGCATCCATCCTGCTTTGAGAGATCAGGATGTTGTCAGGCTTGAGGTCACGGTGAATGATCTGATTCTTGTGCAGAAAAGCCAGGGCGCTGCTGAGCTGAAGCATAAAACTAGTATTGGTCTTACGGCTGGGCTTTCGGGATAGGAGGTATTCATTCATATCACCTCCGTCACAAAAATCCATCACAAACCAAAGATAGTAGGCACTTCTGGGATCAAAGGCAATTTCACCTTTCAAGGAGGTCTCTACGAGCTAAAATACAAAGATATTTCATGCATATATTGAACAAACATGATTGAAATCCCAAAGTACAGCACATTAGTCAAACCATGAGTGACTGTCCAAGGGCCCCCTAAATCTAGGAAAATACTGGCTTCTAAACAAAAAAGTAAAACTTAGTTTGGAACTATGTTTGTTTAATATCATTTTCCATTTGCTCAACATTTTCTGTTCTTTAGTATAAGGATTCTCTTACATCACTTACATCACGATGCACTAGAAAAATTATATGAATTTCATCATTTCATTCTCTCCTGCAAATGCCCTTATGAGGTTTATAAAGCTAATCTAAGCTACGTTTTCATTTCTGATTTGCCAGCTAAAACAGAAAATGAGTCTGTGTTTACAAATTATGCTAATCCAAAATATTGTTAGTTTGGTTTGGCTTACTATGATTGATGGTTTATGGCTGTTGTGTAAACCAAACCTTTATAACTTAATAAACCATAATTGTCCGTGTTCAATTTATGCTAAGCTAAAACAAACAAGATGTAGGAGAAGGAGTGGCAGAACTTGGGGGTGGAGTTAAAAGAAGGATCAGCCCTAGAATCTCTACAAAGCCATAAGTGAACTAAGTCCAAACTCAGGTTGAATTCTGTGGACACTTATTTGAAGAAGGTACCAATGATTTAGTTGAGAAGATTCCTATGCATAGGCTGTTTATCAATAAATGAATTTAATTGGACCATCATGTGTGGACCTGGTCTTTTGCATTTGACACATCACATAATGGGCTGATAGCTTGTTCAAGAAACCATGAATTAGCATAATATATTAAATGACAAACACTACAAACTATAGATTTGAGGTAGAAATCACAGATTACCATTATGAGCATAAATGCCAAATGTTAATTTAACTCTTGGTAATAAAACTTATTTAATGGACCACTGAGCACAACTCTTTTTTATTTGTATAATTAAATGTGACCAGAGTAACCTGAAAAAATAATAAAACAGCACAGCTATGAAACAAGAGGCTTTAGCTTTTAATTTTAAAAGTTAATTTTAAATGTCCCAAGTGTATTTCTATATTCAATTAATGAAATATATATTGCTGAGCAGTTCTTTTGGCAATCTGCTTGGCATAAATATAAAATTAATCTGTTTTCATAGACTGCCATAATTCTGTAGCATACTGGATAGGGAGGACAATTAATCTGAGAAGAACTTGACCTATAGTTTTTTTAATGGCATTTTAAGAAGAGTACTTCTAATATATTATTTTAATATATTTTTATATTTTAATAAATATATTTTATATTTTAATTATATTTTATTCATTTTATATTTATTCTTATTAATATCAATATATAATTGAGTTCAAAGAACAAAACAAATTTCATCAGAGTTGATCAAGCTATTTCTTACCACAATGTTGATTTTTTTTGAAGTGTTCTCACCTAAAAACTATTAAAAGGATTATTAATGCACCTTTTACAAGGGGAAGCAATTTTTCCTTACAATGCTACAAAAATTATTTACCCAATGTATAACCCACATTTCTGCTTAAACAAGCACTCAGAGACAATTGAATGTCCTGGGAAGACCCAATGTTCTTCAGTGGAGGTATACTCTATTGTTTCTCTGAAGCTTAATGTTGCTTAGTGACAAGATTTTTGAAATATCTAAAACTATATCAAATACAAAAAAGCAAACATATTTGCTTTTCTGTATTTATACAGAATGGCAATCTCTATTTTACTGTTCGATAACCAAATAACTGATCCTTTCCCCCCCCCTTTTTTTTTTACTTTTAATGCCATTTCTCTTTCATTATCTGCAACTTCATTTACCTGTAAATAAAGCGAAGAGCTGGAACCATGGGACATCTTCTGAACCATACCGTCTTTTTGCAATATGCATTCTTCCAAGTGGATTACATTTGGGTGTTGGCTTTTAATACTACTAAGTGCCCAGAACTCACGCAAGGCTAGTTCTACGTTCTCTGGAGCATGACATCGAATTTTCTTTACCGCAACACGTGCAGAAGTTTTCCTTACTACTGCTTCATAAACCACACCATAGCTGCCACGACCAACCTCTCTTATTAGATCGTATTTTGGCTGGCTACTCACCATCTTCAAGGTCAAGGTGTCTATGGAAATAAAAACAAAAAAATTGTAGCCGATTTTTGTTTTCACACAGTTTAAGATCAAGTTTGAATTTTTGTTAATCCAGCTACTGTATCTGACAAAATACAGCACGATTGATTGCTTAACGTCTTGCACATTTCAAGCAATTAGTTTAGTCAAGAAACTATTAACATGATGTATCAATTCAGGCATATAATATAATGTATCTATTTAACTGCTAGCTGTTAGAATGAAAGTCTTAAGCAGTTTGTTATAAGGTTACTTGGAAACCTTTTTTCAGTTATATGAACCTGCCAAGGCCTACCATAGCTCATCTGGCTGCAAGTATAAGCTATCATTTCAGAGAACAGGGGGAAACAATTCCAGTGCTAAGAACTGTCATTGTATAAATTCCCTTCCTTAGAAAGCATATCTGGATGATTATAAATAGGGGTTTTACTGATCTAATTACTGTAGCTAAAAAATATCATAAATCGCTGCTATTTATGGCTAGTTTGAATGTTCCTACCATTTTCATATTTTGCAAGCCACCTTGAATAACCTTTATATCCTAAAATGCAGTATGTATAACAAACATTACTGGTACCCCATTTTGTTACTGGTATCCCCACCCCAATAGTACTGTAAATAATGCTGATTCTGGCAGTGATTATGGCTGTCCATATGAAGATACTTCTGTTACTCTTGAACATTTAGTAGTATGTATAAATATTGCAAACAAAATACTTAGCAACATTATGAAAGTCATATAAAGTTACATGAAAGTATAAAACAAAGATGTATACGCACACTCATACATACACATACACACCAGTGATGGAATTCAATTTTTTTTAATAATGGTTTTGTGGGCGTGGCTTGGTGAGTGTAGCAGGGGAAGGATACTGCAAAATCCCCATTCCCTCCCCACTCTGGGGCCAGACAGAGGTGGTATTTGCTGGTTCTCCGAACTACTCAAAATTTCCACTACCGGTTCTCCAGAACCTGCTGAATTTCACCCGACACACACATACATACCAGTGGTGGGTTGCCCCCAGTTCAGACTGGTTCGCAATAACCAGTAGTAAAACCGGCGGGAGGCTCCACCCACCACCCCGGATGTCATCACAGGCAATCTGTGCATGCACAGAAGCTTGGCGTGCACGCAAGAGAAGCAAGCACACATGATCCCATTGCGAACCAGTAGTAAAGGTAAGTAGAACCCACCCCTGATACATACACATACACCTTAACAATCCAGAAATGGGCACCTTGCTTTTTTTCTATGAAATGGATAAGATTGAATAAATTAGCATGGGGAAGATACGTTTTAACTATCTTTTTCTTATAGCTGAGACTGCAATAATCAAATGAAACCAGGAATGCTGCTAAACATCCTCCAATGTAGAAAGCCTTGCAGGAGACTATATTATACACATAGCATATTCGAACAGAGAGCTGTGTTGGGCAATTCATAGCCTTTCATAAACCCATTTTTAAAATAAAAATGTAAATAAACTGGATCAATCTGTACAACAGCAAAGCATATTTTCTGTGTATACCTAGTTAATGGACTAAATATCAACTTTCTTGCTCATACCTTTGCTCAGTTCTGAACACTCTAGTAGGGTTGGCTAGAATTTTACCCACCACATTCTAAAGATAACAATGCAGGCTTATAGTTGTTATGGAAATACCTTCTTAGAGCCAAAATTATTCAACCCAGCAAATGGCTTGATTCCATTGCTCATATGAACTCTTGGCCTATGCAAAGTCAAGCATATCATACTCCTATGAAGCAAAAGAAGCACCTGGGTAGAAGAGTCCCAAATTCCTCTACAGGTAATCCTCGATTTACGACCACAATTGAGCCCAAAATTTTCTGTTGTTAAGTGAAATGTTTGTTAAGTGAGTTTTGCCCCATTTTACGACTTTGCCTATTAAATGAATCACCGCACTTGGTAAGTTAGTAACCCGGTTGTTAAGTGAATCTGGCTTCCCCATGGACTTTGCTTGTCAGGAGGTCACAAAAGGGGATCACATGACCCAGGGACCCAGCAACCGTCATAAATGTGAACCAGTTGCCAAGCAGCGGAATTTTGATCACGTGACCATGGGGATGCTTCAAAGGCTGTAACTGTGAAAAATGGTCATAAGAAGTCACTTTTTTCAGTGCTGTTGTAACTTTGAACGGTCACTAAATGAACTGCTGTAAGTCGAGGACTACCTGTACTCCGTTCAAGAGGAGAATTGTCAAACATTTTGATATGAAATTAATTAACCCCAGACAGAGGAAGCCAATTTCCTCTTTCACAAACTGGAAGGAGATGTCACTGCACCCCTTTGTATCCCAACTGAGCCCCAAGCGTATTTATTCACTGGTGCCAGTGTAATATGTATATACCATGATATAAGATCACATATCAGAGCAATATACATGTTGCACAGAATATGACATACAAGAGCCTTGGTGGCACAGCAGACTAAAGTGCTGTTAAATAGCACCAGCTGCCTCCAATTCCTGCAAGTTCAAATCTCACCAGGCTCAAGGTTGACTCAGCCTTCCATCCTTCCGAGGTAGGTAAAATGAGGACCCGGATTGTGGGGGCAATAAGATGACTTTATATAAAAAAGAACACCGCTTAGGGGGGCCCCAAAAGCCCTACTAAGCAGGTATATACAAAAGTATGAAGGCTATTGCTTAACGCATTGTAAGCCACCCTGAATCTCCGGAGAAGGGCGGCATATAAATTGAACCAATAAATAAATAATAAATAAATGAATACATATGGAAATGTATGACTATTTTCCCCCTAACTACTGTATAAGGATTATTCTTTATATTATTTATCTTGTCTTGTATTCTTGTATGGACTGCACCAGTAGAGGCTAAACCCGGGGTATCCTTGAAGAGTGGTGGGCTTCATTTCCCAGAATTCCCCAGCCAGCATAAGCTATAAATATGAGCAAGTTGCTGGCTGGGGAATTCTGGGAGTTGAAGGGGCCAAGTTTGGCTAAACCCATTTCGTTGCATACATGATGTACAATGACAATAAAAGGCTTTGAAACTCATTCAGGAACAGGCCGCACTGTGGCTCGCTCTAATCTACGCCTCCTCAAAGGGGACTCCAAAGGCCCACCAAACGCTCCAGCGCGGATGAGCGAGAAGCCGAAAACACCCTACCTGGGGGGGGGGGGTGTCGCCGACCTCCCAGCTGAGGCCAGCGGAGGAAATCAATCCTTCCTCCTCAGGACGAGCCAACGCCGCCCTTAAAGACCCCAGCCCCTCCAGTCCCACCACCGTCGTCCACGGGACCCCGAGCCTGACCGACCCCCGCCCGCCAAGCGCTCGACCGGCTGCAGCCTCGAAGAGCGTCCCCGGCCGGCCTCATTCTCCACCCGCTGCACCGGACTCGACAGTCTCGCGTCACGCTCTGCGCGGACGGGCCGCGGGTTTGACAGCCGCCGCTGCTTCCGTATCGAGACACGGTCCACGGACCGCCGCCCGCTCGCAGCGACCCGCCGGGCGTGGAGGAGGAAAGAAAGCAGGCGGCCGTTGACAGCGGTAGCCTCGGCCGCAGCGCCAGGCCCGACGACACGGTCGCCCAAGGCGGCCAGGCAGGCCGCTCGCCGCAGCCTCGCCTCTCCACAGACCCAGGACAGGCTGCCCGCCATGCTCCCCGGGGCCTGTCAAGAGGCGTTCCTCGCCGCCCCGGCTTCCCCAACGCGGCCTAACGTCGTTTTCAATGTTTATTTTGTTATTATTTTTTACCTCAGAGCTGCCGCGGAGCTCTCTCCTCCCGGCCGCCATTATCGGGCTCCCCACCCCCTCCCCCTCTCTCTCTTTACTTCTCCCGGGCTCCCTGACACACCCCCTTCTGGGCCCGTCGCGCGCACCCCGAGGGGCGGTCCCGCGCTCCGGGAAGTCAGCCCGCTCGCTCCGCTCCGCTTCTCTGATTGGTTCCTAGGGAGAGGCGGGCCTTCGGCGTCCATTTCGCGAGTTGGGGAGGGGAGGGGAGGGGGGAGCGCGCGGGCGGCCGGGCGGGAGCGCGCGCCCTTTCTGATTGGCTGCCCACCGCTCGCTCGCTCTCCCTCCTTCTCCCTCTCTCTCAGCGCGAGCGCTTATATATTAGGCTCGCGCGCTCGCCCGGGACCCTTGCAGAATGATTTTTTTTGTTGCATGCTGCTTCTTTTATTTTTTATTTTTTTGCCGTATTCGGTCGTTTTTGCATGCACGGAATATTGCGTTGCGGGCACTTCAAACGCGGCGGTGCAGTTCTCTGCTGCCATTGCAGAGGCTCCCTGGATCGGGACCAAAAAACCCCCCCACAAAAAAACCGCATTGGCTGGAGAAGGCGCATCGTTGGGAATGGAGCAAGAGTCGGCTGCGCCTGGGCATCTCGAGGGCGATTCCCCCGGACGATGCCCGACGGATTTTTCCGGGGAGGTTTGGGTCGATGACGGCTTATTCCAGCGGCTTTCCATCGCTCACGCAGCCTCCCTCTCTCCCGGGAGCTGAGGACCGTCTTGGGTGGCTCCTGCGAGGCTTTCCACCTCCTTTTCCCCCCCCAGCCCTTTGAGTGATTTTCCCCCCTGCCTTTGGGGCGCCTACTGTAGTGATCACCTGGAGATCTTCCTGCTGGATCTGTTTGTGCATCTCTCACCTTGGTTTTCCTTCCTCTTCATTTGGTGCATATTTAGTGCTTAAAACAATTTAGCTGATTTAACTTAAAAGGAGGCGAGGGAGAAAAATCCGGTTTTCATCATAAATAGTCAATTATTATTTTCTTGTATTATTTTCTTTCATTTTTGGGTGGCTGGCTTTTTTCGCCAAACCAGTCCATGGAGATGCTTTCTTTGTATGCTGCAGGGACATGAAGGTTGAAATCTGATGGGTGAGATTTTATCCACACTTCTCTTCTGCAGCTGGAAAATGCAGCTGTTTGTATTTTATCTGAAAGGAACACTGCTTCTCATTTTTCCGTAACTGCTTGAGAAGAGACCTTTTATCTCTGAGGAATCTGCACAAGTGTAATGCTTTGAAGAGTGAATGCACCACATCTATGATGTGAGCTATAGGGAGTGGTTACACATTTGCAGGACCGTACGTACATTTTCCTCAGAGAATCTGATTTTTTCCCCCCTTTTGTGCCTTCCTCCTTCCGAAAGGTGTCCAGATTTTCTCAGCTTTATTTTCCCCACAGTCCTGCCTTGTAATGTTTTAACAAGCCTGTAGAGGGCTGAGAAATCCGAAGCCCCTTCCTCTTTCTGCATTTATTTAATAATCAAATGTATGGATTTATTTATCAAATTTATATAGTTGCCTATCTATTGGAGGCAACTCTGGGTGACAACGTAACAAATGGGGAAAAACCCTATATAAAAACAGAGGTAAAAATATAAAAATAACATTAACAATATATATTATAAAACAGATATATTTATTAATACCCTGTTTCCCCAAAAATAAGACATCCCCTGATAATAAGCCCAGTTGGGCTTTTGAGCGCTTGCGTTAAAATAAGCCTCCCTCCGAAAATAAGCCCTCCCTGAAAATATTTAAACACAGAGCTGGAAATAAGGTAAGAGGGCAAGAGGAGCCCCATCTTGCTCCACGCACCCCAAAATAAGACCTCCCTGAAAATAAGGCCAAGTGCTTATTTCAGGGTTCAAAAAATATAAGACAGTCTTATTTTCGGGGAAACATGGTATTGGTAAATGTTAATATTATTTAGATTAATCTGGATCTGCCCACATTAAGAGTTTTTGATATCTGCCACCATGGATTTAGGGAGATAGCCTTGGAAGTTAGAGGGTGATATGTCAGATGCCCCCTCTTAAGTTCAGAGCTCTGCAAACATACTGAAATATGCATTATAGAATTTCTCAGGAGCAAACACATTGTGAACATGATGAGCATTGTACTCACACATACTGTAGGGATTGTACTAGGTTGAGAAAGTGGTTCCTGCCATAAAATTGGAGGATGCAACTCATACCTTTTTTTCCTGCAATTTTTACCACTTCTCAAGATTTGCATGGCTGTCTAGCATTTAGACCAGGAACATTTACCAGGGTATGGAATATTCAAATTGCAATAGAACTATTACGGTAAGTACCTAGAGAAATAAATTTCAGGCAAAATTTATTTTTCTGATGCAACTATAGAAGTAAAATAAGGGAGCAGGAAAAGTGGCCCTCAGGGAACTGAGTTCAAGTTTAATCATTTGTATTTTCAAATCTGCCTTGGAAAAGAAATCCTAGAATCCCAAGATAGAATTGCAGAAATGATGGGTTCACTGTTGCTTCAAACACATTTTCAAAATGTGTTACATAAAACTGAATAAATGCTGAATAAAGAGATGTTGATGTTATCTTGTGGTTACTGTTTTGTCCGGAAAAGTACTGTTCAGCCTTTTTGATAAAGAGTTATTTCTCCAATTCCATTAAAAACTGGGAGATGATTGCTATTGAGAGAGAACAGAAGAAAGAGCAGGAATTTGGATTTATCATCTCTGCCATAAATTACATTTAAGCATATTTGTAAATACATAACTATATAAATTTTTTAACCCAAGTTCTCTGCAGCGACAGATAGTCCTCAAGTTACGACCACAATTGAGCCCCAAATTTATGTTGCTAAATGAAACGTTAAGTGAATGTTGCCCCTTTTTGCGACTTTCCTTGCCACACAGCTGTTAAGTGGATCATTGCATTTGTTAAGTTAGTAGCATGATTGTTAAATGAATCTGGCTTCCCCATTGACTTAGCTTGTCAGAAGGTTGCAAAAGGTGATTGCATGACCCCGGGACACTGTGGCCATCATAAATGCATGCCAGTTGCCAAGCATCTGAATATTTGATCATGTGAGCAAGGGGATGCTGCCACAGTCGTGAAGTGTGAAAAATGGTCATAACTCTTTCAGTGCTTTTGTAACTTTGAACAGTCACTAAATGAACTGTTGTTAAGTTGAGGACTACCTGTATTTAATTAGATTGTACCAGTGGTGAAATGTAAAATTCGTTACTACCGGTTCTGTGGGCGTGGCTGGGGAAGGATACTGCAAAATCTCCACTCCCACCCCACTCCAGGGGAAGAATACTGCAAAATCCCCATTCCCTCCTCACTCCTGGGGGAAGGACATTGCAAAATCTCCATTCCCACCCCACTCTGGGGCCAGCCAGAGGTGGTATTTGCCGGTTCTCCGAACTGCTCAAAATTTCTGTTACCGGTTCTCCAGAACCTCTCAGAACCTGCTGGATTTCATCCCTGTTCTGAAGGCAAGCCGTTCCACGGATTAATTGTTCTCACTGTTAGGAAATTTCTTAGTTCTAGGTTGCTTCTCTCCTTGATTGGTTTCCATCCATTGTTTTGTTCTGCTTTCAGGTACTACAGAACCGGTAGTAAAAAAATTTGGATTTCACCATTGCTTCAGAAGTTGTGGTTGCTCCATCACTGGAGGCTTTTATGGACATCGAATGGCATAGGGTCTCCTGTTTGAGCAAGGGGTTGGACTAGAAGACCTCCAAGGTCCCTTCCAATGCTGTTATTCTGTTATTTCTGTTAAAATTAGGCTGTTTCAGAATATCTGTCGGAAGAGGGCGCCTTAGAGCTTCAAAAGGAGCTTAAGTTCATATCTACCACAATAGAGAAAAGACAGAGGAATCCTTTGGTTTAATATTGGTACCAACACTTCCAGTCCTATTACATCCCTGCCTGATCCATTTCTACATGGTAATGCTCAGTTTCCGAGGCTTTGTAATGAATATGCGATCAACATCTTTATTTGACGGGAAGGACATAACATGAAGGGAGACCTCAGCTTGGTTGTGAGGTCCAGTATGAGTTTTGCAAAATGAGAAAAAGGCACAGAAGGAAAGTGTTTGCCACTCTGCAGGAAAAGATGTAAAAGGGGGCGATAAAATGAAATAAAGGAACTCCTCCATAATGAAAAACTGCAATATTGGGCTTTCTAATTTAGATTAAAGATGGGTAAGAGGAGCTACAGTTGAACTAGACAATAATGCAGGTAACACATATATATTCATATTTCCTATACTTCTTACATTATTAAGGCTCAGCTGTTCATTATATCAGTTTGACAATCTTTATCGCCTGGGGCCACCACATTTAAGAGAACAGCACAATAACAGAGTTGGAAGGGACCTTGGAGGACATCTAGTCCAACCCCTGCTCAAGTGTGAGTCCCTATATACCATGTTTATATATATCATGTTATATTTGGCAGGAGACTGCAAGGGTCACAATAGGTAAGAAAACGTGCGAAGTGGGTGGAATTTAATTTGCTAGAGTTTGGAAAAGTTGGAGGAATTCTTCATTTTTTAAACTCTGAGCAATCTATTGTAGAAATTGACCATAATTTGAGAGGGTTTTTTTTTTCTTTGAATCTCTGTGGAAATGCATTCAGTAACCATAGTCAGCCCAGTTCAATCTTAGGTGAATTTTACAGGAGACAGGAAAGAGACAGAAATGCCGATTGTCCAAGAATCAAAATAAAATTCTTTTAAGGGAGCAGGATTCTCTAGTGGGGCAGATTTGCTGAAGCAGAGAGAAAGGTTTTGCAAAGTGCCCCTTTTTAAATGGGCCTGTTTTGTGGGGGTGTCTCTGGAAATCAAGGGAATTACAGGATAATGCAGGGGTTTTGCAACCTTAGCAACTTTAAGAGGTGTGGACCAGGGGTGAGTTCCACTTATCTTTACTAGTGGTTTGCAGCAGGAGCGTGCTCGCTTCACTTGTGTGTGTGTGCCCTTTTGCACATGCGCAAAAGCTTCTGCACATGTGCAGATCACCCATGATGACGGCATGGCGGGTGGACGGAGCCTCCCGCCGGTTTTGCTACCAGTTCTATAGGACTGGACCGGACTGGAAGCAACCTATCACTGGTGTGGAGTTCAGCTCCCAGAATTCCTCAGCCAGGAAGCTAGCCGAGGAATTCTGGGAGCCTAACTCCATACCTCTCAAAAGTTGTCAAACTTGAGAAATGCAGGGAGTCTACAGAATTGGTTGGGTGAGTTTGGATAAGACCCCCAACCAGTCTCCACAACTTAATGGTGAAAATAAAATTAAGGCAGATTTCCTATCTTGCAAGTCCCTTCAACCTTTTAAAAGAAAACATTGGCTCTAAATGAACCCACATTCATAGCCCCTTTTCAATCCCGTTCATTAAGAATATTCAAATCCTTCTGGGTAGTCATTTGACACCCATGGCCAAAGGTCTTTTTATAGCTTGAGTGCTGTCTTACCAGCTTGCATAACAGGTGGTAGTCCACTTTTCCAAGTAGCAAAGCTTGTTGATTTCTGGCCTTCATTGTGCAGCTTTTAAAGGGCCAGGCTCTGAGAAAGGAACTCTAGCCTAGAGCACCTATCAAATCAAACCATAGAGATGGGAGCAGTAATCTAATATAAGTCCTCCTGCCTAGTGAACTTCCTGCCATGTTTGAAAGATATAGCAATGTGTTGCTCTTTGCTTTTATCTTGCATATCGTGAGTGGTGGGTTGGCCCTGGTTCGGACTGGTTCGCAATGGGATCGTGCAGTTCGCTGATGACGACATCCGGAGCGGTGGGCGGGGCCTCCTGACGGTACCATCAGGAGGCCCCGCCCACCGCTCCGGATGTCGTCATCAGCGAACTGCACGATCCCATTGCGAACCGGTAGTAAAGGTAAGTAGAACCCACCCCTGCATATCATGCGCCGATTGTAAAATTCAAACAGAACAAACCATATACCACTATTTTTGCAAAACCTCATAGCTCATTTGCTAAAACGGTGAACAATAGCAGCACGTGTATTGCAAATACTTCATAGAGTAAGGGATATGCAGATGGATCACTTAAGAATGATTTGGAGGGAGATCTACCTTCATGGAGCATCCAAGAGAGATCTCAAGGGGGAGATAACTCCAGGGAGATTTAAAATAGCCAACCAAACAGTTGCTATGACAGGAGATTTAACTTGCTTAATAAAATATAGGTGTTCAAGGAAGCTCAAGGTATTTACTCAGAGTTAAGTCTGGTGTGTAAAGCAGGGATGGGTTCTACTTACCTTTACTACTGGTTCGCATCATGCCCGCCCGCGCTCTCTTCTGCACTGCGCAGATCAACTTTGATGATGTCGGGGTCAGTGGGCGGAGTCTCCCACCGGTTTTACTACCAGTTCTATAGAACCGGTCCAAATCGGGGGCAACCCACCACTGGTCTGAAGACCAGAGTTCCTATTCCTTGTATTATTTAAATATTATAATTGTGTGCAGTAGCTTGTATTACATAATCTTAAACATCACCTCCTAGAATGAAATGGTACATATTCCCAAATAATATGCTTGGCTATTTAAGACACTCCCTTCTTGAAAACATTAAACTGGTGTTTTTTTAAGTGTATCACTGGACTGAATGTCTGGTTAAGTTGGCACTGCTCTGATATATATTGCTCAACTCTTCATGGAAAATGAACCTCAAAAGGCTCCAAGAAATTACAACATGATTACCTGGAATAAAAGCAATACTTGTGTTTGTGTATGAGGACAAGAGCGTGCTTGTGATTGAGGTGTTAAAGTGGATCATAAAGAATCAGCTTCTAGTCTCAACTTGATCATACAAGTCTTTATAACTCATAAGGCCTTTGATAATCCTGGCCCTACACAGAGCAAATGTAAGAAAAATAACAGGATTTGAAATGATCAGTACATTGATAAGTACTCATTCAAGGCAATTAAACGAACCTGATAACACCAAGAGCTGTTTCAATATTTTAAATCACACGTTCATTGTTCTGCTTATTGATTTCTATTGATAAAAACAAATTACAGAAGAATGAAGAAGAATATGAGACAAAAATAATGCTTCTCCTCCCAGACCCAGCTAGTCAGTATCTCTTGATCCAATCTCCTTCATCAGATTATTGCTGAGAGAATAAAATCTGAGGCATTTCCCACCATCCTCTTGGTCCAAGAGGAAATTCAGGATAGAAATTAATTAACACCAAAATGTATCCCCTGCCTGACCATTATAGTCATTAGGTCATGATAGTTGTAAAGTGGGTCGCCTACATGTTTGGTCCAATTTTATGACCTTTGCAGCCATCATTAAGTGAATGCCACAGTTATTAAGCAAACCATTTATTCGCTATGGATTAGTTTGGGTGAAAACCAGAATGAACGGTGGTTTTCAGCAAAAATGTCATAAAACATTGTCACATGACCGTAGGATGCTGGAAGTAGTTGTTGATAGGGCTTGACTCCATTGGAATTTCAGAAGCGGGTCCTAAGTACTCTGGGGAGGTTGGTCAGAACGTGCCAAATGGTGACTAAGTGATTGGTCATAAATTGAGGACTGTCTGTACACTGCCCACTCTGGGAGATTACAGTCATCTTCTAATGACCCCATAATCCCTTGCGGGGTAGAGTCTGGGCAACTGAGTGAAGCTGAGTGTTTACTGGACGGATGCCCTTCCTGTCGCCAATGCTGAGTTTTTTCAGCAGATATTTATTTATATTTATTTATAATCAGACTTATACGCTGCCCTTCTCCATGAGGACTCAGGGCGGCTCACAACAATAAAACCAGTCCAAATTAAAATTCAAACACTAAAAACTAAAATTCCCATTAAAGCCCTATTCAGTCCAGGCCAGCCTGGCAAAATAACTATGTTTTAAGGTCACAGTGGAAGGAGCGAAGTTTGGGGGCTACCCGGAGCTCCAAGGGGAGTTGATTCCAGAGGGTAGGTGCACCCACAGAGAAGGCTCGCTCCCTAGGGGCCATCAGCCGACATTGCCTGGCCGATGGGACCGCAAGCAGGCCCTCTCTATGTGAGCGCACCAGGCAATGGGGAGATGCTGCTAGCCGCAGGAGCTCCGCCAAATACCCCATGTAGGGCTTTATAGGTGATCACCAACACTTTGAACCTCTCCCAGAGGGCAACCGGTAGCCAATGCAGGTCATGCAGGAGGGGTGTGACATGGGAGCATCGGGACACTCCCATCACTACCTGCGCAGCCGCATTCTGCACCAACTGGAGTCTCCAAGTGGTTTTCAAGGGTAGCCCCATGTAGAGAGCGTTGCAATAGTCGATCCAGGAGGTGATATATTCTGTGTGCCAAGAGAGAGAAATATCCGCCTCTACCTAGGATCGAACTCACAGCCTCCTGAATGTGAGGCGAGAGCGCCATCTCTAGGCCACCGCACCACTCCCTCTCTAGGAGATTACAATAATAGAACAAAATAAAACTAACCCCAATGCAATATCAAACCCCCATGAAAATGTTTGTAACCCATCATGGCAAAACAAAAAACTATATAGATAACTCAGCTGTATCGTCTACATCAGAAGGTGCTAATGGGAACAACGTGACATTAATAGGCTTATAAAACGGCGATCAGGATGTGGATTTCCTGAAACTCAAGGGCAGGATGTTCCAAAGAATGTGGTGTGTGTGTGTATGTGTGTGCATGTGTGTGTCTGATCTTGCTTCATCTCACATAGGCTGGGAACCCTGAGCAACTATCTACAAAATGACTTTACCTCCTGCAGTTACATGAGGACTGAGCTATGTGGAGATTTGTAAATCAAAATCAACAGTATGACTTATGGGAGCATTGACCACAGCAAACCCAACAAATGGTGCTAAATCTCCTCCTGTCCATTGGAAGCCTGGTGACTGCATTTTGATCCAACTGTAGTTCCCAGTCATTTTCAAAGGCAGCTGCGTGTGAACAGTAGGCTATACATGCCATGATTGCGGTGTGTTGTAAAAAAATAAAATAAATGAGGAGTCCTGCAATCTGGTCCATCAGCCAGAGCATATTCCCAGTCAGCCACAGTCTCCACCGCCATCTTGAGAAAGAGCTGTGAATCTAGGAGGATCCATGACCCCCTCACAGATCTGCTCCTTCAGAGAAATACAACTCAGTCCTGAGCCAAGCTTAGAACGGGAACTAAGCCAGATCTATCATCTACGAACAACAGCTGAATCTTGCTGGGATTTAATTTAAGCCTGTTTTGATCCACCCAGTACCTCATGGCCTCCAGAGACCAGGTCATAACCTCCATAGCATCTCTCTAGGCTGGCCTGCGGTGGTGATGTACAACTGAGTATCATCACCATTCTGATTATATCTGATCCCAAACCAACATTTAACCCCTCCGGGTAGTATCACACGGATATTGACTAGCAAGGGGGAGACCCAAGCCCTGTAGGGCCCCACATCGGATAACAATGTCTCTGACTGGAACCAACTACTCAGTAAAGGGGTGTGGAACTATTATAATGTGGTACTTCTGATTTTCAACCTACTCAGAAGAAGGATACCATGACTGATGGTATGCAAAGCTACCAAGAAAGCTGATAGGATTATTGTGGACCTTCCTTGGAGGCTATTAATGTAGGGCAGCCACCATACTGACTGTTTCCATCTCACATGCAGTTTTGAATTTGTATAGGGATTTGAAAAACCCGTTTCCTCAGAATTCTCTGTACAATTACCATCTCCAAAATCTTACTTCCAGGACGAAAGAGTAAAAAGTAGGCAGAAGCCATCCCAAAATGTTTAGACTGGGGGGCAGTCTCTTCTGAAGCAGAGATATCACTGCATCCTGGAAAGCAGATGGTTCCTTTCCTTCTCCCAAATCCTAGTACCTACTCTCCCAAATCCTAGTACCTACACTCCACCTAGCCAGTGGGACTACTGTGTCCACTGTGAGTGACATCACCAGGGGTGGGCCCCTGGGGGTACATCAGTATTCGAGCGATCCTCTAGCCAAGGATCGCTGTCGTTTGGCAAACCCCCAAATGCCACCCATGGCTGGCCCTGCCCACACCACACCACCCCTCCCATGAGTCTCCACGCGGCAATTCATCATTCCAGATAAGTGCAAGGGCCGCGCAGAGGGTCTGGGAGGGCAAAAAAACAGGCCTAGGAAGTTCCAGAAGTCCAGAAATGGCCCTGTTTCCAGCCTCTGGAGGGCCTCTGGACCCTAGGGGAAGCAATTTTCGCCCTCCCGGAGGCTCAAGGAAAGCCTCCAGAGTCTGGGGAGGGCGAAAAATGCCACCCCCTGTGGTACAGGTGGCCGACTAGGCCATGGCAGATGTCACACCACAGAGACATCTCATCCTTTATCTCTACAAGCAAAATAGAATCCCAGATCTCCTCAGAAAATCAACTCTAAGCAAGACGCTGCCCAAATGATATCTAAAATCAGCATGAATGTGAGCAATTTTATCTGAAAAAAGTCCCATAAATACGTCACAGCTTCCAGAAACATCTTCTCAGCTGTCATTTCCTCAAAAAGGTGTGGATAGTCTTGAATAGGGCTGCTGGAAGATAATCTGTAGACACAAAAGGAATGAAGAAATAGATAAACAGCAAACATCTGTTTCAGGAGGAGACAGCTAGTTGGAAAAGCTGGTGGAAACTCAGCAGTTATGGAATTCTTCATACAAAGGGGCATAGGAAGATATGGAACTCTGGATGGGCCAAGAAGCCAGTTCTGACTGCTGGGCTTTTAAGCATTCTCTCGGCGAGGTCACAGATGACAGACAACGACGGCTGGCCAAGGAAAAGCAATTCCGATATGATGTTTCTAGAAGATAAAACTTGTTAGTAAACAGGAAGCACGAGCCAAATCCATGTGGAGTAACTTGTTCAATCTATTTGGGAAAGTGCCAATTGGGAGACATCTAACATCTGGGTGTTACTGGATTGCATCTCCTGTGCCAAAGGCTCACCAATAGGATCGAGCATTTTCTGTTTTCTCATTACACAGACCTCTTTCTGTCCATCCGCAATCCTGGGTATCAATGTGGGGTATCAGTTACAAGGTTAATGACCCCGTATTAGTCTTAACATGAGGACCTGAAACAAACTATCACAACATAAAGTTTTCCAGCGAATCATGTTTGCTTAGGAGCCGTGGTGGCGCAGTGGTTAGAATGCAGTATTGCAGGCTAATTCTGCCGACTGCCAGCAGTTCAATCCTGACAGGCTCAAAATTGACTCATCCTTCTATCCTTCCAAGGTCTGTAAAATGAGGACTGAATGAGGATTGCTGGAGGCAATATGCTGGCTTTCTTTTTTTTTTAATTAAATTTATTTATTTAAATCAATACATCAAAAAAAAGAAATAGTCAAACAAATGATCACGACAGGAACTTTACATGATATTTACACTTTCTACGGTATGTAAGCTTCAGTCAGATTTAACATATATTAAACATAATCCTGGTTATACTTGACTTTTTGGGCGTCTGTTGTTCAACCAAACGTACCATTTGTCCCAACATTGGAAATATACGGAGTCCTTTTGATCTCTCAATGCTTTAGTCAGTCTGTCGGCTTCCGCATAATCCAAAATTTTCTCCAAAATCAAATCTTCAGCCGGCAGGTCTTTCCCCTTCCAATGTTGGGTGAAACATATTCTTGCTGACGTAGTGATAAATACACACAGACACCATATATTTGTGCCTATGTTGTCTGGCCTAATGTTCAGTAGATAGTACTCTGGTTTCAGAATTAAGTTATAACCTGTAATTTCCATGATCCATGACTATATGATTTTCCAGAATTCAGTCGTCCTGGAACAGGTCCACCACATGTGGAAATAAGTGCCAATCTCCCCACACTTCCAACAGTTTGGTGAGAGATTTGAATACATTTTGGAAAGAAGAGCAGATGGGAGGTGCCATCTATACAGCATCTTGTACACATTTTCTTTGTATGATGTTGCCCACAGGAATTTCATATGTTTAAGCCAGATTTCTTCCCATTTTGTCATATCAATATGCTGACTTTCTAAACCACTTAGAGAGGGCTATAAAGCACTATGAAGAGATATGTAGGTATTATTGCTATTTCTTCCAGGGAATTTCCTTCCCTGTTCTGGCACTGAAGAGCGAAAATGTTCAGTTGTTCCCCTCCCTAGTCCAAAGATACCCTCTTCCCATTTTGAAAAATTTAGCATTCTTTTGACTATGCTGCACTATTTTCAAGCAATCAGGGGTGGGTTCTACTTACCTTTACTACCAGTTTGCAACGGGAGTGTGCACGCATGCAAGCTTCACTCGTGTACACTTCTGCACATGTGCAGATCACCCATGATGATGTTGTGGCAGGTGGGTGGAGCCTTCCGCCAGTTTTACTACCGGTTCTATAGAACCGGACCGAACCAGGAGCAACCCAACACTGCCAGGAATAGAATGATCCCCTCAAACAGCATTCAAAAATGAAACAGAAATGTGCACAGAAATGCTTTATATTTGCTTGTAGAATTCTTTATTGGCCAAGTGTGATTGGATACACAAGGAATTTGTCTTTGGTGCATATGCTCTCATGTACATAAGGAGAATAAAATACATTCATCAAGAATAAAAAGATACAACACTTAGTGATAGTCAAGGTTACTAATAAGCTATCAAGTCGTACCAGGAAACAAATAAAAACAATATAAATTGAAAGATACAAGCAACGTGGTTATAGTAATAAGTGGAAAGAGATAGATACTAGTAAGGAAGAGAAGAATAATAGTAATACAGTCGTAGTAAATTATTTGACAGTATTCAATTTTGGCATAGAGATCTGGATTTCTTTATTTATTTGTAAAATTTATAGGCCGCCCATCTTACCCTCAAGATAACTCTGGGCGGCTTACTCCAATTTACAGGTAGTCCTTGACTTATGACAACAGTTGGGACCAGAATTTTCACTGCTAAGCCAGGCAGTTGCTAAGTGGAATGCAACTAATTTTACGACCTTCCTTGCCACAGTTGTTAAGCAAATCACTGCAGTCATTAAGTGAATTCAGCTTCTCCCATTGACTATGTCTGTTGGAAGCTCACAGGGAAGATCCCAAATGGTGATCATGTGACCCTGGGATGCTGCAACATGCTGGTTGGTTCCCAAGTACCTGGATTTTGATCAAGTGATTATCAGGATGCTGTGATGATCATAACTGCAAGGACCATTTGCTTCAGTGCCGTAACTTTGTATGTTCACTAAATGAATGATTGTAAGTTGAGGACTGTTTGTATACTGTACTGCAATATATCTCAGCATTGGAGGAAAGATGGCGGCCAGCCAGAATATAGTCAACCTGTTGTTGTTAGTTGCAAAATCATGTCCGACCCACTCGCGACCCCATGAACAACGTTCCTCCAGGCCTTCCTGTCCTCTACCATCCTCTGGATTTAAGCTCATGCCTGCTGCTTCAGTGACTCCATCCAGCCACCTTGTTCTCTGTCGTCCCCTTCTTCTTTTGCCCTCAATCATTCACTGGATCTTCTCCAGTGAGTCCTTCCTTCTCATTAGGTGGCCAAAGTATTTGAGTTTCATCTTCAGGATCTGGCCTTCTAAAGAGCCGTCAGGGTTGATCTCCTCTAGGACTGACCGGTTGGATCGCCTTGCAGTCCAAGAGACTCGCAGGAGCCTTCTCCAGCACCAGAGTTCAAAGGCCTCAATTCTGGCGCTCAGCCTTCCTTATGGTCCAACTTTCACAGCCATCCATTGCAACTGGGAAAACCATAGCCTTGACTATACGCACTTTTCTTGGCAGGGGATGTTTCTGCTTTTTTGTCTAGATTTGCCATAGCTTTCCTCCCCAGAAGCAATTGTCTTTTAATTTCTTGGCTGCAGTCCCCATCTGCAGTGATCTTGGAGCCCAGGAAAATAAAATCTGTCCAATCCAACCAATGCCTGGTTGGTTCAAGAAATGGTGGTGGATCAAACTCTAGATTAGTAAGATCTTGTGTGCACCTAATCAAAGCAAGGACATGAGTTTCATCTTCAGGATCTGGCCTTCTAAAGAGCAGTCAGGGTTGATCTCCTCTAGGGCTGACCTAGGTTTGATCGCCTTGCAGTCCAAGGGACTCGCAGGAGTCAATCTACTTCATGCTAAATTCTGATTCAACACTGACTTCAGTTCTACTTTCTTGGGAGGTTTTTTTTTTTTTTAGCTTTAAGTAGAACAGAAATGTGCAATCTCAGCTCCCAAGGCCAGATACCCTCCCCAGATACCTGGTGGTGGTTTCTAAAATGTAATCTGATGTCAGCAAAAGTGAATATTAAAGATACGGCTGGAGACGCATGGCAATTAAATGTAAACAAGATGGAAACAAATTGACCGATTTTGGGAGTAGGGCTTCCAGGATGTTTCTCCAAATTGAAGTGTAGTCCAGGGTAGCACTTTTCAGAAGTGGAAAACCTGTTTGTGACCATAAGGCTACCACATTGCTATCTCTGATTAAAAATAAAAGAATATTGTCCTCCCGCTTTCTAGAGCAGGGCTCTTCAACCTTGGCAATTTGAAGACTTGTGGACTTCAACTAGGAGTTGAAGTCCACAAGTCTTCAAGTTGCCAAGGTTGGAGACCCCTGTCCTAGAGTACTACTGAGTTTACAAATATAGGCAGTTTCAACCAGCCAACAATTTTTAAAAATTGCTTTGAAAATAATTGCAAATTGCAATTTTTTTAAAAAAAAATTATTGCAAATCCCTGGCTAGTTGATAGGAGCTTTCCATACTAGTTTCATTTGATTTGGTTTATTTAACTCCGGTCTTCTCTCTATCCATAAATATGCTTTGCGCTCAGCCTAAATTTATTAATGATAAACTCAGTTCAGTTGGTTATTTCTTACAGTACAGCAACCTTCCTACTCAGACAGGAAAAACAGCAGCTGTCGCTATGTCGAACGAGGCATTTTAGTTCATTTCAAGTGCCATTTGTTTACTTTGGTAAATGGCATTGGTTCACACCATTGTATCTTGACTGATTTTGATCTGCAGGGTTGATTAAATATTATCAGCCTGCAATTTTAAATGTATTTAAGCGTGGAGAAGCATTTTGCTCTAGCTGGGGCAAGCACATTGCTGTCATCAATGTGGACAGGCTAAGAGTATCTAATATGTTGTAGCTTATGCAAAACTGATGTTTTGGAAATCTTACACATAGCCTTGTAGTTTTAATACATTAGTACATTTTCTCACAGGGAGGATTTCTACCGTATGTCATTAGGAAACAGAAACTGTCCACATCCCAAGGCTAGTAAGAACACAGCCAAATTTCCTGGTACAATGGGTAGTTATTCCAAAAAGATTGAAGGTATTAAAGTGTCTCTGTTTCTTCCATTATTCCACTATATCTTGTCTGAATATGTACTGTATCAATATTATAAATGTCAGAGCCCTGTTTGTGGGGTAATTGTGTTCTTTTGCCAGCTGTTTGTGGTCTGTGGATTAGAAAACATTATGTTCTTTTTAAAAATCCTAAACATTCATATCATTAATCAAATGTATCCAGTTATTAACACGCCAGGGAATGAGTTCAATGGAGACAATTCACAGTATATATGCATTAGATTAGTATTTCTCAACCTTCAAGTCCCGGATTTCTCAGAATTCTCCCAGAATTAAACCCTCAGAACGGCTGGCTAAGGGATTCTTAGGAGCTGAAGTCCACACATTTTAAAGTTGCCAAGTTTGGGAAACATTGCAATAGATTGTTGGGTAAGGCTGCAACGTGCAACAGTGAAAGCTGTGCGTTGGACAAAGCAGATTTGCACATCATGTGAATTTGTGGTTCATTTAATCATGGCTGATTACAACTGGCTTCACACAAAATCTAAGCCATAAACTCTAGCTCATAAATCATAGTAATTGCATTTGCATAAAACACCAAGCCCAAATTAAAATAACCATATAATCATATTATGGTTTAGGGTAATGCATAATCATTGACTTGGAGCTATGCACTGTAGCTCAGCACATGCATGTGTTTGTCCTGAAAAAAAAAAGTTTCTTTGGACTGTTTTTAAATAAATTCAGATGTAGAAGCTAACTTTAGGGTGCCATCACAAGCTCTTTCCAATCTGCCTATTGCAACATTAGGAAAACCACCATGTATTCCCAGGGAATAGAATAGAATTATTTTACTTATATACCGCCCTTCTCCCGAAGGACTCAGGGTGGTGTACAGCCGATTTAAAAACATAAATATTCAAATATCATAGTTAAAATTAATTAAAATCATTAAATAGTTTGGCCAAATTTTAAAACCCCCAAATTTAAAATCATTCAATTAGACAGCCCCGCCTGTCGGAACAGTAGGGTTTTAAGGGCACAGTGGAAGACCTGGAGATCAGAGATTGTATGTATGTCCGGGGGCAATTCGTTCCAAAGGGTAGGAGCTCCAACAGAGAAGGCTCTCCTCCTGGGTGCTGCCAGCCAACATAACTTGGCCGACGGCACCCTGAGGAGTCCCTCTCTGTGGGAGCGAATTGGTCAGTGGGAGGCTATCGGCGGCAGAAGGTGGTCCCGAAGACCACTGGGAGCCAGTGCAGCTCGTGCAGGAGAGGAGAATACCACAAGCTTTTCCTAATATTTTCTTCTGCAAAATGAGTGTGCAATAACCATGTTAAATCAATAAAAGCAGATAGCATAAATCATGGACAGGTGATTACTTTATCTGTCCATGATTTAGTGTTTGGGATCAATCTATAACCAGAACCTTGACCTGTGTCACAGCAGGCAAAGGGTGGTGTGCAGCATTACCCAGAAGAAAGGTAAGCAAAAGGTACAGATCTCACTTTTCCTGGCCAGATATGTGAGAGTTAGATCAACACCTCTCCAACCAACAGCTGAGACTCTCTCAGGCCTCTTTGATCAAGGGTTGCTCAGCTGTTTTGAAAATTGTCCTTACTGTATACCAATATCTCTAGTAATTTTGAGGTCCTTCCTCCCTTTCTTCCTTCCTTCCTTCCTTCCTTCCTTCCTTCCTTCCTTCCTTCCTTCCTTCACTTCCTTTTCAGAGAAAAATTATCCTGGGCAGTCATCCCCAACTGTCCACCTGTATCTGATTGTGTCTTCCAAAAGTATTACACAGGCATCTGCAGGGGACTCAGAAAAAGTCAAACTCATGATTGTGAACATGCCGTCAATAAATTCCCCTAAGTAGTTTTCAGCTGCTTTTTAGTGGCAACCTTAATTTGAAAAGTGAATTAATTACTTTGGGATTAGATAAAACTCTCCCTTGCTAGGTATCTTCAGATAGATATTTGGCCAGCTTCAAGTCAGAGATATTCTACATTTGGAGTTTTCTGTAGTAAACCTCCAGTGATAGTATAATAGCATGACAACACACTCATTTTAAAACTGGGTTTTGGTTTTTGTGTTGGCTGGTGAATTCTGGGATTGGTAAATCCCCACACATCTTCCCAAGTTGCCAAGGTTGAGGAAACACTGATATGGAATGTTCAATTGAATTTCACTCATTATTATTTCTCAGCAGTAGTCTTCTCCTTTGAAAGAGGAAATTCTCTTTGAACCAATTAAATGAGAATTGCCCAAATTGTGTAGAACAGAGGTGTCCAACTCAAGGCCTGGGAGCCGGATCTGGCCCATGGGGTGTTTAGATCTGGCCCGTGGGACTGTCCTGGAAACAGCGAGGGACCGGCCTGCGGTGCCTTTGTCAGCGAAAATGAAGCTTGTGAGGGTTGCGGGTTGCCCTTGCGAGCTGTGTTTTCACTGGCAGAGGGTTGCAAGAGGCAGTCGCAGGAGAAAACCGAGCTCGGGAGCCTGTTTTTGCTGGCAGAGCACTCAGGCCACCACAGGCACCCCTGACATGAGTGATGTTGAACTGGCCATGCCCACCCTGACCATGCCCACCTCAGCCCCTCTGAGGTCAAATACAACGTCAGGGTTCCAAGTAATACCCCCCAATGAATGAAAACTCCTGAGGCTTGAGTTTCCTCAAAGTTCCATTTTATTAGAGATGTCATATTGGCACATCTGGGAAAACCCGAATCTGAAAACTTCCAGGTTTTCCCCACCCAAAGGAAAATTCAAGTCCCTGCCCAACACCCACATGTCTATTACACGGTCCAATCAAAGCATCGTCCCAACTGGAGATGCCTCCCAGTTCCAGCCGTCCAAGTGCAGGGCAAGATGTCCTTGACTTTCTGAGAAAGGAATGTTATTATGACTATATATCATCCATGCTCCATACCACCACCACCCTCCCAGTTTCCCACAGTAGTAAATGTGGCAGGCCTGAAGATCCAATGAAAACGATGGCTTCCAGGCCTGACACAGCCCTGATGCGGCCCTCAAAGAAATCTAGTTTGACACCCCTGGTGTAGAAGAAATTATCAGCATACTCTAAAAAAAAATGAACATCCTTTCTCTCTCTCCTCTTGCAGATTTCCCACAAAGATCACAAAAACTAAATTGCTTGAGAAATGATATGATAAACTGAATGATTGCTGCTTGGTTCCTGGAAATTTGAAACGAACAGTTACTGGTCTTTGAAATAATTATCAGCAGAAGATCGTGAGTTTCTATTCCTGTATTATTTCTTAAGCAAGTTCCTTGCTATGTCAGTTTGTGTCCAACACAGTTTACTTCCAAATACCGGTAGTTATCTACAAAGAACGGCAGTCTTTGTCGTGGAATTGTATCTCCAACAACTCATGCAGCATTGGAAATTCTATTTTCCTTGCAACAGAAATACGTTAGAGGTCACCCCTAAATTCTTTGCAAGGTGTTGTTAACAAAAAAATAAAGAAAAAATCTCAGGTTGACCTTAGGATTGCTTGATCTGCTGAGACATTTTGTAGCTGAAAACTGCAGAAAAGGGAAGTACAGTGTATTTTACATGCAAGATTAGACAATATTGCCACCAAACGTTCCGTGAATTTATAAATTACACTGATTGGGTTCAACACAATATTGAATCAGGCCATTCACCAAAATAGCACCTGCCTTCACACAGAAAATGCTGAATCCGGTTGGTTTAATGCAATTAGATAATATCTATCTATCTATCTATCTATCTATCTATCTATCTATCTATCTATCTATCATCTATCTATCTATCTATCTATCTATCTATCTATCTATCTATCTATCTATCTATCTATCACCTCTCGCCTGGACTACTGCAATGCTCTCTACATGGGGCTCCCCTTGGGGTGCACCCGGAGGCTCCAACTAGTGCAGAATGCGGCCGCGCGGGGGATTATGGGAGCGACGGGACACTCCCATGTGACACCTCTCCTGAGCGAGCTGCATTGGCTACCGGTGGACTTCCGGGTGCGTTTCAAGATGTTGGTGACCACCTTTAAAGCGCTCCATGGCTTAGGACCAGGGTACTTACGGGACCGCCTTCTGCCGCCAATAGCCTCCCACCGGCCAGTGCGTTCCCACAGAGAGGGTCTCCTCAGGGTGCCGTCAGCCAGACAATGCCGGCTGGCGACCCCCAGGGGGAGGGCCTTCTCTGTGGCAGCCCCTACCCTCTGGAACGATCTTCCTCCAAAACTGAGAACAATTGCTGACCTCTGGACTTTTCGTCGGGCCCTGAAAACTCATCTCTTTCAGCTTGCTGGTCTAGCCTGACCCCGCTGAAGTTTTAAGATCTGTATTATAGGGTTGGGTATTTTAAATATTTAATGGTTAATGGTTTTAATTTTTAGCCAAAGTTATATGCTTTTTAAAGAAATTGTTTAACTTTTGTGTACTATTTTTATTTGGCTGTTCACCGCCCTGAGTCCGCAAGGAGAAGGGCGGTATATAAATCTAAACAAATAAATAAATAAATAAATTCAATATACTAGGGAAGCCCAGAAAATGGATAAGAGTGGCCAGATTAAAATGGACAAGTGTAGGAACACTGGATAGGACCCCAGAGTTGAAAAGATGGTTTACACATTATCTTTCTTCTACTTTAATAATGTGGGAGGTCAATGGCAAAATAATCCAGGTAGAGTTCAAGAGTTTGAAGAAATCCAGGTTCTTTTACCTTTGGCCTAGACGGAGCTCTGGCGGTGGGTAAGGTCACCTTCTCATCTTCTACCCTATTGGGATCATCTTATCATGACTTGGGTAGTCACTGGGGAATCCCCATCCTGAGGCCAGCAGCAATTGTAGCGTTCATGGGAGATGAAAGGTGTTGTTGGATCCCTAGAAGAGTGAGGACAAATGAGCAGAGCCAGCTGTCCTCCAAACTTGCTTCTCCAGTTGCTTTCTTACATGACACTGGAATGATCCCCAGGGATGCCAATCTGTTTAACACTAGTCTTGCTGGCATCAAAACCCTCTGAGTCACAGTGCTAAAATTAAGTGGTTCCCCCCAGGCACTTTCTGACTACCAATATTTACAGGTCTCTATGTCAGTCTGGAATAATATAACCTGTTTATCGCTTGAGTTCTCAGATAAACTAGAACATGAAACCCTGGTCAAAGAAGTGGGTTTTCTCTCTTCTTGTTTTAGAGCAGGAATTCTTAATCTGGAGTCAGTGTTTCAATTTTGATTGCTTATTTAGTATCCTATGAGTCTATCACTAAATGTTGTATCTTATGACTCATGATGAATGTATTTATGATGACTATGATCATGATTTATCACTTATATCTTTTATATATACTAACAGCTTATGCACCACAGACAAATCCTTGTGTGTCTAATCACATTTGGCCAATAAAGAATTCTATTCTATTCTATTCTATTCTATTCTATTCTATTCTATTCTATTCTATTCTATTCTATTCTATTCTATTCTATTCTATTCTATTCTATTCTATTCTATTCTACTCTACCCTACCCTACCCTACCCTACCCTACCCTACCCTAACCTATCATGTCAAGGGATCTAGGAACTTGGGTGGGGGAAAATTACAACTTAATTTTCCCTCTAGCAGAAAATCAACTTTTCATTCAAGCATTGACGACCACTCTATGGCTGCTAGACTCCAGAAAAAAAGTTTGCAGTGAGATCAGTAAATCTTACTTTCTAAAATTATTATCTAAAATTATAATGGGGTCATGTTGATCATTTTGACCAAAGCATCAGATTCTGCGGACACCTCCGACATAAGGTGGTTTCTCTCTGGGCTGGTGAAAAGGGCGAAAACAATATTGTGGGGATGCAGCAGGAAAAAAAAATGTTAGGACCTGCACAAGTGGAGTCCAAAATCTCTGCTCTGTGTGTGAGGGGGCAAAATACTTTCAAGTCAACTGAATTTTAAAGATCTTGCTCTCCTCTGCACTCTATTTTTATCACCTCTTCTTGAGCTGATGAAAGGCCTTCTGGCCATGCCCTGATGAGTTTTACAGACAGCAGAGCTGCAGTGAGACAAAATTAGACGGTTTACATTGACTGCACTTGTTGCCCGAGACTGGGAAAGCGGTGCTCGGCAGTGTTTCTTTTATTAACACTTCTGCCTCAGCGACAGCTGGCCGAGCCTGTAGAAGGGGGAAAAAAGCTGTCATTTTTAGAACAATAGAATAACAGAGTTGGAAGGGACCTTGGAGGTCTTCTAGTCCAACCCCCTGCTTAGGCAGGAAACATTACCCCACTTCAGACAAATGGTTATCCAACATCTTTTAAAATACTTCCAGTGTTGGAACATTCACAACTTCTGGAGGCAAATTGTTCCACTGATCAATTGTTCTAACTGTCAGGAAATTTCTCCTTCGTTCTAGGTTGCTTTTCTCCTTGATTAGTTTCCACCCATTGCTTCTTGTTCTACCCTCAGGTGCTTAGGAGAATAGTTTGACTCCTTATTCTTTGTGGCAGCCCCTGAGATATTGGAATACTGCTATCATGTCTCCCCTAGTCCTTCTCTTCATTAAACTAGACATACCCAGTTCCTGCAACCGTTCTTCATATGTTTTAGCCTCCAGTCCCCTAATCATCTTTGTTGCTCTTCTTTGCACACTTTCTAGAGTCTCCACATCTTTCTTACATTGTGGTGAACAAAACTCAAATGCAGTATTCCAAGTTTGGCCTTACCAAGGCCTTACAAAGTGGTATCAACACTTCACATGATCTTGATTCTATCCCTCTGTTTATGCAGCCTAGAACTGCATTAACAGTTCGCCAAAGGTCATCTCATGACTCCGGGAAACTGCCATCGTCATAAATATGAGTCAGTTTCCGAGCAGCTGAATTTTGATCATGTGACCATGGGGATGCTGCAACGGTCTTAAATGCGAAAAATGGTCATAAGTCACTTTTTTCAGTGCCGGAACTTGTAACTTTGAATGGTCAATAAATGAACTGTTGTAAGTTGAGGATTCCCTGTATTATATCACTTTATAAGCTCTTGTTCTTTCTGTCTGAAGGGACCACGACAGCTGCCTTTATGTGGTCGTCCACAAGGAAGAGGCAAGTGATGTCATATGTGTTATCACGCCATTACACAAATGACACAAACTGCATGCAATGCATAATGCCATCATTTGCGTCAACATGGCTCTACCGGATGCCTGTGCTGCTCTATAGCTACAATTTTATTTTATGCAAATCTTAAATTGCAGTAAGATATTCTTCTACAAGCCCTAAAGAGAGGTGAAGTTTCTATTTGTTTCTATTTGCTAATGACATTTTTCAGGTCAGTACATGTCCATTCAGCCAATTCTGTATGTCTTTACTGAGTAGGTATATAAGAAGACTTTGAGATTCAGCTGATTATTTATGCATAGGGTAGAATAGAATAGAATAGAATAGAATAGAATAGAATAGAATAGAATAGAATAGAATAGAATAGAATAGAATAGAATAGAATAGAATAGAATAGAATAGAATAGAATAACAGAGTTGGAAGGTCTTCTTCCAACTCTGTTATTCTAGGAGGTCTTCTTGGAGGTCTTCTAGTCCAACCCCCTGCTTAGACAGGAAACCCTACACCACTTTAGACAAATGGTTAGCCAACATCTTCTTAAAAACTTCCAGTGTTGGAACAAGTTGTTCCACTGATTAATTGTTCTAACTGTCAGGAAATATCTCCTTAGTTCTAGGTTGTTTCTCTCCTTGATTAGTTTCCACCCATTGTTTCTTGTGCTTTGGAGAATAACTTGACTCCCTCTTCTTTGTGGCAGCCCCTGAGATATTGGAAGACTGCTATCATGTCTCCCCTAGTCCTTCTTTTCATTAAACTAGACATACCTAGGTCCTGCAACTGTTCTTCATATGTTTTAGCCTCCTCCTTTAGGGATGATCTGGACTGGACTGGACTGGACTGGACTGGACTGGACTGGACTGGACTGGACTAGGCTAGGCTAGGCTAGGCTAGGCTAGACTAGACTAAAACAGAAAGAATAGAATAGAATTCATACAACGAGTTTTGCAATTGAAATGCAAATATAACAAGTAGACTATGTGCTTGCTTAGCTCTCAGTCATCTAGGGCAGCTTCAAGGTTAGAAAAAACTCTCCCTCTTTAGGAATCTTTCGTTTTAAATTGGACATGGACCAGATTTTAAAACAGAGAATCTAGGGAAATGCATTTCAGTCATCTGAAAAAAGATAAAATGGCAGACAGTGAATGTGTAATATTCATTTTCACTACTGGTTCAGGCATACTGCCCCGAACCAGTAGCATAGTAATTCAATAAATAGAGACCTTGTGAGCCTGTTTATTACAGTGTTAGAGTACTGTTGATTCCTTCCCATTTCCTGTCTGGTCTGTAGCTTCTTCGTTACCGTTATTGTTTCCAAGCTCATTTTCTTTGCAAATCTGTGGATCTCTCCAGATGATTTTGTCCAAGTAATGGAAATGTTGCTTTTTTGCTGCTGGTTGCTAAACTTTTAGGGGTCATTGGTGTCCTAACAGAGTGGTCCAAAAACTACAGTAGGAGGGAGGGGAAACCATTCACAGCTGTTGTTTTGGCTGGATATTTTTGTAATGCCACCTTCACATGCATCTTCGACATGCATCAAATGATTTGTCAGCTGAGATCCTTGGCTTCTTATTCAGGGATTGGGTGGGTGGGGGGTGTCCGTTGAGTCGTTTTGCAATGAAATGCAAGGGTGCCTTTGAGCAATCCTAAATTCTTCTTGACTATGTGCCAAGCAAGCCAACATCTCTGGATGTGCAAACTGGGATTTGCTGGCATGAGGCAGCCTGTACCTGAAATCCATTTGTATTTATTGTTGTTCTTGATAACTTTCTAATGCAGTTTTATGGGTACACGGTGGCTCAGTGGCTAAGATGCTGAGCTTGTCAATCGAAAGGTCGGCAGTTCAGCGGTTTAAACCCTTAGTGCTACATAATGGGGTGAGCTCCTGTTACCTGTTCCAGCTTCTGCCAACCTAGCAGTTCGAAAGCATGTAAAAAATGCAAGTAGAAAAATAGGGACCACCTTTGGTGGGAAGGTAACAGCGTTCCATGCACCTTTGACCTGTAGTCATGCCAGCCACATGATCACAGAGACATCTTTGAATAGCGCTAGCTCTTCAGCTTTGAAACGGAGATGAGCACTGCCCCCTAGAGTCAGGAACAATGTGCGAGGGGAATCTTTGCCTTTTTAATGCAGTTTTTCCCCAATCAAGCAACCTTCCTCATGGTTTGTATTAGTTTTCATTATCCCCAGTTGGCGTGGCTAACAGCTTTGCTGACTCTTCCAGAAATGTCTATGTTGATAGGAAATTGATTATTTATATATTTATTAAATTTATAAGTTGTCCATCTTACTAGCAAGTGACTCCGGGCAGTTTACTATGCCATAAAATATATAGTTAGGACACAACTGGTGGACAACAGGTAGTCCTTGATTTATGATCATTCACTTAGCAACCATTCAAAGTTACAACACTGCTGAAAAATGTCTAATATTTACACATCTAACTGTCACAACACCCCTATGTTCATGTGATCGCAACTCAGGTGCTGGGCAACTGGCTTATTTTTACAACTGATAATAGAGTCCTGAGGTCACATAATCATGATTCGCTACCTTCTTTGTCTGTTTCTGGCACAAAAAACAACAACAAAACACCAATTTGGAAGAATGGATTCACACTTATGATTGTGGTGTTTGCTTAACAACTGCAGATTCGCTTAACAATTGCAGTAATTTGCTTAATGATTGTCACAATTTTTTTTTACTGATACTCAGATATCTAGTTCACCCTTTCCTTTATTTTTCAGAGAAATTGGCTGTTCTTCTAAACCAGGGGTGTCATACTCAAGGCCCGCAGGCCAGATCCAGCTTAGATCTGGCCCGTGGGGCCACCCTGGAAAGTGAAGGACCGGCCCGCGGTACCTCTGCCAGCAAAAACAGGCTCCCAATCTCCATTTTCAGCTGGGACAGCCTCCTGCAACCCTCTGCCAGTGAAAATGGAGCTCAGGCCCTCCCAAGCTCCGTTTTCGCTGGCAGAGGGTTGCAGGAGATTGTCCCAGGCGAAAATGGAGATTGGGAGCCTGTTTTCACTGGTAGAGCACTTGGGCCACCACAGGTGCCCCTGACACTAGTGACGCCAAGCTGGCCATGCCAACCCTGGCCACGCCTACCCCGGCCCCCCTGAGGTCAAACCCAACCCTGATGCGGCCCTCAAATGAAACCGAGTTTGACACCCCTGTTCTAAACACTCACAGCTCCTTCAAGTCATACCACTGTTTAGCGGGATATTTCTATCTGCTGGGCATCCATGATCAATATAGAGAACTTGTCTGTGCCAAGCAAACTCCAACTGAAGCGTATGCTACCTCCTTCTGGTCTTGTTGTGCTGTTGAGCCAACCACATGTATATCAAATCTCACCTAAGCTGTTTGGGTTCCTCGGGTCAGTCACCCAAATGGCCACACATATCCCAAACCCTCCCACATGTGTTTTCAGGAATTCCCTTGGAACTGAATGGGAAGTGTTTTTCTGTATCAACATTGAATGAGGGTTCTGGAGGATTCCCAATTAAGCTTCACAACAAATTAGTTCTGGGAAGCGTTTGAGATACAGAACTTGATCTCGCTGGGGCATGATGTAATTCCGAGGGCAACCGAAGCCCATCATCTGTGTCAAGAAGTTTGATGCTTCTATTTGAGTCCCTTGTGGAGCACAGGTTGGGTTTTAATAATGAGACCAGGGGTGAAATCCTCCCAGTTTGGACCAGATCGCACAATCCAGTAATGATGGAGGTGGGTGGTTCGGAGAACCGGTAGCAAAAATCCCTGCCCCCACCCCCACCCCAATGCCCAGCTGAACCACACAATCATCAGAGGCTGGTTTTTTTTTACTTTTAAAAGCATTTTTTCTATAAGAGGTTGTTAAAAAAATGCTTTTAAAGGGTAAAAAAAAGCCTTTGATGATCACAGCTGAGCCGCGCGATCGTCAGAGGCTTTTTTTTTAACCTTTTAAAAGCATTTTTTAAACAACTTCTTGTAGAAGAAATGCTTTTAAAAGGTAAAAAAAAAGCCTCTGATGATCACAGCTGAGCCGCGCGATCATCAGAGGCTTTTTTTTTACTTTTAAAAGCCATGTTTTTTTTTAAAAAAAAGTTGTGTGCCACAGCTGATTGCTCCCCTTGCGCGCTATACTACTTACCGCATGCCTCCTTTTGGCGTGCACTGCACACGCACCTCGCATTTGGTGCATGGTGCGTGGTGCACACTGCACATGCACAGCCAGCGAACCGGTAATAAACCGGTTCAGATTTCACCACTGAATGAGACTCATGAATATTTGAATCTTTGAGAAAAGAAACATAGCAAAACTTTTTATAGCCGGTTGATTGATTAACAACTGAACCCACTCTCCCCCCACCCCCGTCTTGCTCCTGCCCTCCCCATCTTTTAATTGGGTTGCTGTATTTGGCTGTGTGTAGTATTTTATTTATGCTTTTATCCTTGCACAGTTTTTATTTATGATTGTCTGATGCCCAGAGTTACCCTAAGTTTGGCGGGCTATACATTTTTATAAATAAATAAATACTGGAAATGATTGGTGGAAGCCAGGATGGTGGCTTTAAACTAATGAAAGTGATGATTATTTTAAGGAGTTTTCAACTTCTAGCAATTTGGTCTCCCAAGTTCACCACAGTAGTAATAGTCTGAATTTAAGCATGTTTTATAGCTCAATATGCAATTACAAAAAAATTGTAATAGGATGTTGGAACGTCCTTTGGAGATAAGGAGAAGAGACACGACCAATGATCAGATAAGAGACGGCATAGTCTGCAGCTGCATAATAGGCAGAGCAAGAGACTCAGAAAAGAAGCTCCCTGTCTTCTCGGGCTCTAAAAGAGACATTGGAAATTTGTCCTATAGGTAGTCCTCAACTTACGACCACAACGGAGGCCAAAATTTCTGTTGCTAAGTGAAAATTTTGTTAAGTGAATTTTGTCGCGTTTTATGACCTTTCTCGCCCCAGTTGTTAAGTGAATTGCTGCAGTTGTTCAATTAGTAACACGGTTGTTAAGTGAATCTGACTTCCCCTTGACTTTGCTTGTCCGAAGGTCGCAAAAGGTGACCACGTGACTCTGGAATACTGCAACCGTCATAAATATGAACCAGTTGCCAAGCATCGGAATTTTGATCAGGTGATGTTCAAAAGAGTGAAAAACATAAATTCCTTTTTTCAGTGCTGTTGTAACTTTGAACGGTCAATAAATGAACTGTTGTAAGTTAAGGACTACCTGTATAGGTAAAGGTTCCCCTGTACATGCGTGCTAGTTCTTCCCGACTCTAGGGGGCAGTGCTCATCTCCGTTTCAAAGCCGAAGAGCCAGCGCTGTCTAAAGATGTCTCCGTGGTCATATGGCCGACATGACTAAACACCAAAGGCTAACGGAACGCTGTTACCTTCCCACCAAAGGTGGTCCCTATTTTTCTACTTGCATTTTTTACCTGCTTTCAAACTGCTAGGTTGGCAGAAGCTAGGACAAGTAACGGGAGCTCACCCGGTTACACGGCACTCGAACCGCTGAACTGCCGACCTTTTGATCGACAAGCTCAGCATCTTAGCCACTGAGCCACCGTGTCTCTTAACTACCTGTATAGATTTGCAAAATTCTGTTAGTGTAGCGTAGCCTTACAATAAAACAAATAAAATAGAATTAGCTAGTCTAGTCATGTTTCCTCTGTACTCTACCTTGCAAAAAGGAGAATTAGATGAGTGCAACTAGAGATGTTGAGCAACATGGCTGTGTTAAGTCCTTCCTTGGAACCAGGCCTGGCCATAGCCAATAATAAAACTGTTGAATGGTTTGAGTTTAACCCCTAGTTTAAAGAGTGGGCAGGCTCGTGTTGGAAAGGGTGACCAGTTTACACAAACACGGCTCTCATTTCTTTGTTGGAAAACACACAGGGGAGGCAAAAGAGATAAGTAATACAACCAACATCCCTGGAAATTTGCTTCCCTGCTTTCGAACATATTGTCCCTTAGCCTTGTTTACAGGAGTCTGACCAGAGGGACAACTGCACATCCCCCCTTCCATGTGACAGTGTGTCAGTCTTTCGGATACACGACCCTCTTCTCAAATTACTCTGCCAGCCAAACACATGTGACTCTCAGATAAATTATAAATAGACAAGAGGCCAGGCAAACTGCAGAAAACCCAGTGTCTTCGTTGGAAAGTCAGCCCAGCAAGGCTCAGTTCTAAAACTTGAGCTTGTCTCCCAAGAACAGAACTCTAAGTTGAGCGATTCCAGAATCGAAGGATATAAGTACTGAACTGAACCATGGATTATCAGTCGAGCATCTTCCAGGACAACAATCCTATGGAGAATCTGGAAAAACAGCTGATCTGCCCTATCTGCCTAGAGATGTTCTCCAAGCCTGTGGTGATCCTACCTTGCCAGCATAACCTCTGTAGGAAATGTGCTAATGACATTTTTCAGGTCAGTACGTATCCATTCAGCCAATTCTGTACGTCTTTACCCAGTAGGTATATAGGAAGACTTTGAGATTCAGCTGATTATCTAAGAATAGAATAGAATAGAATAGAATAGAATAGAATAGAATAGAATAGAATAGAATAGAATAGAATAGAATAGAATAGAATAGAATAGAATAGAATAGAATAGAATAGAATAGAATAACAGAGTTGGGAGGGACCTTGGAGGTCTTCTAGTCCAACCCCCTGCTTAGACAGGAAACCCTATACCACTTTAGACAAATGGGTATCCAACATCTTCTTAAAAACTTCCAGTGTTGGAACAAGTTGTTCCACTGATTAATTGTTCTGTCAGGAAATATCTCCTTAGTTCTAGGTTGTTTCTCTCCTTGATTAGTTTCCACCCATTGTTTCTTGTCCTACCTTCAAGTGCTTTGGAGAATAACTTGACTCCCTCTTCTTTGTGGCAGCCCCTGAGATATTGGAAGACTGCTACCATGTCTCCCCTAATCCTTCTTTTCATTAAACTAGACATACCCAGGTCCTGCAACTGTTCTTCATATGTTTTAGCCTCCCCCTTTAGGGATGGACTGGACTGGACTGGACTGGACTGGACTGGACTAAACTAGACTAGACTAGACTAAAACAGAAAGAATAGAATAGAATTCATACAATGAGTTTTGCAATTGAAATGCAAATATAACAAGTAGACTATATGCTTGCTTAGCTCTCAGTCATCTAGGGCAGCTTCAAGGTTAGAAAAAACTCTCCCTCTTTAGGAATCTTTCGTTTTAATTGGACATGGACCAGATTTTAAAATAGAGAATCTAGGGAAATGCATTTCAGTCAACTGAAAAAAGATAAAATGGCAGACAGTGAATATGTAATAATCTCTGCCATGTTTGAAAGATTCATCAGCCATCGCTGTGCAACATTTAATAAGAAAATAGTAAGGATATAAATATAGCGAACTTGCATTTGTGGTTATGTTAAATGCAGTGACATTGTCCTAGCTGTGAAATGTTTTCTCCCTGATGCTTTTTTAAGGCTCTGGTGCCTTAGAGGCTGCCTGCATCATCCACTAAAATCCATTTCTATCTCCACTTTCAAGTCTTGGAGACCATCTTGAACTCATTCCTCAGATAATGTTAACTTCTTCAAAAGGCTTTGGCTAAGTAGTAGCTGATAAGAGCTCAGCTCTGGTTCTCTAGGGGCCTGTTCTACTTCTGACATTGCCTTCCCGACTTGTTGATTGTTATTGTGAGAGCTCCAAGGCAACACAAAATGGAAGGGCAAGAGACAAAGCCAAGAAGCTGAGGAGAATCTGAATATAGTTTCCCAAAGATCTCATTGGCTTGCAGGCAAAAAGGGAGAGGAGAGAGATACCCGCCTGGTGAAACAATGGGTTGTTTTTAAGTGTAGTCTCATCCTGGAGATTCTCAGAGGTGTTGGTATGGTCAACAGGTGCTGTAGTCACAACACATCTGTAGGGCACTTGACTGGGGGAAGGCTTTATTTCCTTCTCACTCAATTACATATGTATCATTTCCATTGTGTAAAAAAATGGGTGTATCAAGACATGGGATAAATGCACGTGTGGCTTTGTTTTATTTATTTTTTTTAAAAATGTGGAATTAATATCCTTAAGGGGAAGGAGATGTTTTAAATTTAATGATGGTTTACTGAATACGTTTTTGCCAGTATTTACAATTTAGGGCCCTCCAGGTGTGTTGGGATTTCAATCCCAGAATCTTAAAAGTCATCATGAGGCCTGCTGATTGGAAATTCTTGGAAACAATATCCTATTACATTTTAAGAAGGGTTATATTGGTGCCAATGAGGTTGATTCATAGCATGGGTTCAAAGGAATCTGATAACTGCCAATCCCAACATAAAAATGGAGCAGGTCATATAGTTCCCTCTTAGAGAATCAAATCTGGCCTAGTGGTTATGGTACCAGATTAGAAACTAGGTATTAATGAATTCTAGTTTCTCCTTAGGCGTGAAAGCCACCTGGGTCACCTTGGGCCAGTCACCCTCTCTCAACCTATGTTGTAAGGCTCAGATGACCAGTGGGTTGGTCAATTCCTGTCCCAATCAATGGACAGAGCCTTGGTTGATTTGAAAAAAAACCTGTAACTGATATAAAGTTTTTAGAAACTAACACAATATTTCTCTGTATTATAATTACATTCCCCTCAAAACAATGCCCAAAGCCTTGACCAATACCAGCATTAGCAAGGTGGAAGCTGAAAATTACTGTTATTCAGTTGTGAATTCTGTGTTCAATTGTATACAACAACAAGCAATCCATTGCTACAAAAAATTGCCTAGCATTACTGAATGTACACAAGATTAGGTGGACAATGGACCAGGTGAAACATCTTCCATTGGTTCCATTGTCCTGTCCCGTCCTCCCCCAATTCTTTCTTTGTATAACATAAGAAACCCATTGCCATGGAACAGAGTGAAAGCATCTAAGATTACACAAATGAAGGGGAAAATGGATTGATCCTATAATTAGTATATCTAGGACTAATGCAGGGGTCAAAGAGCCATTTGGACCCACTTCCCACAGAAAACAAAACACCAGGAGCCACAAAACCTGGGTGGGTGTGGCCAACTCGACATCATTCACTCCCACCCAGTCACATGACACCTTACCACCTCAGATTTTGTGGCTTCCAGTGTTTTCTGTGGGAAACAGGTATCTCTCTCTCCTCTCTCTCTCTCTCAGGCCAGGCAAGGAGTGATTGGAAGGGGAGGGCGAGGGGTGGGGCGAACCAGTGGTGGGTTCAGCCAATAGGGAGCCACAGCAGGGGATGAAAGGGCCTCATGTGGCTCTGGAGCTACAGTTGCTGACACCTGGACTTATGTGTTCTGCAATGAGGAAGGATATATTCTAGAACCTAGACAATCATACATCCCTTCATCTATTCCATTTTCCATTTTTCTGGGTTAATAATATCCTGTTTCCCAATAAACCAGTCAATGTCCCATGCTCAGCAAACATGCCTATAAAGCATTGTTTTGGGATAGATCATATTTGCTTCTATAAGAATATATTAATACATGAATTTTGGCTGGCTTCAAGAAAGGGTTGGATCAGTTGATGAAAATCATGGGTCTCAGCAGTTATTAGTCTTGGCATGGTAGAAGTGTGACTGTTTCTGAAGGCTGTCAACTGGGAGACTTCCTTGTGCAGTTGGTTGTCCTTGGAGAACAGACTGCTGGACTAGATGGGCCATTGCTTATGTTATGAACTTATTTTGGTAATTCATGTCTTCATGTAATCCATAAAGACAATGGACGTGATTCTTCCATGTCTAACATCTAAAGTTCTAGGAAAGATGTACAAAAAAATCAATAATTCAGGATAAACCAAATTTTCTTGGGTGACTTGATGAGCATTCATTCAGTTGTTGATGAACTTGAATCCTTCAAGAACCAACATGGACCAGCAAATCTTATTCTTATGTTCTAGTTAAATAAATAAGGAATAAAAGTCTATCTAGCTACAAATGCTAATAAGTTTTTTGAGTACTTATTTGGGGCTTTATCTTATGCATTTTCTAAGATTCAGGTGCATACTATTTCATATAAAAATTGGCACATAAAGTAATGAAACCAGATTAGATTAAATCATTTAGCAAATTGAAATTGAGTTCTCCCAGCCAATGCCCAATTCTGACAAATAGGATCACTGCAATTTGTGCCCAAAATAGATTCCAGTTGAAGCAGTTACCTCATTTATTGGCAATGGTCAGTGTTCCAGTGACACTGTTTTATGAGCAAACCATGAAGGGAGATGTTCCGTTTTATCAAAAGGAATATTTTTAAGGGGGAGGGAGGAAGGAAAAAATCAGATTATTTTGAATGTTTGAAGGTTTCCCCATCTGGGTCCTTCTTGATGTGCTGAGTTTGCAATGAATAGGATCGATAGGAGCTGAAGTACATCATTTCTGGAGGGTACAAAATTTGGGGAAAAAATGTACAGTTTGTTTAATTTTGGGGGGAATCCCTGACCTTTGGATTAACATGGTTGATGGCATTTCTAGGCTGCAAATCCATACTGGCAAACTAGCCGAGGAACCACCATATCTGGAGGACGTTTCCGGTGTCCCTCTTGCCGACATGAAGTCATCCTGGACCGCCATGGAGTCTACGGTCTCCAGAGGAATCTGCTGGTAGAGAATATCATTGATATCTATAAACAGGAATATTCAAGGTTGGTATGAATTCTGCTGTATTACACCTTGGAAAAGGAATTCTCCCTTAAAAGCAATCATGTCATAGTATCTTCCAATGATTTCTTAACAATCATTTCCAGACTGCTAAAGAAAGGTAGAAGAATGACAAAGCACCATCAAGTTACTATGATTTTTACCAACCACACAGATTTTCTTCAGCTATGTACAGTGGTCCTTGACTTCTAATCATACAATGGCACTGAAAAAAATTACTTACATGCTAATGACTGGCACACATCCCCACAATCATGTGATCAAAATTCAAGTGTTTGGTAACTGGCATAAATTTAGGATGGTTGCAACATTCTTGGGTCATGTGATCACAATTTGTCATCTTTGCAACTGGTTTCTGACAAGCAAAATCAAGGGAGGGGGAAGCTGGATGCATTTAACAATTGCAATGGTTTGCTTAACAACCATGGCGGGGGGGGTTGAGTTATAAAATTGGATTTGACTTTCTTAACAATAGCAATTCTGGTCCCAATTGTGGTCATAAGTCAAGAGCTATCTGTAATTGAGTCCATCCACTCTGAATGGGAGAAGGAGTGGCAGAACTTGGGGGCAGGATTAAAAGAGGGATTAGCCTAGAGCCATGATGGTGAACCTATGGCACCTATGATATGGCACCTGGAGCCATATCTGTGGGCACACGAGCATTGTCCTAGCTGAGCTCCAGCGTGTATGTGCACGTCGGCCAGACAAGCAATAGATGGCAGCAAAGGAATGTGCAAAACTCCCTCCTCATTATTGTCCTATAGTGGTCCTCTGGATTTTTGCAGCTCACATTTCATAGCTGAAGGAAGGAGGGGCTCTACAGAAGTGAAAAGCTGGCCATCATAACTGGGATTCATCCTGGGGGCTTGCCTCATTCAAAGCCAAGACAAAACCTGCAGTAGATTAATTGGATTAACAAGAAATTTACAATACACTGAAAGGGCAAAAAGCAATAGATACATAAAATAAAACCCTTCGTAGCATGGCAGTTTTAATCCAATTGAAAAATCCAGCCAAAGATTCTAACTCTTTTTCAGAACAGCACCTACATGGACCTTGGGTCTGGTCTAGGTTGCTTTCATTCATTCATTTATTCTTTCCTTCATTCATACATGTTCAGACTCACACCCACCATTGGTAGAACTAGGAATTCGTGCTGCTTTAAGTCATGATAACAAACACAACGATCATGGTGTTTGTTTAAAAAAAACCTTATAGAGGAAAACTCCCACCGACTGACTAGTAGTCCTTGTCCATAAACGGTCAAGAAATTTGGGTGGATTAGCAAAGGATCCGAATATAGGTGCAGAAGTGCTATGGTGCTGCTGATACTTTGGGGGGTTGTGGAGAGCTGCTATCATAAATCCTCCTCCAAAGGAAGGAAACCTGTTCTCAGAATAAATGGCTCCACTTGGACAGAAGTGGAAGTAAGATCTAAACATAACTTTGCAGGGAGGTTAATATTAGACAGAAGGCTATCTACACTGCTGTGAGATCAGCAACAAGCCCACTGTTTCAACTTGATTTACTAAATCCACTATTAAACTTCTACTGTATGAGTGGAAGAATTAAATGAGAAGAAAGAGCTAGGAAATACTTGCCCTTAGTGAGGAATATCTCTGGGACCAATCCAGGGGTGAAATCCAGTAGGTTCTGACAGGTTCTGGAGAACCAGTAGCGGGAATTTTGAGTAGTTCAGAGACCCTGCAAATGCCATCTCTGGCTAGCCCCAGTGGGGTGAGAATGGAGATTTTGCAGTATCCTTCCCGTGCCAGGTCCACCAAGCCACACCCATCAAGCCATGCCACACCCACCAAGTCACACCCACAGAACCAGTAGTAAAAAAATTTGAATGTCACCACTGGGCCAATCCTTAGAGATTGATGGAACATGAAGCAACCAAGCCTAATGACTCTTCAGTCCCTCCCTCTTTCATAGACAATTCACTAGGAAAATCACTTCTATGGAGTCCTTGGTGCTCTCTAAGCTTGGTTGTTTGCCTGGAGACATTTCATTACCCAGCTAGGTAACATCATCCATGCTGATGTTTACTTTAAACTGCGTGGACCTCAGCTCCCAGAATTTGCCAGTCAAGATGCTTTGAATCTATATAGCAATGCTTCTCAACTTTAGATTGAACTTCTGCAAGCAAACAACCAGAGATCACTTAAGATTATATTCAACCCTATATTATCCTCTATTGAAAATAATTTCTGACATGCATTTCATCAGATTGCCTCTACTGTTTCAAGGGCATCATAATTAGGCATTTGAATAACCCATAGAACCAACCTGACCCTCTGTCTTCATCCATGTTTTACACACCCATGTGAGGCAGATTATTCATGTAAACTCTTATTTTACCATATTCTGCTGTATTTACATTAACCACAGGCCATGCAATTCCTGCGCCACCAAATTTTTATATAATGCAATGTAATGTAAAGCAAGTTTAAAATATTTTCAAACCTGCAGATCATTGGCTGCAAATAGTGGGACATAATCATCATGAAATGTCAAATGAAAAAGATACTGTGACTGTCTCAATAATACCTAGTCCTAGAGCAGGGGTCAGCAACCTGCGGCTCTGGAGCCACAAGTGGCTCTTTCACCCCTCTGCTGCGGCTCCCTGTCACTCAAAATATGTGTTGCAACCGCCAATGCGTGACACCTGCCAGCACGCGATTCATCGAGCTTTTCAACCCCCGGTAGGCCAACCATGGATAAATCCAAGCAAAGAAAAGTTTCAGAAGAAAACGGAACATTTAATTCAACCACATACTCTAGTTTTGTGGCTGCTCAAGAAATACTCAGGCACAGGAAGGATTTTGTGGCTCCCAGTGTTTTCTTTTCTGTGGGAAATGGGTCCAAATGGCTCTTTGAGTGTTTAAGGTTGCAGACCCCTGTCCTAGAGAGTTTTGGAGACAAATGTGAATTTCAATCTGTTTCCCCACTTCTACTCAAACATTTATTTATTTGTTAAATTTATATGTTGGCCATCTTGTTATCCAAGGTGACATTAACTATGGAGACCTTCTTATCTTGACTCTTTATTTCCTTCCTGTCTTCAACAGCCGTCCCCTCAAGAAGGGAAACCACCCAATGTGCAAAGAACACGAAGATGAAAAGATCAACATCTATTGCTTGACCTGTGAGGTTCCTACCTGCTCTATGTGTAAAGTCTTTGGAGCACACAAAGATTGTGAAGTGGCACCTCTTCAAAGCGTCTTTCAGGGACAGAAGGTATGAGCCAAGCTTCACTGCTTGTGTAATATAGCTTAACTCTCCAATGTTCAACCCAATATTCATGGTCATCTGCCATGACCTCTACCTCTGGGGTAGAGAGGCTTGAATATCGCAAGATGGCAGGCCGGGCATCATAATGCTGGCATTACGTGCACGTTCAAAAGATATATGATGTTTTATCATGACATTTTATCTGCTGATTTTGAGGAACCCGAATTTCAGGATTAGAACTAACAGTCTTCTGGTTTTTACCTGGCACCTTAACCACTGTGCCAAATTGGCTCTCTGGTTTCTATTTAAATGTTATCTATGGAGATTCTCAGTCATCCAGGTCATGGTTGTCTCAAAGGTGCTTTTTCAAGAGGGAATTGGACTTTCTGGTTTTTCTTCGAAGATGTTTCGTTTCTCATCCAAGAAGCTTCTTCAATTCTGACTGAATGGCGGGCAAATTTTATTTTCATGAATGAGGCTTCCAAGAATGCAGTTCCCCTTCCTCTCGGAATGCAAAGTCGGTCAGCCTGGAATCCCATTCCCCACCAATCCCATTCCCCACCATCCAGTCAGAGTCGAAGAAGCTCCTTGGATGAGAAGCAAAACGTCTTCATAGAAAAACCAGAAAGTCCAACTGCCTCTTGAAAAAGCATCTTTGGGATATTTAAATGATAGCAATTGTTTTTAAGTATGCACCTGTATTACTTAATGCGTGCAAAGCCTTTTCAAGGTGTACCCTTTTTGGATAGGCACATACAAAAAAGAACTTCCTGGCATAATTCTGAACAGTCTCAAGACTTGGCAGCCTCTATGGGAGTGAATATCCTCCTACTTCATGCCTGCAACTTGACCATCTGCCCAGAGACAAAAAAAGGATTGCATTCCTTCACCTTAGAGGGGTTCAGATGCAGTGGTATGCAGAGGAAGTCTTGGGCCAGAAGGTCCATCTCTCATTTGGGCTAAGAGGTGAATTGGAGAGCTTTGGACACGTCACGTTGTATCTTTCAGGAATAGTGCCTGACCCTAATGCAGTTGATATGGATACATAGATGACTGCAATTGACAAGCAATCATCAGCAGGATATTTTTGGAGCTACAAGAGTTGAAAGATGGCAGAACTTTCATTCCCCCAGTGAGCAGCTGCAACCAGGAGACTGTGCACGAGAAGCTGTGGTCTTTCTCTGAACGTCTGATGGGCTCCATACAGTAGTTAATCCATCATTTTTCTCAGAGATTAAACAGACCCATCCCTACTCATTTTCTGCAGACTCAGCTATGGTCAAACCCATCTGGAATTCTTGGTGCCTTCACACAGGGGCACAGCAGAGGTTTAGAAAAACAAGAAAAGCAGTTATGGAGTCTTTGTCATCCTGCAATTTAATAGGAAAAAAAATACATTTTTTCCTGAAGTGTTAATACCACTTTATAATGCCTTGGTAAGGCCGCACTTGGAATACTGCACTCAGTTTTGGTCGCCATGATGTAAAAAAGAAGTTGAGACTCTAGAAAGAGTGAAGAGAAGAGCAACAAAGATGATTAGGGGACTGGAGGCTAAAACATATGAAGAACGGTTTTAGGAACTGGATATGTCTAGTCTTATGAAAAGAAGGACTAGGATGACATGATAGCAGTGTTCCAGTATCTCAGGGATTGCCACTAAGAAGAGAGAGTCAAGCTATTCTCCAAAGCATCTGAGGGCAGGACAAGAAGCAATGGGTGGAAACCAGTGGTGGGATTCAAGTAATTTAACAACCGGTTCTCTGCCCTAATGATTTCTTCCAACAACCAGTTTGCTCAGAAAGTTAACAACCGGTTCTCCCAAAGTGGTGCGAACTGGCTGAATCCCACCACCAGTGGAAACTAATCAAGGAGAGAAGCAACTTAGATCTAAGAAGGAATTTCCTGGCAGTTAGAACAATTAATCAGTGAAACAACTTGCCTCCGGAAGTTGTGAATGTTCCAACACTGGAAGTTTTAAAGAAGATGTTGGATAACCATTTGTCTGAAGTGGTATAGGGTTTCCTGCCTAAGCAGGGGGTTGGACTAGAAGACCTCCAAGGTCCCTTTCAACTCTGTTATTCTGTTCTATTCATTCCTCTTGTCCCAGTGATTTGGGCGAATATTTGAATGGGGGTCCATGCATGGAACTTTCAAGCTGTCAATCAGAGTTGGAGAGGCTCATGCCTCTCACTCCAAAAGAGCAAAAGGAAAAAAAACAGATTGAGCATCTAGTGCACCACTTTGTAAAACCAGCCCAGATCAGACGACGCACAGTAGGTTGGCAGTTGCGACAACCAGTTCAAACAATACTGTAAGAGTCCCTGGCAGATGCAGTGTTCGGCCAGTTGGTGCAAAAGGATCGTTGTGGCTTTGGCATCCAAATGCGTATGGATGTCAGCATCATAAAAGCACATTTCTGCCATCGGCTAAAAAAATATGATGCCAATATTTGCAGGAGAAAGGTTTATAATCTGCCCCGTCCCCTGGGTTTAATCAGTTAACTGAGTTCAGGTCTCCATTAAACTCTCCTCAATCTTTCAAAGCCACCCCAAAATGATCAAAGATGAAAAGAAAAAGAAAGTACCTGTAATCTAATATGATTAAAGAAGAGAGCAAAGAGGAAAACAATCAGTCTTGACCAGGGGTCTGCAATCTTAAACACTCAAAGAGCCATTTGGACCCATTTCCCACAGAAAAGAAAACACCGGGAGCCACAAAACCCTTCCCGTACCTGACTATTTCTTGAATGGCCACAAAACTGGCATATGTAGTTGAATTAAATGTTCTGTTTTCTTCTGAAACTTTTCTTTTCTTGGATTTATCCATGGTTGGCCTACTGGTGGTTGAAAACCTCAAAGAATCGTGTGATGGCAGGTGTCGCATATTGGCAGTTGTGATGCTTATTTTGAGTGACAGGGAGCCAGAGCAGAGGGGTGAAAGAGCCACATGCGGCTCCAGAGCTGCAGGTTGCTGACTTCTGGTCTTGGCAATAATTATATTGCAGTCTTGAGTCACAGCACTTCTCACTGATGTTTCTTTTCAATTCTTCTTTCCCACAATTTGTTTGTTTGTTTGTTTGTTTGTTTGTTTGGATCGGTTTATATGCCGCCTTCTCCGGAGACTCAGTGAGGCTTACAGTGCATTAAGCAATAGCCATCATACTTTTGTATATACCTGCTTAGTAGGGCTTTCCCCCCACCCCCAAGCAGTGTTCTTTTTTATACAAAGTCAGCTTATTGCCCCCACAAACCGGGTCCTCATTTTACCTACCTCGAAAGGATGGAAGGCTGAGTCAACCTTGAGCCTGGTGAGATTTGAACTTGCAGTAGTTGCAGGCAGCTGGTGCTACTTAACAGCACCTTAGTCTGCTGCGCCACCAAGGCTCTTTTTAATTGACCAAGAACTTCAGCGCACCAATTAATTCAGAAAAGGAGGCTTCTTAGAGAGTCCATTTATTTATTTTTTATTATTTTCCCTTACAGACTGAGTTAACCAACTGCATCTCCATGTTGGTAGCAGGGAATGACAGGGTGCAAACGATCATCAGCCAACTGGAGGACTTGTGCAAAACGACAGAGGTGAGGAATACGGCAAATGGCTGAGCCTTTAGAAATCTGAGTAGCGGAAGAGAAATCCAATCCAGAGTGATGGTGGGTTAAGACAGGTGCTGCCCGAGAAGAGAGGGAAAAGGGAGTCCAGTGGCTTTCTTCTCCCCAGCTTCCAAATCTGGGCAGGGGTTTATATAGACAGAAGAGCCGGATAGTCTGCCTAGTAACCTAAAATCCCAATGCAGACTCAAAGGCTTGCATAATTTCTTTCACCCGATGATTGAATTAATGTTCGGATTTCTCATTTTCTGATTTCTAGTTCTAGTCAGAAGTCAAAAATCAGAAAATTAATTTAGTGGGAATTTCTCATTCTATTTAGAATTCTAAATCTAATTAGAAATTTAGGCCAATTGGCACAGCACACCAAGTGGCGGAAAGAACTAAACTACAGTTAGAATGGACAAAGCTTAAAATGTTGCAGATGCATCCACTTGTCCAGTGGTGAAATCCAAATTTTTTTTTACTATCGGTTCTGTGGGTGTGGCTTGGTGGGTGTGATGTGGTGTGGTGTGGCTTGGTGGGCGTGGCAGTGCAAAATCTCCATTCCCTTCCCATTCTGAGGCCAGCCAGAGGTGGTATTTTCCGGTTCTCCGAACTACTCAAAATTTCTGCTACCGGTTCTCCAGAACCTGTCAGAACCTGCTGGATTTTACCCCTGCACTTGTCCTTTAACCCAGTGGTACCCCGATCTTTCTGGCTCCATGGACCGGCAGCTCCGGGCGGGGGGTGATGGTTTCATGCATGCGCAAATAAAACTTTGTGTTTTCGCCCGCTGCTTGCGTGGCCTGGTTCCCAACAGGCCACGGACCAGTACCAGACCAGTACTGCATCATGGACTGTGTGTTGGGGACCCCTGCTTTAACTCATTAAGTGTTGATGCAAGCTATTTTGCCTGATGCACCAAACATAAGCATTTTATGATGAGGAATCTGGGAACAGAGCACTGACTGCAAGTCAGAAGATCCTTGTTCTGGCTTTCCTCTGCCATGAACTTAATAGAGACTCTCTATTACATGGGTTATAACCCTAATAATAATAAAAGAAGGGGGGAAAACAGAGAAAAACAAAACCAAAAGAATATGCATAAAAACAAGGTAGAGTGTCCCTCCTGCCTGAATACAGGTAGTCCTCGACTTACAAGAGTTCATTTAGTGACCATTCAAAGTTACAACGGCACTGAAGAAAGTGACTGATGACCAGTTTTCACACTTACGACTGGTGTAGCATCCTCATGGTCATGATGCTTGGCAACCAACTCGTATTTACGACGTTTGCAAATCAAGCAAGACCTCTCTGAATGAGTTCCAGATGGCTGCTTGAGTGAGATTTGTTCAGAAGGAACCAACTCAACCTTCCCTTTTATTCTTCTCTCTCTGTGAACAGGAGAACAGTCGGTTGGCTAAGCAGTCCTTGTGTGATAAGTTCCAAGTTCTCATTGCTGTCCTTGAGGAGAAGAGGACAGACCTCCTCCAGCGCATCTCCAAGGAGCAGGAGGAGAAGGCTGGGTTCTTGCAGAACCTCATCCAACAGTATAAAGATCAACTGGAGAAGTCCAGCAAGCTGATCGAGAGTGCCATTCAGTCTATGGAAGAAGAAGGAGGAGCTGCTTTTCTCATGGTGAGAGGAAAATGTTGTACGTTTGAGATCCCTTCCTCTACAGCTGTGTAGCTTTTCAAATCCCAAATTCCCAGACCAAGATAGCCAGAATTGGAGATCTGACTAGGACAGGGGTCTCTCCAACCTTGGCAACTTTAAGACTTGTGGACTTCAACTCCCAGAATTCCTAAACTGGCTGAGGAATTCTGGGAGTTGGAAGTCCACAAGTCTTAAAGTTGCCAAGGTTGGCGATCGCTGGATTAGGAAATTCATATTATAGATTAGCCCAGAACCTTGCTTAGTGGTTGATCTTAGTGGTGCTACTTACCATTGCTCATCTGAATCTTCATGAAGAGTTGGCATGCAGTTAAAATAAGAATTGGATCTGAATGTAAAATTACTTTGAACCAGTGGTGAAATCCAACTTTTTTTACTACCGTTTCTGTGGGTGTGGCTTAGTGGGCGTGGCTTGGTGGGTGTGGCAGGGGAAGGATACTCCTGGGGGAAGGATATTGAAAAATCCCCATTCCCTCCCCACTCTGGGGCCAGCCAGAGGTGGTATTTGCAGGTTCTCCGAACTGCTCAAAATTTCCATTGCCGGTTCTCCAGAACCTGTCAGATCCTGCTGGATTTCACCCCTGCTTTGTACCCCTAAAACAGGGGGTGTTCAACCTTGGCAAATTTAAGACTTGTGGATTTCAACTCCCAGAATTCCCCAGCCAGCATGACTGGCTGGGGAATTCTGGGAGTTGAAGTCCATAGGTCTTAAAGTTGCCAAACTTGGGACACCCCTACCATAAAATAAAGGAGTGGGGTGTAGTTGGCTTAATTTGTGAATTGTGATCTTTGCTTTTCATCATAATTAGAGTAACCCAAACTGGAATAGAAAATAAAAGGTTTCTAATTACAACACTGTGCAACAGTGCAATTACACTTCAATATTTTGTGTGTGTGTGCCTTCAAAATTTTATTAGGGCAACCAATCAATCAATCATTTCTGGGAGACTCAAGATTATTTTACTGATTTTAGTGATTTTAAGGTGAATGTTTTTCATTCCCTGTTTGACCTTTTCTCTTTCTCCTTCCAGACCGCCAAGCAACTTATTAAAACGTAAGTCCTGAAAACATATTTCTAAACTGCCATTTTTGTAAACAATCAGTAAATCCTAAGTAAATAAGTTCAGAGAGGATCCAAGCAGGAAGGACACTGTGTGGTTGGGTAAGCACGGTGACATTTAAATTACATTAAAGCTGACTAGTAGATGGACTAGTTTGTTAGCTTAATTGTCTAGTTCAGGGGTGTCAAACTCGATTTCATTGAGGGCCGCATCCGGGTTGCGTTTGACCTCGGGGGACCGGGGTGGGCGTGGCCAGCTTGATGTCACTCATGTCAGGAGCGCCTGTGGCGGCCTGAGTCCCAATCTCTATTTTCGACTGGGACAGCCTCCTGCAACCCTCTGCCAGTGAAAACGGAGCTTGTACCTAATTGAAACCTATTTTATGTATGGCAGAACATTTACCTGTGGGGCCCTTGTGGAAAATGAAAATGGAGGGCAGATCCCAAGAAAGTTTAACACGGAGCTACAGATAATCCTCAACTTATAACAGTTCATTTGGTTACCGTTCAAAGTTATAACAGCACTGAAAAAAAAAGCGACATGGTCATTTTTGACTGTCATTGACTGTTGCAGTATCCCCAGGGTCACATGATCAAAATTCAGATGCTTGGCAACTGACTCATAGTTATGACGGTTGCAGTGTCTCGGAGTCATGTGAACAGCTTTTGTGAGCAAAGTTAATGGGGAAGCCAGATTCACTTAACAGCCATGTTACTGACTTCACAACTGCAATGATTCACTTAATGACTTGGGCTAGAAAGGTCCTAAAATGGGGCAAAACTAACTTAACAAATGTCTTACTTAACAATGTAAGTTTTGTGCTCAAATGGGACTGTAAGTTGAGGAATACCTGTATTTATAAAAAGGGGAAAGAGTATTCGATCAGCCTCCCTTCCTTCCTTTTGTTCCAGTTCTTTTGCTTATTTTATTTATCTAATAAAATATTGCCAGACAGCCTTAAAAAATCTCAGGGTTGAGTCCCATAATGGTAGAAAGACCTATAAAAGACTACACCACTGTTTGTTTGAATGACAGCCCAAAACCTACAGTGGATTGCCTAATAGCAGGATAAAAGGCAACCAAGTCCTTTCTCATCTGTGTTCCAGAATTGTGGATGCATCAAAAGGTGGCCAGTTGGAGAAGGTCGAGACAGGCTTTGAAAACATGGACTACTTCACCGTAGATTTGGAAAGTATCACAGAAGCCTTGAGAAGCATCGACTTCGATGCAGGTATGATCACCCAGAGGTGCCCAGTCGGGATGTAAGAAGTATAAACTGAGTTTAGCTATATTGCTAATATCCCTGAATATAACATGGCTCTTCTAAATCTTCTGATTTATCAAATACATTCCTCTTGATATGACATATGGCATATTAATTAATTAGGTGGGACGTGGGACCTAATTAATCCAGTGGGATGCAGTGGCTCAGTGGCTAAGGCGCTGAGCTCGTCAGTCGAAAGGTCTGCAGTTCAGCGGTTCAAATCCCTGGTGCTGCGTAACGGGGTGAGCTCCCGTTACTTGGCCCAGCTTCTGCCAACGTAGCAGTTGGAAAGCACATAAAAAAGGCAAGTAGAAAAATAGGGACCACCTTTGGTGGGAAGGGAACAGCGTTCCGTGCACCTTTGGTGTTTAGTCATGCCAGCCACATGACCAAGGAGACGTCTTCAGACAGCACTGGCTCTTCAACTTTGAAACGGAGATGAACACCGCACCGCCCCCTAGAATCGGGAACGACTAGCACATATGTGCAAGGGGAATCTTTACCTTTATCTAATTAATATGGAAACTGAGCAGCACAGTGGCCTAGAGGTGAAAACATTCACCTCCCACTTGGAAGGTTGACAGTTCAATCCTACAGACAGATGTTTCTCTACCAGGGTGCAAACTCTGTATAGGTGTCAGAAAGGGCACCCGGCCAGTAAACGCTCAGCTCCACTCAATTGCCCCAATCCCACCCCGAAGCAAGGGATTACAGGGTCATAAAAGGAAAAAAATAATAATATGGAAATCACTGCAGCAAACAGCATTGTGCACCAGGTTATTATTTTTTGCATACCAACACTCTAATAATACCTAGCGTCCCGGGTGCCAAATCTATTTCATCGAATACTGACATTAGTTTATTATGGAGAGTAATGCCAAATCCAGATAAATCTTCAGGAAATAGTAACAGTATACATTCATCAGTGTTTCATCAGTGGGGGATTTTGGAGAGCAGATTCCTTGTTGGTCTCCAGTTTAACTTCTTTCCATACTTGTTTTGGAACTAATCTCTGCTGATTCCCATGATGAGAGTGGCACTTTCTAATATTCTAGTGCACAAACAAACTTAACACACCTTTTGTGTGGCAAGAGGTACAAAGTTAATAAACACCAGTTGAGTTAGAAATGAAGATTCCCAAGGACTTCATAGGCATCTGAGATACTTAAAGAGACAGCTCCATAGCTCTATTATAGAGCATATGAGGTGTTCTGGAATGTGGATCTAAATTATCTCCTCCCCACCCTTTTTTTCAAAGATGAAGATGATGATGAACTGAATGAGGAAGACGAAATAGAAGAGGAGCAGCCAGTTGGGCAAATAGATGGTAAGAAATGAACGGGAAACATTAGATCTCCCAGAGAGATACAGTCTTAATATATATATATATATATACATATTGAGATGAGCACTAAATACAGCATTGCACATAGTCCTCAGCTTACAAACCATTCATTTAATGACCCTTTGAAATTTACAACGGTGATGAAAAAAGGGATTCATGACCTATCTTTGCACTTATGACCGTTGCGGAATCCTCATGGGATCAAACTTCGGTCATATATTTACAACAGGTTGTACTTACAATGATTGCAGCATCCCTGAGGGCCACGCATTTGCAACCTTCCTATCCAGCTTCTTAATTTCTTAATGCCTGTCTGATTCACTTAACAACTGTGGCAAGAAAGGTGATAAAACTGGGCCAAACTAAACAGTGATCTTATCAACATTTTATTTATTTATTTTATTATTGCGATTTATATGCTGCCATTCTCCCGAGGGACTCAGGGCGGCTTACAAAAACAACATTATCCAGTACAAATCACAATAAAATTAAAATCAACAACCCATTTAAAACAGTTTAAAATTATAACAATGTACAACCAGAATGGATCAGTTAAGTTGACGAAAGAGCCATGATATCAGTGTTCCAATATTTGAGGGGCTTTCACAGAGAGGAGGGTGGTCAAGCTATTTTCCAAAGCACCTGAAGGCCACCCAAAGAACAATGGATGGAAACTGATCAAGGAGAGATTCAACCTAGAAATAAGGAGGAACTTTCTGACAGTGAGAACAGTCAACCAGTGGAACAGAAGTTGCCCTCAGAAGTTGTGGGAGCTTCATCACTGGAAGCTTTCAAGAAGAGACTGGACTGCCATCCATCAGAAATTGTGTAGGGTCTCCTCCTTGGGAGGAGGGTTGGACTAGATCAGGGGTCTCCAACCTTGGCAACTTTAAGCCTGACGGACTTCAACTCCCAGAATTCCCCGGCCAGCCTGGATTAGATGACCTACAAGGTCCCTTCCAATTTTGTTAATCTGTCATCTAAACAGCCGCCTTTCTCAGCAACAGAAATTCTGCTTCCCCACTGTGCTCATAAATTGAGGATTACTTGTATTTTTTTTCTCTTCCATTCAATTGTGTCCCTTTTCTTAGCAAGTTGTCCCCACCACCTCTCCACTCCCCCAGAAGAGGGTTTTGGCTCATGCCTGCTTCTTCCTAACTTTGAGAAACTTTGGCTGCGGCCCAAATCTTGAATGCTTTGTCTTCAAATGGTTTCACGCCATTTCCCTCCTTTTTTTCCTGCAGATGCACAGTAACCAGGAAAGAACATGAAATTCCAAGGAGGAAGCAAGCAGAATAACCGGCTCCGTAGGATTTGGACAGAGGAAGAGGAGGGATGGGGTGGGGGGGAACCCAAACTGAATGCCCATCAAGTATACAGGGCAAAGCCCGGCTGGTGAAGGATCGTTTGGGATGTAGAATTTGTAGCAATGCAGGAAGGCAGAAATGCACAGAGACACTTTATACACGGGTGCAACATGGAACCTTTCATACATGTTATATATTGTGATTTCTTTTTGTACATAATTGTTCAGGACACTTGATTGGGGGGGGGGGTTGTTAAAGAAAATATAAGATTTTGTTAATTAGGTTCACATCAGAGCACACCCTTCCACCAACTGAAGGCAGTGGATTCTGGGAATGAGTTAAAAACGTTTCCATGAGTAGACAGGAGGTAGTCAAGCAAAAGTCAAATTCGTTGTGCTTTTTAATCTATGAAAAATACTGTCTGCTCCTAGAAGCGAATGTAAATGACATTTGTTGATTTTTCTTCTTTGTTGTATATAGTTACATAATAAAATAAATTCCCATTTTATCTGGGAGGCCAAATGTTTTGTAACAGTAGGCAAACAACCTGTAAAACGTCTTGCCACAAAAATTGGTGACGGCCTTATTTTAAACCGCTCTCTCAAAGAATTACTTGTAAATAGGTGGAGGGAATATAATTAACAGCTTTTTTCTTGGTGGCTTGGTGGCTAAAATAAACCCTCCATGTTTCAGTGCAGCATACCTCTAATCACTGTAGTAGAATGTGAGGTACTCTGGATATGGGGTCAAAAGTAATTGCCGGACATTTTTTCCAACTTCTGGTAAACAACATGCTGAGAGTGGGTGCCTTTTAGAATGCAGTACTGCAGGCTAACTCACTGCTCACTTCAGGAGTTCGATTCTCACTGGCTCAAGGTTGACTCAAGGTTGACTCAACTCAAATGGGCCGTTTCAGGCCTCCAGAGGGCCTCCAAGGGAGTGGGGAAGGCTGTTTTCGCCCTCCCCAGATGCATAGAGAGGATCTGGAGCCAGGTGAGAAAGAAAAATGGGCCTTCCCCCACCCCCTGACCCACTGGAGGCAAGAAACAGCCTGTTTCCCTACTTCTGATGGGCCCAGAAGGCCCGAAAATCAGCTGGCCGGCGCACGCATGCTGAGCTGGCGTGCCGACTGATATGGCTACGCATGCCACCTGTGGCACGCGTGCCATAGGTTTGCCATCATGAGTAAATGGTATGCATCTACAGTCAATATTTCTGATTGATTCAGTAAACCATGACCAAGCAAACCATGGTTTATAGCATGATGTGTAAACCCGCTGTAGAAGTTCATCTGCTCCTTTAACTTTCCTGACTGTTCAGTCAAAAATTACAGGTTACAACTTACAACAGTTCATTTAGCGATCATTCAAAGTTACCATGGCGCCGAAACAGTGACTTATGACCGTTGTTCACACTTGCGACCATTGCAGCTTCCCCATGGTCAGAGGATCAAAATTCAGATGCTTGGCAACCGATTCATATTTATGACATTTGCAGTGTCCCGGGGTCACTTGATCTCGTTTTTGCGACCTTCTGATAAGCAAAGTCAACAGAGAAACCAAATTCACTTAACAACTGTGTGACTCACTTAACAACTGTAATGATTCATTTAACAACTGTGGCAAGAAAGGTCGGGGCAAAGCTCACTTAACAAATGTCTCACTTAGCAACATTAATTTGGGGCTCAGTTGTGGTCGTAACTCGAGTATTACCTATATACGAGATACTTGTCCTTGGTTGACACGGTTAAATCCTTTTCCTGCATTTGCACAGCAAATGAAGTCATAAGCTGCCAAACTGCAATAGGCTATTTTATAGTTCAGTGTACAGGTGGCTTCTGCACGTTTCATGGATAATAAATACAATAAGGCCTTGGATAGGAGGAAGCACTAAATCAGCTCAAAGTAATTCCTGTCGTTTGCATTTGTACTTAGCATTCAGTCTATCAAGAGTGCTATAAAACCTCCTGAGCCTAAACATATTAAGGGTATGTGCTGTACTAGGAACTTCGTTTTCCCAAACTATTTGTCAAATTTATATAACCCCCCATCTCACAAACAAGTCACTCAGGATGATGTACAACAAGGATAAAAACAATTAATACCGTATTTTTTGGAGTATATGACATCCCTCCTAAAAGAAGCTGAACATTTATTTATTTATTTATTTATTTATTAGTACAATTTATATGCTGCCCTTCTCTGGAGACTCAGGATGGCTTACAATTTGTTAAGCAATAGCCTTCATACTTGTGTATATACCTGCTTAGTAGGGCTTTCGCCCCCCCTCCCTAAGCGATGTTCTTTTTTATACAAAGTCAGCTTATTGCCCCCACAATCTGGGTCCTCATTTTACCTACCTCGAAAGTATGGAAGGCTGAGTCAACCTTGAGCCTGGTGAGATTTGAACTTGCAGTAATTGCAGGCAGCTGGTGCTAGTTAACAACACTTTAGTCTGCTGCGCCACCAAGGCTCTTTGGGTGCATCTTATACTCAGAATGTAATCCCGCGCGGTGCCCAATATGGCTGCCCAGAACAGCTGCTGCCTTCTCTTACCCTTTCCATGCTTTGCCTGCTTTAGTCACTGGAGTTCCCTCTGAGGATCAGCTGTGCTTTTGAAGCTGTTTTTCAGCCCCAACCCAAGCGAAGCGATCTTCCTGCTTCGCCTGCTTTTCTAATAGCTGCTCCCTCCGACAATCAGCTGTGTTTTAGAAGCTGCTTTTTAGCACCAATCAGCCCCAACCTCAAAACCAGAGGAAATCAACGGTGACTGCTCCTTAGAAGGCCAGATCCTGAAGATGAAACTCAAATACTATGGCCACCTAATGAGAAGGAAGGACTCACTGGACAATGAGTCTAATGCTGGGAATGATTTGAGGGCAAATGAAGAAGGGGACGACAGAGAAGGAGGAGGCTGGATGGAGTCACTGAAGCAGTTGGCGTGAGCTTAAATGGTCTCCGGAGGACACAAAGGCCTGGAGGAACGTTGCCCATGGCGTCGTGACGGGTCGGACACGACTTCGCAACTAACAACAAATGATTTGATTGCTTATTTGTACCCTATGACTATCATTAAGTGTTGTACCTTATGATTCTTGACAAATGCATCTTGTCTTTTTATGTACAGAGAGCATATGCACCAAAGACAAATTCCTTGTGTGTCCAATTACACTTGGCCAATAAAGAATTCAATTCAATTCAATTCAATTCTATTCTATTCTATTCTATTCTAATTCTATTCTATTTTCTATTTATTCCTATTCCATTCCATTCTATTTATTCCTATTCCATTCCATTCTATTGTATTTATTCCTGTTCTATTCTATTCTATTCTATTCTATTCTATTCTATTCTATTCTATTCTTTCTATTCTATTCTATTCTACTCCCATTCCCATTCCCATTCCATTCCATTCCATTCTATTTACTCCTACTCCTACTCTACTCTACTCTATTCTATTCCTATTCCTATTCCATTCTATTTTTTCCTATTCCTATTCCTATTCTATTTATTCCTATCCTATTCTATTCATTCCTATTCTATTCTATTCATTCCTATTCCTATTCTATTTATTCCTATTCCATTCATTCCCATTCCTATTCCTATTCCTATTCCATTCTATTCTACCAATCTAGGGTTTTTGACCCACCATCATTTCCTGAACCAACCAGGCATTTGGCTGGATTGGACTCCTGTATTAGGATCGGGCTGGCGAACCACGTCACACAAACCACCAATGATCGGATTGCAAAAGAGCCGAGACGTGAAGCAAACAGATCACACGGTGACTTAGCAGGACGGGGGAAATCGGTTAAGGGCGGGAGGCAAAGGGGTTGTATTTGCGCAACTTTATTATTTTTTTTTTGTAAAGCAGGCGCGTGTGCAAAGGATATATTCGGAGCCCATCGCGTGGGTAGCCTCGGCGGAGTTTTTCAGAAGGGAGCCCAACTTCATTTTTAAGAGCCCATTGGAGGACTCCGGGGTGGTTTTTAGGAGGCTCCAAAACGAGCAGAAATTGCGCCGCCGGGATTTACTGGAAGGTCGCCACCCCACCCCCCACAAGCCACTTCTAACGTTACCCCAAACACGGTTTACTTAAACCATGGTTTACTGGCTTCCCTTATAAACGCAGAACCCATTGCCCAGCTCCCTGGTCTACCACCCCCCATCCTATGTCGGTGAAGCTAGCCGTGCCAGCTCCGTCTACTACCCGACCCCGAGACCGACCGGCTGACCTCGAGGGGCCCCTCAAAGCGGCGTCTAGAAGAACCAAGGCTTTCCTCTCCCCGGTCTTCGGGGGTCTAGGGCAGGGGTCTCCAACCTTAGCAACTTTAAGCCTGGAGGACTTCAATTCCCAGAATTCCCCAGCCAGCCTTGCTGGCTGGGGAATTCTGGGAGTTGAAGTCCTCCAGGCTTAAAGTTGCCAAGGTTGGAGACCCCTAGTCTAGGGGGGATTTGAGGCGGGGTCTCCTTCTGGGCCTTGGGGTCGAGGGTCGGGGCAGTGGAGGGAGGGCGGGCGTGCCCTCCAAACTTTGGCAAACTTTGCGGGCGGAGCGCAACGCAGTGCGTCTCTCCCGCCCCCCGCGGGCCTTTTGCGCACGAATCCGCGACGTTTTTCACCCGGGCTGGTTGCTCGCCCAGCCGAGATAAGAGGCGAGGGAGCAAGGCGGGCCACGAACTCCTTTCGGGAGGGAGGGAGGGAGGCAGGCGAAGAAGAGCCGCGGCTCCGGGAAGGGCGCACCTGTTGGCGAAGGATGGATGGCAAGCGCGGCGGGGTGGAAAAAAGCCACCTGCTCAACGGGGCGGAAAGCAGGTGAGTCCCCGGGAAGGGTTCTTTCCTCTCTTCCCTTCCCCTTCCTTTCTTTTCTTTCTCCTTTCCATCTTTCCTTCCCTTTCTTTCTTTCTTTCTCTCTCCTCTCCTCGCCCTTCCCTTCGTTTCGTTCCTTTCCTTTCTCCTTTCCTTTCCTTCCCATCTTCCCTTCCCTCCCCTTTCTTTCTCTCTCCTGTCCTCTCCCTTCCCTTCCCTTCTTTTCTTTCCTTCTTTCTTTCCTCCTTTCCTTTCTTCTTTCCTTTCCTTTCTCCTTTCCTTTCCATCTTCCCTTCCCTTCCCTTTCTTTCTCTCCCCTGTCCTCTCCCTTCTCTTCTTTTCTTTCTTCTTTCCTTTCCATCTTTTCTTCCCTTCCCTTTCTTTCTTTCTCTCTCCTCTCCTGCCCTATCCCTTCCCTTCTTTTCTTTCCTTCCCATCTTTCTTTCTTTCTTTCTTCTTTTCCTTTCCTTCCTTCTTTCTTTCCTTTCTCCTTTCCTTTCCATCTTTTTTTCCCTTCCCTTTCTTTCTCTCTCCTTCCCTCCCCTCCCCTTCTTTTTTCTTTCCTTTCCATCTTCCCTTCCCTTTCTTTCTCTCCCCTCCCCTTCTTTTTTCTTTCCATTCTTTTCCATCTTTTCTTCCCTTCCCTTTCTTTCTCTCTCCTCTCCTCCCCTCCCCTCCCCTTCTTTCCTTTCCTTTCCTTTCCATCTTTCTTTCCTTCCCTCTTTCCTTCTTTCCAACTTCTCCCAGCCCCCCACCCCCCGACGACGATGCCAATCGCCTCTGCCCGGGTTTCCGTCCAGCCACTCTCCGCTCCCGTGGCTGGATCGCGTGGCTGAGCCACCCGCGCATGGCACCCCAGCCAGTTAAAGCGGCCTCCTAAAGGCCGGGCTTCCTGGGAAGTAAATCTCCCAAATTGATCCGAAGGAAGGCTTGGCTGCTCAGGTGGATGGGGAAATGCCCGGAGGAATTCGCGATCTTGGCTGTCTTCGGGAGGGCCCTCTTCCCCGCCTCCCCATGCCGGCAATCCAATGAATCAAAGGATTCCCAATCAGAGAAAGCACCCACTTTATTTTATTATTATTATTTTGCCAAAGCTGATTTTTTTTATTAAGTTGCAGAGATTGGAATAAACAGCCACACACATACACACACACACACACACACACCGGTTTGGAGTTGTTCCATTTCAACTTTATGTTCCCATAAAGGCATTCAAGTATCTCACCCGTCCGCTACTTTTTTTTTTTTTTTTAAAAAAGCAGTGTTGGCAAATAAATAAATTAATTAATAAAAGGGCTGCTTTCTCTTTTTGCCACCCCCGTTGTTCAGGAACGGGTGTGCGGTCTTTAGTACAAAGCCGCTATTTGGGAGGGCCTCTTCACCTGTTGAATGTCTGCTTGCTTTGTATCTGCTGAGAGCAAGGCAACCGCAAATCCTATATTCCCAAAAAGAGGAGGGAAAAAAGATGGCGCCAGATTCCTGCAAGCCTCCCCCAGGTGTGCCGTGAGAAAGTCATTATCTCTGGCAAACAACTTTGAGGTCCTTTAAGTTCAAAGAAGTTTGTATTTGGGGGAGGGGAGGGGAGAATCTCTGGTTTTCTTCAAAGGATTGATGCAAAGGGGTGGATTCTCATTTGTAATGGGCAGAAAAAACCATGGCTACCCACCTGCCTTCCATGGACGACCTGTATCCTGCAGGAGTCAAAAAGAGGGCTGTGAAAATATTTACAGACCCCTCGCATCCTGGACATAAATTGTTTCAACTCCTACCCTCAAAAGCCCTGCACACCAAAACAGCTAGGCACAAAAAACAGTTTTTCTCCCATGCCATCACTCTGCTAAACAACTAATTCCCACAACATTCAAACTATTTAGTAAGACTGTATTACTATTATTCTTCTCTTTCTCACTATATATCTCTTCCCACTTATTACTATAACCATGTTGCTTGTATCTTTCAATTTATATTGTTTTTATTTGTTTCCTACTACAATTTGATAGCTTATTAGTAACCTTGACTAGCATGAAGGGTTGTATCTTTTTATTCTTGATGAATGTATTTTATTCTCCTTATGTACACTGAGAGCATATATACCTAAGACAAATTCCTTGTGTGTCCAATCACACTTGGCCAATAAAGAGTTCTGTTCTGTTCTGTTCCGTTCCGTTCCGTTCCATTCCATTCCATTCCATTCCATTACATTCTCCCATCCCTGAGAATGTGATCAGGAAAAAACCTACAAGGCTTCTGAACTTTGAGCTCTGCAGATGTGCTGTACTTTTAATTCCAGAATCCCTAACTAGGGATGTTCAGTAGGTGTGATGGAGGGTGCACCAGCAGCAAAAGGGGAGGATTGCGCCAGCTCAGAACTTTCCAAGATAGAGACCCGGATCAGGCAACGGTGGATTTGCAAGCTGGAAAGGAGAAGGGGGAAGAGGTTCAGAATAATCAAATCCTTGAATCTCTCAGGGTGTATTTAGCTTAGATAGTGATAGCTTTAGTTTGGCAAGATTCCGTTTACAGTATTGGGTGTCAGCAAATAAAAGGATTGGATTCAGTTGCAACTCACTGTCTTGTCTCGTGGCTTGGGCTTCCTGGTAGGACACTTAATGCATGTACAATTGAGTAAGAGAGACTAATAGGCGAAACCTGTAAGTATGTAAATGTAAAGGTTCCCTCTGTCCAGTTGTGTCCAAGTTTAGTGGCTGATGCTCATCTCTTGTTTCTTAGCCAAGAGAGCAGGGTGAAATCTAAAATTTTTCCCTACCGATTCTGTAGGTGTGGTTTGGTGGGCATGATAGGGGAAGGATATTGCAAAAATCTCCATTCCCCCCCCCCTTCCTGGGGGAGGAATATTGCAAAATCACCATTCCCACCCCACTCTGGGGCCAGCCAGAGGTGGTATTTGCCGGTTCTCCGAACTGCTCAAAATGTCTGCTACCGGTTCTCCAGAACCTGTTAGAACCTGCTGGATTTCACCCTTGCGAGAGAGCTAGCATTGTCTGAAGACGCTTCTGAAGTCATGTGACAGCGTGATTTTATGCTGAGTTGCACGGAATTCTGTTACCTTCCCAAAGAAGTGGTATCTATTTATCTACTTGCATTTGCATGTTTTTGAATTGCTAGGTAGGCAGCAGCTGGAGCAAGTAACGGGAGCTCACACCATCATGTGACATTTGGGTTTCAAACAACCGACCTTCTGGTTGATAAGCCCAGTGGGGGCGTATAGATTAATGCTTTGGGAATGGAGAGACTCTCTTCCTAAAACTGTCTTCTTTCCAATGCAGGTCCTATTTAGGAGTCTCAGAAAAGGACTTCCATGGTTCAGTGGTTGGCTTCGTACCTGGCCTCTCTTCTCTCGAGCTGGACCTCATAGGAAACCTGCACTGTCACTCCAGCTGGGCATCCAGCAATGGCAACAACGCTGAGCAAAAGCGAGCTCGTCGAAAGCTTTATCTTGCTTCCACCATCTGCTTGATTTTCATGACGGGGGAAATTGCAGGTAGGCGGCTAACATTTTGAAGGCTCTGCGAGGCCCTTGAAGGCTGCTCTTGGAGGCAAGCTGGTGGTTGGAGTGATCCAGCGGCATTTAGGGCAAAGGGGTACAAATTGTTGGTGGAGATGACCTTGGTGAAGATCTGCAGGAACCTAGAGAAAAGAGGCTATAATGTTTGCCAATCCAGGGAAATCAGACGATGCTCTTGAATCGATTGACACCTCTTTAATTCACTGGAGAATCAGAAGGGGAGGATTTAGCAGCACCATCAAATTTGCAAGATTCTGATATTAGCCCTGGTGGTGCAGGGGTTAAGCAAAGTATTGCAGGTAAACTCTGCCCACCACCTGAAGTTCGATCCTGACCGGCTCAAGGTTGACTCAGCCTTCCACCCTTCCGAGGTTGGTAAAATGAGGACTCAAATGTTTGGGGGCAATATGCAAATAATGATTCTACATTGTAAACTGGCCAGAGAGTGCTGTAAAGCACTATGGGGCAGTATATAAGCCTAAAGGCTATTGCTATTGCTATTGCACTCAATCTCAATAAAAGGTCATTTGAGTCTTCCTGTGGAACTGAATTTCTGGCCTGGTTCATCATCTACTGCAGAGGTAGGGAATGATCAGGGGTGAAATCCAGCAGGTTCTGACAGGTTCTGGAGAACCAGTAGCGGAAATTTTGAGTAGTTCGGAGAACTGGCAAATACCACCTCTGGCTGGCCCCAAAGTGGGGTGGAAATGGAGATCTTGCAATATCCTTCCCCCAGGAGTGTGGAGGGAATGGGGATTTTGCAGTATTCTTCTCCTGCCATGCCCCCCAAGCCACACCAGGCCCCCCAAGCCACGCCCACAGAACTGGTAGTAAAAAAATTTGGATTTCACCACTGGGAATGATGGCCCTATTACGACCTGTGGACTTAAAACTCCCAGAATGGCTGGCTCAGGAATTCTGGGAGTTGAAGTCCACAAGTCATAAAGGGGCCATCATTCCCTACATCTGACTTAGTGGGTCTAATAGACATTCCTGAGATCATGTCTGCTACAAACGCATTGAGCAAGCATGATGCTGTCTTGAAATGCTCCAGACATGTTGAAATCTAGGATGGTAGGGAGAAAGCTAGGCAGAGACTCTTAACCAGGAAGAAGAATCTGGGCACAGCCCATAACTAGTTAGTACTACTAACTAGTGTTAGTACTACTAACTCTAGTTATACTAACTATACCAGGGGTGAAATCCAGCAGGTTCTGACAGGTTCTGGAGAACCGGTAGCGGAAATTTTGAGTAGTTCGGAGAACCGGCAATGCCACCTCTGGCTGGCCCCAGAGTGATGTGGTAATGAGGATTTTGCAGTATCCTTCCCCTGCCAAGCCATGCCCACCAAAGCCACGCCCACCAAGCCACGCCCACAGAACCGGTAGTAAAAAAAAATGGATTTCACCACTGAACTATACTATAACTATAACTATAACTACAATAAAATACCTTATGCCACCAGACTTGAAATTTTGGGCTTAGAACTACGCCACCTTCAGTCTGACCTAAGCATAGTACATAGTACATAAAGTTGTCTGCCACAACATCCTACCTGTCAATGACTTTTTTAGCTTCAACCACAATAATACACGAGCACACAATAGATACAAACTCAAGATAAACCGCTCCAAACTCGATTGTAGGTAGTACAACTTCAACAACAGAGTGGTCAATGCCTGGAATGCACTCCCTGACTCTGTGCTTTCTTCCCCAAACCCCCAAAACTTTAACCTTAGACTGTCAACTGTTGACCTCACCCCATTCCTAAGAGGTCTGTAAGTGACGTGCATAAGAGCACCAGCGTGCCTACCGTACTTGCCCTAATTTCCCCTTTTATTCATATCCATTTCATGTGTTAATGTTTATACTTTTATCTGTTATCCTATATATGCTTGACAAACAAACAAACAACTAACTAACTAACTAATAACTAATCTCTTTTATTCTCTTCAGGAGGGTACTTTGCACACAGCCTGGCCATTATGACCGATGCGGCCCACCTATTGACAGATTTTGCTAGCATGATGATCAGCCTTTTCTCTCTCTGGATGGCATCTCGGCAGCCTACTAAAACGATGAATTTTGGATGGCACAGAGCAGGTAATCTGGACCATTAAAAAAGCATTAATGGCGCACTCTGTGAATACACAGCACACCTGCTTAAGGATGAAATACAATTTTGTAAAATTGAACCCAACATTTCCATTGTTAAGTGAGTTAAGTGACAGTTAAGTGAGTTTTGTTTTGCCCCATTATATGGCCAGTTGTTAAATGAACCTCTGCAGTTGTTAAGTGAATCAAGCTGTCATTAAATGAATCTGGCTTTCCCCTTCGACTTTGCTTGCCGGAAGCCAGTTGGGAAGGTTACAAATGTGATGGCATGATTCTGAGACAGTGCAACTATCCTGTTTCCCCAAAAATAGGACTCCCCCCCCCGGATAATAAGCCCAATTGGCTAAAATAAGCCCCCCCCTGAAAATAAGCCCTCCCCAAAAATATTTACGCGCATGCGCAGCCGGTCCCCTCCATTTCCTTGGGTTAGGGTTAGGGAGACAGAGCCGGAAATCAGGTAAGATGGCAAGAAGAGCCCCGTCTTGTTCCACACGTCCCCAAATAATAAGACTACCTCGAAAATAAGGCCAAGTGCTTATTTCAGGGTTCAAAAAAAAATATAAGACAGGGTCTTATTTTCGGGGAAACATGGTCCCATAAATACACGCCAGTTGCCAGTTATGATCAATGACCGTGGGGATATCACAACAATTGTTAGTGTGAAAAAAGATCATCAATCTCTTTTTTTTCAGTGCCGTTGTAACTTTGAACGGTCACTAATCCAAGCCCTCCTTTCCCCATTTTGAGGAAATTTCCCACCAACTCCTACCTGCAGAGCCCAACTGGACAAACTTGGCTTCTTTCTTAATAGAAAGCAGCCCAGGTTTGTGAAGATGTTTTCTCTGCTTCCCGATTGTGGCTTCCAACCTACGTTGTTCATTCATGAGGCACGCTTAATTGGATTAGCTACATGTTCTAGCATCTGACTTCGTCCTGCAGGCTAACCCTTACGCTCACTTAGTTACCTTGTAGATTTATTGGGCTTGATGAGTTTAGGAGGGTTGACTGGTTGAAGGTTCTGTGCAGACATAGCCAGGGTTAATGTGTTGTGTGAACAAAACCTGTACTTTTTCTCGTGGCACCTGCTCAGCTTGCTAGGGTGGCATATTGCCAGTCTTCAATGACATGTTTTCTGTTGACTTCTCAGTACAGGCAGTGACTTTCTTTGAGTTATTTGACTTCCTCTTGCCATTGTCTTTAATTCCTTGACTTCAGTTCCTCTTGCCTGGAGCTTTCTCTAGCTGATCTGTCCCAAATGATCCAGCCAGTTCCTTATGTTTTTGCTTATATTTTAATACACACACACACACACACACACACACACACACACACACAAAATTCGCAGTTACTGTATTTTTCAGAGTATAAGACGCACCCGAGTATAAGAAGCACCCTAGTTTTTGGGGAGGAAAATAGGGGAAGAAAATTCTGCCTCTGCTTACCAGAGGTCTGATGTGCTGAAGCTGACCTTAGCCTGGTCAGCTTCAGCACATTAGTTCATTGGTTTGAGTGCGCACGCACATACTTGCTTTGCATGCTTTACCTCGTTGGGGCTTATAAGCAGCTTCAAAAAAAGCACAGCTGATCATCGGAGGGACCTCCAGTGAGTAAAGCAGGTGAAGCACAGAAGCAGTAAGACAAGGCAGCAGCTGTTCCGGGTTGCCATTTTGGGCTCTGCACCTAGCATTTTAAGGCCTCCAAACATTCCGTTTGAGAGCTGTTGAAGGCTGCAGGGATCGCCAAAGCACATCGCCACCAATCACCGCCCGAAAACACAATGCACCAAGGCTGAAAACGTGATGCACGGAGGCGGCAATCGGCGGCGATGTGCTTTGGCGATCCCCACAGCCTTGAAGGGCTCTCAAACAGAGCATTTGGAGGCTGAAAACGCGAGGCGCATAGCCCAAAAACACAAGCCATTGTCTGTGGCAATCTCTGCAGCCAGGAAGAGGACGCGTGGAGGCCAAAGGGTGGGGGGCAGTGGATGGGCCAGGGCTATATTCAGAGTATAAGGCACACCCAAATTTTCAGCCTCTTTTAGGGGAGGAAAAAGTGTGTCTTATACTCCGAAAAATACAGTACTTAGTGGCTGAACTGCAACAAAAAATGGGTCATTCCCAATCTTGGCAACTTTATGACATGTGTATTTCGACTCCCAGAATTTCCCGGTCAGCCATGCTTTAGTGATTTGATTGGAGCATAATCAGTCACTGGTCCTTAGTACTACCTCTCCCTTGGTCTCTTAACCTTCTTAAGAGACCAGTGCTCACACTGTAGGCATTGGCTGAAATAAAGATGCAAAGATAAAAGATGTAGATCTCTTTATCAATTAAAGATCTCAGAATTTGTATGCAAGGGTGCGCGCGAAACCTGTCATCCGATACTTTAATTTGTCTGTTTAACACAACTCTCAGTTGATGTGCAGTTGAAACCCAGCATGGCTCCTAAATTCCCTATTACAGAGCTTAGGGGAAAAACTAGAAACATAGACATATAGTCTAGATGTCATGCCTGGGAGCCATATTACCTGTGTGTCTTGAGGATCCAGGCCTGCCATAATCGTACCGTGGGAAGTTGGGAGCAGGGAATTGCATGAATGAAGTAGAGATAGCCATAACAAACTTCCTTAAGAGAAGTTCAAGGCCATGGCGTCCGGCAGCTGTGCAAAGAAGAAATTGGAGGATGTTTTCTGTTTGGGAAAGAACTGATTGGACATGTGGGAGGTGTCTTGAACTTTCTTGTGGGTGAGGAAAACCCGGAAGCTTTCAGATTCAGGTTTTCCCAGATGTGCCAATATGACATCTCTAATAAAAGTTAGCTTCGAGGAACTTCAAGCCTCGGAGTTTGATTTCGTTGGGGGTGTTACTTGGAACCCTGACACTAGAATCTAGATCCGTGATGGCGAACCTATGGCATGCGTGCCACAGGTGGCACACGGAGTCATATCTGTGGGCACGCAAGTGTTGCCCTAGCTCAGCTTCAGCGCACATGCGCATGCAGGCCAGCTGATTTTCAGGCCTTCCGGGCCCACCGGAAGTCGGAAAATAGGCCATTTCCAGCCTCCGGAGGGCCTCCTGGCGGGGTTGAGGAAGGCTGTTTTTGCCCTCCCCAGGCTCCTAGAAAGGCTCTGGAGCCTGGGGAGGTGAAAAGCGGGCCTTCTGGTCCCACACTGCCATTGCATGCCAATAGCAGGGAGAACACAAGGGGTCACATGCACGGTGGGGCAGCATGCACTGAATTATGGGTGTGGGCACATGCATGTGCGACACCCCTGCACTCCCCCCGCTTTTGGCACGCGATGGCAAAAAGGTTAGCCATCACTGATCTAGATCCTTCCTTCCTTCCTCCTTTCCTCCCTCCCTCCCCTCAACTCCTGGCAGCTCGTACCACAAAAGAGAAAAACATGATAAAAACAATTGCTGAAAACTCAAAGCTCTCCTATACATTTTATTGATATCCTTTGTTAAGCTTTGGCTTCATGTGAAAACTGAATCTGTTGTGGTTTGGTCCTCATACCACATTTAACTGCATAAAAGCTAAACTCAACCAAGATCACAATGGAAGCCATCTGCTCAAATATATCTGGGCTGAAATGAATCAATTGCTCTTTCATTTAATGGCAGAATGAGCTGATTTGTTGAAAGAACATTTAGTTCATGAGTATTTGGCAGAGATGCTCTTTATTAATTATACCTTGGATAAGTGAATCAGCCAGTGCAAACTTGGGAGTTTTCCAACCTTTAATGCCTATGTCACATCCGTGTATCCGTACTGAAGTTTGCAGATGACACAACAGTGATTGGTCTCATTCGAGACAATGATAAATCTGCATACAGACGGGAGGTTGAACAACTAGTCTTGTGGTGCAACCAGAACAATCGTGAACTAAATACACTCAAGACTGTAGAAATGGTGGTAGATTTTAGGAGAAACCCTCCCTTACTAACACCCCTTACAAAACTAGACAACACAGTATCAACAGTAGAGTCCTTCAAGTTTCTAAGTTCTATCATATCTCAAGACTTAAAATGGACACCTAACATCAAAAATGGCATCAAAAAAGCACAACAGTTTGTGCGCCAACTCAGGAAGCTCAAACTGCCCAAAGAGCTGCTGACTCAGTTCTACAGAGGAATTATTGAGTGTGTCATCTGCACCTCTATAACTGTCTGATTTGGCTCTGCAACCCAGCAAAACAGACACAGATGTCAGAGGATAATTAGAACTGCAGAAAAAAAACAATGGCAATCAACCTGCCTTCCAATGAGGACCTGTATACTGCACGAGTCAAAAAGAGGGGTGTGAGACTATTTACAGAACCCTCACATCCTGGTCATAAACTGTTTCAACTCCTACCCTGAACGCTATAGAGTGCACCAGAATAACTAGATAGAAGAACAGTTTTTTCCTGAACGCCATCGCTCTGCTAAACAAATAATTCCCTCAAGACTGTTCAATTCTCTATTAAGACTGTATTACTACTCTTCTTCTTTTCATCCTTTCTGGTACCTATCTCTTCCCACTTATGGCTATATCTTTACAACTTATATTGTTTTTATTGTTTCCTACTATGATTTCATTGTTTATTAGTATCTTATGACTATCACAAAGTATTGTATCTTATAATTCTTGATGAATATATTTTATTTTTTCTTTATGTACACTGAGACCATATGAACCAAAGACAAATTCCTTGTGTGTCCAATCACATTTGGCCAATAAAGAATTCAATTCAATTCTATTCTATTCTATTCTGTTCCGTTCCGTTCCATTCTCATTTTCTCCTATTCTATTCTATTCTATTCTATTCTATTCTATTCTATTCTATTCCATTCCATTCCATTCCATTCCATTCCATTCCATTCCATTCCATTCCATTCTCATTTTCTCCTATTCTATTCTATTCTATTCTATTCTATTCTATTCTATTCTATTCTATTCTATTCCATTCCATTCCATTCCATTCCATTCCATTCTCATTTTCTCTATTCTATTCTATTCTATTCTATTCTATTCTATTCTATTCTATTCTATTCTATTCTATTCTATTCTAACCAAAGTTTTCTGACTTTTGCTGCAGAGATTTTAGGAGCCCTGCTGTCCGTTCTCTCAATCTGGGTGGTAACTGGTGTGCTAGTTTATCTGGCGGTCCAGAGACTGATTTCTGGTGACTATGAGATAGAAGGAGATGCCATGCTTATCACTTCTGGCTGTGCTGTGGCTGTAAACATCATGTAAGTAGGAACGTTGAGGGTAATTTTTTTTAATTGAAAAAGTTTTACAATACAGTTTTTAATATCCCTTCCCCCCCCCAATCCCACACCCCAACAACCACCCCCTCCCTTCCCCCCTGTCCCTCCCCCTTCCCCCCCCTGACTTCCACTGTTAAACAATCATATATAGCAATCAACATCAAACAACTTTTTAGGTGAGATCCAGCTAAAAATATAACAAATTTAACCTTAAGTAATAAAAAAATAATCTAGACTTATAACATCTATTACCCCCCTAACCAAATATATAACATAAGTCATTTATAAAAACTCATGGCAACCTAACAAATATAACAATTATCTTTAAAAAAAGTAATAAAATAACTTTGAGCATCATAGATTTTAGATTAAAATATCGTATAAATGTTCAACATTAACTATAATTCCTAATATTCAATCTTAATAGTGTTTATAACAATCAACATCAAACAAAATAAGAAAAAAAAAGCATTGGGTGAAATAACAAGTTTAACCTTAAATAGTAAAAAGTTAAGCTAAACTCATAACATCTTTTAGACCCCTAATCGAATACATAGTAACATAGATCATATATAAAAAACTCATGAAAATCTAACAAATATAAATTCTAGCATAAAAATATATCAAATTCAAACAGTACATCATAATAAAAATATAAATTCAATTATGTAACAATATAATTATGAATCAAGTGCTACTTGAAACTTCTTACTTTGATATTTATTCTGCATATATTCTACCCATTTCTTCCACTCCTTAACAAAAGCTTCATGGGTCCTATCTTTTAGGTGTGCAGAAATCTTAGCCATTTCTGCAAAATTAGACATCTTCAATATCCATTCCTCTATTGTAGTACACTATCCTTCTTCCAATATTGACCAATCAGTAATCTAGCTAACTATTCCCAACAAAAAAAACTGAGGAGAAAATTCAAGCTTCTTCTGCAAAATGTTCTGCATTACCCACCAAAGTTTAATCCAAAATACTTTCAATTTTCTGCACGTCCACCAAATATGAAAATATGTTGCATCCAAACAATCACACCTCCAACATTTAGGTTGAACATTTGGATACATACATGATAATTTTTTTGGATCTAAATGCCATCTATAAAACATCTTGTAAAAGTTTTCCCTCAAATTCTGTGCTTGTGTAAATTTAACATTCTGGACCCAAATCTTTTCCCATGTTTCCAACATCACTGGTTCTACAAAATTTTGTGCCCATTTAATCATACAATCTTTAACTAGTTCACCCTCTGAATCTCTTTCTAACAACAAATTATACACTCGCTTAATATGCATCAGCCCTTTACATTTTATCTGAATCACCAAATCTTCTTCATGTAGCATTAGTCCAGTTTTCTGATCTTCTCTCCATCTCGCTTGAAGTTGAAGGTACTGCAACCAAGTTAAATTCGTCCCTTCTTCCAACAGAATATTCAAAGGTTTCAAACTCCATCTACCCCATCATTAAAAAGTATCTCTTTGTATAAAAACCCCCCGAGTGACTTTATATTTGGCATAATCTGCCCAAGATCCAACCACAAAGGTATTTTGTAATCCAATTGAAGCTGGTGCTTCTTCCAAACTCTCATCAAAGCCGTTGAGGGTAATTTTTGAACAGCATCCTAAAATCCTTAAGAAAAACTCAAGATTTTACCAGCTGATGGATCTTGATCCTGGCAAGGTCCAGGTCCAAGTTGAGGTAGCCCTCAACTTACGACTACAATTGAGCCCGACATTTCTGTTGCTAAGCGAGACATTTGTTTAATGAGTTTTTCGCCCCATTTTACAACCTTTCTTGCCCCAGTTGTTAAGGCAACTGGACTTTCTGGGTTTTCTTTGAAGACATTTCACTTCTCATCCAAGGAGCTTCTTCAGCTCTGACTGGATGGTGTGGAATGGAAGGATTTATACTCTTTGCAGACAGCTGGTCATTTGTATCCTTTTAGCGAGTCGTTAAGGCCACCTGGAGGTTTATCTGTGTCATCAGGGTCATCCAGTCAGAGCTGAAGAAGCTTCTCGGATGAGAAGTGAAAAAGGTAAAGGTTCCCCTTGCACGTATGTGCTAGTCGTTCCCAACTCTAGGGAGCGGTGCTCATCTCTGTTTCAAAGCCGAAGAGCAAGCGTTGTCCGAAGACGTCTCCGTGGTCATGTGGCCCACATGACTCAACGCCAAAGGTGCACAGAACGTTGTTACCTTCCCACCAAAGGTGGTCCCTATTTTTCTACTTGCATTTTTTACAGGCTTTTGAACTGCTAGGTTGGCAGAAGCTGGGCCAAGGAATGGGAGCTCACCCCTTTATGCAGCACTCGAACCGCTGAACTGCCAACCTTTCGATCGACAAGCTCAGTTTCTTAGTCACTAAGCCACAGCGTCCCTCTGAGGAGTGAAACGCCTTCACAGAAAAACCAGAAAGTCCAGTTGCTTCTCGAAAAAACACCTTGGGGACAACCATGACCTGGATGACTGAGAATCTCCACAGACATTCAGTTAAGTTAGTAACAAGTGAATCTGGCTCCCCAATTTGAGTTTGCTTGTCAGAAGGGCGCCAAAGCTAATCACATGACCCCAGGACATTGCAACCCTGGGTCATAAAAATGAGTCGGTTGCCAAGCATCCGAATTCTGATCACGTGACCACGAGGATGCTGCGGCGGTCATCGGTGTGAAAAACGGTCATAACTCATTTTTTTCCCGTGCCCGTGCAACTTTGAACGGTCACTAAATGAATTGTTGTAAGTTGAGGACTACCTGTAGATGGAAACTTCTTTGTGGATGGACCAAATAGGGGTTCTCTTTGATCTGCTTGGCATTTGAAAAGCTCTTGATTCCATGCAGCTCAAATAATTGGGTGGGAGTAAAAGCATTTGCCAGAAATTCTGTAGCAGGCACCTTTAGTGCCCTTCTGGAGACCAACCTTCGTGTCTGCCAAAACTCTTTGTTTCTCCTGATGGTTTTTAAAACTCTTTTATTTGGGGGGGGGAGCTGGAAGGTTACTAGACATGCAAAGTAAAGCTTCACCTCCTAACTCTGCTTTTATCTATAAGAGTGCTTTCGGTGCATGCAAAAAAAAATATATAAAGCAATAGGTGGCTGTAACCAGTGGTGAAATGTAAAATTTGTTACTACCGGTTCTGTGGGCGTGGCTTGGTGGTGGTGGGGTAATATGACTGAGTGGGTGTGGCCCACTTTTTTTTTTTTAACTTTTAAAACCATTTTTTTTGGCTGAAGAGGTTGTAAAGAAATGCTTTTAAAAGCCTCTGACAATCCCAGCTGAGTTGCCTGATCAGCAGAAGCTTTTTTTTTTAAAGCCTCTGACAATCCCAGCTGACGTGCCTGATTGGCACTTACATATATACTTACAGTTTACTTGTAGAGCAAACCAAATTCATAGTCCTTTTACCAATCCAAGTCTTAGCCATGCATAATCAATCCAGAGATACAAAACTTCTTATCGGTTCGTAAAACAAGACATGAATCATTCAGGAACAATATAAACAGTTTATAAAAGCAGTAATAAATAAACCATGATCAAATTGACCATGTAAAGAGACCAAAGATATCTACAACATAGCATCAGATAACAGTAGGGTGTAATGTCCACCCCTGACCACAATCAAACTCTCCTTGAATACAGTTGCTACAGAGCTCATCCAATCAGGATGCAGAATGAGTCAGCAATACTCTTAAAGCTATATAATACATATTCATACTATACATATATAATGTTGGCTTATATATTACCTGGCCAACTAGTTAGGCAATGACCATTTCCTAACAAAAATTTTTAAAAAGCTGATGATTGCACGGCTCAGCTGGGCAATGGGGAAGGGGGCAGGGATTTTTGCTACTGGTTCTCCGAATCACCTGCCTTCATTGCTACCGGCTCAGGTGATCCGGTCCGAACTGGGAGCATTTCACCCCTGGCTGTAACCCAGTGCTTTGTTTAGAAGTCTGCATTTTCTTGAACCAAAGACAAACTGCGCACCCCCGCCCCCCCCCCCCCCCCCCCACACACAAAGGGGCAGGAAGCAAGGAGAAAAGGCACATTAAGGAACTTGGATCAAATTCATCTCTTTGTGGTGCCAACCTGGATCTGAATTTCTGCCATTGTATTGTGCCCATCCCCAGCCAAACTCTCCGCTGAAATGAGCCGCAATCTATTTTGTGGCACAGAATATGAATTATAGTAACTGGCAAAGAATTAAAGTCCTTTCTTTCCCCCATCCTCCATTCTACAGTAGGGTCCTAATCTGGTGCTGGTCTTTTGTGAAGAGGAAACCCTTTGCCTCTGGACAGAATGGTAGAGCTAAGATAATTTGTATAGGTAGTTCTTGACTTCCTTGGACGGGTGACTAACAAGGACTGAAGTGCATAACACCAGACGTGTCACTAGAAGGCAAAATCACAAAGCTGTGTCTCCCTTATTTTAGCCATGTCATGCAGGGGATTCACTTGGAGTAGCACGGTGGCCTAGAGGTGAAGCTGTCGCCTTACAATCAAGGAGGCTGTGAGTTCGATCCTAGGTAGAGACAGATATTTCTTTCTCTGGGCACACTGCGAATATATCTGCTGAACAAAACTTCATATTGGCGTCAGGAAGGGCATCCGGCCATTAAAACTAGCTCCAGTCATTTGGCCAGACTCCATCCCGCAAGGGATTATGGCAAGAGTGAAATGCTACCGGTTTGGGATGGTTCGCCCAAACCGGTAGTAAAAAATGCTACTGGTTTGCCAAACCGGTAGTAAACAAATGTAAAAAAAAAAGTTTCACCGATCGGCTGAGCAACACACGATCATCGGAACTTTTTTTAACTTTTCAAGCATTTTTTTTACTACTGGTTCTCCGGAACCAGTAGTTAAAAATGCTTTTAAAAAGTTTTTTAAAAGGTTCCCAAGATCACGCACCACAGCTGATTCCCCCCTGCTGTTTTTTTTTTATTATTATTTTTATTATTATTATGAACCCTTGTCATGGACTGACCACTCGCTCCTTCGTCTCGACTTTCTGACCGCTGCACCTCACTGCAGGGAGGCGGAACCAACTAGGTGGTTCCGCCCCAGGCGCCTGATGGATCCTGATAGGTTCCAGACGGAGCTTGGGCCATTTCCTGAGACACTGACACGCGACTCGACTGAGGACCTGGTGGCTGCTTGGGATAGGGCAGCCGGTGGGGCCTTGGACCGGGTCGCGCCTTTGCGGCCTCTGACCCGGCGCCGAACTCACTTATCTCCTTGGTTTACCGAGGAGCTGAGGGAGATGAAGCGCCGGAAAAGACGCCTAGAGAGCGGTTGGAGGGCCAGTCGCTCTGAATCTGACTTGACACTAGTAAGAGCTCATATTAAGACTTACTTAGTGGCAATAAAAGCGGCGAAATCTAACTATTTCGCCGCTCTTATCGCGTCATCAGATAATCGCCCAGCCGCCCTGTTTAGGGTGACCCGCTCCCTCCTTCACCTGGGAGCGCGGGAGGATCCCCTGCAGGGACGTGCTGAGGATTTTGTTCAATATCTGGATGATAAAATAACTCAGATTCGGGATGAGCTGGCCACTGACTGGGTTGGTTCGGGCGAGGTGACTGAGCCCAGTCTTGAGAGTGTTATCTGGGCTGAGTTCGATCCTGTGGCTCCCGAGGACGTGGACAGGATCCTGGGTAGACTGAACGCTACCACATGTTTATTGGACCCGTGTCCCTCCTGGTTGGTGCTGGCCTCCCGGGAGGTTACACGAGGCTGGCTCCAGGAGATTATAAACGCTTCTTTGAGTGAGGGTGCCCTACCGGCCGCTTTGAAGGAGGCGGTGGTGAGGCCCCTCCTCAAGAAGCCCTCCCTGGACCCAGCTGCTTTGGTAAATTATCGTCCTGTCTCCAACCTTCCCTTTCTAGCGAAGGTTGTTGAGAGTGTGGTGGCGCGGCAGCTCCCCCGGTACCTGGATGAAGCTGTCTATTTAGACCCACTCCAGTCCGGCTTCAGGTCTGGTTACAGCACCGAAACGGCATTGGTCGCGTTGGTGGATGATCTCTGGAGGGCCCGGGGTAGGGGGTATTCCTCTATCCTGGTGCTGTTAGACCTCTCAGCGGCTTTTGATACCATCGACCATGGTATCATGTTGCGCCGGTTGGAGGGATTGGGGGTGGGGGGCACCGTTCTGCGGTGGTTCTCCTCCTACCTCTCCGACCGGTCGCAATCGGTGTTGACAGGGGGGCAGCGGTCGACCCCGAGGCGCCTAGTGTGTGGGGTGCCACAAGGGTCGGTCCTCTCGCCCCTTCTGTTCAACATCTATGTAAAGCCGCTGGGTGAGATCATCCATGGTTTTGGGGTGGAATTCCATCAGTACGCTGATGACACTCAGCTGTACATCTCCACCCCAGACCACCCCAACGATGCCGTGGAAGTGATGTCCCAGTGCCTTGAAGCTGTGCGGGTCTGGATGGGGAGAAACAGGTTTCGACTCAACCCCTCCAAGACCGAGTGGCTGTGGCTGCCGGCGTCCCGATATAGCCAACTGACTCCATCGTTGGTTATTGGGGGCGAATCATTGGCCCCCACGGAAAGGGTGCGCAACTTGGGCGTCCTCCTGGACCCACGGCTGTCTTTAGAGGAGCATATGACAGCTGTGGCCAGGGGAGCTTTTCATCAGGTTCGCGTGATACGCCAGTTGCGGCCCTTTCTAGATCGGGACTCCCTACGCACAGTCACTCAGGCGCTCGTCACGTCTCGCTTGGACTACTGTAATGCTCTCTACATGGGGCTCCCCTTGGGATGCACCCGGAGGCTTCAGCTGGTACAGAATGCGGCCGCGCGGGGGATTATGGGAGCGACAGGGCGCTCCCACGTGACACCTCTCCTGCGTGAGCTGCATTGGTTGCCGGTTGATTTCCGGGTGCGTTTCAAGGTGTTAGTAATCACCTTTAAAGCGCTCCATGGCTTAGGACCAGGGTACTTACGGGACCGCCTTCTGCCACCTATTGCCTCCCACCGGCCGGTTCGCTCCCACAGAGAGGGCCTCCTCAGGGTGCCGTCAGCCAGACAGTGCCGGCTGGCGACCCCCAGGGGGAGAGCCTTCTCTGTGGTAGCTCCCACCCTCTGGAACGATCTCCCTCCAGATTTGAGGACTATCGCTGACCTCCGGACCTTTCGCCGGGCTTTGAAGACTCATCTTTTCCAACTTGCCGGACTTGCCTGACCCCTCCTATTTTTAAACTTTTTAGAGTTTTAGAGTTTTATTTGGTTTTACATTTCAGCCTAAATTTATATTGATTTTAGTACGTTTTAACTTTTTGTATTTGTATTGGTTTTAAATTGGCTGTTCACCGCCCTGAGTCCGGAAGGAGAAGGGCGGTATAGAAATTCAATAAATAAATAAATAAATAAATAAATATGCCGCCCTTCTCCGGAGACTCAGGGCGGCTTACACTGCATTAAGCAATAGCCTTTATACTTTTGTATATTTATATTTATACAAAGTCAGCTTATTGCCCCCAACAAACTGGGTCCTCAATTTACCCACCTTATAAAGGATGGAAGGCTGAGTCGACCTTGAGCCTGCTTGGGATTGAACTCACAAGTAATTGCAGCAGCTGGATCTTAAATGCTGCCTTTATAGGAGGCATTACTCCCCTACGCTACTCAGGCTACTTACCTTCCCAAGCCTCCTTTTGGCGTGTACTGCGCATGCGCATATAGCGTGTGTTTAGTGCGAACTCTGCATGCGCGGCCACTGAACTGGTAACACACCAGTTCAGATTTCACCACTGGCTTATGGGGTTGTTAAATGAAGATGATGATGCAGGGACTTCACTGGAGAAAGCAATTATGTTTGGAGGAGCTAGTGATAAAAGAGCCTTGGTGGTGCAGTGGACTAAGTTCTGTTATGTAGCATTTAGCTGCCAGCTGCCTGCAATTAGTGCGAGTTCAAATCTCACTAGGCTCAAGGTTGACTCAGCCTTCCATCCTTCTGAGGTAGGTAAACTGAGGACCCGGATTGTGGGGGCAATAAGCTGACTTTGTAGAAACTGTGTCGAGCTGCCAAGGCGTCGACAACTGAGCACACGTGGTGGGGGGGGGGGCGGAGATACCCTTACCTACATTCTGGTGGCGGTGGCACAGGTTGTTAGGCGGACGGGAGATGTCTTTAGAGGCACCATAACGTTGGGAGCAGGGCGCCCGCGCCCGCCCCCCCAGCATTGATCTCTGCCGGTGCGAAGACTGATAGAACCACGACCGCCTTTGATGATGTCACCGGGAGGAGGGCATGATTTATAACAAGCTGGGAGGGCGAGGCATGCCTGCACGGGCTATTTAAAAGCACACGCGCCTGTCAGCTGCAGCGCTGTTATTATTTCAGCCAACGAAGTCACAGTGATCACCCAGAGCTGACACCCGAATAAACCACATTACAAAAAGAGCTGAAACCGTCCTGGGTTTTTGCTGCGTTGCTGTCTGGGATCCTGAGACACCGCTTATGGGGGGCCAAAAGCCCTACTAAGCAGGTATGTACAAAAGAATGAAGGCTATTGCTATAAGTGCATTGTAGGCCTCCCTGAGTCTTTGGTGGAGGGCGGCATATAAATGGAACAAACAAACAAACAAACAAACAAACAAATAAATAAATGAAAACCAAGCCATCAAAGAACATGGTTGCTGGATACCATCAAAGCTTACACCAGGCAGAGCATTAAAAAAACTCAAAAGGAACAGTGCAAGATGGAAGATGTGATCCATAGAATCGCTAAGAGTTGGAACATCTGGACCAGGGGTTGGGGACCCCTGTTGTAATCCAAGCCCTTGCTCAAGTAGGAAACCCTATACCAGGGGTGTCAAACTCAAGGCCCGTGGGCTGGATCCAGCCCATGGGGTGCTTAGATCTGACCCGTGCGCCTGCCCTGGAAATGAAGGACCAGCCTCTGTCAGTAAAAACGGAGCTTGGGAGAGCTGTGATGGCCTCCTGAAACCCTCTGCCAGTGAAAACTGAGCTCGGGAGGACTGAGCGCGGCCCTCCCAAATTCCATTTTTGCTGGAGAGCGCTCAGGCCACCACAGGCACTCCTGACACGAGTGACATTGAGCTGCCTACGGCCAATTGATCATGCCCCCACTTCCCCAAGGTCAAACACAACCCTGATGCGGCCCTCAATGAAATTGAGTTTGACACCCCTTTCAAACAAATGGTTGTCCAGTCTTTGCTTGCTTGCTTGCTTGCTACCTGGTACAAGAAAGAACGCCAACAATAAAAATAGCAACTCCTCCCACTCTTTTTTAAGCCCCCAAACCAAACAATCTGGCAGTTCTTCGTCTAAATAAGGGGACAGGCTTGATCAAAGCATACGCTCTTTTATTCTCCTTCTGGTTTTGTTTCTTTGTCTCAGACAGGCCACAATTAGCATCTTGGAGAGCAACTTTATCTGGTGCGTAGGTGTCTAGTTGATTCCTAGTGAGATTGCACTTCCCGTCTGTTTATGCCAAGAATAACCAATACAGGTAGTCTCCTTGACTTAAAACCATTCGTTTAGTGACCGTTCAAAGTTACAATGGCACTGAAAAAGTTATTTATGATCGTTTTTCACATTAGGACCGTTGCATCATCACCACGGTCAGATGATCAAAATTCGGATGCTTGGCAAGTGGTTCATATTTATGACGGTTAGGAGGTCCTGGGGTCATGTGATCAGGTTTGGCGACCTTTTGACCAGCAAAGTGAATGGGGAACTCAGATTCATTTAACAGTCATCTTAACTGTAGCAATTCACTTAAGAACTGTGGCATGAAAGGCTGTAAAAATGGGGCAAAACTCAACAACTGTGTCGCTTAAAGGTAAAAGTTTCCCTCGCACATATGTGCTAGTCATTCCCGACTCTAGGGGGCGCTGCTCATCTCCGTTTCAAAGCCGAAGAGCCAGAGCTCTCCGAAGACGTCTCCGTGGTCATGTGACCGGCATGACTCAATGCCAAAGGCACATGGAACGCTGTTCCCTTTCCACCAAAGGTGGTCCCTGTTTTTCTACTTGCATTTTTTACGTGCTTTCGAACTGCTAGGTTGACAGAAGCTGGGACAAGTCACGGGAGCTCACCCCGCTGCCCAGCGCTAGGGATTCGAACCACTGAACTGCCGACCTTTCAATCGACAAGCTCAACGTCTTAGTCACTGAGCCACCATATCCCCCTTATTGCTTATTAAACGTCGCTTAGCAGCAAACATTTTGGGCTCAGTTGTGGTCATAAGTAGAGGACAATTTGTATCCCAACCCAATCATGGATAGTTTTCAAATTCATGGGTTCACTTTGGCACTTTTTGATCTGTGGACTTCAACTCCCAGAATTCCCTAGTTAAAGTCCAGACATCTTAAGTTGCTGAGGTTAATAAGTACTGCTCTGGAATAACTTATCCTCAGGAGGGTTTTCTCTGCCTTTCATTTGGCTTGTGCCTTTGTTCCAAAGTACCGTATTTTTTGCAGTATAAGACGCACCGGAATATAAGACTCACCTTAGTTTTTGGGGAGGAAAATAAGAAAAAAGCTGATTGGCAAGTGGATCAGCTTCTGGAATACCCCCAATCAGCTGTACCCAGAGGTGAATTTTAGCAAGAGGTTCCTTGGTTGTGAGCTCTGTGCCTTGCGTTTTTTGTGTGTTTTCTGAAACTCTGTTTCAGAAAAAAACTTTTCTTCCTGCCTCTGAAAGCCTCCAAAACAGAGCTTCAGAAAAAAAGCCTCTGAAGCTCTGTTGGGGAGCTTCTTTTCTGAAGCTTCTTTTCTGATGCTTTTTTCAGCCTCTGAAACCTCCATTTGAGAAGCCGGGCGGGGCTACATTCGGAGTATAAGACGCACCCAGATTTTCAACCTCTTTTTGGGAGGAAAAAGGTGTGTTTTATACTCCATAAAATACGGTAGGCTGTGTATCAGCAGCCAGTGTCGTCATCTCCAGACCTGTGATTCTTCTCGTAATGGCTCCTACCTATGGAGAGTGAATGTAGTGTGGGCAGAAACAGGTTCAGGATGGAATGTGAGAGGGTGGTACAGTTCCAAGATTGGCTGAGGACAGAGGGAAGGGCTTTGAAGATAGGAGGCAGAGCTGCTACCAAGGCAACAGTTAGATAAAAGGGCCCTGAGCCTAGCCAAGAATGTAATGTGAGTAAACATCTCAGGCATGCCTAATACTTGAAGATAAAGGGAAGGAGGCAAGGGTGGGCTTCAAAAATTTTAGCAAGGGGTTCTCTGCCTGGTTGTTGGGTGGGCGTGGCCACGGTGGGCATAGTCTAATTGGCCTCCTGTACCATGGTGGGGGGAGGGCGTTTTTGCCCTTCCCGGGATCTAGAGGTTTTCCTTGAGCCTCCGGGAGGGCGAAAATGGCCTCCCCAGGCTCCAGAGGTCCTCTGAATTTCCTGAACTTCCAGTAGGCCTGTTTTTCACCCTTCCTGAGCCTCCACACGCGCCCTGCACTTACCTGCATCCAAAACAGGCCGCGTGGGGATTCCTGGGAGGGGAGGGGAGGGGTGGGGAAGGGCAGCCAGGAGTGGGATTTGGGGGTTCTCTGAACTGCACAGAATCTTAGCTAAAGGTTCTCCCGAACCCCTGTGAACCCCCAGCAGCCCACCCCTGGAAGGAGGGGGAAACTGTAATCAGACTTACAAAATTCTGTAATTGTAGCATTATGCAGGTAGTCCTCGACGTACAACTGTACAACTGTTTGCTTAGTGTTCAGTTACAACAGTGAGAAAAGTGACTTAGGAACGTTTCTCACACTTTTAACCATGATGGCGACATCCCCATGGTGTCGTGATCGAAATTCAGACACTTGGCAATTGACTCATATTTATGACGGTTGCAGTGTGCCGGGATCGTGTGATCCCCTTTTTCGACCTTCTGATAAGCAAACTCAACAGGGAAGCCAGTTTCACTTAACACCCGCATTACTAACTTAACACCTGCAGGGATTCACTTAACAACTGTGGCAAGAAAGGTCGTAAAATGGGGCCAAATTCACGTCACAAATGTCTTAGCAACAGAAATTTTGGGCTCAATTGTGGCCGTAACTCGAGGACTACCTATACTAAAAGTAGCACTGACCTACATGGCATTGGTGTCCTACTCCGGTCAATCTTAAAAAGCTGACATTTTCTTGGTTCAGTTCCAGCTTCTTAATTACCGTATTTTTCAGAATATAAGACACACCTTAGTTTTTGGGGAGGAAAATAAGAAAAAAGCTGATTGGTGGGTGGATCAGCTTCCCGGAATACCCCCAATCAGCTGTTTTCAGAGGTGAATTTTAGCAAGAGGTTCGTTGGTTGTGAGCTCTGTGCCTTGCTTTTTTTTTTCTGCCTCTGAAAGCCTCCAAAACAGAGCTTCAGAAAAAAAGGGTTTTTTTCTGAAGCTCTGTTTGGAGGCTTTTTTTCTGAATCTTCTTTCAGAGGCTTTTATTCTGAAGGACTATTTGTACTCTGTTCAATCTCCTTTCTTTGGTATTGGTATATAAATTAACCTCTTCTTATCTGTTGGTTATTGTGTCATTCTCCAGATTTGTTAGCATAGTTTGGTTAGAACCTTTACTGATTCTTCTTTTGTTGCTTGCCATGTTATTTTAGATAAAAGCCTTTCTGGGGCTTTTTTTTTTCTGAAGCTTCTTTCAGAGGCTTCTTTCAGCCTCTGTAATCTCCATTTGGGAGGCTGGGTGGGGCTACATTAGGAATATAAGTCGCTCCCAGATTTTCACCCTCTTTTTTGGGGGAGAAAAGGTGCGTTGTATACTCGGAAAAATACAGTAATGTTCTATTTACAACTGGCTCTTTATTAATACCTTTCTATAGGATGGGCATTATCTTACACCAATCGGGACACGGTCATAGCCATCACAGTCACAAGGAGGGGACACACAATACTAGTGTGCGAGCTGCATTTATCCACGTCGTTGGAGATCTAGTGCAAAGCATTGGCGTTTTGGTGGCTGCCATCATCATCTACTTCAAGGTAAGACCTCCAACAGAAAGATTATTATTCTTTCCTCTCAATCATAGAATAGTCCCCAATAATTTTATGGGACCACCGGGTTCTATCTTTCATTGTAATCTTGATTAGTGGATCACAAGTTTAAAGCAAGAAGTGGAAATATGTATCAAACCAGTTAAGTCAAACTCATTCATTCTGTTAGATGACTGAAGAGTTTTGAGGCTGCCAGAGACTTCCCATTTCATATCTCCTTCCCACCAGAGGTGGGTTTCAGCAGGTTCTGACCAGTTCTGGAGAACCGGTAGCAGAAATTTTGAGTAGTTCGGAGAACCGGTAGTAAAAATACTGACTGGCCCCACCCCCATCTATTATCTGCCTCCCAAGTCCCAGCCGATTGGGAGGAAATGGGGATTTTGCAGTAACCTTCCCTTGGATTGGGGAGGGAATGGAGATTTTACAGTATCCTTCCCCTGCCACACCCACCAAGCCATGCCCACCAAGCCACGCCCACAGAACTGGTAGTAAAAAAATTTGAAACCCATCACTGCTTCCCACCACTTAATTTGAGGGAGTAGGGGATGAGACCAGCACTCTGTAGGACATTACAGGTAGTCCTCAACTTATAACCATTCGTTTAGTGACCGTTCTAAGTTACAGTGGCCCTGAAAAAAATGACTTATGACAGTTTTCCCCACACTTAACAACCATTGCAGCATCCCCCATGGTCATCTGATCAAACGTCAGACACTCAGCAACTGAATGTCCTGGGGTCATATCAGGGGTGAAATGCTCCCGGTTCGAACCAGATCGCCCGATCCGGTAGCAATGGTGGCGAGTGTTTCAGAGAACCGGGAGCAAAAATCCCTGCGCACTCCCCATCCCCATGCCGAGCTGAGCCGCGAAATCATCAGTGGCTGTGTTTTTTTTACTTTTAAAAGCATTTTTTCTACAACCTCTTCAGCCAAAGAGGTTGTAGAAAAAATGGTTTTAAAAGTCTCTGACGATCCCAGCTGAGTTGCCTGATCGTCAGAGGCTTTTAAAAGCATTTTTTTACAACCTCTTCGGCCAAAGAGGTTGTAGAAAAAATGCTTTTAAAAGTCTCTGACGATCCCAGCTGAGTTGCCTGATCGTCAGAGGCTTTTAAAAGCATTTTTTTACAACCTCTTCAGCCGAAGAGGTTGTAGAAAAAATGCTTTTAAAAGTTAAAAAAAAATTGACCACTCCCACCCAGTCACATTAGCCCCACCACCACCAAGCCACGCCCACAGAACCAGTAGTAACAAATTTTAGATTTCACCCCTAGGTCACGTGATCCCCTTTTGTGACCAAGTAAAGTCAATGGGGACGCCAGATTCACTTCACCATGTTACTAATCTTAAATCTGTAGTGGTTGTCTCAAAGATGCTTTTTTAAAGATGTTTTTTCCCTCAAGGAAGACGTTTCGCTTCTCATCCAAGAAGCTTCTTCAGTTCTGACTGAATGAAGCTCCTCGGATGAGAAGCGAAACATCTTCCTCCAGAAAAAGGCAAAGTCCAGAGGCCTTTTGAAAAAAGCATCTTTGAGGCAACCAATGACCTGGATGATTGAGAATCTCTATAGACAACTGTAATGATTTACTTAACAACTGTGGCAAGGGATAAAACGGGGTAAACTTGCTTAACTACTGTCCTGCTTAACAACAAAAACGTTGGGCTCAATTGTGGTCATAAGTCGAGGACTTCCTGTAGCTATTTTGTTATTAGATTTGGGCAGTGTGGTTATGACTGCAGAAATGTCACAAGTAGGAGGCTGCATGTTATCTACTCCCTGATTTAAAAGAAGGCAATGACTGTCAGAACTTCAGCTTGGCGCCTTGCTGGCATTCTGCCATCACTCTTGGGAAGCAGGGGGTGGGGAAAGGAGAGGAAATAGGCAATTGGCCTGTAAGGGGTAGAGGTGATCCAAAGGGAGGAGGGATGATAGGCTTGATAGAAACCAGAGGTGGAGAACCAGCTTATTCCAGTTCCCAAGGAGGCAGAGCCCGAGAAAGGAATGCAAAAATTGAACCAAACATCTGTAACATTCTCAAAACACTAAGGTGGCATGCCACTGGTCAAAGATGAGCCGGTCAAGGGAGGGAGCTGGATGAAAGGGAAAAGTTTCTAATCTTTTGCGTGTGAACTTCAGTTCTAGCCTGCTTTGTTTGCAATCACTAATTCTCAGTAAAAGATTCATTTCAAACAAAGGGAGTCGAGGGTCTTTCTTTCTTAGGAATCTAGCTGAGGCAAGCCTGACATTGGCCGCCACTGTTCCTATGCAGACATCTCCTCTGTGGGAGAGTTGAATTATTTCATTCGAAAGCAGAATTGGAAGCCGCTGGCTGTCTAAAGGACTTCAAGGAGGTTATGATTTCTACTCTTTACAGCAGAGGTCTTCAAATTTGGCAGCTTTAAGACTTGTGGACTTCAACTCCCAGCTATGCTGGCTGGAGAATTCTGGGAGTTGAAGTCCACAAGTCTTAAAGCTGCCAAATTTGAAGACCTCTGCTTTACAGCCATGCTGACTGGAGGCACAACCCAACATTAGGAAGGCCATGGGGGTTTCTACTGTAGGGTAAGAATGCTGTGACTCACTGATGAAATAAGTGCCAAGCAGAGCCTAGAAAGGGATTTAGCCCTTGAACAAAGAGAGGACTCATGGATTATTTTCTTCTTTTTCTAGCCAGAATATAAATACGTGGATCCTATCTGTACCTTTGTGTTTTCCATCCTGGTCCTTGGAACGACATTGAACATCCTCCGAGATGTTATCCGTGTGCTGATGGAAGGTCATTTCCTAGGGCTGGGAGATGGGATTGAGAGCGTTAAATTGGATTTTGAAGACAGCAGGCCCACGTGGACTTGGACGATAGAGTAGGAATAATAAAAGTATGACATAAACCACTGCCCAGAGGAGAAAATGTCTATGGAGATTCTCCAGCTCACGGTGGTCCCCAAAGTGTTTTTCCAAAAGACTTTCTTGTTTTATTTCCTTGAAAACATTTTGCTTCTCATCAAGAATACAATTCTTTATTTATTGGCCAAGTGTGATTGGACACACAAGGAATTTGTCTTTGGTGCATATGCTCTCAGTGTACATAAAAAGAAAAAATACATTCGTTAAGAATCACAAGGTATAACCAGGGATGAAATGCGCCTGGTTCAGACTGGATTGCCTGATCCGGTAGTGATGGAGGCGGGTGGTTCCGAGAACCGGTAGCAAAAATCCCTGCCCCCCCTCCCCCATGCCCAGCTGAGCCGCGCGATCATCAGAGGCTTTTTTTTTTTACTTTTAGAACCATTTTTCTACAACCTCTTCAGCCGAAAAAATGCTTTTAAAAGTTAAAAAAAAAAGCCTCTGATGATCACGTGGTTCAACTGGGATCATCAGAGGCTTTTAAAAGCACTTTTTTCTGCAACTTCTTCGCCCGAAGAAAAAATGGTTCTAAAAGTAAAAGTAAAAAAAAAAAATTTGGCTACGCCCACACTACCCCTACCACCACCAAGCCACGCCCACAGAACCGGTGGTAACAATTTTTACATTTCACTACTAGAATAGCTTGCTAATCCAACAGAAGAGCTAAATTCTAGAAAGGGAAACTATTGTAAGCTGAAAAGCCACACCTTCCATTTAAATTGCAATGGTGTTCATTTAATGCAATAAGGCTTTTAGCACACCCCAGGAATTCATGCTAGACAAGCCTATGCTATTTACCATTTATATATATATATATATATATATATATATATATATAGAGAGAGAGAGAGAGAGAGAGAGAGAGAGAGAGAGAGAGAGAGAGAGAGAGAGAGAGAGAGAGAGAGAGAGAGAGCTCTTGGCAGTTTACAGTACAAGTAGTCATCAATTTAATAGGTGGCTCAGTGGCTAAGATGCTGAGCTTGTCAATCGAAACATCAGTGGTTTGAATCCCTAGCGCCGCGTAACGGGGTGAGCTCCCGTTACTTGTCCCAGCTTCTGCCAACCTAGCAATTCGAAAGCAGGTTAAAAAAAATGCAAGTAGAAAAATAGGGACCACCTTTGGTGGGAAGGTAACAGGATTCCATGCACCTTTGGCATTGAGTCATGCTGGCCACATGACCATGGAGACGTCTTCGGACAGTGCTGGCTCTTCGGCTTTGAAACGGAGATGGGCACCGCCCCCTAGAGTCGGGAATGACTAGCACATATGTGCGAGGGGAACCTTTACCTTTTAATCCTCAACTTACGACTTCAATTGAGCCTAAAATTTCTGCTGCTAAGTGAAACATTTGTTATGTGAGTTTTGCCCCATTTTACGACTTTTCTTGCCACAATGAAGTGAATCAGTGCAGTTGTTAAATTAGGAACATGGTTCTTAAGTGAATCTGGCTTCCCCGTTGACTTTGCTTGTTAGAAGGTCGCAAAAGCAGATCACATGACCCCAGGACACAGCAACCGTCATAAATATGAACCAGTTGCCAAGCCTCTGAATTTTGATCACGTGCTTTCGGGGATGCTGCAATGATTGTAAGCGTGAAAAATGGTCATAAGTCACTGTTTCCAGTGCCGTGGTAATTTTGAATGGTCACTAAATGAACTGTTGTTAGTCGAGGATTACCTATATAATAAACATATGAAATGGCACGTAAAGTTACACTTTACCTTAGCTTCTCTATTGCTGGGTACTGAAAAGTCAGTTTGAAGAAAAATAATGCCTTATATCTGTGGTGGCGAACCTATGGCACATGTGCTGGAAGTGGCACGCAGAGCCATCTGGGCACACCAGCTGTCGCCTGTTGCTCATTCGGGCTCCGGCGCATTTATGCGCATCAGCCAGCTGGTCTTCGCATACGCAAGTGTGCCAAAACTGGAAGACCAGGTGGCCAGCGCACATGCGTGCACCAGAAACCAGAAGCTCAATTTTCCAGTACGCGCATATTCCGGAGAGCTGCTCTTCCGGTTTCTGGTGCTCCCCCGTGCGCATGCACCAGAGGTGAAATGCTCCTGGTTCAGCCCGGATCGCCAGATCCAGTAGCATGACAGCGGGTGGTTAGGAGAACCAGTAGCAAAAACTCTGCCCACCCCCCCATGCCTAGTTGAGCCACGTGATCATCAGAGGCTTTTTTTTTTAAAACATTTTTTCTTCGGCTGAAAAAATGCTTATAAAAGTAAAAAAATAAAGCCTCTGATGATCGTGCGGCTCAGCTGGGATCGTCAGAGCCTTTTAAAAGTATTTTTTTTCTACAACCTCTTCAGCCAAAAAAATGCTTTTAAAAGGCTCTGACGATCCCAGCTGAGTTGCCTGATCGGCAGAGGCTTTTTTTTTTCCTTTTAAATGCAAAAAAAAAAATGCTTTTAAAAGAAAACAAAAGCCTCTGAAGATCAGGCAACTCAGCTGGGATCGTCAGAGCCTTTTAAAAGTATTTTTTTTCTACAACCTCTTCAGCCAAAAAATGCTTTTAAAAGGCTCTGACGATCCCAGCTGAGTTGCCTGATCGGCAGAGGCTTTTTTTTTTCCTTTTAAATGCAAAAAAAAATGCTTTTAAAAGAAAACAAAAGCCTCTGAAGATCAGGCAACTCAGCTGGGATCGTCAGAGCCTTTTAAAAGTATTTTTTAACAACCTCTTCGGCCGAAGAGGTTGTAGAAAAAAATGCTTTTAAAAGTTTTTTTTAAAAAAGTTGGCCATGCCCACCCAGTCACATTACCCCCCCACCACCACCACCAAGCCACGCACACAGAACCGGTAGTAACAAATTTTACATTTCACCACTGGCACACACACTTCCATTTTGGCACTAGGTGCCAAAAACCTTATATAAATTTCAAACTCAGCTGAAGAAGGTCTTGCCCAGCTTCTGCTCAGATGGCAAGATTCAACTTTGGGAGTCTCCAAAAAAAAGAACATAAGCTAAATTCACAGATGAAACAGATACTGAAAGCTTCATCATTTAAGCCACTGAGTCACCCAAGATAGGAAGCCCAAGGTGTGAGAGAGATGTAGAACTTGCAAGATCCTTCGCATCCAGATGTTTCGGCTCATTTCTTCCATTTCCTTCTTATTGTCTTGCAGGAACTCCAAAAAGCGTAGATTTCAATGACGTGAAGACCATCCTCCTCTCCATAAGTGGAGTGAAAGCAATTCATAGCCTCCACATCTGGGCTCTAACCGTGTCACAGCCGGTGCTGTCGGTCCATATCGCAATCAGTAAGTTACCCGAGAGTGAAGCAAGTTTAGAATTTGCACCATTCTGGAACAAGGATAAAACACCCAGGCACCCAGAATAGCTATAGGTCAGTGTTTCTCAGCTCTAGGAACTTGAAAACGTGCAGACTTCCACTCCCAAAATTCCTCCAGCCAGCTTGCTGAAGTCCACATCTCTTCATGTCGTTGAGTTATTGAGTCATGTCCACTTTTATGACCTTTCTAGCTAGGGTTTTTTAAGCAAATTACTGCAATTGTTAAGTAGATCACATGGTCATTAAGCGGATTTGGCTCTCCCCCCACCCCTTGACTTTGCTTTTGGAAGCCTCCTGAAAAGATTTCAAATGGCGATCACATGACCCCAGGATGCTGCAACTGTCATAAATAGAAGTTTCCAAATTTTGATCACGTTACCATGGGGATGATGCTGCAACGGTTGTGAGCATTAGAACTGTCTGTAAGTCACCTTTTCGATGTCGTTATATCTTTGAACAGACGCTAAGCGAATGGTTGTAAGTTGGGGACTGTCTTGATGATGAGGAGAGTTTGCCAAGAAAACTCCATAAATGTTTCTCTAAAGTTAGCAAAATTAAACTTTATTTAAAGAAAACTGTCTTGATGGACGGTTGGAAGTTCCACCAGCCTGAATCAGTTAGGGCTGTGCACTCTGGACATTATTCAGAAGTGTTTTGAATCTCACTGACTTTTTTTAAGCTTTTGCCCAAGGCTGGTAAAGGCAGCTTTCATGAGGTATGTGTTTCAGATTATGCCTGAACAAAGTTGTCTGGCTGCTAAGAATAGCGATAGCAATAGCACTTAGACTTACATACTGCTTCACAGTGCTTTACAGCCATCTGTAAGTAGTTTACAGAGCCAGCCTATCGGCCCCAACAATCTGAGTCTTCATTTTACCCACTTCAGAAGAAAGGAAGGCCGAGTCAACCTTGAGCCTGGTGGGATTCGAACTGCCAAATTACAGGCAGCCCGCAATCGGCAGAAGTAGCCTGCAGTACTACATTCTGACCACTGCGCCACCACAACTCTTCTCTAAGAACAGGGGTGTCAGACTCGATTTCATTGAGGGCCGGATCAGAGTTATGTTTGACCTTGGGGGGCCGGGATGGGCGTGGCCTGGGTGGGTGTGGTCAGCTCAACGTCACTCATGTTGGCGCCTGTGATGGCCTGAGTGCTCTACCAATGAAAACGGGCTCCCGAGTTCCATTTTGGCTGTGACAGCCTCTGCCAGCGAAAATGGAACTCGGGATGCCCTCCCGAGCTCTGTTTTCGCTGGCAGAGGCACTTCACTGTTTCTAGGGCAGCCCCTCAGGCCAGATCTAAGCACCCTGCAGGGTGGATCCGCCCCGCCCCTCCAGGCCTTGAGTTTGTCACCCCTGTCTAAGATTGTTAGAGAAGTGCTGTGCTTGCATTTCCATAAGACCTAAAGCAGTTTATCCAAATAATTTTTGAAGCACGCCTAGACTAAATTAGAACCAATGTTATCCATTCTTGAGTGCTGGCTTTCAAAAGGGGTGGAGACTTCAATTTTCCCACCATTTCAAATATTCGTCCTTTAGCTCTGTCATTTCTGTCCCAGATAAAGATGCTGAAGCCCAAACTGTCTTGAAGGAAGCCAGCTGCCGACTACAAAAAGCTTTTGATTTCCACACCACAACAATCCAGATAGAGAATTATTCAGAGGACATGAAGGATTGCCAAAAATGCCAGAGCCCCACAGACTGATCCACTGTCACCAAGTAAGTTGGAGATGGATGTTCAGCCATGTTAAAGCTGCTACCTCAAAGTATCCTAAATGTAACCCGACTTACTGACTCTTTGTAGATACATCTTTCTTCTGGAATCATCCAATTGAAAGTGCAATACTTAGGTTGCTTGAAATGAAGCCAAAACCCTTCTTTTCCTTCCTTCCTTCCTTCCTTCCTTCCTTCCTTCCTTCCTTCCTTCCTTCCTTCCTGTTTTATAATAACAAAATGGCAGGAATTTCCTCTCTATTTATTTATGTAGTTATGGTACCATATCTGCTTTATGCATCATTCCATATCTGCTTACTAGACAAAACTTAAAGCACCTCTCAAGTTTTAATTTCGACCAATAAGCACAACCTTATGTTCAAGATTTGTAGAGATCTCATTGGTGTTCTAGAACCAGAACTCATGCTCAGCTAGGACCATTTTAAAATGTAGATGCCCACAAATACAGCACCTGTCTGTAATATCTTAGCTTTGTCCATCTCTTTGTGATTTTAGGATAAATGCATTTGGTTTAAGGAGTTGCAGATAAATCGTACCCTCATCTGAATGCTTTTTTTTTTGCCTCCAACTGAAAGTTCCTCACAAGCCTATTTCATGCTCACACAGGAACTATTGCCGTTAATTTTTTATATGATTTTTATTGAAACTTTTGAAAAAGAAAAAAAAAACTAATGTAAGGGAAAGAAGAGAAAGCAAAATGTTCAAGAAAAGAAAACAAAGTTAAGAAAAATAAAAAAGAATGGAAACCAATTCTCTTCATAGTAGATACTATCATATTTCAACCTCTCTCTCTTAAAGATACTTTATCATGCTCTACATTCTATAATCTGTTTAATCATCAAAACCATAAATCATATGTTCAATTTTTTTATTTTTGCGCAAAAAATCCACAAGCGGTTTCTAATCACCAGTAAATGTAAATAGTGTCATTTGTCTAATAAAACATGAGCCTGTGTAGCGTAGAGGGCTAATGCCTCCTACTAAAGGCAGCAATTAACACCAGCTGCCTGTAATTTCTCTGAGTTCAATCCTAGCCAGGCTCAAGGTCGACTCAGCCTTCCATCCTTTCTAAGGTGGGTAAATTGAGGACCCAGTTTGTGGGGGCAATAAGCTGACTTTGTATGAATATAAATATACAAAAGTATGAAGGCTATTGCTTAACGCATTGTAAGCCACCCTGAGTCTCCGGAGAAGGGCGGCATATAAATCAAATTAAAAATAAAATAAAAAATAAATAAAAAAACAAGTTAATTCGTATGTCTTGGCAAGTTCTGTCAAATTCACCAAAATTCCTCATCGTCAAGAGTGTTGAATATTTCTATCTCTATGCTTATTAGTCTCACCTCAGTAATCATATATTGAAATAATTCAGTTCTTGAAGTACTGAACAGAGATGTAAGACAGGCCTAGAGAATTATGGGAGTTAAGATTTAAAAAGAAATATAAAAGCTCTGGACATTTGCAGGTGATTTGGTGTTAATTTTAAAAGATCCACTAGAGGGAGTAGAAATTAATTGGAAAAATAAAGGACTCTGGTGCATTTCTAGCAGGTTTTAAGATTAATAATCAGAAGGGAAAGAAGCTAACAAAAATATTGAAATTAGAAAATCAAATATAACTGATGAAGAAAACTGGTTTTAAGATTGGGGAAAAAAGTAAAATACTTGGGAATTACTGTGACAAATATGAATTGTATGTTATTTCAAAATAGCTAGGACACAAGATGGGGAAAAATAAATTTCACGCTGTTGGGGCAAATTTCTTGTTAAAAATGAATGTTTTGCCACGAACGATGTTTTTGTTTCAGACAATATCTGTTTTGACAACTGATGTTTCATTTGAACAATTACAAAAAGATACATCTAAATTGGCAAGGGAGAAAAAAAACCCCCACAAATTAAAGTGCTACAGAATGCAAATGAAAATAGAAGGTTGGGTTTACCAGATTCGAAATTGTATTTTTCCGCTTCTTGTTTGTTCTGGATGAAAGAATGAATTTGGCCGAAAAGTACCGTGTTTCCCCGAAAATAAGACCCTGTCTTACATTTTTTTGAACCCTGAAATAAGCGCTTGGCCTTATTGCCATGTGCTCAAAAGCCCGATTGGGCATATTATCAGGGGAAACAGGGTAAGAGACTTTTAGAGTTAGAAGGTCATGTCTTAATATTTGGATGCCACAGATATTTACAGTATGATAATGTGGATTTCCAAAATCATTTGTATTGTTTATTTATTTATTTATTTATTTATTTATTTATTTATTTATTTTGTCGCATTTCTATGTCACCCCACTCCCAAGGGACTCTGGGCGGCATGGATATGTCATATTGACAATATGGTGTTGATATAAAGTGAGGTTGTGTCTTAAGGATCTTATCTCAAAAAGCATATCATAGAAGCAAAACCATAGCAGAAGGATATAGTATTCAGTGGATTTTGTTAGCAGACCCAGACTCACATTAATAGAATTCAAACTAGCTGCTTTATTGTCCTATATTATGGGCAGAGAACAATAAAGGAGCTAACTTGGACATGCCCCACGGTTTTTCCATTTACAATAATCAGAAAAATTCAAAACGGATGAAATAATTTAAGGTACGGAGCAAAGTAAGATAGAATACAATTGTCAAATACAATTGTGCACTGATAATGAACATATAATTGCTAAAACCTTGTTTAAACATATTGAAATTTGAAACAGAGGAAAGTTAAAAATGTATGATAAGGTGGCCCGAGAATTTTGGTTATAATATGCAAGTGGGAAAATTTGTGGTTGAAAAGTTGAAATTTACACTGTGTTATGATCTTTAAAGAGAATTTTTATAAAATGATGTACCTTGGTATATGATGCCGAATAAATTATTTAGAAGGCACTTCAAATGTATGTTGGAAATCTGAACAACATGAAGGGACATTTTGTCATGCTTGGTGGACATATGAAAAAGCAAAAATAAGTTTGGCCTCAGACACATTCTTTGATACAGAGGATTTTAAATTTAAAAAATTAAAATTTAATTGAAGCCAGAAGTTCTTCTTTTAGGACTAGTGGATAAAACAGAAAGGAGTAAAGCTATTGGAGTAAAATATGATCCCTTTCTGCATTTCCTATTGAAAAAGAATAGTGGAGGGAGAGAAAGGAAACACAAACTATCTAGCAGGGGAAACCATATGGGGAGGGGTAAAAAAAGTCAAAATGTTGGCCATGACATCACTCTGAAAAAGGGGTAATTCTTGAATTGTGTACAGGTAGTCTTTGACTTACGATCACAATTGATCCCAAAAGTTCTGTTGCTAAGTGAGACATTAGTTACCGTATTTTTCAGAGTATAAGATGCACCTTTTTCCCCAAAAAAAGAAGGTGAAAATCTGGTTGCGCCTTATACTCCGAATGTAGCCCCTCCCAGCTTCTCAAATGGAGGTTTCAGAGGCTGAAAAAAGCATGAGAAATGAAGCTTCAGAAAAGAAGCCCTCAAACAAAGCTTCAGAGGCTTTTTTTCTGAAGCTGTTTCAGAGGCTTTCAGAGGCAGGAAAAAAATGTTTTTTCTGAACCAGAGTTTCAGAAGTTTCAGAGGCAGAAAAAAAAGCAAGGCACAGAGCTCACAACCAAGGAACCTGTTGCTAAAATTCACCTCCGGGAACAGCTGATTAGGGGTATTCCAGGAGGCCATTTACCCGCCAATCAGCCTTTTTCTTATTTTCCTCCCCAAAAACAAAGGTATGTCTTATACTCCAAAAAATACAGTAAGAGAGTTTTTCCCCATTTTACGACCTGCTTACTAAACCTTGTGCATCTTTCTCAATAGGATTACAGTAAGAAAATGGCTTTTATAGGTTGACTTTAATGCCAGGGTTCTTCATAGCTCCCCTAACTGATCTTTCCCCAAATTGTACATACTTCTTAGACTCATCCAACCACCATTTTACTAACAGTAAACTAACAGTAAACAGAGCGCAAATTTTCTATCATTTCAATCACGGGCGAGTGAAGCTATGGAGATGCTAAAACGACTCAGGGGGATTATCTTCTGGCATCATCCAACCATTGTTGGCACAATGTAAAATCTGTCCTCATAATTATTAGCTCACCATATGGAGGTTGGCTGGCTTCACATCCTGTCTCACTGCTCTAATATGACTTGGAAAACTGAAATGACAGCAGTTAACATATCACAGTATGGCTTCTCATAGCAATGGGTAAACTGGTTACTATCTTCTTCCTAATGTATTCCCACAAGTACAAGATCTGCTTTTCAGATCATTGAGTGCCACTTTGCATGGTCAGCTGCGTCTCTGGGGCCCAGGCCCGCAGCTTGCATATCTTGATGGTATCTTGCCATTTCCATTTTGGATGCCTGCGAGGTCGCCGACCATTGACTTCTAGTTGATAGGCAATCTTGGCCACTGTCAGATCCCTGACATGATACTGCCATTCATATGGAGGGAGGGGACAGCATGGGGATAAGCTGTATTTTATAACATTTTTCCTGGCACCTAAGCACCCTGCAATATTCTCACCTTTTGGAAATGAAATGAGGGAGGGCCATGTGGATTTTGTCAGTCGGTTGAAAGCGGAGGAAGAGCATGGGAACGGATCCTTATCTGGCTCTCAGGATAGCCATTACAGTAAACATCTTCACACCTGTGGATTGGCTGAAATCCACATTCGAACTGGAGGGATGGATTCTAGAGCTCTATTTCTAACTGTGCACTTTGGGAAGGAATTTAGAGTCTGCTTCGCCTGTCCTGCTATCACTTCTCAATAAAAGGTTCCTTTTGAAATACGTTTCAAGAGTCTATACTTTCTTGGGAAAGGAGGAGAGGCAGATCCTTACAGCCACGGTAGAAGGTAGAGCACCATGTACCAGTGGAACTGGACTTCTCTCATCTTCTCTCTAATCACCACACCAAAATGTTGTCAAATTATGTCATTTGTGATGTGGTTAAGAAGGGAGATGCCCGATATCCAACGGAGCATTTCCATGGCACGGAGATACCTTTCAGTCCCTAATGTTGCTGCCCAGGATTCAGTGCCATACAGTGCAACAGGGCAGATGCTTGTTTTGTAAATCTTAGATTTAAGATGCGTTGGTATTCGTCTGTCACAACACACCAGTGAATTCTTGCCAACACATCCAGGCTGCATTCATCCTTGCTCGCACCTCGTCATTGATGTCACCATTGCTTGGAAATGGGATCCCAGTAACCGGTAAGCCGATTACTATGTCTGCTTGAATATTCAGTTTGGACCCCTGATTTGAAAACTACTTGATTAAATCTCTACATCACTTTTGAATGAAACTGGAAAGTTGAATAAGGCAATTGAAAAATAGCTCTTCCTGAATTGATACAGACAATTTCAGTTGTTTTTGTGTATGCGTGCTAATGTTCTTTTTTCCAGCTGTCTCAGAAATGCAGATAATTTGGATTTCTTCGGGCAACTAATTTGAACAATCTCGCCAAATGATTTTTCAATTCAATTGGAAATAGTGAGTTGGATTCATTTTGAAGTTGATTAGTTAAATCAGTTTCTGCACGGTTGGGGCAAGCCTGTAGACTACAAGAATCAAATTTGTTTTTTGAAACAATGCTTCCTCTTAACTGACGAAAACCTAATTCAAATCCTTCAGCCAACCACTGGAGGGCATTAGAGATTTATATAACTTGGGTTATGGACACACTTGATTTCCTCTTCCAGGTAAGACACAGGGAAAGTGAATTAAATTGGGGTCAGGATCTCCTTTATGTATCCATCTGCTAACCAGTAGCATTGAATAAACCTTCCCACTGTTTTATTCTTCTTTTGGCATTTCCGTTTTTACTTCTGTTTCATGATCGTAAGACATGAACAGTAATACGTTGCTTTAATTACTGCTGTTGTATATTGAAGCTAGTAATATTAAAATATAACGGACACAGTGGCTCAGTGGCTAAAATGCTGAGCTTGTCGATCAAAAGGTCGGCAGTTCAGCGGTTCGAGTGCCGCGTAAGCTGAAGCCATTTAACTGGCCCACACAGGACCACGAGACTGTCCCGTTCACATCACCCCACCTACCCGCTAGCCCCCACCTGCCTTCTGGAGGCTGAGGAGCCAAAAATGGGATGCATGGAGGCCTCAGGAGGCTGAAAACGGGCCCATTTTTGGCTTCGCTGGCCTCCGGACAGATGGAAGGAGGGAGGGGGAGAGAGAGAAAGACAAACACACACACACACACACACACACACACACACACGTCCTTCACACACACCCCAAGGCAGCAACATCTCTTCACCAATCTGATTTCCACCCCCAGGAGCATAACAAATTAAAGTTTAATTTGTGTGTATTGTTTAATGGCCTACTAAATTGGCCATGACCACCCAGCCACATGACCACCTAGCCACGTCCACCCAGTCTACCAACAGTCTGAGGGACCATGAATTGTCCCCGTTTAAAAAGTTTTGAGGACCCCTGTGCTAACCCATGATAATGTGATTTGTTTGGGCTTCTTTTCAAATGTGCAAACCTTTCAATATGGGCTGTAATGTGGTTTCTGGCTTTGGACAATATATGAGCCCACCAACTGAACCGCCATTCAACTGCATGCAACGTGCTAAGTCACTGATGAGGTAAACGGTCTCCCTGCAAAACCAAACTTCTAAACATAATTGACAAACCACAAGTGAATGGGTTCATGCAAAACCAAATTCCAGAGTTGGGTGGAGCTAGGTGGCACCCAAATTGAAATAAACACATTCAAACCAATCACTTTATGGTGTACTTGTTGTCTAAGCCAGGGTAGGAGCTAGTATACGAGAGACAACATGTTAGCAAAGGCAGATCTTGTGGCATTATTTCTCAGCTTTGGTCACTTGAAGATGTCTGGACTTCAACTCCCAGAACTCGAGAAGTTGAAGCCCACATATCTTCAGGTTGCTGAGGTTGGCAAACACTGTCCCATAGTATACCCCCTCTTTTCATAACCTTAAGGAACAGCAGATTCCTCCTTGAAGGGTAAAGGACTATGAGACTATGAGCCATGGTGGCGCAGTGGTTAGAGTGCAGTTCTGCAGGCTACTTCTATAGATGCCTGCTGCCTGAAATTTGGTAGTTCAAATCTCACCAGGCTCAAGGTTGACTCAGCCTTCCATCCTTCTGAGGTGGGTAAAATGAGGACCTAAATTGTTGGGGGCAATATGCTGACTCTAAACTGCTTAGAGAGGGCTATAAAGCACTGTAAAGTGGTACTGTATATAGGTCTAAGTGCTATTGCTAATGCTATCAATATGATTTCAGGGCAGGATGGATTTGCAGGCAAGTGGGATGAAGTTTTGGGTAAGGATGGATCTTTCGGTAGGAAAATGTGGTCTTGTTTTCTTCTGGTTAAGACTGGATCTGTTCACTGCTCATATCAGAGAATCTACACTGCTGACAAATAGTAACAGGACAAAAATGATCTAGTTAATTTTCACGGCTGATTGCAGAGATGAACCTGGACTCTTTTCATTCCAGTCTAATTTAAGGGTTCTAAGCAGGGATGAAATCCAGCAGGTTCTGACAGGTTCTGGAGAACCGGTAGCGGAAATTTTGAGTAGTTCAGAGAATCGGCAAATACAACCTCTGGCTGGCTCCAGAGTGGGTGGGAATGGGGATTTTGTAGTATCCTTCCCCTGCCATGCCCACCAAGCCACGGCCACCAAGCCACACCCACAGAACTGATAGTAAAAAAAAAATAGATTTCACCACTGGTTCTAAGTATAAATTGGGATAATTCTGCATTCTGCCTAAAATCCTTGGGTGGGGGGAGGGAGGGAAATGGGCAAGATACCAATGGAAGAAAACCTTTTTAACTTGCTTTGATTATCCAATTTTCTTTAAATATTTAAGAATCATATGGTTTATGATGAAAAGTTGTACAATGTCCAGGAGCCAAGGGCAATTTTCAAATCTGGAAAAGTAAAGCAAAACCCGAAATAAGAGGCCCTTATTAAGAAAATCACATGAGTAAGCAGAAGTGGTAAATTGGTCGCCATTTTACGAGACCCACAAAAATACCTGAAGGCTTCAAAAAGCCGAGAACCCAGTGATTAAATTATTGACTATCCAGTTAGATGCAGGTCTTAAGAGAATGAAATTGTCGGTTAGATTGCATGATATTGTGAGATAGTGCTATTCCATTAAAAGCCTTATGTGCTGCAACCCCTTTAAAAAGGATGCATGGAAACCCATTATTTTAAAAAGGGGGAAATATAGATTGGCATTCGGCTTGCTCAAATTATTGTGTGCAATTTGAACTAGCAATTTCCCATCTGTCTGGGCCTGTGAGGTCCTGGAAAAGATCAGTTCAATTCTGAGATAATAGATATTGGCTTATTGGCCAAAAGAAATTTATGAAGTTGACAATGTGATGTTTGAGGCAGGAATGTGCCTGCAAATATCTTTTTTTTGGGGGGGGGGCATCTCTCCTGTTTCCTGACCCATTAGACCCCATGTTGTATTTTTTCCCCTAAATAGTATTTATTGAAACATAATAATAAAGGGGAAGCTGATGTGCCACAAAGCTAAATATCAGCCCCCAACATTGTTTTTATTTCTAAGTGTACCTATGGGACTCACATAGATCCCATAAGCATTCTAAGAAAATAAACACTTGGGTGGATGCGGCACAGAGCTTCCTGGAAATGTTCCCACATGTAAAGGGAACAATGAAACAAAACCTAGGGCGCAAGGAGGAAGCTTCATTCATTCAATTTATGTATTTATGGCAAATGCCTCTTTTACGGTGGGTTACATCTCTCTGGTTGCCACTTTGTAGCATACTTCAAAAATTGCAGAGGCACCAACAGATCCTCAAAAATAAATCCACTCGATATGCATTTGAAAGGCACACTATGTACTGTAGATGACCAAGGGAGAGGTCAAACAGGTCATCAGTTTAGAGTAGGGCTGTTAAACTCCCGGCCCACAGGCCAGATGCGTCACACACCGGCCATGCCCACGCCTAGTTTAACTAAGGGGGGGGGGGAAGTCCTGATAAGTCACGTGACACTGCCGTGACGATGTGAGTTTGACACCGGTCTCCAACCTTGGCAACTTTAAGACTTGTGGACTTCAACTCCCAGAATTCCTCAGCCAGCAAAGCTTCTGGCAGGCATCTGAAAGCGAAACAGAGGCCAGGACAATGCGTGCAAGTGGTGGCAAGCGGCCACAGAAGGCGGCGAGGCAGGTGTCAGGGAGTGCGAGGCCTGGTAAATAGGGCAGCTCTACCACCCCCATCCCCCCCTCCAGCTTATTTTGTACCTGTGTGCCTTGCCTCACCACCTGTACCCCAGGGTGGGCGAGGTCTTAATTAGAGCTAATTTTATGGGTGGGGCTTAATTTGATCGCATGCGCTCAAGAAACGTGATAGGGCTTCTTTTCAAGGTGGGTTGACTTTTTGGAGAAACACGGTAGTTATATACTCAGCTTTCTGGAGCTAAACATTGGTTTGCTAGAGACCAGGGATAAAAACAATGTTTTCTTTTATTAAGTTCCATTTGTAGGCATTCTCCAGGCTCCTTGGAATTCAGGAACTGTGGTTAAAACCCTGGAACATACCATATTGGAAAAGGCTGTTGTAAATCATTTATTTATTTTATTTTATATTTTAATTTGATTTATATGCCGCCCTTCTCCGGAGACTCAGGGCGGCTTACAGTACGTTAAGCAATAGCCTTCATACTTTTGTATATTTATACAAAGTCAGCTTATTGCCCCCACAAACTGGGTCCTCAATTTACCTACCTTAGAAAGGATGGAAGGCTGAGTCAACCTTGAGCCTGGTGAGATTCGAACTTACAGTAATTGCAGACAGCTGGAATTAATCCCAATGCATTAGTCTGCTGAGCCACCATGATATGAAAGCTACTAGATGTGGATCCTCACCTATAACATGGTACTTTCCAGATGGGAAGGGTGGTTTGACTGATATTCTCTTTATCACTTCCCAAGTCTTCCTTGGCTTGACACTAAATTGTGGCATCATTGACTTCGGTTAATCAGCCATTCAGATCAGTGGTGGGTTTCTAACTTTTTTACTACCGGTTCTGTGGACGTAGCTTGGTGGGTATGGCAGGGGAAGGATACTGTAAAATCTTCATTCCCACCCCACTCCAGGGGAAGGTTACTGCAAATCCCCATTTCCTCCTGATCATTTCCTCCGCTCCTTTTGTCGGGACTGAAGACTTGGCTGTTCAAGCAAATAGGCTGACTCTGATTCTGGGTTTATTATTTATCATTAACTAGTTATTTGATTTAAAATACGATTTTATTGTACATGCTTCTTAACTTGTGTTCGCCGCCCTGAGTCCTTCGGGAGAAGGGCGGCATATAAATACATGTAATAAATAAATAAATAAAATCAGCTGGCACTTGGGAGGCAAAGAATAGATGGGGGCAGGGCCAGTCAGAATTTTTACTACCAGTTCTCCGAACTACTCAAAATTTCCGCTACCGGTTCTCCAGAACTGGTCAGAACCTGCTGAAACCTACCTCTGATTCAGATGTGGGAAACCTTTTAGAGCGACTGTGTCAGCCGCATCAGGAAAGGAAATCAAAGAATTAGGTCTCCATTTGGCTTCATTCCCATATATTTTTGCCAAGGAAATAGTAACCAAATCCTCCCCCAAAGCAAAAATACGAACATTAGCCTCACTCATCTTTCAGCCGATATTATAGCCATGTATCCTTTAACCTCCTTTCTCATCTCTTTTTTTTCCTTTCCACGTTGGGAAAACCTCAACCAAATCAGTAACTCCTGGCACTTCCATGCAGCCCGTTTTCATTCCTCAAACCGTGGAGTCCTTGGTGCTTTCTGAGGTTGGCTGAGAAGACAGCGTCACATAATGTAACAACCGGTTCACCCCAGTGATGAAATCTGAACTGGTTTGCTAGCAGTTCGCTGGCCACGCATGTGTGCTGTGTGCCAAGCGAATGCACATGCACAGTACGAGCCAAAAGGAGGCTTGGGAAGGTAAATTTTCTTACAGATGTTGCTTCACCCAACTAAGTAATATCTATAGTGCACTGATGACGTTACCTAGTTGGGTAATGAAAACCCTGCAAAAAAACTACCAAAGCTCAGAGGACACCAAGAACTCAACAGTTTAAATTTGAGCTACAAATATTCTCTTCTATTGATTCCTCAGTCCTTCAGAATCGTTTCCGAAAATCTGCATAATCCTCATCAGGCAGAGAACCAACTGAAGAGTCCTGGAAAGCATTTCCAGGGAGCAACAATAGAAATGCCAAAAGTGAGAGCCAGCCAAGCAACTTGGTTTTTTTCTCCTCCTATTTAATTCATCACTTTTTTAAAAAAAAACAGTATCGAACTGCCAAAGGAGAATGGCAATGCCACCTCTCTGCTCTCTTGTTTGGAGAAAACATTGGAAGAATAGCATGGCGTTAGAGCACTTTAAGCTGTAGAAGAGGAAAGGGATTTGAGGGCACAGCTGAGAAGGTGGAACAAGACTTAAGAGTTCCTCCAGTGAGAAAATGTCCCCTTTAAGCTTTGTGTTTCTGCTGTAAAACTGCATACACAGCCATTTTTTTTCCTTGCCCCATAAGTGACCCAGAAATTAATCGGTTCAGTTGCCAAAGATAAAGAGCTGGGCTAGTATACAGTACAGTAATGCATTTTGACACCTTGGCTCAAACATGTTGCAATTGGTATGCTCCCTTTTGCTAATGGGCTCCAATCTTCCCAAACTTTTCAGGGAATTAACATTGCTGCCCCATAGGCCAATAGAGCTTACAAACCAGAAGGATGTTGTCTTTGATCATGAACCTCCCGGCTTTGCTCATTGTCAGAAATAAATCCTTTGCTTAAAACACCTTGATTTTAAGAGAAGTCCCAACAAGGAGAAATTGGCTTAAGTGCTCTCATCTGTTCATAAAACATATAGAGCTGGGAGGGACCTTGGAAGTCTTCTAGTCCAACCCCCCTGCTCAAGGCAGGAGAACCATCCCAGTCAAATGGTTGTCCAGTCTACTTTTGAAAGCCTTCAGTGATGGAGCACCCACAATTCTGGGATGCAAACTGTTCGGTTAACTAACTGTCCTCACTGTCAAGAAAATTCTTTTTTATTTCTAGGTTGGATCTCTCTTTAACCAATTTCCATCTGTTACGTCTTGTTCTACTTTCTGGTACTACCTTAGAACAAAGTGGCATGGTCATTAAGAAAGATTTTCCTCCCTGCATTAGTCAACTATTGGAGAAAAAATTAGCCTGAGGACACCATGATTTCAGCATGTTCAGATTGTTTCATCTTCCCAAAAGACACGTTTTATTTTATTTCTATTTTTTTAAAAGTCTGCCTCTGCTGAGAAGCAGGGAAACAACAATCAACTTGAAAATACATCCTTTGTCTGATTTCGCCACCTACAATTCTAGCTAACGGTCAGGAGAAGCCAATGTAGATTAGGCCCCACAGATTTTGAACCGATGTTCCTCATCCGTGTCAAAACACCAAAGCCAGCATTTCTGTCTCTTGATCTGATAAGAGATGGCTACTTAAAGGCATTCAAGAAACAGTTGTTTTCTGCAAAACTTTATTGATACTGGTAAAACCCAATAAAGACTGAACATTCATCTGGCACCATCCTGGCTACCAGTGACAATTTCCTCTTTTTAGTATCTAAAGTTCAAAGGGCATCGATGCAGCGAACCCAACCCAGAATCCGGCAATAGCGCCAATGGCCTAGAGCAAGCAGTGAGTCCAGCGTGGCTGGTGGCTTCTTCTCCAAGCGCCTTTCCAGAGAGCAGCAGTGGGCTTTCTCCCCAGAATTAGTCCCTCTCCAGTTGCCGGTACTTTTTCCGTAGCACAGATACCTGATCCTTGAAAAGCACTGGGTCCAAGCGGAACTGCGAATGCACCAGAGGCATGTAGCCAAACCAGGCAGCAAAGTGATTGACGCACTCCTGGCGTTGAGCAAAATGTAGGCTGCTGTTGGTTGAGGGTGCACTTTTCAGGAGCTTCAGAAACCGAGAGAAGACAAGGAAAGAGACCGAGCATCGTTATTTTCATCCCATCTTTATTACTTTACAAATTATTCAATATACATTATAAACCCTGCTTCTTCCCATTTTCCACACAATGACAATCCTGTGAGGTGGGTTGGTTGAGATAGGGGGACTGGCCCAAAGTCACCCAGCCAGTTTTCATGCCTAAAACAGGACTAGAACTGACAGTCTCCTGGTGATTGGCCTAAAGTTACCCAATCGACTTTCATGCCTAAGGTGGGACTAGAACTCAAACTCTCCTGGTGACTAGACCAGTTACTCAGCTTTCATGCCTAAGACGAGACTAGAACTCAAACTCTCCTGGTGATTGGTTTAAAGTCACCCAGCTGGCTTTCATGCCTAGGGCAGAACTAGAACTCATGGTACAGTAGAACCTCTGGTCACAAACGCTTCTGACCATGACCAAACCAGATTCCGACCAAAAAATGCACAAATGTATTTTTTTCGCGACCGATTTCCGCACCTTTTTTTTTTGTAAGTGCCAAATTTCCAAAATTAGGTTCAGGTCACGACCAAATCGGTTTGCGACCAAAATTATGGAACAAATTATGGTTGTGACCAGAGGTTCCACTGGATCTTGTTTTTTAGCCAGCACTTTTACCATTACACAAAATGACTTCCATTTCAATTTCAGGCACATTGTCGGAGAGTGAAATTCTGAAAGGACAAGAAGTACAATTGGCCTGTTTTGCTTTCCATAGTGAATGCTTCCTTGTACCAGAGCTGGTATAATTTTTTAATTCAAAAATTCTGGATAAGGATGACAAAAACAAAGCTACCTTCTGCCCTTGCTACTCAACAACTGGCATCAGTAGCAGGGAGGCAGGGAATGCTGCAGGTCCCATCCCCGAGGGAGATACATCTGGTGGGACCCAGAAGGGCCTCCTCGGTGGTGGCTCCCTCTCTCTGGAACTTCATCCCCCCAGAGATTAGAGTGGCCCCCACTCTAACACTCTTCTGGAAGGCGCTGAAGACCTGGTTCTGCCAGCGGGCCTGGGGAACCCAGAGCGAGATGGAGCCCATTAAATGGCTCGTGTGATCTGCTGTTGCTGGGGCAGGAGGTGAGGGGGTGATTTTATTACATTAATTTATTTAATTTTTTAAAAATTAGTTTTACTGTTTTAACTGGTTTTATAATGTGTAAGCTGCCTTGAGTCGCCATGGGCAAATAGGCGGCAATATAAATGCAATTATTATTATTATTATTATTAATAATAATAATAATAATTAATAATTAATAATAATAATAATTGCATGTATATTGCCGCCTATTTGCCCATGGCGACTCAAGGCAGCTTACACATTATAAAACACATTATTATTATTATTAATAATAATAATAATGTATTTGTGATACTTTTTTAAATGTTCAGTTGCCTGAGTTTCATGTTTAATGAATAAAAGAGATAATAATCAAGAGGTGAACTTCCTCTAAATATGGACATTTTATTGATTGATTGATTCGATTTATATGTCGCCCTTCTCCGGAGACTCAGGGTGGCTTACAATGCGTTAAGCAATAGCCTTCATACTTTTGTATATTTTCACCTTTCTGTGCATCGTCCAGCTGCCATAAGAGCTTCATGTATATATACCCTTATCAAAAAAGTGCTCTTGGCTCATAGGTTCTCCACACTGAACAATTAACTCGGGTTCAAAAGAGCCACACAGACCTCTCTACTAGGTATGGATTCCAGAGAGTAGCACAAGTTACAGCTGGACAATCTGCTATCCTTTAAATCGGTGTGTCAATTCCCACCATCAGTAGCCAATACTGCCTTTATGGGAGTAAAATCCTCATATGTCCAAAAGGCACCAAATGGGAGAAAGTTGGCCTAAGTCGTATTTAAAGGGCATCAAGAAGTGTCGGAAGAAAAATCTTCCAAGACGGAAATAATTCCTTCCCTTTTCTCCTTTGGCCCGTTGGTTCCCATCCATGTCTGCCTACCTGCTGAGGTGGGTTCTCCCTGAGATGTTTCTTCTGGGTCACTTTGACGGGGGGCAATTTGGTTACAGCAGAAACCAGAAAGTTCATCAATATGTCCTCACAGTTGGCAATCTCGTCAACAAAGCTCCTTAGTTTGGCAGGCAAATAGTTGCTGAAGAGGCTGTGATAATACCTGTGGAAGGAAAACATAGGGGTGGGCAAAAAGAAGAGTCCTGCAGAAATGTTATAGGGCTTCCCATCGTCAACCTGCTCCCTCCAGGTGTGTCTCCTGTACCACAATCTGTTTTTTATCATTATCTCAGAATGCATCATGTAGAATGTTCTGCTTGAATATTAGGGTATTTCTAGCATGTCCCACAGGTGCTTTTTCAAGAGACAACTGGACTTTCTGGTTTTTCTTTGAAAGTGTTTCTTGGATGAGAAGCAAAATGTCTTCAAAGAAAAACCAGAAAGTCCAATTGCCTCTTGAAAAAGCATTTTTGGGACAACCGTGATCTGGATGACTGAGAATCTCCATCAATATTTCTGTTGAAGAGCCATTCAACAGTGGAAATCAGGTGTCTGAACTCAATAGTTCCTTCCACTCTAGGATAGTATGCATCACATACAAAATAAAGGTGGGATAACAACAACAACAGGATTGCCTGCAGTTGAGCCTCAAGAAGGGGCCCTGAAAACAGAGCCTAAAAAGTATTTCTGAAGAGTAGTTGCTGGAACAATGCTTTTCCAACTGTTTTCTGCTAATTATCATATTATACTCTTTTTCTGGACTGAAGAACTTTAGTTGAACCATTTTTCTTGGTATATAAATAGACTAATCTTGTGGTGGCATCTTCTTCCAGACCCATTCCAGTGTCCTTCAAAAAACCAGATGCCCAACTGTTGTAACTTCAGTTGCTAAACAAAAGGTTGTAAATTGACTACCTATATTCATTTTTAGACTATGGCTAGGTGTATGTAAGGAAGAGGCCCACAGTTTCAAGGCCAATCCACACAGAACCTAGTCCAGTGATCCATTTATAGTTACTACCGGATTAATTGTAAAGATGTCAAGCTTCCTATTTATTCTTCAAACATATCTGAAAGATGCTTAAGGTTCACCCATGTTTGTTCCAGAATGTGACTGAAGGAAGAAGGGACCTGAAAAGTATGAAAGCCGATTCCAGTGGAAGGTTAGGAATAACCTCTTGCAAGCAAAAGCAGTATGAACCAATGACTAAGGGGGTGTTGAGGTCTGCCAGCAGCCTGCGGAGCTGGCAGTGGAGTCGGACAGTGAGGAGGAACATGGGCCGGTCCTGGAGGCTGGGGAAGGCCCGGATGAGGGCTCTGCGTCGGAGGCAGAGATGGTGCCAGGGCCACCTGGGAGTGATATGTGGACTCCGGAGCCTCCAGAGGCTGAGAACAGAGAGGCAGAGGAATAGGAGGAGCCTGTTCCTAGTACACGCATGAGAAGAGCTGCCAGAAGGCAAGAGCAGCTGAAGCAAAAAGGACGACTCAGGAGTAAGGCCAAGAGATGATTGGCCCCCTCCCATAAGGCTTAAAAGACCATCAACGGCTCTTGGCCTCTTTATCGGAAAACAACGTTGATAGATTTGTTTCTTGTCTTCCTTCATTTATTTATTCTCGGCGTCTTCTGCTTCTGAACTTTTGCCAAAAAAAGCCTTTGGCAGGTTGCCTAATTAGACCAAGGTTGGTGATAAGGCTGAAGAATTGTGTAATGAAGAATTTGTTTTGAATTAGTTTGGACTACGCTGAGAATGAGTTAATTCTCAGCTGTTTTAATAAAGTCTGTTTCAAACTATTTCTGTCTGATAATACGTACTTGGGCCTGGGTCACAACAGGGGGATGCTGAGCTTCCCTTCCTGGGAAGAGTTCAAGCAAAAACTGACAGCCGTATCTTAGAGACATCCATCGGGATTCCAGCACTGAGCAGGAACTGGATTTGATTGCCTCAATGGGCTCTTTCCAACTCAAGGATGTTCCTCAGTCAAGAAGGGTACCTGTGATAGAATGCTGCCGTAGTGAGAACCATAGAGAACTCATTGGTCCATTTTGAAGTGTAGCTCCACTGGTTCTTGCCCGTATCCCAAAAATGGCTGCGCATGGGGAAGCCTACAATCCGTTCAGGGAACTTTCTCCATACAACAAAGGCAAAATCAACCTAAAAGGTAAGGAAGAGGAAAGGAAAACAGTTTAAGGAAAGAGAATCTTTCATTGGAAGGCTTTAGGTAGTCTACATGGAAGTCATTCCTTCTACTTTCTAATGATATTCCTTCTTTTTTTCCAAGGAGCATAATCTCTAGAGCAGGGATGTTTAACCTTGGCAGTTTTAAGACCTGTGCATTTCAACTCCCAGAGTTCCAATGGCTTGCTGGGGAATTCTGGGAGTTGAAGTCCACAGGTTCTTAAAGTTGTCAAGATTGGACACCCCCTGCTCTACATATTAAACCATGACATTCATGATATCCGTAATGTGTATCCACTAAGATACCTTTGGTGACCCAGAAATTTCTAGAATTCCTACTGCTAGCTGTGCTGATGGGGCATTCCAAAAGGAAGTAATGAAAGTTATCAGATTGGGAAAGGCCTATTCTCACCAGCAGAAATTCTCCAGGATCAGCCACAGTCTCTACTAGTCAGTTGTGGAGATGTCACAAATTAAATCTAAAACCTTCTGCAAGCAGACCATGCAAAGATTACTCAATGTTCCCTTTCCATATCTAAACAAGCATTTTACAATGGGGAATCAGAATTGGATAACTAATAGACAATAGAATTCCATATTTTAGCCTATATATGTACAATTCCTTTTTCCCCATTTTTCTAACTCAACCAATTTACATTTCAATCATTTAATTTACAACGCATATACATTAACATATAGGCTTACAACATAGGCTTTGTCAAATAGGTAAAATATATATATTTGGAGAAAGGGAAAACGATATTTCTCAAGATTCCTTAAGTCCCTCTCAGTCAAGATAGCTGCAGTGGACAGTTAAGGTTCTAGGCCTTGCCCTGCATTTAAGTAGTCATATATCCCTTCCTGTATCCAAGGTCCATGGCAGGGGTGAAATGCTCCCGGATCGGTCCGGATCACTCGATCCGGAAGCAATTTTTCCCTGTGGTTCGGCGATCTGGTAGCGAATGCCGCCTGAGTGTCATTACTTCCTGGTTTTAATCAGGAAGTAATTTTTTTTACCTTCTGCGCATGCGCAGAAGATTTTGCACACGTGCAGAAGGTTTTGCGAATGCGCAGGTGTGCATGTGCACTTCCGAACTGGTAAGGAAGGTAAGTAGATTTCACCCCTGGTCCATGGCTACAACACAAGTAGAAAAATTCTGAAGAACTTTTTCACCTCACTGGTTGAAAGGCTAGTATATTCATCAAGGCTCAACACGGCATCTGTCCCAATAGCAGAATAAGGCAAAAACCGTTCGCTGACCTGCAGGAGAAGAGAAAAGAAACAGAAAAGCACCTTCTGTCACCCCTTCAAAGAAGAACCAGGCAGGAAATCAAAATCTTGTAGAATAATGCTACTTTTATTGCAAAGATAGAGGAGAGCCAGCTTGGTTTAGGAGTTAAGGCACCAGGCTAGAAACCAAAAGGCTATAAATTCTAATCCCACTTTAGCTATGAAAGCTGATTAGTTGACCTTGGGCCAGTGGTTCTCAGCCCAACCCACCTCACAGGGTGGTTGTTGAGGGGAAAATTGGAGGAAGAAGGTGTGCTTGATATGTTCACCGCCTTGAGTTATTTGTAAAATTATTAAAAACGGGAGATAGGTTAGATAGAGATGATAAAGAAAAGGTGGGATAATCCCACTCGCTTTCTCCCTCTCTCCATCTTATCTTTGTGAGAACTAGGGGTGGACTTGTCTGAGATGTTTCCTCCGATTTCTGCTTTCTTTCTGCTGTTGGTAATTATTTTCTCTTGAATCCTTCTTTTGAAAGGAAACACTTCTTTTGAAAATTAAGAGGCCAAGAAATACCAAGTTAAGGGGTGTAGTTGGGATAAAATTATTCGATATGGATATGCAGGTGATATATTGTATTTTATTATAAGGGGGATTGAGTTTGGTATATGATTAGTAATATTAATATTAATGGATTACAGAAAGGTATGATATTTTTAAAATTGGTTTGAATATTACAATGGTTATTATTATTGGGTTTTTTTATTATAACATTGTTAACTTTAGAAAAACATTAATATTTATAGGTCTATTGTTATACTTTTTGGTTATAAGTATTGGGTTTCTTTTGTTTGTTTTTTCTTTTTTTTCTTTCTTTTTGTCTTCTTTCGAAATTTCTTCAATTTAGAATTTGTATACTTAAAAATTTTTTCTTGTTTTAAACTTTTTTCTTTTAAAATTTGTAGCGGAAGTCATGGGGGGATGGGGAGGGAAGGGGTTGGGGTAGAGGGAGGTAGGGGGAGGGGCTGGGAGGCGGGGGTTGGGGGGGGAAATGAAAAAAATTTGTATTGTAAAACTTTTTCAATTAAAAAAAAAAGAAATACCAAGTGGAAGCTTTACTCTTGTCTTTGGTTGAATGTTTGGAAAATGCCCATTGAAGGAAGAGGAGGAGAACTGGCTCTGAGTGAGAGGTGAACTGGGGTGTTTAAAAAGCAGGATTCCATCTGGAGTGCGGATATCAGCTGATTCTGCCAGGTCTGTGCTCCATGGCAATCACAACAACCACAACCCCAATCTGGATGGCCTCTTACCTTGTTGATGCTTAAAATGACAGTCAAGGGAACTGTGGTCGGCGGCCACTTCTGTGGAGGCGGCTTCTCACAGCTCCATAAGACTAAAATCTGTACAAGAAACAGAAACGCCAGCTGAAACATGCAACGGGACAGCCGTCTTCATTTTATGCTGTATTTATTTGTTTGTTTGTTCCTTCTGCAACTTTATCTGGCCGCCCATCTTCATCAATTAACTCTGGGCAGCCAACAAGGCTTACAAACAAAAACATACATATTTAAAAGAATTAAAAGATTAAAAGATGCCAGATGAAAATTAACCAATTGCTCAATTCATTGCAGAGCACGGCATATAAACAAATCAAGTCTTGCTAGCATCCTGGCTCTAAATTCAGAAGGGAAAGCCAGGTTTTAAAGGCCTGAAGTGGGTTTAGGTGGAGCACTGGTGAGATACTTCATTTTTCTCCAGAAATGATATAATTTTCTCCAGAAATTATATCAACAAAATGCACAGGTACCGTATATGTGGTGCCTTGCTCAATAGTAGTAACTGTATGTGAGAGGGATCTTGGAGTCCTAGTGGACAACCATTTAGATATGAGCCAGCAGTGTGCAGCAGCTGTCAAAAAAGCCAACACATTTCTGGGCTGCATAAACAGAGGGATAGAATCAAGATCACGTGAAGTGTTAATACCACTTTATAATGCCTTGGTAAGGCCACACTTGAAATACTGCATTCAGTTTTGGTCGCCACGATGTAAAAAAAAAGATGTGGAGACTCTAGAAAGAGTGCAGAGAAGAGCAACAAAGATGAGGAGGAGGAGGGTAAAACATATGAAGAACGGTTCACATGAAAGCACATGAAAGCGGGACAAGAAAAAATGGGTGGAAACTCATCAAGGAAGAAACAACATAGAACTAAGGAGAAATTTCCTGACAGTTAGAACAATTAATCAGTGAAACAACTTGCCTCCAGAAGTTGTGAATGCTCCAACACTGGAAGTTTTTAAGAAGATGTTGGATAACCATTTGTCTGAAATGGTGCAGGGTTTCCTGCCTGGGCAGCGGGTTGGACTAGAAGACCTCCAAGGTCCCTTCTATTCTATTCTATTCTATTCTATTCTATTCTATTCTATTCTATTCTATTCTATTCTATTCTATTCTATTCTATTCTATTCCATATACAAAGGAAAATATTTCTATTTCTTGTTTCCTATTCTGCTCTGCTCTGCTCTGCTCTATTCTGCTCTGCTCTACTCTACTCTACTCCACTCCACTCCACTCCACTCCACTCCACTCCACTCCACTCCACTCCACTCCACTCCACTCCACTCCACTCTATATCAAAGCCCCAGATTCTCCTAAAAATCAGACTGGATTTTTCTAGGGTTGGGAAGGATTTAGGAGTGAAATAAGTGCCTTATGCCCATCCACTTCTGTAACTCACCAACGAAACTCCATAACACATGCAAAATGACTGACTCACTGACATCAAACCTCCCTGCTCATTCTCTAATGCCAACAAAATTCCAACTCAGGCTGGGGGGTGGTGGGGAATAGTGAGCTAAGGATTTATAAGCACCCTCTCTCATCAGGATGGCAAGACCCACTCTTCTTAGCTAACCTGGCCAATTGGCAGCCTGCTTGAGGATTATGGAAGCTGAAATCTACCTCTGGGGATCATCGGGTTGGAGACGGACTGGGTGAAGAGTTAGGCAGAAGACAGAATTTCATGAAGGCGACCTTAAAAGCACGTTTTTGGTTTCTGCTGTAAACACCTCCAATGGCACATCTCCTCCTATTAGTGGGAAGGAACAAAAGCCCATTGGCACAGAACCTCATTGAAATGGGCAGGAGCCATGCCAAAGCCCAAGAGCCCTGCCTATTTCTATGGGTCTTACATAAGAAAACACGCAGACGACTCTTGTTGTGCTAAATCTGCCTTGTTTGAACTGCGCTGCAGTACAAACAGTACCTCCTGCACTGATCCTCAAAGCCGCCCTCTTTGGGGTGGTCCTCTCGTTTTGTCTCATCACCAGACTGCCTCGGGAATTTCAGCTTGTACAATTTTCCTTACCCTGCTTGGCAAGCTGCCCGAATCCCTGCTTTCAAACTGAGACTGGGGCTTGGAAGCAAGTATTCCACTCTGCAAATGCTGCCACGTTTTGGCTCCAGAAGGTTGTTCTCAAGCCAACATTTTACGTTCATAGGAACGGTTGACCTCCCAACATGTTAATGGTTTCCTGCAGCAAATCTAAATTATATGATCAAGGAACGGCTAAAAAGATGCTCTAGTAAATATTCCAAGTGTGGCCTTACCAAGGCATTATACCACTTTATAATGCCTTGGTAAGGCCACACTTGGAATACCGCATTCAGTTTTGGTCGCCACAAGGTAAAAAAAGATGTTGAGACTCTAGAAAGAGTGCAGAGAAAAGCAACAAAGATGATTAGGGGACTGGAGGCTAAAACACATAAAGAACGGTTGCAGGAACTGGGTATGTCTAGTTTAATGAAGAGAAGGACTAGGGGAGACATGATAGCAGTGTTCCAATATCTCAGGGACTGCCACAAAGAAGAGGGAGTCAAGCTATTCTCCAAGGCACCTGAGGGCAGAACAAGAAACAAAGGATGGAAACTAATCAAGGAGAGAAGCAATTTAGAACTAAGAAGAAATTTCCTGACAGCTAGAACAATTAATCAGTGGAACAACTTGCCTCCAGAAGTTGTGAATGCTCCAACACTGGAAGTTTTTAAGAAGATGTTGGATAACCATTTGTCTGAAGTGGTGTTGGGTTTCCTGCCTAAGCAGGGGACTGGACTAGAAGACCTCCAAGCTCCCTTCCAACTCTGTTATTCTGTTCTATTCTAAATGCATTTCAGTTTTTTGCTTGCCGTAACGAAAGCTGCGGAGACGTAGGTCTTTCTTAATGAAATTTTCCCACTTGATGTATTTGAGATCTTTCTCGTAAATTGTTTTCTAGGTGTGTGGGGAAAAGAGAGTTCTTTTAGCAGTAGCAATGTGAACACGGCATTCCCGCAACAATGAAGCTCTTATATTTTCAGCATGCGTATTTGGGGGGGGGGGGGTTGCTTTTCCTTCCTTATCCTATTTCCAGGACTCGATGGGCTGTGTTGTTCCATTTTTGACCCCATAAAACCAGGCCGTGCAATTGAAAGACAGACAAAAGCCATTCATACTGATGGTGTACTAAAATGGGACTTGCAATTTCTCCATGGCTTTCTTTCATTGGTTTCTGTTTTCTTGCCTTATTCTCAGTCGCTTGAGAACTCCCTTCCTAGTTTCCTTTTGGAGCATCGGTGGAATGGCAGAAGATTACAAATGATTGGCTAATGATGGCAACTGGGATCAGAATTCCCATTGCTAAGTGATACGGTTGAAAAGCACAATATCACAAAACTGTGCTATTTAGCAATGACAGTTCTGGCAATGCCACTGGCGACAGGAAGGGCATCCGGTAATTCATATTGTGGGGCAGGACCAAACAATTGCCACTCAACCTCTCCAAAAGGAAACCCAAGCCTTCATTGTTGATCTTTCTTTTTCTTTCTTTCTTTCTTTCTTTCTTTCTTTCTTTCTTTCTTTCTTTCTTTCTTTCTTTCTTTCTTTCTTTCTTTCTTTCTTTCTTTCTTTCTTTCTTCCTTCCTTCCTTCCTTCCTTCCTTCCTTCCTTCCTTCCTTCCTTCCTTCCTTCCTTCCTTTTCTTCTGCCTCTGAATTACTTTTGACTCCTGGCAAGTATGGTAAGGTCTCTGCAGTTTTCTGGACAATATTTTTAGAAGCAGATTGCCATTTTCTTTCTTCCCAGGGCTGAGATGTAAAAATTGGCCTCAACGCTAGAATTCACGGTCTCCCAGCTTCCAGCCAGCACCCTTAAGCAGAACCCCAAACGGGCTCCTATAATAATACACTAGATTACACACCAACGCATGCTTCCTTGGTACTTTTGTTGAAGCAGACTGAATCTTTCCTCCTAAAGCAGACAAGCTATAAGGACAATGTGCTTAGACTCCCGAATTCACATACTTAGAAGAGTCTATTTACTGCCACACATTTTGAAATGCTCAGGATGGGCGCGGCCTGGTTAGCTGAGCTCATCTGCAGTAGAGATGTGGCTGTTGACAGGACCTGCCCTGTAGTTAAAGGGGAAGGTGAGACCTGCTGACAGCAATAAAGGTTACTAGCCCACCCAGGAGTATCCTAAGGCTGCCACACCCATCACAACCTTCTGACATACAAGGGAATGGAAAAGGCGCCAGAGCTTGGTGGGTTTTGTACAACAGCACAACTCTGGAAGATCACACCTTCTAGCAATCTTCACAACAAGAGGTGTAAATGACAACGTGAAGGTTGTAGTCCATAGCATCAGAAGTCTGGATTAAGAGGGTAGCAAGCAGATGAGAGCTGCTGTTAAACATGAGAGTGATGGCAAAGAGGCAATAGAAATGCGACATACAGGTAGCCCTCGACTTACAACAGTTCATTTAGTGACCATTCAAAGTTACAACGGCACTGAAAAACGTGACTTCTGATCGTTTTTCACAGTTCCAACTTTCGCAGCATCCCCACGATCGAGGCCATGCGATCCCCTCTTGTGACCCTTCTGACAAGCAAAGTCAATGTGGAACTGCAGTGATTCTCTTAATCACCGTGGCAAGGAAGATCGAAAAATGGGGCAAAACACGTTGAACAAATGACTCACTTAACAACAGAAATTTGGAGTTCGATTGTGGACGTAAGTCAAGGACCACCTATATTGGACTGGACTGGATTATCCTGCTACACATTTTAGGTGGCGCGAGATCGTTTTTCACATTCCTCAACATAAACACAGCATGTTCGTATATAGGTAGTCCTTGACTTACAACCAGAATTGGGACCGGAACTGTCATCACTATGCAAGGCAGTTGTTAAGTGAGATCAGCCTAATTTTACATCCATTAGAACTGTGGTGGTGCAGTGGTTAGAATGCAGTATTGCAGGCTAATTCTGCTGACTGCCGATTGCCAGCAGTTCAGCAGTTCGAATCTCACCAGGCTCAAGGTTGACTCAGCCTTCCATCCTTCCGAGGTCAGTAAAATGAGGACTCAGATTGTTGGGGGCAATAGGCTGACTCTTTAAACTACTTAGAAAGAGCTGTAAAGCACTGTGAAGCAGTATATAAATCTAAGTGCTATTGCTTCCTTCCTCCCTCTCTCCCAGTGGTTAGAATGCAGTATTTCAGGCTAACTCTGCTCACTGTCAGGAGTTCGATTCTGACCGGCTCAAGGTTGACTCAGCCTTCCATCCTTCAAAGGTGGGTAAAATGAGGACCCAGATTGTTGGGGTGCAATAGGCTGACTCTGTAAACCGCTTAGAGACGGCTGTAAAAGCACGGTGAAGCGGTATATAAGTCTAAGCGCTATTGCTATTGCTTGTCTGCAATGGTTGTTAAGCAAGTCACAGCCCTTGTGAAGTGAATCATGCAGTCATCGAGCAAATTTGGCTTCTCCCATTGACTTTGCTTGTCAGAAGCCAGCCAGGAAAGTTGCAAATTGGGATCGCATGATCCCAGGACAACGCAATCATCGTAAATAAATACCTGCCTGTTGTAAAGCGCCCACAGTCTGTTCGTGTGATTGGGGGGGGGGGATGCTGGTGGTAAACATCAACACAGCAATAACAGTAAGAAACTCCTTTACCTTGGCGCAGTATTGAGATCTGGAGACAGCTTGGGTGAGCTTGAGGATGGGCTGAGAAAGGGAGACAATTGGTGAGACAGCCCAGATTAACGCCGTAAACTTCTCGGAAGGGCTGGATCCTGTTAGGGGAGAGAACCAGTGAATCTGGGATGCTCGAAACCCTCCTCCAAACTTGTCTTGGGTTTTTGGCTCACCTGCTGAAATTTAATCCCCATCTAACCAATTATCGTTAGTGGTTTATTTAGTGCTACCAGCTTACATGACATTTCAGAAGATAAAAGAAGAGAGGTCTCCACCCACAGGAAACTTGCAATTCAGATTTCATTGCCAATGAAAACAGTAGGGGAAAAAACAAACAAACCAGGAGGAATTAACGCAGATGAGATAACAGAGATAACATTAGTGACAATTTCAGCTATGCTCATTTACAGGACAAGTTCCACAATTGTGGCTGCAATGGGTGCCAATTGTCAGGTACACGACCCCATCAGTCTTTATTATTTTATCGATTTATATTTCATGGTTCCTCTACCAGAGGAGTCTCCAAATTTGGCAACTTTAAGACTTATGGATCTCAGATCCCAGCTATGCTGGCTGGGGAATTCTGGGAGTTGAAGTCCACAAATCTTAAAGCTGCTAACGTTAGAGACCTCTGCCCTAGCAGTTAAAGGCAATCAATACAAGGATCCCCATTCACTTTAACCACAAATAGTTGTCTGAGTGATAGACTGAGTGAGGAAAAGTGACAGGCCCATGATTTCCATAGGAATGGCTGAGACGGCATCTGAACTCCAGTTCTAATCCACGTTGTGGCCCGCCAGCAGCCAGCCAGCAGAGCTGGCAGCAGATTTGGACAGTGAGGAGGTTGGGGAGGAACATGGGCCAGTCCTGGAAAGGACTGAGGAAAGCTCGGATGAGGGCTGTGAGTGGGAGGCAGAGAGGGGGTGAAAGCCATTTGGTAGTTCTTTGCTGCCTCCGGAGTCTGACATCAGTGAGGCAGAAGAACAGCGGGAGCCTGTTCCCAGTGTGTGCATATGCAGAGCTGCCAGAAGACAGGAACAATTAAGAAAACAGGGTCGACTTGGGAGTAAGGCTTGATTGGCCCCTCCCATAAGACATAAAAGAGATGATTGGCCCCTCCCATAAGACATAAAAGAGGAGCAAACGGACCGTGAGCTTTTGCAGGAAGCAATTAGTTCTACCGATTTGCTAGAACCGATTTGCCCGAACCGGTAGCTTTTTTTAAATTATTGATTTGTCCAAACTGGTAGCTTTTTTTAAACTACCAGTTTGGGCTTTTCTTTTCCTACTGATTCGCCCGAACCTGTATTTTTTATCACTACCTGTTTGCCCGAACCGGAGCGAACCATTAGCATTTCACCCCTGCACCAGCCTCACCTAAGGGGGAATTGAGGATGTCTGGCAGAAACGGATGCATAATGATCTATTTCATTCCATCCTCTTTACCGTGTGGCTTTCTCCCTTTTGATTTCTGTCCCAGAGGCCTGATTGTAAGTGTCTTGGGAGCAGAGGCTGCTTGTCTGCGTTACTTATGTAACTCCTTCAAAGGAGATCAGGTCAAGAAACAGGCACAGCAGGGACTCCAAGAATGTTGTTTATTTTAATTTTTGAAAACCTGTCCAAGTTTCTCTTTGTCCCATCTTAAAGTAAACAAAACCCGCAGCGGCCTTGTTTCTTTCTCATGCTTCCTGCAATCCCCGGACTATGTAATCTCTACATCCCACTTCAACAGCTTGTTTCTTCGCCTTTCTCAGACCTTCCCCAAAGTCATCTCTATGATTCTTTACATTCTGTAAGGTTAGACCCTCCTTTTCTGACCTAGGCTTCCTTAGAAAGTAAACAGCACAAACTTAGTCCCGCCAAACCTCTTTAATTCAAACGGCTGTGAATTATTGTCATTCCCAGTCCGAAAAGCTTCTCAGTCTATCAGGGGAGTGTTTACAAACACCCACCTTAACTCCCTTGGAATGCTGCCAGATAACTAATTGCCACACGCAGGGCAAGGCCAAACTTGGCACAGAGTCAAAAAGAGTTTTCCCAGAGCTTTTACCGACCAGATGAACTAACTGCTTCCTGCAAAAGCTCATGTCCTGTTCGCTTCTCTTTTATGTCTTATGGGAGGGGCCAGTCATCTCCAAGCATTACTCCCAAGTCGACCCTGTTTTCTTAATTGTTCCTGCCTTCTGGAAGCTCTGTGCATGCGCACACTGGGAACAGTCTCACACTGTTCTTCTGCCTCACTGAAGACTCCGGAGACAGCAAAGAACTATCAGATGGCCTTGGCCCCCTCTCTGCCTCTGGCTTAGAGCCCTCACCCGAGCCTTCCCCAGACTCCAGGACTGGCCCACGTTTCTCCCCAACCTCCTCACTGTCTGACTCTCCACAACATCTCCCCCTAATGACAAATGCAGTGGGTAAATGCTATTTTTTAAAAAAAAATGATTTAAAAAATCCAGAAGATAGGCATCAGCTTACTTGGAAAACCTTAAAATTTGCACAAGTACAAAAAATACTTTAGTGGAGAAAAGTCTATGAAGCAACGCCTCCTACAAATTGATCGACATGGAAGCAAATGAACATTTGAGCTAATGATAATTCTGAGCATCTGTAAAAGAAGAAACTGGAAAACAGGTGGTGGAAGTCGCGGTGCCTGATGGAGTATCCTGGAAGAGAGACGACAGGTACTCCTCAGCTTACGACCATTTGTTTAGTGACCGTTACAACCGCATGAAAAAGTGACCTATGAATGGTCCTTGCACTTACGACAGCATCCCCACAGTCACGTGACCAAATTGCAGGTGCTTGGCCAACGGCATGTATTTATGACGCTTGCAGCATCCTGAGGTTGTGCGATCACCCTTTGCGACCTTCCCAGTCGGTTTCCAACAACCAAAGTCAATAGGGGGAGGGGGTGAGTTGGATTCACTTAATGACCACCTCACTTAACAACTGCACCGATCTATTTATTTATTTATTTATTATTTATTAATTAAATTTCTATACCGCCCTTCTCCTAGCGGACTCAGGGCGGTGAACAACCAATTAAAAACCAGTACACAATCTGCTTAACAACCAGGGCAAAAAAGCTCATAGAATCGGATGAGGCTCATTCAAACAACTGCCTTGATGGGCAACAGAAATTCTAGCCCCCGTTGTGATCGTAAACCAAGGACTTTCTCTAAACCCTTGAGAAGGAACATTCATTGCCGCAAACAACTTGTGGTAGGTCCACCACCACCCCAACAACTTCAACTTTTTAGGAAAGAAGAAGTAGGGATAAAAGAAATCAAGTTAGAAACAGCGCAGAGGTATTTCCCCTACCTTGCTGCAGATAATAGAAAGGGAAGTCGTTGAGATGAGTGGAGTATTCTGGTAAGGCCACCAACCCTCCAGGAAGTGTGTTCCAGAAGAACTTTGGGCGTGATTCCTGATGAAATATCCGATCTTTTATTATCTAGTGAAGAGAAAGATAGTTGTCATTACACCCTGGAGCCATCTGTACCTGCTGGAAATGGAGATGTCTCCTGGATACGAGATCGATCTAAAACCATTCTTTTCGGCTCCAAGTAGAAAAAGCTTTGCTTGTGTGGCAGAGTAGCCAGGAAGTCCAGATTCAAATTTGGAATGCCATTATTCTTTTTTTGATGCCTCCTCTATAATTCCAGTGTGAGGATACTGGTCACACTGGTTAACAACCAGCAGCCATATTTTGTGCCTTAGTAAGAAACTGTAGATGAGACAGTCTGAAAAAGCTCTGAAAATGTTACATAAATGTTAAAAAGGTAAACTTTCCCTTCGCGCATATGTGCTAGTCGTTCCCGACTCTAGGGGGCGGTGCTCATCTCCATTTCAAAGCCGAAGAGCCAGCGCTGTCCGAAGACGTCTCCGTGGTCATGTGGCCGGCATGACTCAACGCCAAAGGTGCATGGAACGCTGCATGGAACAGTGGTCCCTATTTTTCTACTTGCATTTTTTACCTGCTTTCGAACTGCTAGGTTGGCAGAAGCTGGGACAAGTTACGGGAGCTCACCCCGTTACGCAGCACTAGGGATTTGAACCGCTGAACTGCTGACCTTTTGATCGACAAGCTCAGCTTCTTAGCCACTGAGCCACCCCGTCCCTTTTTAACATAAATGTTAACTATTTTTTAATATAAATGTTAACTATTACTATAGCATTAAGCGAAGCATGCTAGGCTGAAATACACCTGGTACAAACTCTATGCAGGAGTTAAGAGCTGGATTGAATAAAAAATAGCAGTTGCCTTCAAAAATAAAAGCAAAGCAGTTCTATTGCAATTATTTATATTTGATTTCTAATTTCCAAAAGACCTCACGTGAGACGGATAGGAACAGCCAAAGAGGCCATAAAATGCCCAGATCTGCTATAGGCATTCACCTCTAGACAGGAATTTCCTGGCTAAAAACAACTTAAATAGATCAAGAGGAAAAAGGAGACTTCTCATTCACTTATATTTACATCTATATACCTAAAATATTTTTTAAGCATTATATGATATAGTTGGGACAATTCATGAAGAAGGTGAAACTTAAACTTTTGGATTTCCCTGAAATGGGGATTCCCCATTTCTCCAAACTTTTGACCAGAAAGGAAAAAGAAACAACGATGTTTCCCAAGGTGAGAGAGATTTTGGGGTGGGGAGGTTGAAGAAGGAAAGAAAGAAAATAAAAACATAAACTGGCAGCTTATCTCATAAACGGCAACACAGCCCAGGTGGTGAGAAAGCCGGGAGCAAACATTTCAAACCAGTCAAAGAGATTCTGCCTTTTATTGGTGCCTATGAATTTCTTCCAGTCCTCGTCCAAGAAAGGCAAACTGAAGTCCCCCTTGCATTCATAGATCTGGAGAACTTCACCACCAACCTAACTGGTGCATCAAGCAATAGACAGGAAGGTCTATTGGTGGACAGCAGGTTGGAGGTTGCCCCAATAATAGCCATCCCCATGTGGTTTAGAAGGGATGGGATGGCTCAGTGGCTAAGACACTGAGCTTGTCGATCGAACGTTTGGCAGTTCAGCGGTTCGAGTGCCGTGTAATGGGGTGAGCTCCCGTCACTTGTCCCAGCTTCTGCCAACCTAGCAGTTTGAAAGCACGTAAAAAATGCAAGTAGAAAAATAGGGACCACCTTTGGTGGGAAGGTAACAGTGTTCCATGCACCTTTGGCGTTGAGTCATGCCGGCCACATGGCCACGGAGACATCTTTGGACAGCGCTGGCTCTTTGGCTTTGAAACGGAGATGAGTACCACCTCCTAGAATCGGGAAGGACTACCACATATGTGCGAGGGGAACTTTTCCCTTTACCTTTTTATGTGGTTTAGACCAGCTTGACCCAAGGATCAGTGAAGCCATGGAGGGAATTATATGAAGTTTAACCATACCTTCCCTCCTCCCCCGCCTGCTCTCCAACTGCTCAGCCCTGACCTAGAAGCAAAGAGAGAACTACTGGAAGGAAGTCGATGGGCCACGGGGACACACCCTGAGGATTGACATACCTTGACACACCTAGACCAACTTGAAAGCTAAAGGTTCCCACCTCTCTGTAGCTTCCTTTGGTCATCATGCCGAACCATCATGTGCTGAACATGTTGCATGAAGCAAGACGGTTTGATTCAGGGTTGACCGCATTGTGTGACCCTATTCACGGCACTCTGCAAGCCATGTTTTATGGTTTGTGTTACAGGAATCCAGCCAGTTCCAATTTATTTAGCAAACCACAGTTCCCCATGGCTTGTGACCCCAAAAATAGAAACAGAAATAATTACAGATGAAATATTTAGGCAAGGGGTGGGCACATTTCTGCAGCTTACCTCAAGAGTGGTTTGCACAATCTTCTCTACAGAAGAAAAATAGGTTTCCCATAAAAACTGGGTTTGTTGTTGAAAGGCAAGGATTTTGTCACTGTCCAGACATCGGACCGTGGATGGAATCTGTTGAGGAAGCAGCATGAACAGAAGATATGAAGGGGAGAATGCAGAGTAGTTTATGATAGAGGGAACAACCACGATCATTTTTATAGAGGTGTTTCAGTCTTTTAATTTTACAGTATTGTGTTAGTTTTCCAAGCTTCTAAGGATCTTATACTGCTTATACATTTCAGTGAAATTATTAAAATGGATGTAATTTTCCTTGTTCGTATTTTATGCCACTACATAAAATACTCTATAACCGAAATGCAGTCTTGTTGTTTTTGATGGAGGAAAGCATCAAGAGACCTTCCTTCAACAACAAAAAGCACCAAGGATGATGTGGAGACAACCAACCAAGCCGAGCAGTTTGGTCTACTGATTAAAGCACCACACTAGGAGATTATGAGTTCTAGTCCCACCTTAGGTAGGAAATCAATTAGGTGACTTTGGCTCAATCAACCGGAAGACTGTGAATTCTAGTCTCACCTTAGGCATGAAATCAATTGGGTGACTTTGGCTCAATCACCAGGAGACTGTGAGTTCTAGTCTCACTTTAGGCATGAAATCAATTGGGTGACTTTGGGTCAATCACTAGGAGACTGGGAGTTCTAATCTCACCTTAGGCATGAAATCAATTGGGTGACTTTGGGTCAATCACCAGGAGACTGGGAGTTCTAGTCCTACCTTAGGCATGAAACCAATTGGGTAACTTTGGATCAATTACCAGGAGACTGGGAGTTCTAGTCCCACCTTAGCCATGAAAGCTGGCTGGGTGACATTGGGTCATTCACCAGGAGACTGGGAGTTCTAGTCCCACTTTAGTCATGAAAGACAGCTGGGTGACTTTGGGTCAATCACCAGGAGACTGGGAGTTCTAGTCCCACCTTAGGCATGAAACCAATTGGGTAACTTTAGGTCAATCACCAGGAGACTGGGAGTTCTAGTCCCACTTTAGGCATGAAAGCTGGCTGGGTGACATTGGGTCAGTCATTCTCTCTTAGATCAATCCATCTCATCGAGGTTGTTAATGTGGGGAAAACAGGAGGAGGAAGGAGTATTAAGAATGCACACTGCCTTTGATTATTTAAAAAATAATAAAAAGTGTGATGTAATTAAATAAATTGCAGAATAGGCATTGACTAAGGCTACGTATGCATATTATAGCTATTTATCCGCAGAATCGATATTCTTCTGACCAGCAAGGATCTATCCAGGACGCTCAGGGCAATGTCATAACAAAGGTTACAGTAATTCAGCTACCAGAATCCAACACATTGCTAGATCAGTTTCTCTATTTAAATTAATTCTTAGGTTACCCATAGCAAGAACAACAAACAAGTGAGATATGATCAATGAAAGGCCATATAAAAATACTGCAAAGAGGTAAATAAATTAATACCTCCATATTGCAAATAATTGCTGTACTTTATTTTGGAAAATGAAAGCATCTTATATAAAGAACAATGTTTTTCTCAGGTGGTTTTTTTTTTTAATTAAGTAGCAATGAACAAGGGCTCCAAAGTTCACCAATTAGAGCAATGATTCCCAACTTTGATGACTTTAAGATGTAGGGACTTCAACTCCCAGAATTCCCAAGCCAGCACATTACCTGCAGAAGAAGCCGCTCGTCCCCGACGATGGATGATTTACTCCAATCAATCACCTCTGAAAATGGCAGCTCCCACCCATTGCTGAGCAGGACCGGGATGCACGCAGCCTGGATCAATGAGAGAACAGAGCAAGGATCACCAGGTTGCAGGAGAGCTCTTACACGGACTCCTTTTATATACAGTTTAGTGCTCTTTTGAAAAACTGCTGGATCTGGGTTTTGGACAACTCTGTGATGCACAAGTAAATCTAAAACAGGGTTCTGTCCGTTGTGTGTTGTTGGCTCTGTCACTAGTGGGTGCACAGCAGATTGTTTTTCTTTATTATTATTTGGCAGTGGAAATTCAGATTGATGTAGTAGTTTCTGGTGCCTAGAAAGCAGGAGATTGTGAGTTCTAGTTCCATTTTAGGCATAAAGCCAGCTGGGTGATTTTAGGCCAATCCCTTTTTCTCAGCCCCAGGAAGGAGGCAATGGCAAACCACTTCTGAAGATCTTGCCAAGAAAGCTGCAGGGAATTGACCAAGCAGTTGACAGGAGTCAACATTGACTTACAAACACACATACACACTCACACATAACAATAATTGGCACCAGGTACTCTTTTCTCTATTTCTTGCCCAGCCTGGAGGCTTTTGCAGATGTAATCCAGCTCCAGCAGGGCCAGTTCACTTGTTATCAGTTGCTCCTTCTCCCTAATTTCTTCTGCTCCCCTCCATCTGCCCCTCTTATCTGATAGCTGGGCTATTTCCGAAAACAGGTCTGGCACCCTTTGGAAAGTGTTGGGGGGGGGAAGTGAATGAGAGTTTTTGCTCAGTGCAACTGCTCCTTTGGGTCTGTGACCTGTCAGTTAGGCTATTTCTGAAGATCAGTCTAGCACTCTTACAACGCTAGGAAGCTCACCTAAAAGAATTATTTCATCTGCTTGTTTCATCTAGTAGAGAAATGGGAGGGAACCTCTGGAAAACTAGGACAAATTTGGAAAGGCAGTTCTCAAGAAGTAGAAATAACTTTATTAGAGTTGGTTGCATAGTCAGCAAGAGGTTTAGACCAGGGGTGGGTTCTACTTACCTTTACTACTGGTTTGCAATGGGACCGCGCCTGTGCCCTCGCGCTTCTGCGCAGAAGCTCCCTGATGATGTCCGGGTCAGTGGGTGGAGCTTCCCACTGGTTTTATTACTGGTTCTTGTGAACCAGTCCGAAATGGGGGCAATCCACCACTGGTCTAGACTGAATGTGGCATTTTTATCCACCCACTTAGTCCTTCTCAAGGACTTGAGATAGGTAGATGTTTCAGTGGTAGGTTGCTCCCGGTTCGGCCCGGTTCAGCTGACCCGGTAGCAGTGATGCTATTACGTCACCGAACCGGTTCTCTTTCTTCTGGAGCTGGGCCCTCCCGCCCGCCCCAGCGTTATTCCGACCTTATATTTATTTATTTATTTATTGGTTCAATTTATATGCCGCCCTTCTCTGGAGACTCAGGGCGGCTTACAATGCGTTAAGCAATAGCCTTCATACTTTTGTATATATCTGCTTAGTAGGGCTTTTGGCCCCCCCAAGTGGTGTTCTTTTTTATACAAAGTCAGCTTATTGCCCCCACAATCCGGGTCCTCATTTTACCTACCTCGGAAGGATGGAAGGCTGAATCAACTTTGAGCCTGGTGAGATTTGAACTTGCAGTAATTGCAGGCAGCTGGCAGCTAAATGCTATTTAACAACGCTTTAGTCCTCTGCTCCACCAAGACTCCTTCTTCTTTTTTCGCCCAGCTGAGAGGTGCAGCAGAGCGGATTGCCGCACCTCAGATGGCCAGAGTCGCAATGCGCTTGTGCGAAGCAAAGCACGTGACCAAAGAGGCAATTACACACGAAGCGTGCGCACAAAGAGAACCGGTAGTAAAGACGGTTAGAACCCACCACTGCGTGGTTTGATGGTGTTAAAGGTATTATTGCAAGATTGCTATTAACCTTTTTATTATGCTGTGATAAATCTTGATCAGACTGCACTGTTGAAACATAGGAATGTTTCTATAATACGATTAGAGACAATTAACATACCATTGTTTAGATAGGGAGGGAGATTGGGAAGGGAGAAGAGAAAGAAAAATATTCTATTCATGTTAATTACAATTTAGGATGTCAACATTACAAGCACAAAAATGATTTGGCTTTTTTTATTCCAAAGTTGAGGATAACATTGAAAAAAGAACCATTACAAGTCACATCAAAGCACTGGTTGTATAGATAATCCTCGATTTACAAGCACAATTGAGCCCAAAATTTCTGTTGCTAAGCAGTTATTAAGTGAGCTATTACTGTTGCTAAACAGTTGTTAAGTTGTTAAGTGAGTTCTGACCCATTTTATGACCTTTCTTTCGACAGTTGTTAAGTGAATCACTACAGTTTTTAAGTTAGTAAGTGAATCAAGCTTCTCCATTTACTCTGCTTGTCAGAAGGTGGTCTGGGACACAGCAACCATCAGAAATACATGTCAAGTTACCAAGAATCCGAATTTGGACCACGTGACCATGGGGATGCTCCAACGGTTGTAAGTGTGAGAAATGGTCGTAAGTCACTTTTTTCAGTGCCGTTGTAACTTCAACTAGTCACTAAACAAATGGTTGTAAATCAAGGACTATCTGTATAAAGAGCCATGGTGACACAGTGGTTAGAATGCAGTACTGCAGGCTATTTCTGCTGCCTGCCGGCTGCCTGCAATTTAGCAGATCAAATCTCACCAGGCTCAAGGTTGACTCAGCCTTCCATCTCTCTGAGGTGGGTAAAATGAGGACCCAGATTGTTGGGGAGCAAGAGGCTGACTCTGTAAACCGCTTAGAGAGGGCTGTAAAGCACTGTGAAGCGGTATATAAGTCTAAATGCTATTGCTATCGCTATAATAGAGCTTTTGATCTTAAACGGAATACTGCACTTAACATTCAATTTTCCTTATATTGTTCCTTTGTGTCTGTGCAAAGCTGTGTATGTGTGTGTGTATTTGCAAGAAATAGAAACAACTTTCAAAACAATTCAAACCTGTGACATAGAGCTAGTGTGATGTAATTTAGTGGGGAAGAGGCTGGCCGAGAACCCCAATGCCTCCTTTAAGCATGAAAGCCAACTGGGTGACTTTGGACCAGTCCCTCCCTATCAGACCAACCAACTTGCAGAGTTGTTATGGGGAAAAGAGACAGTGGGAAGATTAGGTTTGTTCACCACCTTGAGTTATATATAAAAAGATGGGATAAAAATCTAAGAACAATACAGTAATAATAGCCATGTACCTGCAAAGCTTCTAGGAACCGGAAGGATCCCAAACGTCTCCCTCGGGGGATGATACAAAAGGTAGAGTTGTGCAAAAGCTCCTGATAATCAAACCTGGGAAAAGACAACACAAAAATATTGCAAAGTGTAGTGGCAAACGTTCAGCGCTCTTGTCCCTTTCCATTAATTTAACTCCCATAAATTTAGATAATTTATGAATTCTCTAACAGGATGGAACTTTGGGGAACAAAATGAATCCTTTCTCATTTTGGATAGGCTTTAGATTTCCCAGTGGTGTCCCAGCCTAATATTATCTGAGTAATATCCAAGCAAATTATAAATAAATATATAAATCTAATAAATCAAATTTGCCCATCCAGCAGTTTGGGATTACCATCAATCCCAAACCAATCACACCCTCTCCTTCTGAGAGTTTTGTACTGTGATAGGTTTAACACCAGGGGTGTCCAACCTTGGCAACTTGAAGACTTGTGGACTTCAACTCCCAGAATTCCCTAGCCAGATTTAGAAGTCTGTAAATCCATAAGTATGGTGATGCGGTGGCTCAGTGGCTAAGACACTGAGCTTGTTGATCAAAAGGTCGGCAGTTCAATGGTTCGAGTGCTGCGTAACGGGGTGAGCTCCCATGACTTGTCCCAGCTTCTGCCAACCTAGCAGTTCGAAAGCACGTAAAAAATTCAAGTAGAAAAATAGGGACTACCTTTGGTGGGAAGGTAACAGCGTTCCATGAGCCTTTGGCATTTAGTCATGCCGGCCACATGACCACGGAGACGTCACCGGACAGCGCTGGCTCTTTGGCTTTGAAATGGAGATGAGCACTGCCCCCTAGAGTCAGGAACGACTAGCACATATATGGGAGTGGGAGCCTTTACCTTTACCTTCTAAGTCCATAAGTCTTCAAGTTGAACATTCCTGGTTTATACCAAACCATGTTCAGACAGAGCCATGAAGAACTTCATGGAATTTCTTCCGGAAAATTTCCATTGAGAAATTCCTCGGAAGGCAGAGCCAACTCAGGCTAGGTCTGAAGCGGGTTCATTTCAAATGTCCCTTTTAATAAGTCTCTAAGCACAACACAGAGCAAGGAATGGATTCGGGGCCTGACACAGAAAATCCTGTGTGCCAAAACTAAGACCAGAGGTGGAGGATAGAAATTTCCACTGTGTTCTGTTAAAAAGGCTGATTTTTCCCTCACCACAAATGTACAAACATCCTTAGTAACGAGAGGAGGCAAATTCACAAAACACCTTTGTATGTGGGATGATTTCCCCCAGGATGTAGACAAGAGGATTTTTCTATCAACCCCTCCCGCTTTCTGACTTGCAAACAGAAGCAAAGGTGTTTATGCACACAGCCAACAGTGGCTCCTGCTTCAGGCAACTTTGGGATATGCCCATAAATTATTTCTCACTTCCAAAGATTTATTAGTCACCCTGGAACCCAGCCATAAGGCCAGAAGATAAAAATCCATGTCAAATCAAAGGAAGAACACCTTAAAACGAATTAAGGAGGAGGGGGGGCAGAGCAGGAGATGAGACAGGGACAGTAATTGTTGGATAAGCAGCAGATGGTTAAAATGGTATCTTAATATCTAAAACTATTTGGAGATAGATGCTTCCCAAAACACAGTGTAAATATGAGGAATGAAAGGACTGAGAAAGTGGAAAGATTCTGCATCACTAAATGTAGAAAAGAAAAACAAGGGAGGCGCCAGGCAGGTCTCTCAGGGGAGGATATTCTGTACCTTTGAGGTTATGGCTGAAAAGGACTATTCTCAAATAGGTATCCACTACGTCTTAGTGCAGAGCAAGGCCTCTGCTTTGTGGGAAGCTGCAGACCCAATCCATGCACAGGTTAAAAAAAAACAGTTGAGTATTTCTAAACGTGTAGGAATTCAAATGCTCATTCAAAGTCATTCTCCTGCATATTTTCTTACAGGAGGAGGAGGAGGAGGAGGAGGAGGAGGAGGAGGAGGAGGAGGAGGAGGAGGAGGAGGAGGAGGAGGAGAAGAAGAAGAAGAAGAAGAAGAAGAAGAAGAAGAAGAAGAAGAAGAAGAAGAAGAAGAAGAAGAAGAAGAAGAAGAAGAAGAAGAAGAAGAAGAAGAAGAAGAAGAAGAAATAATTTTGTATTGTGGTGATGGTGGTGGAGGAGGAGATATTTTGTTTATTCTTTTGCAGGGATGTAATAAGACTTGCCTGGTTCAGTGAAGAGGCCAACGGATGTGTATGATGTGAATGTCCTGCCTTTCATTGTACCATATAATCATTTCTCTGGCAATGTGCAACTTTCCTGGCTTTCTACACTACCATTTAGTTATTTACTTTGACTGGTTGGCTTGCTGATTCAGGAGCTCAGGGGGCCCATCCATTGCGTCCCTCTTCCTATTTTTCCCCACAACATCAACCCTGTGAGATAAATTGCAGGATGAGAGAGAAGGATGATCAAAGCTCTTGAGGGAGCTATGACTAAGTGAGTCTTCAGGTTCCTTATCCAAAAAAGCCATTCCTATGTAATTCTAATACAAAAGGAAAGATATTAGAAAAGTGTTTCTCAGCCTTGGGGACTTTAAGCCCTGTGTATTTCAGCTCCCAGAATTCCCCAGCCAGCCATGCTGGCTGAGGGATTCTGGGAGCTGAAGTACACAGGGCTTAAAGTTTCCAAGGTTGAGACATACAATTTTTCAAAGGAACTCTCCTGAAGGACTTTTAGTAGGAGCTGTGGTTTGATCTCTGTTTAGGGAAGAATTACACCCATGAAGAATTACTGGAGAATTTCTGCTGCCTCTGGAGAAATTGGGGGAATCAATTCATCCAATCATAAATTTGGGGAAGGATTGTGAAACGCCATGTGAGCTCCCCAACCCTCCATTCCCCCCACCCCCACCCCACAACTTTTTCCTATTAGGCCCAGATTTTGTGAGATGTTCGAGCATAGACAATATATTTTGTTTTGCACAAAACATGCACCTGCTGGCTAATATGCCTCCTATGAGATATTCAAGGAGACTCTGATCATGCTGTGTTAAATAAATTCACCTGTGGCACATAATAGATATCCTACAATGCATTTGCAGGCTTTAAGACATGTCTCCTTCACTAAAAGATGCCATGTTCTCAATTGCTTGGGGAATATATTTTTCACGCAAAGTAATTACTTAGTATTATGAGATAAAGATGAAAAAATCTGTCACCCTCCAGATGTTACTGAAGTACGGCTCCCGTCATTCCTCACGTTTGGCCTTGGCTGTCTGAAACTGCTGGAAACCGAAGGATAATTAGGTGAATTGACTTAAAAAGTATGGATCAAATGGATTTTTCCGCTTCTGTTTGTCCTCAAATATGCTTCCCAGTTCAGGGGGGCCCTGAAAGAAAATTTCTGGCTCCCCCACATCTTGGTGGCCTGCAATCTAGCATCTGCCCACAGCCTGCTTGAAGTTCAATGGGATGAAAGAGAATTTTCTGGAAGCTATAAAAGGAGAGGTTAAAGGCACTATAGGGAGTCTATAACCACAGTGGAAAATCCAATATTTGTGTTCGGTTTAGACACATCATCTTGTGTGCTCCACCAATCAGCAGCACAGTGGGTCAGAGGGAACAAAGACATTAGTATGATCCAGCATGGAAGGGTTTCTCCACTTAAGCCAGGAGGTGGGCCACCTCCTGATCCAAAACTTCAAGAGAAGGTTAAGGATGAACAAATTATTGAGCTAAACTCTCTACCCTGCTCTCTAATCTCACACCAGTTCTCTAAAGTTGCCAATTTGCCAACATTTGCTGGGTGGACCACCGGCTTGTTCAAACCATGTTAGGAATGTAGGATTTGAACAGCGGCTTGACACTTCAGGCTTTCCAACCAGCTAAGAGTTTGTTTTGCTGAGCTGCGAATCTGAGGCATTTTCTTATGCCACAAAAATCCAAATTGAAGCAGTCTTTTTGCCAGGTCCATTCAAATGTGGTTACAAACATATGCAAGCCCTAGAACATCAATATGTTATGAAAATTTATGATATTCTTATATAGGATTAATGACACAGGATAGGAGAAGAGGCATGGTGACCATGACTTAGCAAAGTGACACAAAGGTGGGAAGAGAAAAGACGAAATGAAAAAATGGAACTAAGCAAAAAGTAAAATTAAATGTAGTGCAATCTCATTTTTATTTCTGAATACTCTTACTTTTTTAAAAAAGCTTTCTGAATCATCTTTGCTTCTTTCCCTCTTATTTCATTAAAATAAAATGATTTTTGTTTGGTTAATGAGGTAAAGTTAAGGGATAGAAATCTGCCAAATGGTTATCATTATTTTAGGGCATGGATAGGTTCCCAACCCTTATCTGGATATCAGGTACAGTACATGGCAAAATTTATGTAGGTCATTTAAACAATATTTTCTCAACTTCAACAGCTTTAAGAATGTGTGGACTTCAATTCCCAGAATTCTCCAGTCGGCATTGCCGGCTGGGGAATTCTGGGAGTTAAAATCCATGCAGCTTAAAATTTAAAAATGACCTATATAAATCTTGCCGTATATATACGTACTATGCATGAGAGTTGAAGTCCGCCCTGTAAAATTTGTTGAAGATGAGAAACACTGATTTATAATATCTTCATAGAAGGGAGCTCCAGCTTCTATATACTTTTTCCCCCCCTTCATACTGGTTAATCTTAGCCAGAGGCAACCTTGTCACTATTTCCTTTTTCTTATGCTTCCTAAATCCCCAGATTGAAAGCAGAGACCTCTGCCCTGAAGCAAAATAGATCTCACAGGGAATCAAAATTTTTCCGTGTTAGCAAATTTACCCTCTTCAATGAATGGACCTGTATACTGCACCATACACTAATCAAACAATACGGGCTCACATCAAACCTGAAAACATAAACCAGGATTCCCCAAAGTGTCAATATCAACCCAACAAAATGGTCAATGAGACTGTTCAAGAGGTCAATGTTGATGCTGTTGCTGTCGTTTTTCATAGTAATATTAGTTAAAGTTGTCTTTATTAAATTATTTTCATGCAATAAATATTGTGGATTGATAAACAGCCTCAAGCTTCCTGAAGGAAATGATGATCCCTACTATAAACATAAATTAATCCAGGTTTCTGTATTGATTTAATATGTTAACAGGGGGGACATGATTAAAAAGGTAAAGGTTCCCCTCGCACATATGTGCTAGTCGTTCCCAACTCTAGGGGGCGGTGCTCATCTCCGTTTCAAAGCCGAAGAGCCAGCGCTCTCCAAAGATGTCTCCGTGATCATGTGGCCGGCATGACTAAACGCCAAAGGTGTACAGAACGCTGTTCCCTTCCCACCAAAGGTGGTCCCTATTTTTCTACTTGCATTTTTTACGTGCTTTTGAATTGCTAGGTTGGCAGAAGCTGGGACAAGGAACAGGAGCTCACCCCATTACGCGGCACTAGGGATTCGAACCGCTGAACTACCGACCTTTCGATCGACAAGCTCAGCATCTTAGCCACTGAGCCACTGCATTCCCAGATGGATATGATTAGAACGTATGAAACACACTAGAAAGCCTATGTCCAAAAAAAGAATTTATCTCCGTAGACCAGGGATGTCAAACTCAAGGCCACCCTGGAAACAGCAAAGGACCAGCCAGTGGTGTCTCTGCCAGCAAAAACGGAGCTTAGGAGCCCATTTTTGCTGGCAGAGCACTCCGGCCACCGCAGGCGCCCCTGACACGAGTGATGTCAAGCTGGCTAAGCCCACCCTGGCCACACCCACCCTCAATGAAATCGAGTTTGATACCCGTGTCATAGTCAAAAATGCACAGAGATGGACATTTTTTTAAAAAAAAACTGAAGGTAAGTTGGACAGAATTGAACTGTTTTAGATAATTCCGAAAGTGAGGCATGTGTAAACATAGGCAGAGGACTGGGAGAAGCTGAACAGGGAAGTGGAGCAGGCAAAGCTTGCGTGAAATCAATGCAGCTGTGGTCAGAAGCAGCAAACAGCCTGTGACTGGATGGGGAACAAGTGTCATGGGGCTGGAGAGCATCCAGCAATCCCTGAAACTGCCAATTCTTTGTCCCAGATATAGTACCACAGATCTCCCGGCATGCTTGCAGTGAACTAGCTACAGGGTTGGCAGGCCCATCCTGGATTTCTTTCGACATCTTTCTTAGGAGTTTGGCCAGAGCCACTCATAGCCTGTCCAAGTCTGATCTATGGGGCAGCATGCGTACACACACACACACACACAAAGAAGACGACCCATTTTAGAAGGATACTGACTTCAGCCAAGAAGCCACGAGCCACTGATCATTTAGCAACAAGAATCATTGGGAGCTAGTGGACACAGAGGGAATAAAATAATAAATAAACCACAGAAATTCTAACATCGGATCATTCTGTCCTCCCCCCCCCCCCTCACCCCAATGGCTTTCTCAAAGTGGAACCTCATCAGGAAGGTTGGTTTGAATTTTAATTTTTTTTCCAATTTTTTTTTATTTTTAAACATAACAAAACATAAAACAACCATCATCCATTACGATCACAGAAAGTGTGTCGATCACTTAAAAATCTTTTGCGCTTAATCCCATATCCATAATTTACAAATTATTTAATTTCTCTTATTTGATAACTTTATATATCCCTTTATGTTATTATTCTCATTTAACAATTGTTTAACAGGGGTTTGACTCATGGGAAAAAAAACCCGCTTCATATATTATATCATTACATTAATTTCCTTTTTCATACTTCATTTCCATGCCTTATTATCTAGCCATTGATAAAACAAATCCCATATTAAATAATATCGTTTATCTTCTTGTTCTCTAATTTCAAATGTCAATTTACTCATTTCAGCACATTCCATAATTTTCTTAATGACTTCATCTTCAATAGATACTTTCTCTTTTTTTCCAATTTTTAGCAAATACTAAATTTTAAATTTTGTTTCAAAGAGGGAGGATTGTAAAGCATCAGCATTTGAATATGTACAATGGGCTAAACTCAGGATGATAAATATAATTAATAAACAGAATTCACCTAACTTGCCGCACCAAACAAAAGAAACGTTGTTATGCTTAACATAATTGCCTGATTTAGCCAATGTCCCAATGCACGTGTTCGGTTTCCTATAACAGCAATAGGAATGGTTTACAGAGTCAGAATATTGCCCCACAAAATCTGAGTCCTCATAATACAATGAATACTCTCACCCAGCCCCATTTCAGCATAGCTTGACTTTATTTTGTGGAATATTCTAAAGCAGTGATGGCTAAACTTTTTGCTGTCGCGTGCCAAAAGTGGGGATCATGCGGGGAAGGTCGCGCATGTGTGTGCCCCTACCCATAATTCAATGCGCCCCACCCATTGCACATGCGCACATGACCCTCCCCCTGCGCTACCCCCACTTTTGGCACGCAATGGCCCGGTTGGCCTGGTAGGCCTATTTTCTGCCCTCCCCAGGCTCCAGAGGCTTTCTTGGAGCCTGGGGAGGACGAATATGGCCTTCTATCCCCCACCTGGGAGGCCCTCCGGAGGCCGGAGACAGCCCATTTCCCGACTTCAGGTGGGCCCGGAAGGCCCGAAAATTAGCTGGAGCTGAATAGGGCAACGCTCGCATGCCCACAGATATGACTCCGCGTGCCACCTGTGGCACCCGTGCCATAGGTTCGCCATCCCGGTTCTAAAGTAATCTCTGAGTAATTATTATTGCAATCCTACTGGTCAACCATATTCATTCATTACTGATGATGCCACCTAGATGGGTAATGAAATATCTACAAGCAAACAACCAAGTTGAGACAATACCAAGGACCCCACAGTTAGAAAGATTCTCTTCTGTCGGCATACTCATTCTTCACAAATAAAATGATAAACCATAATTAACCAGGTAAAAATAACTACAAAATCAGGACTCTTCCTGTTACAAATGAATGCATACTCTAAGCTAAGATGGCTGTTTCTTCTTCACCACTCCTGCCCTTTTCCCTCTGTCCTTTGCAAACTCTGTTGCTTTTCATAGAGGTTTGACAACCATAAAGTCAGCTGGAGACATTTTTCTTGAAGATAAAAGTTGAATGTTTCACATGCTGAACTTCTAACATTCTCATGACTGCCGAAACTTTAGTCTTTTGGCAGTTGGCACCAAACAAATAACTGATAGACTATAATATTTTGTAGTGATTAGAATAACAACTGCCTATCCCGGATCCTTGGGAAGAACTCAATAGGGGGATAAAAATGGCAAATTATACTGATATTGTTTCCTGATTGCTTATTTGTACCCTATGACTATCATTAAGTGTTGTACCTTATGATTCTTGATGAATGTATCTTGTCTTTTATGTACACCGAGAGCATATGCACGGAACGCTGTTACCTTCCCACCAAAGGTGGTCCCTATTTTTCTACTTGCATTTTTCACGTGCTTTCGAACTGCTAGGTTGGCAGAAGCTGGGACAAGTAACAGGACCTCACCCTGTTACACGGCACTAGGGATCTGAACTGCTGAACTGCCAACCTTTCGATCGACAAGCTCAGCATCTTAGCCATTGAGCCACCATGTCCATATATCTATCCATATCTATCTTTTCCCACATTACTATAACCATGTTGCTTGTATCTTTCAATTTATATTGTTTTTATTTGTTTCCTATTATGATTTGATAGCTTATAAGTAACCTTGAGTATCACTAAGGTTTGTATCTTTTTATTCTTGATGAATGTATTTTATTCTCCTTATGTACACTGAGAGTGTATGCACCAAAGACCAATTCCTTGTGTGTCCAATCACACTTGGCCAATAAATGTTCTGTTCTGTTCTGTTCTGTTCTGTTCTGTTCTGTTCTGTTCTGTTCTGTTCTGTTCTGTTCTGTTCTATTCTATTCTATTCTATTCTATTCTATTCTATTCTACTCTACTCTACTCTACTCTACTCTACTCTACTCTACTCTACTCTACTCTACTCTACTCTACTCTAAATCCATTCTAAACATCTGGCTGATTGTGTGATGAACCATAGTAATAATCCTGGTTTACCATATGGATCCTTCAGTCCAAATTATTTAATTTATTTTAAATTTTTAACTTTTGTATGATATTGTATTTTAATATCGGCTGTTCACCACCCTGAGTCCCTTCGGGGAGTAGGGCGGTATACAAATTTGAATAAACTAAACTAAACTAAACAAATGCAATTGACTGATTCCAAGAGGAAGTTTACATAATGAAATATTTTTTTTCTCTCCATACCGACACTGTGGCTCAGTGGGTATTGAGGGCATTCAGTATAAAACCACAAGGGCACAATTTCTGCAAGACCCAATTTTCCAGGGGGGAATATTCTGCCCTCAATGTGTTCTTTTGATTTGTGGCTCAATCCAAACTTGTCCAATTTCAAAAAAGAACAGGAACAGGAGCAGCAACGGTTGCTAAACCAGCTTTGACTTTTCGTGCATTTTTAACTGAAAGGAAGAAGGGCCTCAAATTCTTTTGGCACTCCAACAAGCCCCAAGGAGACTAAAAAAGGAACTCGGCTGCCTTTTAAGAGAGACAAGGAGCAAAGCAAATACTTCTGTCCTCCAGCGGAGGCTAGAAGTATTAAGGGTTTTCTTCTCTTAATCCTGTAAAAGTGTAAGGACTATCAACCCCAACATTCCCAGTCAGCACAAATAATGCTCATGATGGTTGACAACTCAGGGAGTTGAATTCTCAATACACAATGTGAACAGTAACAGAGTTGGAAGGGGCCTTGGAGATCATCTAATCCAACCCCCTGCTCACACAGGATACCTGTACTAGGGATTCGAACTGCTGATCTTTCTGATCAACAGGAACATACTATATGGCCACGGCGGTTTTGTTCACAAGAAACCAAAGTCAAAGAAACTGATTCCCAATTCCCAAGTCTACTGCAGAGTTTTCTCACCAGAAAAACAGCTCTCTCCAAATTATAACTTGGGAGTCACCTCCGCTGGTCTATGATCATAATAAAGATCTGATTTGGAGTTACCAACGTTATGGCAGTATTATTACGGAATCATATAGTCAGAAATGTCTCAAAAATCTTATTGTCCTATCTCCTGCTAACACAGTATCCATGGCTCTAGCACCTCTGATAGATGGATAGCCAACTTAGAAATCTTCCTAAATGGTTTGCTCCGCTATTAAATAGCTTGCTTTATCAACAAGTTCTCCTTTATGTTTACTCCAAATCTTTTCTCTTGCAATCTACTCTAGTTGATTTAGTCCCTATTACTTTGGAGCAACAGAGGACATATTCAGGGTGGGCTTCAAAAAACTTTTAGCAAGGAGTTTTCTGCCCAGTTGCTGGATAGGCATGGCCATGGTGGGCGTGGCCTAGTCTGCCTCCTACACCACAGGGGAGGGGCATTTTTGCCCTCCCCAGGCTCTGGAGGCTTTTTTGAGCTTCCGGGAGGGTGAAAACGGCCTCCCCAGGCTCCAGAGGCCCTCTGGAGGCTGGAAACAGGCCCATTTCAAGCCTTCCTGAACGTCCAGTAGGCCCGTTCTTTGCCCTCCCCAAATCCACACTTGCCCTGCACTTACCTGCATCAAAAACGGGCTGCTTGGGGATTCCTGGGAGGGGCAGTGTGGGGTAGAGTGGGCCAGCCAGGTGTGGGATTTGGGGGTTCTCCAAACTGCACAGAATCTTAGCTAGAGGTTCTCTCGAACCCCTCCGAACCCCCAGCAGCCCACCCCTGAATCTACTCCAGCTGGTTCAGTTCCTATCACTTTGGAGCAACAGAGGACATACTGAGTTTGCCCCAACCCCATCATCCATGTATCCAACTTCTATGTTATGTCATGTTGTTTTTTCAGCTAAACCTATTCAACTCCATCTATTTTCCTTCACATAACTTTACCTTTATGCCTTTTGCCAGCATGGAAAATACTAGTATTTTTTTTTTCCACACAATGGGTTGGTTGTGCCACAAGGTCTGATGATGCCACTAGCTTGAACAATTATCCAAGGACGCTCTACTTTGAGGACATGGCTAGGAACCATTATGCAAACAGAGCCCAAGGACAGCTTCTCCAGAAGTGACCAACACTCTCCCCGTTAAACCAAAAGCACAAAAGGCAGAAAGCCAGAATTAAATGCCGCGAACTGCCTGTAACTAATTTCCACATTTGAAATCAAAATTACTTGTCAGAATTCCAGCGTTATTGCTGCAAATGATTTCCTAAAAATCCTATTAATCTGGGTTTCTGTAAGAAACATTCCTTGCTCTTCTTCTCCTGTCCTGGTGTGTTTGTGGAGTGACCTAAAAAACAGCTTCAAGAGAGAGGACATTCCACCCATATACACATAGAAGGTTCTAAAATTACATGGTTGCATCCCAGACAGCAAAACATCCATTCTCTGGGGACAGGGGATACAGTCCTTAATCCTGGTAGTTCTACAAAGCCCTTGGACCACGGGTGAAATTCAGCTGGATCTATCTGGATCGTGCAATCAGGTAGTGGCAGCGACGGTTGGAGGCTCTGCTCACCCGCCCGGACGTTTTTGACCCTCTGCGCATGCACAGAGGGTCAAAAACATCCGGGCGGGTGAGCAGAGCCTCCTACCGCCGCTGCCGCTACCTGATCCAGTGGCGAAGGCTAGTGAATTTCACCCTTGCCTTGGACCTACCCTCAAACGCTTTCCAAAACCTATCATGTTTTGCTAAGTTTAATGTAACCAAAGGAATGAAACATATCAAGAACTATTTGCATTAAATTTAACATGAAATGCAATTACATGTGAATTACGATAAAAGGTTTTGTCCTATGTCTCCCTGTAGTGAAACACCACTGAAAGACTATAGTAAAATCCACTCCAGAAATATTTCTGATCTACACTGGGAAGTCTGATTCACTTAACAACCATGCCACTAATTTAAAAACTGTACTGATTCACTTAACAACTGTGGCAAGAAAGATCATAAAAGGGGAGAAAACTCACTTAGCAAATGTCTCGCTTAACAACAAAAATTTTGGGCTCAACTGTGGTCGTAAGTCGAGGACTACCTGTACACCAGGGGTGTCAAACTTGATTTCATTGAGGGCATCAGGGTTGTATTTGACCTCTGTGGGCCGGGGTGGGCGTGGCCAGCTCGCAATCATTCATGTCGGGGGCGCCTGTGGTGGCCTGAGTGCAGGGGTGGGCTACAAAAATTTTAGCAAGAGGGTCTCTGCCTGGTTTCTGGGTGGGCATGGACATGGTGGGCATGGCCTAGTCAGCCCCCTGCACCATGCCGGGGGGCGTTTTTGCCCTCCCCAGGCCCTGGAGGCTTTTCTTGAGCCTCTCGGAGGGTGAAAAAGGCCTCCCCAAGCTACAGAGGCCCTCTGGGCTCATTTCCGGCCTTCCCGAACTTCCAGTAGGCCCGTTTTTCACGCTCCCCAAGCCTCCACATGCACTCTGCATTTAACTGCATCCAAAACGGGCCATGTGGGGATTCCTGGGAGGGGTGGGGTGGGCCAGCCAGGAGTGGGATATCGGGTTCTCCGAACTGCACAGTTCGCAGGAGTTCTCCTGAACCCCTGCGAACCCCCAGCAGCCCACCCCTGCCTGAGTGCTCTGCCAGTGAAAACAGGCTCCCAAGCTGTTTTCGGCTTCCACGGCCTCTTGCAACGCTCTGCCAGCGGGAAAAGTTTTCACTGGCAGAAGCATGGCAGGCTGGTCCTTTGATGTTTCAGGCCAGATCTAAATACCCTTGAGTTTGACAACTCTGCTGTCAAGAGATCTGTTGCAAGGAGTTCTTTTGAGCAGGGATCTCCAACCTTGTCAACTTTAAGACTTGTGGACTTTAACTCGCAATTTTGGACAAAACTCCAATTTTGGAAGTTGAAGTCCACAAGTCTTAAAGTTGATATGGTTGGAGACCCCTGCTTTAGAGAGCAGAAGATGGCAGGAAGAACACCAAGGACAGCTGATGTACAGAACCCTTTTATCCTCAACCATTCTGAGAATTACCAGAAGTTGTGATCTCAGTATTTCTGGAGTTGAGAGTTGGGTGAAAAAAACTCAGATAAACAAAGTGGACCTCTCTGGAAGGTAACAAATATTTTCACTCTGACAATATTTACCTCGGCCCTAATAATCTTGCTGATTAAGATTACAGAAAATTTAGGCTGATATATTCCCTTTCCCTGGATCCGCTTTCCACACTCATAAATTGGAAGATATCTGATATTTTTTAGCCTGTGAGACTCTGTTCATCTCTTAAATCTTTACTTCTCGGGGATGATGGAAAACCTAGATCTAGGCTATGTCTAGATGGCAGCATAACTCATGCCTTGCACGCCAGTAGATCTGCATGAATGATAGAAAAGATGCCAGGGGAAAGTTGTGATAAGTGGATGAATTTACAGGAAGCTGCTTTATACCTAACCCAGATTATTTAGTATCTATAATCTGTCACTCAAGCTTTTCCCATCGTCCTGGAGATGCTAGAGTTCAAAATAAGCCTGAACCGTTAATGATGAAGGCTTCCAAACTTTCATGGTGCCCAAAATCATTATAGAGGGTAATTAGAACTGCAGGAAAAAAAACAATTGCTATCAACCTGCCTTGCATTGAGGACCTGTATATTGCACGAGTCAAAAAGAAAAAGAAAAATATTTTTACAGCCCCCTTGCATCCTGGACATCAACTGTTTCAACTCCTACCCTCAAAACAACACTATAGAGCACTGTACACCAGAACAACTAGACACAAGAACAGTTTTTTCCCGAATGCCATCACTCTGCTAAACAAATAATTCCCTCAACATTGTCAAACTAGTTATTAAGTCTGCATTACTATTAATCTTCTCATTGTTCCTATCACCCATCTCCTCCCACTTATAAATGTAACCTTGTTGCTTGTATCCTTATGATTTATATTGACTGTTTCCTAATATGATTTGATTATTTGTTCCCTATGACTATCATTAATTGTTGTACCTTATGATTCTTGATGAATGTATCTTTTCTTTTATATACACTGAGGCAGCAAGACAAATTCCTTGTGTGTCCAATCACACAGAAAGAATTCTGTTCTGTTCTAGTCTAGTCTAGTCTAGTCTAGTCTAGTGTAGTTGCAAAGATAGGACATTGCAAAACAAGCTTCACAATGGAAATTGTAAAAATTTAAAATAGTGCACAGCAACTCTGTGCCTTCCTTGTCAAGGTGGTTAATTTGAAAACCATGAGTATGTTGGTAGTTCTCCACTTACAACAGGTTGTTTAGTGACCGACTGAAACAATAGCAACAGACTTATATACTGCTTCATAGTGCTTTTACAGCCCTCTCTAAGTGGTTTACAGAGTCAGCCTATTGAGCCCAATAATCTCACTCCTCATTTTACCCACTTTGGAAGGATGGAAGGCTGAGTCAACCTTGAGCTGGTCAGGATCGAACTCCTGTCAATGAGCAGTGAGTTAACCTGCAATACTTCATTTTAACCACTGCGCCACCACAGTGAAGTTACAATGGTGCTGAAAAAAGAGCCTGGTGGCGTGGCAGACTAAAGCCTGTTATTAACATTCAGCTGCCTGCAATTACTGCTAGTTCGAATCTCCCCAGGTTCAAGGTTGGCTCAGTCTTCCATCCTTTCTTAGGTAGGTAAAATGCAGACCCAGTTTGTGGGGGCAATAAGCTGATTTTGTATAAATATACAAAAGTATGAAGGCTATTGCTTAACGCATTGTAAGCCGCCCTGAGTTTCCGGAGAAGGGCGCATATAAATCAATTAAAAAAAAAAATGACTTAAGACCATTTTTCACATTTCCAACCATTGTAGTGTCCCCATGGTCACATGATCAAAATTCAGATGCTTGGCAACTGATTCATACTTATGACCGTTGCAGTGTCCTGCAATGTGATCACTTTTTGTGACCTTCTGACAAGCAAAGTCAATGGGGAAGCCAGATAGAGTCGAGTCGAGTCGAGTCGAGTCGAGTCGAGTCGAGTCGAGTCGAGTCGAATAGAATAGAATAGAACAGAATAGAATAGAATAGGAGAATTTATTTTCTTTATTGGCCGTGTGATTGGACACACAAGGAATTTGTCTTTGGTGCATATGCTCTCAGTGTACATAAAAAAAAGGTACATTCGTCAAGAATCATAAGGTACAACACTTAATGATAGTCATAGGGAACAAATAAGCAATCAAATAATATTAGGAAACAGTCAATATAAATCGTAAGGATACCAGCAAGAAGGTTTCAGTCATACAGTCATAAGTGGGAGGAGATGGGTGATAGGAACGATGAAAAGATTAATAGTAATAGTAGTGCAGACTTAATAATTAGTTTGACAATGTTGAGGGAATTATTTGTTTAGCAGAGTGATGGCGTTTGGGAGATTCACGTATCAATGGTTTTACTAACTTAACAAATGTAGTGATTCATTTAACAACCATGGCAAGAAAGCTGATAAAATGGGGCTCACTTCATAATGGTCTCGTTTACCAACTAAAACGTTTGGGCTCAATTGTCCTCATACGTCGAGGACTACCTGTATAATACTCCATTCAACTGAAGATCCTTCTGATGCGCTTGCCAGGTATGCTATAAACCAAGTCCAAATAAGAAAGGAATACCTGTACAATAAAACTACATTGTTTGCAGGGCTGAGGCAACGATATAGCACAGAACTGTCTTATTTCAGATTTTTTTTAAAAAAATTCACAATGATTTCCTAGGTTAAGAGAAAGAAGCAATCAAACAGAGCATGACACGGACCAAAATAGGCTAACATGTTTTTCTTTGATCCCAAATGTAAATGTTCACCTCAGGGAAGCATTTGAACATCCAATCCAAACTTTTCCTAATGTCTTCAGTGGCACTGGCTGATAAAGGTTGCTCTGAGTGCAATTTCTACACCCTTCTCAGGTTCTTGTTCCCTGGGGCCGTAACTGACATAACTGAAATTAAATGCTAATGGCCTTGCAAATGATTCCATACATCCAAAGTAAGTAAATAACTTGCAGATTGCTGAAGGGGCAAAAAACGTAATCCTAAGAGAATTACTATGGCATTATTTATTATTTTGTCAGAGAAGCAAAGTAGGAAGAAATTCAGATTTTGCAAATTCAGGTAGGATACTCTGACCTGGCAAATTCTTTCATTGCATGTGACGGATGAATCTACATCAATATTGCAACCTAGTTATGTCAGGGAAAAGAACCAATAGAAAGAGTTATCTGTGCATTCATACACCCAATTATCAGATGAATAACTTTTCTGCAGTTTTTCTTTTCAACGGTTCATTAGATATGATAGGAACCAATTCTGTTTTAAAAGGGAGGGAATAATAGTTTAGTAACACTGTTATTACTGTATTGGGATTGGTATTCTTACATGTTCTTTAGTTCCAAGATAGTTGAGGAATATGTAGGAATTCCATCTTTTACTGATCTATAACTTACAATAATTCACAGTCTTAACGCCATCTCTGTCCAACACTGAACTATTTCAAATCAAGAAATAACATCCTTTTTCTTCTATTTTCTATTTCCCCCCACCTTTTTTCTTCCTTTTCTATTTTTCTTCAACATTTTTTCTTTTCTTTCTTTCCTTTCCTCTTTTCTTCCTTACTTAATATTGGTTTGTGTTAGTTTTTATCTTCTTTTTAAAAGTTTTAATAAAACTATGTTTTAAAAAAAGACTCAGAGCCAACTCACCAGATTTCTGCACTTATATCATTGCATTTTAATACTACTAAACATCTTAAAACTAAAACATTTAGAATAGTAGTGTTTCGAAGTATTTTGGCCACCCCCGATGGGAACAATCTTTTTTTTTATTAGTGGTAGATTTCCTTTTCATGAAATGGCACAACTTTCAGATCTGAGGAAAATATGGTTGCCAACTGTTGGCTCCTGATGGAGCGTAGTTTCTGATACTAATAAATTAATTCAATAATATGATACCCAAACTCCCAAATTTACCAAAATACCCCCATTTCTGGTTGTGTTGCTTCAAGTAGGAAACAGAAAAAAGTTTAAGCATATTCTTCAATTATAAAAGGAAAAGGTTCCTCTCGCAGATACGCGCTAGTCATTCCCGACTCTAGGGGACAGTGCTCATCTCTGTTTCAATGCCAAAGAGCCAGCATTGTCTGAAGACATCTCCATGGTCATGTGGCCGGCATGAGTAAACGCCAAAGGTGCATGGAACGCTGTTACCTTCCCACCAAAGGTGGTCCCTATTTTTCTACTTGCATTTTTTACATGCTTTCGAGTTGCTAGGTTGGCAGAAGCTGGGACAAGTAACGGGAGCTCACCTCGTTACGCGGCACTAGGGATTCGGACTGCTGAACTACCAACCTTTCGATCGACAAGCTCGGTGTCTTAGCACTGAGCCACCGTGTCCCTCTTCAATTATACAGAAGAAGGGGAAAAAAGTTCACTAGGGGCTGAACTTGAGAAAACATGAGAAAAGTTGCAGTTTTCTTGAGCTGCATTTGAGGTGACTCATTAAAGTAGCTAGGTCTTTTTCTTTCCTCAAAGGAGGAGGAGCCTGGAAAAAAAGACATCGCTCTTTTTAAGAGATGTGGCTTGCACACTCCTATGTACTGTATTCTGAAGCACGTCTTCCAAATGGTTTTCAAAACATGCACAATTCCAGTATTCAGTAATGCGTAATCAAGGATGAAAGCCATAGGCATGGGAGATAGAACTGTAGAGACTTGTTCTTTGTGCTTGTGGTCAGGTGCTACAATTGACATCAAAGATTATCTCTTTGGCAGCTATTTTTTTAATTTTTTTTTTTAAAATTAGATTTATATGCCGCCCTTCTCCGGAGACTCAGGGCGGCTTACAATGCGTTAAGCAATAGCCTTCATCCTTTTGTATATTTTATACAAAGTCAGCTTATTGCTCCCACAAACTGGGTCCTCAATTTACCTACCTTAGAAAGGATGGAAGGCTGAGTCAACCTTGAGCCTGGTGAGAGTCGACTTTGCAATAATTGCAGACAGCTGAATGTTAATAACAGGCTTTTAGTCTGTTGAGCTATCCAGGCTCTATTTGTAAAGTTAGGAAATAATTACCTGCATGCTTTTCACAGAAATGTGTGTATTTTAATGCTTCATACATATCAACAAATCACTATCAGGCCATTGTTGGCAAAAGCCTTTGAGTTGCAGAGCCAGTTACTACTCACTTAATTCTCCATAACTTCAAAATTCTCAGGAAATCCCATTTGGTCTATTTATTTCATGGGACACAAAATTTACACAGTTGTGTTGCGTTGCGTTGCGTTGCGTTGCGTTGCATTGCATTTTATTCTATTCTATTCTATTTCTAATACAGGTAACGGCATTGAATGGTTTGCAACCAATCCTTATACTATCACAGCATCCCCATGGTCATGTGATCAAAATCCAGGCACTTGGCAACCAGCATGTATTTATGATGGTTGCAGTATTCCAGGGTCATCTGATTACCATTTCTGACCTTCCTAGACAGTTTCCAATATATCTACTGAACAAAACTCTGCATTGGCAACAGGAAGGGCATCCAGCCATTAAACACTCTGCTAGCTCCATTCAGTTGCCCAGACTCCACCCCACAAGGGATTATGGGGTTGTTAAAAAGATGATAAAAGTCACTGGGGAGGGGGAAGCTGGATTCACTTAAAGACCATGGTGATTCACTTTACGGCCATAGCAAAAGGTCTTCTTCACTCAGTGATGGACGTTCCTGTTCCAATTGTGGTAGTAAGTCAAGGCCTACCTGTAGTCTCACAGAGATCTAGAATCCCATCCCGTTCTTCTCAACAAACCAATGGTGGGTTGCTACCAGTTTGCCCCAGATTGGGCGAACTGGTAGCAGCAACAGTGGGAGGCTCCTCCCACCCATCCAGACATTTTGTGCATGCCCAGAAGCATTGCGTGCATGCGTGAGCGCCCACGAGCGAACCGGTAGCGATGGGATTTGACTCCCACTACTGCAACAAACGTTCCCCAACCAAGGGTGAGAATTATGCACTGGCAAGAATTATTTTATTTTAGGTGTTCTACAGTTGCCAAGGAACTTGATACCAATCTTGAGACGTTTAGCATTTTTCTGCCTTGTTTCCCACTTAAAAGGCAAATGCAGCCACCGTGGATTTTCCTGATCTTCTTGTTTGCAAAGTCGCTCTTTTTCCCTGCTGATTTTAAGCAAGTGGATGATATTGATGCAGGCGGCTGTTGCCGCCTGTGATCCCGTCCATCCCCTCTGCTTTGTGAACTGATCGCTGTCGTAGCATTTCCTCAATTTGTGTTGAGCTCTCTAGGTCTTCAAAGGAATAGAAGTTTCCTCTCTCCAATTTTTATTCAGCAGCTTTGCTCTAAAGAGAGTTATGATGGTATATAGCCAGAGTAAATAAAAGGGAGAGAGTAATGGTTACTCAGTAATAGGAGAGGTCTTCTGGAATTACCAGGCAGGTAGAGGAAGAGTGATTTCTGAAGAGTCCCTTGTGAGTCTTCTTCCTACTAATTGTGTTTCTCTCACAGATGCAGCCAAGGGTATTTTATTTTTTGCACCAGCTGGTTCCTCCAAAAGGAGAAACTCACCAGATTTGCTTACCTTCTGCCAAGCCACCTGCAGAAAAAAAGGCGGAATAATGCTTAAAAGCAGCCATATGGGCTCTTTAATGAAAACATCACTTGCAATAGATTTTGCTTTGGGATGCGTGCAGGACACCCGGTTAGAAGGCAGATGGAATCTGATCGGAAGCCACAGATTGAATCGTCGGCTGATGGGACGAGCTGGCGGGGGGGGGGGGGGGGCGGAGAGGAAGTTTCGGATTGAATAGGGGTGGCTGAAACCACTGACCTCCCGCTAGGTATTTCTGAGTCGAGAAATTCTTGACATCTAGTTTGCATCTTAATATAGTTTGAGCCTCCTGTTGGGGTTTGAGAGCAGAGAGAGATGGATTTCCCTGTCCTCCTCTCTCAAAATCTCTCTTTGTTCTGGAGGATGAAAGTAAGCCTTTGGAGACTTTGATGATTTCTGCATCAAATATTATTGTTAAATATTTATAGTTACGGTATTTATTATATTTGTTCTATAAATATAGATTTATATACCGTGTTTCCCCGAAAGTAAGACCCTGTCTTATATTTTTTGGAACCCTGAAATACGCGCTTGGCCTTATTGCCATGTGCTCAAAAAGCCCGATTGGGCTTATTATCAGGGGGTGTCTATATGGGGGGAAACAGGGAACTGTAGTAGCCACGTTTGAAGTAGTAAATTTCTTCCTCTACCGTGTTTCCCCCAAAATAAGCCCTCCACCCGAAAATAAGCCCTCCCTGAAAACATTTAAACGCATGCACAGCCAGTCACCGCCATTTCCTCGGGTTAGTGTTAGGGAGACAGAGCTGGAAATCAGGTAAGAAGGCAAGAGGTTCCCCTTCTTGCTCTACGTGCCCCAAAATATTAAGACTTCCCCCCCCAAAAAAGGCCAAGCGCTTATTTCAGGGTTCAAAAAATATAAGACAGGGTCTTATTATCGGGAAAACATGGTATTTAAAAACTGCCTCTTGTACGGAAGATCTTCAACTTACAACAGTTCATTTAGTGATCATTCAAAGTTACAACCTATGTGACTTATGACTGTTATTCACACTTACGACTCTTGCAGCATCCCCAATGGTCACACAATCAAAATTCAGATGCTTGGCAACCTGACTCATATTGATGACCATTGCAGTGTCCTGGGGTCAAATGATCCCCTTTTGCAGATATCTCGTTTAGCAACAAAAAAATTTGGCTGAATTATGGTCTTAAGATGAGGACTACTGTAAGTTTGAACAAACGGTTGTAAATCGAGGACTACCTGCAAGCACAATGAAGGCTGTTAAGCCTATAGAGTGGAAACCAGCAGCAGCATTTCCTATGAAAAGGAACACCTGTCATAGAGGGAGAGGGGAATGACATGGTAAATATTTAGGAGAGAATCATTTGGGTCACTTTGAATATGGTGATTTACAAGTGAATATTGGGCATGAGCTTAAAAACGAACGTCCAGACAAGGTGGGGAGAAGTGCCGATCAGCAGCCAGGGATATTTTTAAATCTTTGCACGCAACAAAATAGACACTGCTGTGGATCTGGCAGCTCTTTGATGACATGTGTGATGCATTCAAAAGCAGCATCTCCCTTCCTATTGCAGCCTCGGTGAGCATCTTGGCTCTTGGCAAGAAAGTGGGTTCGTGCCTTCTTTGCAAGGATGCATCTTCGCTTTCTCTTGGGCCTTTCGTGCAAAGATACAGAGATATGAAAAAATGCACCACGGAAATGCTTGGGCTTAATGTCCTTCAATCTAAATCAAGATATAGATTTTTTATGTGCTTTTATCTTTCAATTTATACTGTCTTTACTTGTTTCCTAGTATGATTTGATAACTTATTAATAACCTTGACTATCACTAAGCGTTGTATCTTTTTATTCTTGATGAATGTATTTTATCCTCCTTATATACTGTACGCTGAGTACATATACACCAAAGACAAATTCCTTGTGTGTCCAGTCATATTTGGTCAATAAAGAATTCTATTCTATTCTATTCTATTCTATTCTATTCTATTCTATTCTATTCTATTCTATTCTATTCTATTCTATTCTATTCTATTCTATTCTATTCTATTCTATTCTACCCTACTCTACTCTACTCTACTCTACTCTACTCTATTCTCTGCAATTACTGTAAGTTCGAATCTCACCAGGCTCAAGGTTGACTCAGCCTTCCATCCTTTCTAAGGTGGGTAAATGAGGACCCAGTTTGTGTGGGCAATAAGCTGACTTTGTATAAATATACAAAAGTATGAAGGCTATTGCTTAACGCATTGTAAGCTGCCCTGAGTCTCCAGAGAAGGGCGGCATATAAATCAAATTAACAAAAAAATGTGATTTTCGGGCCTTCTGGGCCCACCAGAAGTAGGGCCTTGGGCGGGGGAGGCCCATTTTGTTTCTCACCTGGTTCTATTCCTATTCCATTCCTATTCTATCCCTAACCCTATCCCTATCCCTATCCCTATTCCATTCTATTCTTTTAAATTAATGAATTCATCTACTTTCACACTGCTATCAGTATTTCCAGGTGCAAACAAGATCCAGAGGAAGTGTTTGGGGGGGGGAGAAATGCCCCCCATATGAGGAAACAACTGAATCGTTCCAGGACTAAAGTGGAGTCTTGACTGATTGATTTTTTAAATTTGTGTCTTGCTTTTTCTCCACGGATTTCATTTTGCACCTGCAGATGTCTCTCTGCTGCAGCCCACATTTATCTTCTTTAAAATATTGTCTGGCTTCACACATTAGGTTAAGTCGGGGCGGTCTGCTTAACACAGTGTTTCTCAAACCTGGCAACTTTTAAGATGTCTGGACTTCAACTCCCAGAATTCCCCATCCGACAAGCATTAGTTTAACACAGGGGTCAGCAACCTGCGGCTCCTGAGCAGCATGCGGCTCTTTGGGCCCTCTGCTGTGGCTCCCTGTCAGGTGATCCCAACATTGGCTGGCCCTGCCCCTCGCCCTCCCCTCCCAGTCACTCCTCGCCTGGCCTGAGAAGGTAAGGGCGATGGCAGGGGATGGAGAAGCAGCCTGGGCAGAGACAGCGAGATACAGAGAGAGAGGGAGAGGCGGGGAGGGAGAGAGAGATATGTCAAAAGGATTGTGTGGTTGACGGTGTTTTTTAACAACTAGTTATCTGCCCTAATGACCGGCTGGGTAGGCGTGGCTGGGGGAGGGGGTCATGTGACTGGTGAAAGTGAGTGACGTCAAGTTGGCCACGCCCACCCAAGTTTTGTGGCTCCTGGTGTTTTCTTTTTTGTGGAAAACAGGTCCAAATGGCTCTTTGAGTATTTAAGGTTGCAGACCCCTGGTTTAACATTTTTATCTTGCCTAAGCTGTGTATTTTAGGTTTGATTTTGAAATACCATATCCATCACATCAGTATTTGCAGCTCATACCGCCACAAGTTAGATAAGACAGATGATAGGAGACCCCTTCCTGTTTGATATGTTACAAAACGTGGGACGATGCTAAATGCACCCAAGACCATTTGTCCTAAACCAGCAGATTCCTGCCGGCTAAGCGGCGCTGCCCAAAAGTCCTCATTGTTGGTTGTAAGAAGCCACACACAATTGGAAACCTTGCTGGGACCAGGTCCTGGGCCGTGTGATACTGCACTGCAGCTCCAAACCGAGCAAGGGAAAGGATCTCTCAGACACACTGTGCACAAGTAGCAAAAGTTGAATTTGGCAGCTTTTCTCTGCTGTTCTAAACCGAGGCATGCTCTCATCTGGCTGGTTTCACTCTCCATGGGAGATCCCAAAAAATAAAGCTTAGCTTGCAAGTTAACTGACTGCAGCCTCTTTGGCCAGGCAAACCCAAGGAAAAAGAAGGTAAAGGAATCAGAGAAGGGGTTTCCCCCACAAATGATTAATAGTGCAAATCTATCTATGTACTCAGGCTTCAGTGTAATCTATGGGTTCACACCCCGGGGTTAGCCATGATTTGCTCAACCATGTCTTATCAAATAAATTACAATGGGGCAGCTTTACCCAAAATAAACAATGAGGGGTTGTTGAGCCAAAGGATGGGACTAAGGGCTGCAGTGACAGAGTTCAGATATATTCCACCTGCTCTATTTTCACAAATGTAGTTAGAATTTCATGGAGCAAGAGCTACATTTTCCTTCAACAGGTTTTGCAGGGAAAAATCTGGGAAAAACTAATTCACTTGAATGCAGTTTCAAATGATCACTAATCAGTATATGTTTAGATAGATTCTGATTCGGCAAACCGATTTGCACCATAATGAGAACTAGAAACTTGCTTTTATTCAAATTAGTACATTGTCACTTTATGGAAAACAACTTGATTTAAGAATCTGATTCAAGGGTAACAATTTATACTGATGCAAGTTTTTTATTATTATTATTTTGCAAGATTTTTGTTTTTCACCATTATGGCTACAACTACCATTTTTATTCAAGAGTTAAATGTCCCCTTATAAAGTTGTCTTGCATAGTTTATGGTCAGAGGGAAAATAGTAAAAGCTTTATTCAGTTATTTATTAGTTCTTCTTGAAACAACCGTCCCCTCTCCAAAGCAAAACAGAAAAAAATCCAAATTAAGCAAAATCTATACCCACAAATTGGACATAATTAAATAGATGGATGGGGAAAATATTTACATTTATATGCCCTTCCAGAAATTCAACAGCAAAAAAAGAAAGGCAGACTTAAGGTCTTAAATATCAGAAATAAAGAAACCAAATAAACATTAACTGGAAAACAGTTTCACAATCATTGGTCCATCATGTAGAAAACGGACTGAAAATCTCAAGTCTATAAAACAAATTGCACACTGCATATCTTCCAGGGACTTTGTGAAACAATTGAAGTATATGTTAAAGTGAGATAAAATCAAGAGTTTTCAGGCAGAGTTAAGCTAGCCCTAATTGTTCAAATAAAAGGTGAAAGATATATGTATGGTTTAGTTTCACCCAAGAGAACTGGTCATGCATACCAACGTTTATTACTGTTGTGAAATTCAGTATAATATAAAGTTCCTTGTCTTTTAAGTTAAGACCATATTGCTCAACTCTGCTCCTGATTTTCTTGCAAACTTTAAGAAAAAAAAATGACATAATGAGAAATTGCAAAATGCAAAATGAGAAACTATAAATGGAAAGGAAGAAATTATAGTTTAAATTCCAACTCCAAGCCTGGATTGAAGACCATAAAATAATCTTAGATTTACAACCAGTTGCTTAATGATTGTTCAAAAATACAATGGATCTACTTATGACACAGATTCCAAATTAATACAGCTGCTTGCTCCTCCCCCAGTCATGTCACTGAAACCAGGCTGCATTTTTGGCTTTTTTATTTATTTATTTGTATCCTGCCTTTATTATTTTCACAAATAGGCAGCCAATATATGTAACACACCTTCCTTCTATTTTCCCCACCACAACCACCCTGTGAGGTCGATAGGACTGAGAGACAGTGACTGGCCCAAAGTTACCCAGCTGGCTTTCATGGCTAAAGCGGGACTTGAACTCACAGTCTCCTGTTTTCTAGCCTGGTGCCTTAATCACTAGACCAAACTGACTCTTCATTAGACCATTTCCGTCATCTCGTGGTCATGTGACTCCAATTTGCAACCTTTTTTTTTTTTTTTTTGCCAGAAACTGTTTTTTACTTCTGGTAAATCAGAGGCAGTATTCAGCAGATTCTGACCAGTTCTGGAGAACCAGTAGCGGAAATTTTGAGTAGTTCGGAGAACCGGTAAGTACCACCTCTGACTGGCCCCGCCCCCATTTATTCTCTGCTTCCCAAGTCCCAGCTGATCAGGAGGAAATGGGGATTTTGCAGTATCCTTCCCCTGGAGTGTGGGGGGGGTGTGTGAAATGGAGATGTTACAGTATCCTTCCCCCGCCAACCCCACCAAGCCTCCCACATCAAGCCACGCCACACCCACCAAGCCACCCCCACAGAACCAGTAGTAAAAAATTTTGAATCCCATCACTGGTCTGCTTCCCAGCAAAAGAACAACCATTACGGACAATGGATTAATTTAACAGATTCGAGGTTCACATAACGACTATGCCATTCGCTTACGGCTGCCACAAAAAAAGGTCATAAAATCAGGGACACATGGCAACTGTTTAACAACTGGCATGTCTTGCAATCATAATTCTTGACTCAACTATGGTCATAAGTCAAGGACGACCTGCATGTTGTGACCTAGGCTCACTTAGTCATTACAGGACACAATTAGTCTCAAACAAAACTATTTTGCTATAACAGCTGAGAATTACTTCAACCCCAGTTTAGTCCAAATTAATTCCAAAACAAATCCTTCAGAAAAAGTCCTTTGGGCTTATCACAAACCTTTACCTTCTTTGGCACCCTGCCAAAGGCCTTTCTTGGCAAAGTCCCACAAAGTTCAGAAATAAGAGACGCCGACTGGAAAACAGATTTAGCAACTTTGCTTTTCTACAAAGAGCCCAAGAGCCTTTGCTACTCTTTTAAGCCTTATGGGAGGGGCCAATCATCTCCTGGCCTTACTCCCGAGTTGTCCTTTTTGCTTCAGCTGCTCTTGCCTTCTGGCAGCTCTGCACATGCGGGCACTAGAAACAGGCTCCTCCTGTTCCTCTGCCTCTCTGCTATCTGCCTCTGGAGGCTCCGGAGTCCGCACATCACTCCCAGATGGCCCTGGTCCCATCTCCTCTGACGCAGAGCCCTCGTCCGGGCCTTCCCCAGACTCCAGGACTGGCCCATGGTCCTTCCCAGCCTCCTCACTGTCCGACGCAGCTGCTAGCTCCGCAGGCTGCTGGCGGACCACAACATTGCAATCTCATTGTTTTTCCAGTCTTGGGTTTCTAATCGGAATTTCAAATATGGTTTGATTGCTCTGAAGGAAGGAAGGGCAGTTTGATAGTCCCAGAACATTTCCAATAAGAAGCAAAGTAGTACAGGGCAGCTCATGAATGAGATATAGTATAAAAGTAATCCTTGTTCTAATAAATCCTGGTTTATGTGACAGAACCTGCCCCAGCAGACCCATTCTCCCTTGCCTACATATATATTAAAATGACACACCAGCACAATGGTATCTACGAAGCAGAATAAGTTCCAAACAATATTTCAAATCCCAAAACAGTTTCTCCTCAGCTGCTTTTCCTTACCACATCAAAATTTTCATTTCTAGACTGTTATCCCAATCATAGAAGGCAACCATTTTAAACACTCACAAAACCATACTTCTGTAGTATTGATCAATAGGAATAATGTAGAAGAATCATGCCCTGGATTTTTCTATCGTTTCAAAACTTTAAACACTATCTACACCCGCAGTGAGGTTGAAACTGAAACGGCACATTGGAACACGTGCTCCAATGTGGCATGAATGACTGCATTCGCCCATTATGGTGAGCCAGATCATGGTTTATTTGGTTTTATCTCTGCATTTTGCACAAACTCAACCACAAATGGTTTCTATACCACGGGTTATGGCTTAAATACATTGTCTGAATCAAGCCAAAAGTGATATATTCAACAGCTACGGATACCTAAACATAAATATAGTATTCAAATACTTTGTTATACCAATAAATAAACTGTGGTTTAACAAAATGGCCGAACCCCTTGTGTCCATATGACGAAACCAGCAAAGATCAAGCAAAATGAATCCCCACGTCTCTCACCTTTTTTTAAGCTCGTTTATGGAGATAAGATAGTTAACCTATCTGGCTCGGAGTCACAAACAATGTTTGTGCATGTGTCAACTGGCCCCTGAGATTGAGTCTTATCAAATGTGTATTGGTGAAACCACTACAATACTCATTGCATTTCCTTTTTTGAATTCTGGTAAGGGATGAGTCACACACACACACATACACTCACACAGGAAAATGGAAACTGATCTGGTTAGATTATCTGAGTTTTAATGAGGTGATGCCTGGAAAAAAAAATCCCTCTGTATTTATTATCTTTCCCATCCAGAAAACTGAACAGTGACATATAAGGGGATGGTGTCAAAGAAAAGGAAGATCAGGGAAATGACTCACCATCTGTTACTCTCCACGAAACCAAAAATCATATTCTTTATCAGCATCAGCCTGCAGAGCTCAAGATTTCTCAAGGTGAGACGAAAAGATATAAAGCAACTTCCTTCCCTGATCCATCAAATATCCGCTGCTCGCATCTGCTCTTCCACAGCATTTTTATGTACTACCTATCTAAGCGGAAGAATAGCACAGAGGAGATGCATTGCTATGCATATAAATATATACATGTCCAATCCATCTCCCTTCCCTCCCCCATCTTTTTACATTCCCTTTGTCTCATTTTCTGGATTGAAGACAATTGGGGGTGGGGGGCAGATATTCTTTGAGATGTTGGGTTTTGATTTATTGGCCCTTTTTTTCCTGCATTCGCCCCACACTCTTTCTGTAAAGCAATTTAAAAGGGAGAGTTTTAATAAGTTTGGGGGGATACCACATGCACTGGGTCTGGAAAGAGACCTGTATGTTCAAACATTTGTTTTCACAATCTGTAATAAATCCAGAAGTTCCTTCATAAATATCACTCAGGAGGAAAAAAATCAGATACCTCTGTTCCTTGAAGTACAGGAATGTTATCTGAGAACTTCATAATAATGGTGCACAGATATATAGACACACATACTAATGCCTATGGTAAACTGGTGGCCAGAAAGTCACCAGGCTAGAAGCCAGGAGACAAGTGAGTTCTAGTCCTACCTTAGCCAAGAATGTCTGCAGTATGACTTTGGGCCAATCACCAGAAGACTGTAAGTTCTAGTCCCGCCTTAGGCATGAAAACCAGGCTGGGGACTTTGGGCCAATCACTGTCTCTCAGCCCAACCACCTCACAGGGTTGTTGTAGAGGGAAAAATAGAAGGAGGAAAAACTATTAGTCACCTTGGAGCTATTTATACAAATTATGAAGGTGGAGTATAAACAAATAACAAAATGTTGAAGGACGTGGAGGAAGCATGGGGAAAACATATACAATATAATAAAGCCAGAGAACAATTGTCTTTCCAACACAACAATTCGCTTTTCTGTCACTTGAAAACCATATCTGTTTGCCAGAAGATGGTGTATTATAGGACTGACTGACAAATGAGAAAAAATAACAATCAAATGCTCGGAACACCAAGAACTTAAAGCCATGCTGATATAACACCCGTTTATTTTACGGGATTAAGCAGCAAAAAAAAGTGTAAGAAATATTTCTAAAGCAGAATCTTAGCGTCTGTTATTATATGCAAATTATTGTCATATATTTATATTTAAATATATAAATATTATATATATATATAATATATATATATATATATATATTATATATATATAATATATATATATATATATTATAAATATATTTCACCTAGAAAAAATAGAAAAAGGTGTCATAGAAGGATCCTTGAAGATTTTTGCTTTATCAATCAAAAGTAATCTATTTGCCCTGTATAAACATTCTTTAAAAAATATGAGATACATGGTTTCATCACTATCCTAACGACATGTTGACAAACCTTTCACACAAATACCTATTTATGTACTCAGGTTCAGCCTATACCCAACAGTTAAGACAGAGTGGATTTACTTATGACATTATCAACAGATGTGTGCCCTAACTTAATCAACAAATCCCCTCACTTTAGGCATGAAAAACTGGCTTGGTGACTTTGGGCCAGTCACCATCTTTCTGCCCAACCCACCTCACAGGGTTCTTGTTTGGGAAAAATAGGAGAAAAGGTATGTTTGCAGCCTTGAGTTATTCATACACAAAGGCAGGATAAAAATTAAAAAAATTAAAAATATGCTTACTGAAAAAAAATGAATTTGTGAAGACACACAATGATAAATAGAAGCCCAATGCCACTGTACCTTTGAAAACTGGATAAATATTTCTTTAAAAACTGAAAAGAAGACTCTTCAAGAAAAATAAGGGGAAGGATAAACATGACCACATAAAAGAACCAATGAACTGTGAGCAACATTCTCCTCCCTTCTGAAAATAATTTGCAAGGTACGTCAATTTCAATAAATCAAATATGCAGATTAGTGGAAGATTATAAACCAGCTGTTGCCTCCAGAACTGAGCGTGAAACACTAATGCATGCATCTAACACAACTCTTTTATTACAGTGCTGTAAATGCCCTGTGCAAGCTTAAAAGTCACACAGAAGTCTTCAAACTTAGCTGTTAGGAAACCCAAGAGATAAAACAAAAGCAATGATTGCTTAGCTATCTCTACTGACCTTTAATTTAGTTTAGATACCACAGAGGATAATGCATATTGCTTCAGCCCTACAAATCATGTGAAATACTGAGAAAAACCAACATTTGAATGCAGAAATATGGAGGCATCAAATCTCAGAAATAGGGGGGAGAAGAAATTAATTTCTTGCGTCTTGGTCTTTTATTCTACAAAAATGGACTTCAACAGCTTCAAAGGCAGGAGTCCTCATACCATCCTGGACAAAGATAAACATTTGTTCCATATAGTACATTATAAAGACTCCTGACATGGACAAGGGATTGGACTAGTGTTTCTCAACCTTGGCAACTTTAAGATGTTTGTACTTCAACTCCCAAAATTCCCCATCTTGGCTGGCTGGGGAATTCTGGGAGTTGAGACCCATATATCTTAAAGTTAACAAGGTTGAGTTAACATTGGGTCACTAGAAGTCCTCCAAGATCCCTTCTAGTCCTATGACTCTATGATTCACTATTTGGAGAGAAATATTCTACATACTTTCAAAGCCATTTTTCATTTGACATTTTCCAGGTCTGTTCTGAAAGTGAAAAAGACTAAACAATTTAGCCCTACTAGTTTGAGCAAACATCCTAATGACACTCAAATCCAATTTATATAGGGGGCATAAAACAAACAAGGTTTTCCACATATATCCCAGTTTTTAACTGTAGAATTAAGCTGCATTTTACTGTAGTGCTGACACTCTGTAGTATTTGCATTTTTTAAAAGGTGTTGATTCCTTTAATTTCTATAACCCAAGAACTAAGTGCCTTGGTGGCGCAGCACATTAAAGTACTGTTAAGTAACACCAGCTGCCTGCAATTACTGCAAGTTCGAATCTCACCAGGCTCAAGGTTGACTCAGCCTTCCATCCTTTCGAGGTAGGTAAAATGAGGACCAGGATTGTGGGGGCAATAAACTGACTTTGTATATATATAAAAAAAGACCACCACTTGGGGGGGGGGGGCGAAAGCCCTACTAAGCAGGTATATACAAAAAGTATGAAGGCAATTGCTTAACGCATTGTAAGCCACCCTGAATATCCAGAGAAGGGCAGCATATAAATCAAATAAATAAATAAATAAATAAATAAATAAATAAATAAATAGATAAATAAATAAATAAATAAAGTAAGTGATTAGAAACCATCTGAGCTTGCCCTAAACATTTCAATACCTGAGGCTGAAAACTGCACTCTATGCCGTTATAACCTGGGGCAGAGTCAATTAAACAATAATGAACAATATTCAAAATTGAGTGCTTCACCATGTGCCTCACTTTCATGGGGCATTTTGGAGAGGAAAAAGTGTCGACTTACTTTTCATACTCGATATTATCTTTGTCACATCGCTTGTCCTTGTGCTTCTCCCAGTCTTTCCCATGTTTACATGTGGTCAGAGAAATAATATCTTTACCATTATGGATGTGGCGGAGAGCATTCCTGGTGTCGGAACCAATGCCAGTCAGGTATCTCTTCCCTTTAAAAACCAAGAGATACTTTTTCTTGGGTGGGAGAGCAGTCTTGTATAACCAGCCTCTTTCCCCACCTTTCTGAGGATGCTCCTTCGAAAACAAAGGGATGGAGATATCAAAACCAGGCCGAAAGTTCTCAACATAAAAACTGGCTTTGGCCAGGATAGCCTGTCCAATGTCAAAGCCCAAGTCTTCGGTGTAATTAGGCCACGTGCCAGAATACAGGTTAAATATGAGATGGTTTTGTCCGTCATTCCAAAGCCGGAAACCTTGGATTTTCTCGTTGATGTTATGGACATATTGTATGGAGAGATGGTCCCTATCCAATGTGTCAATGTTTAGAACAAACAGACAGGCTTCCTCAGGATTGGAGGTGTAATAACGTGACCCTTCAATGGAGCTGATGATTTTGAGGTAACTTTCGGATACAGGATCCCCTCCTTCCAGGGGGTAAACAAAGACTTTGAACCCGTGTTCCCTACATTTAGAAAAATCAAAGCAAGTCTCCATACGGCACCTGCTGTTCTTGTAAACACTCAACTTCAGCTGTTGCCGGCTTTGAGGAGATTCATCACTGTGGCCCCTTTCATTGCTCTGGAGCTCCTCAGAATCTGCAAAGTTCTTGAGAAGAATCTCGTCGGCCCAACGAGGCCAGGTCTTTAAGACTTCAGCTTTTTTGCTGGAGAAAAAGGGAAAGTGTCTTATTTGGTCTCCTCCAAGCAAAACAAGCAGAAGCCACGTGGCCAAGAGAGTCACGAACAGGTATTTTTTCTTGGCCTGCATGGGTTCATGCAGAACCCACCAAATCCTTATTTAGAAAGGAAATCAATAGGATCGATACAGCAATCCAGAAAGTGAATTATTCAGGCACAAGGGAGAATTAAATTCGTTGGAGAGAAACAGGAGCTCAGACCTCAGAAATGGGAGTCTAGAATGCTGCAGAGGGCAGTTTCTAAGGGTCCAATTTCCCTCCCCATTTTAGGATATACCCTAGCTTTGAAATTCACCACACCACCGTTTTTCGTTAAGAGTTGATTTGGTGGCTTCTTCAGTTCCAACAATTTGGTGTGGTTCTGAACCACCCCAGTCTTTATCATCTATACAATCTTTACTCCGTATTTATTTCAGGCTGGGTAAACAGCCTGAGTTTGATTACAGGGTGGGTTTTTTTTTTCTCTTTACTACTTCCTGGTGTTTTTCTTTTTAAATCTTCGGTGACTGCTCTATCTTTTCCCCCTGAGATTAAAAAAAAAAAAGTGTCATTTTATCAACTCACCCTTCCAGTTTGTGACTATATTGGGTTCTTCTTTTGTTCCGCTATCTGATTTGGCCTGGCACAGCCCTATTCCCTTATCAAACCCCTCTAGGGGACAAGCAGACAATCCAACAAGTAACAGATAAAAGTCTCAGGGGATACTAGATCCTTAACAGATCCTTCATGGGGAATCTACCTTTCTTCCACTCAGGAAATTGGTTTGAATCCTACTTTTTGTTTTTTGCTTTAAAAGAACAGTGACCGTCTTCTGCTCTTGGAAAAAAAGGCAAAGAAACACTTGCAGTCCCAAATTTCTTAGATTCTTGGCACTGCGGTGCTGTCCGATGAGACATTTCTCTGCTCCCGAAGAAATAAACTCAAATCTTCATCCACCAATAATCTTCAAGCCAAGCCAAGTTTTTTTTCCCCCTGCGGTTTTCCTTTGTTTTATTAATATAACTTATTCTTTGAAGATAGGACTTTCAACAAGTTTTAACTCTCAACCTTCCCAGAAGCCTTCCAACCTTCCTCCCCGTTTTTTCTTCTTTTTTTCCCATCACCTGCGCTTCTTTTTGGGACCCAGTTAATTCACTCCTGGAAGTCACCAACCTTTCTCTCAAACCGCTGTCCACAGGGGGTGGGTGGGTGGCAGGTTTTTAATTTTTTCCCCCACCCCAACCCGCTTATCACTTTTCTCTCTTCGGCTGGAAAACTGGTGCTTTCTGCTTTGATGCTTGTCCTTGGATCATCCGGTTTTTCCGAGGCTCCGAGACGCCGTTTATCCCGAGAAGAGGGAATCAATCCGGCGGGAATCCCAGGGCAACGGCACCGCAGTGCCCTTAGCGCACCTTAAAAGCTTTTCCCGTTCGCCCTTCCTTCCTTCCTTCTCAGTCCATTATATTCCGCATGATGCGAGCTCCCCGGCTTCCTTGCAACCATCAATAACCTGGGCAAGCCCTCCACCTTTCTCCGCCGTCCCGTCTCTCCGCCGCCCGTCAATCACGGGCATTGCGCGTCGCCGGTCCAGCTCTCGCTCTCCATCGCCGCTTCTGCCTCCTCGCCCGCCTTCGCAACTCAACGCGCAGCGTTCCACTTCCACCTTCACAACATTCCACCCGGCCCCGCCCCGCTCTCTTCTGATTCGTCCCCGGCCCCCTCCAAGGGCGTGGCCGCTGCCTAACTCTTTCCTCCCCGAGGGTTCCAAGAGGGAGAGGAAAGGTTGCTCATTGGCTCTTCCTGCCGCGCCCTGTCCGGGATGCTGGTCCACGTGGGAAAAATTGGAGGGCCGCGTTCGGTGCAAAGGCTTCTCCCTCGCGGCGGGTGGGAGGAATTCTTTTCTCAAACTCCGGAGGGCCGCTGAGTCAGTCAGGGTGGGTTAACTTTGGATCAAGCGTGAGCCTCCCAGATGGAATGGGTTGTTAACCTAGTTGGGGTTTTTTTTGGGGGGGGGAACAACAGTTGGCCCATCAGACAAATAGAATAGAATGAGCTGGAAGGGACCTCAAGAGGCCTTCTAGTCCAGCCCCCTGCTCAAGCAGGAGAACTTGCTATTCAGCAGGTTCTGACAGGTTCTGGAGAACCGGTAGCGGAAATTTTGAGTAGTTCAGAGAACCCCTAGCCTGGCTAGGTGGTTAAGACGCTGAGCTTGTCGATCAGAAAGGTCAGTGGTTCGGCGGTTCGAATCCCTAGTATAGGTCAAGAAGGGAGTTGGACTAGATGACTTTCAAGGTCCCTTCCAACTCTGTTACTGTTATTATTCAACCAGCAAATGCCACCTCTGGCTGGCCCCAGAGTGGGGAGAGAATGGAGATTTTGCAATATCCTTCCCCCAGAAGTAGGGAGGGAATGGGAAATTTGCAGTAACCTTCCCCTGCCACGCCTACCAAGCCATGCCCACCAAGCCACGCCCACAGAACCGGTAGTAAAAAATTTTTTGAATTCCACCACTATGGAGAAGCTACACCATTTCAGTTAAGTGACTCAAGTCTTTTCTTAAAAACCTCCAGTGATGGAGTTACACCCACAACCTCTGAAGGCAAAGCTGTTTCACTGGTTAATTGTCCTCATTGTTTGGAAGTTTCTCCTTACTTCCAACTTGCTTCTCTCTTTGATTAGTTTCCAATCATTATTTCTTGTCCTGCCATCTGGTGCTTAGGCGAATAATTTGACCCCTCTCTTCTTTGTGGCAGCCCCTCAAATATTGGAATACTGCTATAATAATGTCACCCCTAATTCTTTTCTCTAGACTAGCCAAACCCAAATCCTGCAGCTGTTCTTCATAAATTTTAATCTCCAGGCTTCTTTGATCACCTTAGTTGCTCTTCTCTGAACTTTTTACAAAGTCTTAACATCTTTTTTTGTAGTATGGTGGCCAAAATTGGTTGCAATATTCCAGATGCTAGGGTTTTATAAAGCGGTACTAATGCTTCATGTCATCTTGATTCACTACCGGGTTCAAATTATCTTATTTAGGACACATGAAGATCCACCTCTCGGCAGGCTCTAGTGCTGGAAAAGATGAATGTAAAGAGACAACTAGCAGCAAGGTAGAAGGTTATAGTTATTTATTTTATTCATTTATTTGTCAAGAACGTATTAGGTAACAAGTATAAACATGGATTGGATACATAAAATAGATACAAATAGAGGAAATATTAGGTCAGGGACAGTAGGCATCTTGGTGCGCTTATGCAGGTCCCTTACAAACCTCTTAGGAATGGGGTGAGGTCAACAATCTTAGGTTAAAAAGGGGGGGGGGGTTGGGAGTCAAGTAATGCATTCAGGCATTGACCCCTCTGTTGCTAAAGTCATATTTTCTGCAATTGAGTTTGGAGCGATTCACTTTAAGTTTGTATCTATTGTGTGCTCGTGTATTGTTGTGGTTGAAGCTGAAGTAGTCATTGACAGGTAGGACATTGTAGCAGATGATTTTTATGAGCTACGCGTAGGTTATACCGAAGGTGATGTAGTTCTAAATTTTCTAAGCCCAGAATTTCAAATCTGGTGGCATAAGGTATTTTGTTGCGAGCAGAGGAGTGGAAGAAATATTTCTGGACACGTTCAATTGTATTAATATCCGATATGTAGTGTGGGTTCCAGACAGATGAGCTGTTTTCAGTAATTGGTCTAGCAAATGTTTTGTATGCTCTGGTTAATAGTGTGATATTACCGGAGAAGAAGCTACGCAAAATTAGGTTTACAACTCTTAATGCCTTTTTGGCGATATTGTTACGCTGGGCTTTGGCACTTAGATCATTAGATATGAGTACTCCAAAGTCCTTGGCAGAGTGAGGGTCATCTACAAGGTCGTGTCCACTCATGTATTTTGTGTTCTGGTTCTTTTTGCCAATGTGTAAGACAGAGCATTTGTTGATTGAAATTTGGAATTGCCAATTGTTTGACCATTCTGACACAAAGTCAAAGTCTTTTTGAAGGGTAGCAGTATTGTCTGTGGTGTTAAATATCTTTACATCATCAGTGAAGAGAACACAGTTGCTTATAATATGATTGCAAAGGTCATTTATGTATAGTATTAAGAATGTGGGTCCTAGAACGCTGCCTTGGGGGACACTGCTATTAACAGGTGCAGGATTTGATAGGGCACTCCCTCTTTTGACCACTTGTTGTCTGTTTGACAGGAATGCAGCTATCCAATTATGTAGGGGTCCGGAGATGCCATAGGATTTTAGTTTTAGAAGTAGTTTGTCATGTACCACTGAATTAAAGGCTTTACAGAAGTCTATGTAAATTGCGTCTATTGCTTTGCCCTGATCGAGATTTGTAGTCCATATGTTTTCGCAGTGTAGATTACAGGATAATTTTTTTTCTGAAACCAAATTATAGTGTCCATGGAGGCACCCTTGGAAGCCATGAATGACTAGATTAAGGACTAGTCATGAAAAAGGTCTATCCATGGGTCTCCAGTTGATGATACATCTATCTCGGATACATCATAAAAAGACACAACTGTTCAGAGAAGTCTATGAAACTGGGAAAGGAGGAAGGAAAGAGAAAAGGATGGCCAGCAGTGACATGGAAGAATTCCATCACAGTGGCAAGAAATCCAGTGTTGGAAGACCTGAATGATCAGGTTACGGACTGACTGTCATGGAGAAAATATATATCTGTGGTCACGAGAAGTCAAAATGATTCGAAAACACATAAATATTCAGTTTTCCATTAGGAAGGCCACAGATTGGCATATGGATTTGAGTTTTAGCATTATTTATAGATTAGGGAAAAAATGGAGAATACATTGTAATTGTAGAGCAAGGGTTGAACTCAAGTGCTATTTATATGTACTGTAGAAAAGTCAGAAGCTATTCTATTTTAGATATTTCTATTTTTTTATTTTTTATGTTTCTACTATTTTTATAATAATAATGGACTCCAAAGCATGGTAGACGGCAGGAAGGAGTGGAGGAACATTATCCATGGGGTCGCGATGGGTCGGACATGACTTCACAACTAACAACAACAACAACAGGTTTTTTATAGTCTTTCTTGACTATTAGCTTTTTGTTTATTTTTTTATTTTATAAAACTTTATGATGTATGCATGTTGTATGTATGTGGCCCTACTACATGTTATAGTAGGAACACACACATAGAAAAACAAAAAAGGGCCCACATTGGGAACCAATTATCTAGATCAGGAGTGTCAAACTCAAGGCCCGGGGCCAGATTCGGCCCACGAGGTGCTTAGATCTGGCCAGTGGGGCTGCCCTGGAAATAGCGAAGGACTGGCCTGCGGTGCCTCTGCCAGTGAAAACAGAGCTCGTGAAGGTCATGCACGGCCCTCCCGAGCTCCGTTTTCACTGGCAGAGGGTTGCAGGAGGCCGTTGCAGCTGAAAACAGAGCTCGGGAGCCCTCTTTCACTGGCAGAGCTCTTGGGCCACCACAGGTGCCTCTGACATGAGTGATGTCGAGCTGGCCACGTCCACACAGGCCATGCTCACACTGCCCCCCCCCCCGAGGTCAAACACAACCTTGATGCAGCCCTCAATGAAATCGCATTTGACACCCCTGGGCTAGATAATTCCAGACCTATCTTGATAATTGTGCCGTTTCCTACCTACTCCTGAGTAGTTCATCATTCCAACCTGAAGTAGGGCCACTACTTTTACAAACACTGCTTTTTTTGGGAAAGAATAGGGCAAGACTTTGTTGAGAGTACCTATCATAGTAAACTTTGCTTCTGACTCAGCATTGCATAGGATACCTTTAAAATCTTGATGTTAAATTGAAAAGCTATGGGTTGCTTAGGGGAGGTTTGTTTTTTGAGAAATTATACATGGCTTGATTGATCAAAGCTAAGGCATGTTTGATTCCCATAATCAGCTTCTGAGAGGTGGTTTCTAACCAGTGGTGGGCTTCAAATATTTTTATTACCGATTCTGTGGGGGTGGTTTGGTGGGGGTGGCATGGCTTGATGGGCATGGCTTGGTGGGCATGGCAGGGGAAGGATACTGTTGTTGTTGTTTTTTAAATTTAATTTATATGCTGCCCTTCTCCGGAGGGTGGCTTACAAAACGTTAAGCAATAGCCTTCATACTTTTGTATATACTTGCTTAGTAGGGCTTTCGCCCCCCCCCCTCACTCAAGCGGTGTACTTTTTTATACAAAGTCAGTTTATTGCCCCCACAATCTGGGTCCTCATTTTACCTACCTTGAAAGGATGGAAGGCTGAGTCAACCTTGAGCCTGGTGAGATTTGAACTTGCAGTAATTGCAGGCAGCTGGTTTTACTTAAGAGTACTTAATAGTACTTAGTCTGCTGCGCCACCAAGACTCTTTACTGTAAAATCTGCATTCCCTCCCCACTCCAAGGAAAAGATATTGCAAAATCCCCATTTCGTCCCGATCAGCTGGGACTCGGGAGGCAGAGAATAGATGGGGGCGGGGCCAGTGAGAGGTGGTATTTACCGGTTCTCTGAACTACTCAAAATTTCCACTACCGGTTCTCCAGAACTGGTTAGAACCTGCTGAAATCCACCTCTCGTTTTGACCCACTAGAGCAAATGGCTGGAGTTTGATAAGGAGAAGGATCTTTACTTATCCCTATTTCTGTTGGTCTTCCTCACCTGCTATTGCTAGCTAGATGAGCTATACTTAATATTAAAGGCAAAGTTTAAGTATTATTCAATTTTCCGCTCTTTCCTCCTATTCATTATCTACTTTGGTTAAAAATGAGTTTTTCTGTCCTCACGTACTGTACTACTTAATAAGCCTTATTTTTGCTTCAAATATACTAATTGTCTGCCTGTATCCAAGAAAACTATTTTAAGAGAATATTTTACTTGGTTAATGAGATGTTCTCCATTTGCATACTTTCTGTTCTTTCAGCACCCTGCTTATGCTCAGGAACACATCCTGTTAACAAGAGCTCCTGCTGAATTAAAATCAACCGTGATAAACCAAATCTAAACTGCGTCTTTCCAGAGTAGGTAAGACTAACAATGCTGTTTCTATTCTGCATCTTGAAGGACAGATACAGAACTTCCAATAGCAATAGCACTTAGACTTATATACCCTGTTTTCCCCAAAATAAGACATCCCCTGATAATAAATCCAATTGGGCTTTTGAGTGCATGGCAATAAGGCTAAGTGCTTATTTCAGGGTTCAAAAAAATATAAGACAGGGTCTTATTTTCGGGGAAACATGGTAATAATAGCACTTAGACTTATATACTGTTTCATAGTGCTTTACAACTTTCTCTAAGTTTACAGAGGCAGCATATTGCCCCCAACAATCTGGGTCCTCATTTTACTAACCTCAGAAGGATGGATGGCTGAGTCGACCTTGAGCCCAACAGGATCCAACTGCTGACAGTCGACAGAATTAGCCTGCAATACTGCATTCTAACCACTGTGCCACCATGATTCTTGTGGGAATTCTGTGTGTGCTAGGACATTTGGTGGGTACCAAATGTCCAGGTTGGGAAAGACAGCCTTAATACACCAATCCTTTCCCTCCTTCTATGCATCTTGCATCTCTGAGGCCTTATTTCCATAGCGCATGGCCCTATGTGCACCTGTCCCCTTCAACCATCCTGTTTGCTTCAGGTCAGCTTCCTTCAAAAATGCAGTACGGGTGAAATGCACATCATCCTGTCCAGGGCTTAACTGGTAAGAGTTTTGGAACTGTTGCCACATTTGATGTCTGTAAAATATTAGGAAAAAAATCCAAAGTTTAGTTCTTAAGACAGTGAATTAATTCCCCTGTAATAAACTTAGCATTATGGAATAATGAAGTATAAGATTCCTGTTTAGGTAGCTTGGTTATATGCTAGCTCAGTGCTTTGGAGCAAACTACAAGCTAACAGTCAGCTTTGGTATATTTTTAACTATCTACCGTATTTTTCAGAATATAATCTGCTCCGGAGTATAAGACGCACATTAGTTTTTGGGGAGGAAAACAAGAAAAAAAGATTCTGCCTCTGCCTACCAGCATCCATCGGTATTTATCTAGCTAGCGTCCTTGCAGCAAACAGCAAACAGCCTGGTCAGCTTCAGCCCGTTATTGCAGCCTGATTTAGCACGAACAGCTGATTGATGGTTGGATCGGCCTCCCAGAATACCGCCAATCATCTGTTCCAGGCTGCAGGGCTCGCCACAGCACATCATTGGCGATTGCCACTTCCGCACATCACATTTTTGCCACTTCCGCACATCACATTTTGGCCTCAGCGTGTCGCACTTTTGGCTGGTTCTAAGCAGCGAGCGTCGCCGCCATTGCCACCGATCTTCACCACCTGGAACTGGCAGAAAATACGACACACAAAGGCCAAAAATGGGGCATGCAGAGGCCGAACACACGATGCGCAGAGGCCAAAAATGCCGAAGGGGGGCTGCTGGCGGGGGGGGCAACATTCAGTGTATAAGATGCACCACAATTTTCACCCACTTTTGGGGGGAAGGAGGAAGTTCATCTTATACTTCGAAAAGTACAGTACATTTTCTAGAAAATCAGGTTGCAAAACTTCGATTTAAAATTAGCATGCAATTCTAGATGTAATCAGGAATATGAGTAGGAAATTTTAAATTTAAGGCATAAAAGCCCCACATGCAGGGGTGAAATACTCCGGGTTCAGACCAGATCACCCTATCTGGTAGCGATGGAGGTGGGTGGTTCGGAGAACCGGTAGCAAAAATCCCTGCGTGCCCCCCCCCCATGCCCAGCTGAGCTGCGCGATCATCAGAGGTTTTTAAAAAAATTTTAAAAGCATTTTTTCTACAACCTCTTCAGCAGAAAAAAATGCTTTTAAAAGTAAAAAAAAAGCCTCTGATGATCGCGTGGCTCAGCTGGGATTGTCAGAGGCTTATAAAAGATTTTTTTACAACCTCTTTGCCAAAGAAGTTGTAGAAAAAAATGGTTTTAAAAGTAAAAAAGAAAAGTTGGTCACGCCCACCCAGTCACATTACCATTCCCCCACCAAGCCATGCTCACAGAACTGGTAATAACAAATTTTAGATTTCACCACTGCCCACATGATCTCAGGAATTCTTTGCCTGTGCAATTGATCATGCTGGTGTTTTAACTACATTTGACTTATGACTGTAATTGAGCCCAAAATTACAGTCGTAAGTTATAATGGTCAGGAAACATGACGCTATGTGACCGCGTCCCATCTTACAACATAAATTTTGGTTTCTGGCAGAAATCTTAAATTATGATCATGTGACTGTGGGACACGGCAAAGGGCTGTAAATGTGGGCCAGTTGCGAAGTGCCCCAAGTGTGATCACATGATCGGGGACAGAGGTGGGTGGGCGGGCAGACATCAGAACTTTGAAATCAGGTTGCAAATAGCTCTGGGGAGGTCCATCAGAACTTTGAACCATGGCTAAGCAACTGGTCATAAGTTGAGGACTACCTGTGCAATGGATAGATATTGCCTCCTTTCAAGCTAGGTGGAGAACTATGGTGAAAAGCAGTTCCAAAGAAAAGTATCTCAAAGGATCATTTCATTGTGAGGGCTCTTGCATTGTTCTTCTAGCACTATTCAATGAGGTGGGTTGGGCAGAAAGAAAGCAATATAGAATATTAAATAATTCGGCTCCCAGATTAAAGCTCAAAGACTAAAACCCCATTAAAATAATTATTTAGATTCTTTCTAGAGGCTCACAACCACCTTGTGAGGTGGGTTTGGCTGAGAGAGAATGACTGGCCTAAAGACACCCAGCTGTGCTAAGTCATGCTAAAGCAGAACTACAACTCACAGCCTCCCAGTTTCTAGCCTGGTGCTTTCACCACTAAATCATACTGAATTAGGCCAGAGAGATATTTTTTTCTCCCTGCAGATCTTCATAATGGGATCCCCGGACTGATCCCCCAGCCACCTCCTATTTCCACTTTTGTTCATTGGAATCTCTAGGTTCTGCTCATAATCTGATAATTCCATTCTTTATGAGATCATAGCCTTTCACCATGGCAACACAATTGACCTGATTTGTAGGAAAGTTGCATGGCACATCCCTGCCAATTGGCAGCCTGCTGTTATCAAAACCAACACTCTCCGTGGCTTTAAAACTGACATTAAAATAAAGCTACAGTTATTGACAAGGCAGGAAGGATGAGAGAGAAAAGGATTTGGGTGAGTGTGCTCCCCCAGTGGAGATAATTGATGAACAGGTTCTGGATTATGTTCTATTAAAATAAAAGACCCCTGTGCTACTAATTGGTGCAAATAAAATAAGAATTGGAGTCGGTGCTTTTTCCTTCTGTTCTTGAAGACTAAGACAAGGGGAGAAAAATGAGGTACTTGCTAAACCTCATTTTTCCATTGAGAATCCTTTATGGAGGTTTTTTTTTTTAATTTGATTTATATGCCGCCCTTCTCCGGAGACTCAGGGCGACTTACAATGCATTAAGCAATAGCCTTCATACTTTTGTATATTTATACAAAGTCAGCTTATTGCCCTCACAAACTGGGTCCTCAGTTTACCCACCTTAGAAAGAATGGAAGGCTGAATCGACCTTGGGCCTGGTGAGAATTGAACTCGCAGTAATTGCAGGCAGCTGGATGTTAAATGCTGCCTTAGTAGGAGGCATTAGCCTTCTACGCCACTCAGGCTCCCTTTTAATCTGAAACCATCTGACATGCAGGAGAGAAGACCAATCAGTATCCTAAAACTGTGGTTTTCTCATCTGACTCCTGAGGTCTGCATTTAGGAACCCTTCCTTTTTCTCAACTTTGGCCACTTGGAAGACATGGACTTCAATGGAAGACTTCAACTCCCAGAACTCTCCAGGAATTAAAAATTCCCAGAATTCTATTGGAGGCTATTGAAGTTGCCCAAGTTCAGAAACCCTGTTCTATAGTGTACAGGTAGTCCTCGACGCACGACCACAATGGAGGCCCAACATGTCTGTTGCTAAGTGAAACATTGGTTAAGCGAATTTTGCCCCATTTTAACGACCTTTCATTGCCACCATTGTTAAGAGAATCACTGCAATTATTCAGGGGATCTGGTTGCCCCATTGACTTTGCTTGTCAGAAAGTTGCAAAAGCTGATCACATGACCCCAGGAACTGGTTTGGTGATGTCATATCATCACCGCTACCGGCTCGGGGGAACCTGGCCAAACCGGGAGGAACCCATCATTGCACAACACTGCAGCCGTCATAAATAGGAACCGGTTGTCAAGTATCCAGATTTTGATCATATGACCATGGGGATGCTGCAACTGTCACAAGTGTGAACAATGGTCATGTCTCTTTTTTCAGTAGATCGTTGAATGGTCACTAAATGAACTGCTGTAAATCGAGGACTACCTAACATGGATTTGGTTAACCTGCATTAAAATGTAAATAAAATGCATTTCTCTTCAGTGCAATGAACTCGATTGTTCCTCAAATCCTTAAAAACATTTTAACCCATCAGCAGATTAAAAATTATACCATATGCTCCATATCTTTTCCACCTTCGTGACTGAACTCTGGGGGTGTCCTAAGACAGGAGTCAGCAACCCATGGCTCTGGAGCCGCATGTGGCTCTTTCATCCCTCTGCTGCAGCTCCCTTTTGCTGGTCAGCTCCACAATTGATACGGCTTTTGGTTAGGACAGGTAGAGGAAAAAGGATGCTGCGCTTGGAGAAGACTCCATGATGGGGGAACTGACTTCCAGTCGGCAGAGGAAAAAGGGCGCTGTGGTAGGAGGAGACTTTATGGTGAAGGAACCGGACTTCCGGTCAGCTCTAGAATTGAATGGGGGCTTCCGGTTAGGACTTTTGTGGCTCTTTGAGTGTTTAAGGTTGCCGACCCAAGTCTCTGTTAGAAGACCAAGTTGGAATCTCAAAGGCAAGAAAGCTTCCATTTCATCTGAGCAGTGCATCATCATTCTTTTGATCATTTTTTTTCAGAAAACAAGGCATGTGCCATAGCTAAAGGCCAGGGCAGCTGGCACGACTGCACACCCATTAAAGGTGGGTGTGTAGAAGCGGGAGCCAAAAAACTCAGGAGGCGTTTGGCGGCCTTTTTTCCAACTAAGAGATTTTATTAAAAGGCAGCTGCAGCTCATAAAAGCTTTTGCCTCTTCAGTAAAATCCATGAGTCAGAAAAAGGGGCTACCACGATTCTCCTGGGGTTTTGACCAGGGGTGAAATCCAACAGGTTCTGACAGGTTCTGGAGAACCGGTAGCGGAAATTTTGAGTAGTTCGGAGAACCGGCAAATACCACCTCTGGCTGGCTCCAGAGTGGGAAATGTATGGGGATTTTGCAATATCCTTCCCCCACGATTGGGGGTGGAGGAGAAAATGGAGATTTTGCAGTATCCTTCCCCTGCCACGCCCATCAAGCCACACCACATCTACCAAGCCACGCCCACAGAACTGGTAGTAAAAAATTTGGATTTCACCACTGGTTTTGCCTACCCCAAACTGATGTAACACTCTCTACATGGGGCTCCTCTTGAAGAGCACCCGGAGGCTCCAACTGGTCCAGAATGCGGCCATTGGGTGATTATGGGGGCGACTCGACGCACCCACGTGACACCTCTCCTGCGTGAGCTGCACTGGCTCCCAGTGGTCTTCTGGGTGCGATTCAAGGTGCTGGTCACCACCTTTAAAGCACTCCATGGCTTAGGACCTGGATATTTACGAGATCGCCTTCTGCCACCGATGGCCTCCCACCGACCAATACGCTCCCGCAGAGAGGGGCTCCTCAGGGTGCCATCGGCCAAGCAATGTCGACTGGTGACCCCCAGGGGGAGAGCCTTCTCTATGGGGCCACCCGCCCTCTGGAATGAACTGCCCCCGGGGATACGCATGATCCCCAAACTGCATACTTTCCGCCGTGCCCTTAAGACCCAACAAGCTGGATTAGTTTGAGAAGAATCCGGACTGGGTGTTTTTAAATTCTTGGGGTTTTTTTTAATTTGTGGAGCCAAAGTATTTAATTTGTTTTAATTGTTTTTTAAATTTTGTACACTAGGTTATTTTAATGTGGCTGTGCATCGCCCTGAGTCCTTTGGGAGAAGAGCAGTATAGAAATTCAATAAAATAAAAAAAATTAGAAAAAATATGCTTCTCCTTCTACAATGTCCTCTAGGAGCAGGGATTCAACTATCTCTGGAGATTCTCAATCATCCAGGTCACGGTTGTCCCAAAGGTGCTTTGCCAAAAGGCAACTGGACTTTCTTGGGGTTTATTTTTCCTTGAAAACGTTTTGCTTCTTACCAGTGGTGAAATGTAAAATTTGTTCCTACCAATTCTGTGGGCATGGCTTGGGGTGGTGTAATATGACTGAGTAGGCGTAGCCTATTATTATTATTTTTTTAACTTTTAAAACCATTTTTTCTACAACCTCTTTGACTGAGGTTGTAGAAAAAATGCCTTTAAAAGCCTCTGATGATCCCTGCTGAGCCGTGAGATCATCAGAGGCTTTTTTTTTTTACTTTTAAAACCATTTTTTTTTTTTTGGCCAAAGAGGTTGTAGAAAAAATGCTTTTAAAAATAAAAAAAGCCTCTGATAATTGTGCGGCTCAGCTGGGCAATGGGAGGGGCAGGGATTTTTGCTACCGGTTCTCCGAACCACCCGCCTCCATCGCTACCAGATTGGGCGATCTGGTCCGAACCAGGAGCATTTCACCCTGCTTCTTACCCAAGAAGCTTCTTCAGTTCATCTGAGGATGGAAGAAGCTTCTTGGATGAGAAGCAAAACAGGGCCTGGTGGCTCAGCAGACTAAAGCATTGTGATTAACGCCAGCTGTCTGCAATTACTGTAAGTTCGAATCTCACTGGGCTCAAGATTGACTCAGTCTTCCATCCTTTCTAAGGTAGGTAAATTGAGGACCCAGTTTGTGGGGGCAATAAGCTGACTTTGTATAAATATACAAAAGGATGAAGGCTATTGCTTAACGCATTGTAAGCCACACTGAGTCTCCGGAGAAGGGCGGCATATAAATCAAATTTAAAATAAAAAAAACGTTTTCAAGGGGGGAAAAACCCCAAGAAAGTCCACTTTGGGGATAGGGTTCCCACTCTTTACCCAATTGGATTGATTCCTAGTCACACTTCAAGTACAGGTAGTCCTCGGCGTACGACCGCAAGCGAGCCGAAAATTCCTGTTGCTAAACGGGAGACATCGGTGAAGTGAATTTTGCTCCATTTTACGACCTTTCTTGTTACGGTTGTTAAGTGAACCACTGCAGTGGTTAAATTTGTGGCACGGTGGTTAAGTGAATCTGATTTTCCCATCGACTTTGCTTGCCGGGTGGTCACAAAAGGGAATCACGTGACCCCAGAACACGACAATTGTCATAAATTGGCGAGTCTCTGAATTTTGATCATATGATCCTATGATTATGGGGATGCTGCATCGGTTCTAAGAATGAAAAATAGACATAGTGTATTTTTCAGAGTATAAGACGCACCTTTTCCCCCCCTAAAAGGGTGTGAAAATTTAGGTGCATCTTATACACTGAATGTAGCCCCGCCCACCCACTGGCCCCCATCCTTTGGCCTCTGCCTCGTAGCAGTTACCTCCTTGCAAGTAAACAGCAAGAAAAAACAGTTCCTTTCAGCTTCAGCACAGCTTAATTAGCACAAGTTGATTGGATCAGCCTCTCGACTCTCAGCTGATTTGCTCTTAGCTGTTTTGTGCAGGGCTCTGCTGCTTGCTGCAAAGAGGTAAATTGCTGGAGCAGATTTTTTTTTCCCTTTGCTAATCAAACTATGCTGAAAATGAAACTGAAAGTAAAGCAGGCTGTTTGCTGTTTGTTGCAAAGAGGCAAAATTGCTCAGAGGCAGAGGGAGATTTCTTTTTCTTCTTTTCCTCACCCAAAAAGGTAGGTGCGTCTTATACTCTGAAAAATACGGTAGATCTCTTTTTTTCTCAGTGCCATTGTAACTTTGAACAGTCACTAAATGAACTGTTGTAAGTCGAGGACTACTTGTACTCCCAAGAGCAGCGCCTGGAAGACGAGGGGTGTCTGCTTACCTTCTCTCTCCTTTCCGTCGGAAGAAATCTAAGCTTCCAACATGACCTGGTTGGGTGTAGAAACTTGCTGCTGGTGCCCTGGATAGGAGCAAACAAGGAGTAGCCTGAAACGCTTCAAGTCAAGGACTCCGTGTATTAGTCAGCCTGCCATTGCAGTGTTTATTTTTGTGCACGATGGATTTGCAGCTCTTTTTTACCCCAACAAAGCTTTTCTTTGTTTAAAGGTGAGGCTCAGGTTTGGAGTGCGGCTACTGTAATTTAAAACTCTGGTCAAGCCCACAGAAACCAACTGTATTACAGCAGTTTGATCCTCTTATAAGGACGGGACCCAGCCAGGGGCAGACAGGCACACACACCCTTACTCCACCCACCCACCCACCTCCGAGTGCAATCCCTTCTAGAGCCACTGCACAATCAGCTCTTTTTCTACGCTGACTTTTTAAAAAAGTCATTTGTGGAATGCTGTTGCCAGCCATTGGCCAAAGAAGGAATACAGGTAGGCCTCAACCTGTGGTGGAATTCAGATTTTTTTTACTACCGGTTCTGTGGGCGTGGCAAGGGAAGGATACTGCAAAATCTCCATTTCCACCCTACTCCAAGGGAAGGAGACTGCAAAATCCCCATTTCTTCCCCACTCCAGGGGATGGATATTGCAAAATATCCATTCCCTCCACAGTCCAAGGGAAGGATACTGCAAGATCCCCATTCCCTCCCCACTTTTGAGGGAAGGTTATTGCAAAATCTCCATTCCCACCCCACTCCAGGGGAAGGATACTACAAAACCTCCATTCCACACCCCACTCCAAGGGAAGGATACTGGAGATTTTGCAGTATCCTTCCCCTGCCACGCCCACCACGCCACGCCCACCAAGCCACACCATGCCCACCAAGCCATGCCCACAGAACCGGTAGTAAAAAAAATTGGATTTCACCACTGTAGTCTCAGGTCCCTCTTTAGCTAACGTGGGTGCCAAGAAGCAAAGCCACCCTCTCCTGGCCTGTGCATCTTGCACTCCATCGAAGTAAGAGTGTTGTGAACAAGCAGTAAGATTGTGCAGGAAAACCCAATGCTTGCAACTGACAACTTCTGAGCAGGGAAAGCCTCAGCTGGGCAGTCTCAGTGGGGAGAAGATTCACACTGCTCAGAGACTCTCCCATTGCTGGAAGCAACTTCAGCATCTGTCTTCATGAAATCCTGCTTCGTTTCAACCACTTTGCAAGCTGCTGTATTAGTGTGGCATTTGACTGCAGCAGTGTTTCTCAACTTCAGCAGTTTTAAGAACTTCAGTTCCCAGAATTCCTCCAGCCAGTACGTGAAGAACAAACAATTATCTGAATGTTATTGGTTCCTTAGACACAAGGAATTTGTCTCTGGTGCTAGAGCTGTCAGTATACATACAAACAACAAAGTAATAAAATCATAAGATACCAATAGGAGAAGATACTAGTAGGATGAGAAGGATAATAGTGATACAGCTCTACTACGTGGGTAAATATCCTTAGGCATAAGACAGTGCTAGGGGAATTACTTATGAAGGCACATGGAGTTGATTTTGATTTGAAGGAGAATGAACTGATTATGATGATGGTCTCTAGAAGCTGCTGATGCTTCAGGTGATGTACTAGTAATTAGGCTACTTCTTAATAACAATAGCACTTAGACTTATATACCGTTTCACAGTGCTTTCCAGCCCTCTGTAAGCAGTTTACAGAGTCAGCCTCTTGCCCCCAACTATCTGGGTCCCCATTTTACCGACCTCGGAAAGATGGAAGGCTGAGTCAACCTTGACGCTGGTGAGAATCGAACTGCTGAACTGGCAGTCAGCAGAAGTAGCCTGCAGTAATGCATTCTAACCACTGTGCCATATTAATGTTACCATTATACTGGTAACAATGGAGTGGTGCTCTCTCAATCAGTAGGCTGTGAGTTTGATCCTAGGTAGAGACAGATATTTCTCTCTCTGGGCATTCTGAGAATATATCTGCTGAACAAAACCCTGCATTGGCGACAGGAAGGGCATCCGGCCATTAAAAACACCGAGACCCCACCCCACAAGATTATGGAGTCGTTAAAGGAAGATGATGATTATACTGGTAACAATCTTTACTTGCTTGCTTGCTTGCCCAAGGTCCTTGTAAGAAAGACCTTCACAAGCCTTTCCTTCTGCAGGACAAATTGTCCTGATGATGTATAGAGGCTGTCATGGGAACACATCTTAGGCTCCTTCCCCCCCCCCCCCCACCCGCTCCAGCTCAACTGGGAGAGCCTAATAAATACGTGAAAAGCTACCGAGGACGATTTAATCAGGAACAAAACAGAGACAGGGCTGCCCTGGGATCGGCTGTTGAGAAAGGGAAGTCATTTTTTTTCCGGGCAAAAGAGAAAGAGGAGGCCTTGGACCCAAATCTGCAACATTTTCAATCATCTCTTTTCCCTGCACTCCCCACCCCCCCATCCCAAATTCCCCTTTCCTGGGCACTAAGCTCATTTCATTCTGCCAGCTTTTACGACTGTGGGGATGATCTATGGAGGGACAGCCATCCCTTCGGTCTGCGCCAGCCGCATAAATACTCCCAGCCAAGGCATAAAAAGGAGGAAAAGCTCTACTTTGGGAAAGAAACAATAACAGGAAAAGAGGCAGAGATGGAAGCGGTGGGCAATGAAACCTAAGACTCCCATTTATTTGCCTTATATTGCTCCTAGGCTCCCTAACCCCAAAAGGCTCCTTATAGTTCTCTAGGTTGACTGAAAGCAAATCAGCTTCAGATGGAAAGGAGCTGGAGCAAAATGGCCTTGGAGGACCATTTTCTACCCCAGTGAATACATTATTAGTTGATAGTTTGGAATAATGATGTTTCTTCTGTGGAAACCTGGAGGGGGGTATCTTCTCTGTCCCTGATATGGATTGAGATAGCAGTAGCACTTAGACTTATATACCACTTGCTTCACAATGCTTTATAGCCCTCTCTGAGCTGTTTACAAAATCGGCACATTGCCCCCAACAATCTGGGTCCTCATTCTACCATCTTCAGAAGAATGGAAGGCTGAGTCAGCCTTGAGCTGGTGAGAATCGAACTGCTGGCAGTCAGCAGAATTAGCCTACTGCGTTCTAACCACTTGTGCCACCATGACTCCTACTTTTCAGAGATTACTTTTCAGAAAGTCTCCGGGAGCTGACAATCCCAGTTTAGGAGAGATCTTAGAGCAGGGGTCTCCAACCTTGGCAACTTTAAGACTTGTGGACTTCAACTCCCAGAGTTCCATACCGAACAGCGAAATTCATGACATCTGTCAACTTTTGTTCTGCCTTGTACCTCCTGCGATGGCAACCAGATTTGTAGAAAATGGTGGTGTTTCAGTAAAGATTGTTGATCCCCAAAGCACTTCTAGAGAGAGTTTCTCCTAAGGAGAGATTTGTGAGGAGCCCCCATAGACAGCATAATGCTATGAATGGCGACTTACACAAACTTTCATGTTTCATGCTTTCTACTGATCAGAGAACAGATATTAATGATGGATCCCACGAGCTTTTTTTTTTTACATTTATTATGGTGGGATGGTAGCCAAGGAAACAAACCAATGGACCCTCAAACCAAACCACCCAGAGTTTTCACTCGGGGCACAAATGACCAGGCTCAAATTATGCTACTTCAGACACATTATGCAAGGACCTATAGGTGTCAGGGTTCCAAGTAATACACCCATAGCAAACAGAACTCCAAGGCAGGTAGATTCCTCAAAGAATAGTTTTATTGGATATATCATATTGGCACAGACTGGTGAAAACCGACTCTGAGGGTTCCCGCGATTTTCACCTAACTAAAAGTAAAATTTTAAAATTCCCTTTTCCCAATTAGTCACATGGTCCAATTGAGGTGCCATTCGATTGCAGGGTAACATCACTCCTCTTTCCTTTGACCAGGTGTGAGAATGTCCTTGTTTCCCAAGAGGAAGTATTTTGTTTTGGCTACAAAACCCCAGCTATTTCTATTCCCCCTCTCCCTATCCCTCAGCTGCAGTGTGGCAACACTGAAGCTTCAAAATGGCTTCAGTCAGGCCAGCTTCAGGGTTGACACTAGGTTTCTGGGGAAGGCTCTAATGTTGGGAAAGATGGATGGAAAGAGAAGGGGATGATCAGCAGTGAGGTGGATTGACTTGGTTTCACTGGTGAAGGATGTATCACCCATCACCAATGCATGGTTGCACCATTGGAAGGCCTGAAGGATCAGGTTAGGGAGGGAGTGTCATGGAGAAAATGTTTCTGTGTGGTTAGTAAGAGCTGACACTGACTTAACAGCATGTAATCATGCCGGGAAGGGAATTATCTGTCCTCACCAGACCTTTGTTTTTCTTTCTCTCTCCGTGCGGTTGACTGGAGAAAGAAACTCAAATGCCTGGAACTATAGTGAGCAGAAAACCTTCACCTGAAGGCCAGACAAGGAATAATGGATGGAAACTGACCAAGGAGAGATTCAACCTAGAAATGAGGAGGAACTTTCTGACAGAAAACAATCAACCTATGGAACAGAAATTGCCTTTGGAAGCTGTGGGAGCTTCATCACTTGAGATTTTCAAGAAAAGATTGGATTGCCATTGGTCAAAAATGGTGTAGAGTCTCCTACTTGAGCAGGGGTTGGACTATGATCTATAAGGTCCCTTCCTACTCTGTTAATCTGTTAAATCTGTTAAAAACAAGAGGAGACACGCAATTATTTATTTTTATTATTCTGAAAAGGTAGAAAAAGCTCATGTTTAGGTGGGAACGTCAAGGTTTAAAATCTATGTGGGTTTTTTTGCATTTTTTCCAACCATGTGTGGATTTTAGTCCAGTATCTTTTAGCTTCTACACATGTCCACCACATATGGTAATATGAGCCCAGTATCTGATAACATTTCCAACACTTTTCCGATTTGTTCTTGAACATTCTGGCTGTTTTCATCAGGGGAAGATGCCACCTGTAAAACATCTTATAGAAATTTTCCTTATATGCTGTTGACATTGTCATTTTGTAATTTTGCAATCACAGTTTTTGCCATTTCTCTAACTCAATTCCATAACCAAATTTTCCCCCCCATACTACCATTGTTTTTTTAACTTCTTGTTCTTCCAATTTTACCTCTAGTAAATAACCATACGATTTTTTAATTACATAGTCATCAGAACCTGTGAAAATTTTATCTAAATTAGTCAAAGTATTATAAAGACCTTCTGTCTTACAATCTTCATCACATCTAGAACGTATTTGCAAATAAGAAAACCAATTCATCTTTAACCCTTGTTCTTCCAGTTCTTGCTTCAATTTAAGTTCACCCTTTCCATCCAATAATTCACTGTATCTAATAATTTGTTCCCTTTTAAATGTTATTTAATGTGAAAATGCTTCAATGCTAGGGAGTAAAATACTTTTAAGAATGAAAAGGTGGCAGTCCATAAATACTTCCAATTCATTTTAAATCTGATCCTTTGAAATCAACAGGGAAAATTAATGAGTCTTTCTATGGATCTAGTCTACTTAGAACTACGTTTCGATCCAATTCGGTGCTGCATTTGGTAATACAGGTAGTCCTCGACTTAACAACAGTTCATTTAGTGACCTGTTGTGGCCCATACGTAAACAGACTTTGTGTGTGCTGCGTTCTTCGGGGTCCGTAGCTAGGGCAGAACAGTGACCATTCAAAGTTAAAACAGCACTGAAAAAAGTGATTTATGACCATTTTTCACACTCACGACCTTTATAGCAGCCCTGTGATCACGTGATCAAAATTCAAATGTTTGCCAACTGGTTCATACTTACGACCGTTGCTGTGTCCCAAGGTTATGGGATCCCCTTTTGTGGTCTTCTGACAAGCCAAATCAGTGGGGAAACTTAACAACTGGGTTACTAACTTATCTACTGCAATGATTCACTTAACAGCTGTGCCAAGAAAGGTGGTAAAATGGGGCAGAACTCACTTAACAACAACAGAAATTTTGGGCTCAATTGTGGTCGTAAGTAGAGGATTGCCTGTACATGCTTTGCAGGGGTGAAATGCTCCCGGTTCAGACCGGATCGCCTGATTCGGTAGCGATGGAGGCAGGTGGTTCGGAGAACCGATAGCAAAAATCCCTGTGTCCCCCGCCCCCCCCCCCCATGCTCAGCTGAGCCGCACAATCATCAGAGGCTCTTTTTTGTACTTTTAAAAGCATTTTTTCTACAACCTCTTCTGCCGAAAAAATGCTTTCAAAAGTAAAAAAAAAAGCCTGTGAGGATTGCACGGCTCAGCTGGGATCATCAAAGGCTTTTAAAAGAAAAAAAGCCTTTTTTTCTTTTAAATGCCTCTGACGATCCCAGCTGAGTTGCCTGATCGTCAGAGGCATTTAAAAGAAAAAAAGTCTCTGACGATCAGGCAACTCAGCTGGAATCGTCAGAGCCTTTTGAAAGCATTTTTTTACAACCTCTTCGCCGAAAAGGTTGTAGAAAAAATGGTTTTAAAAGTAAAAAAAAAAAAATTGGCCACCCAGTCACATTTCCCCCCCCTCACCAAGCAACGCCCACAGAACCAGTAATAACAAATTTTAGATTTTACCCCTGATGCTTTGCCTGGCTACCGTGGAAGACACGGTACAGAAACATGCTGAAAATATAGTAATTATACCACTTTTATTCTTGCAAACCAAACTACACAAGGTAGTTTGTCAGAGTCCCAGGAATGTGCCTTGAGTGTGAAATCTGTTTGTGTTCCATAGTGTTACGTGTTTGATTCAAACTGTTCTTCAACTGCAGGCACCTTCTTTCATGAGGGTTAGTTAAAGTCTTTTATTTCATTCATTTATTTAATGGTTTTGTTTTTGTGTACACCCACGCCAAAATCATACTCTGGGGAACGTGCGGTAAAGGGAAAAACTCAGAAACAGCCACATTTGCATGACACAGCCACCAGGCAAACTTGGTTTAGCCACAAAATGTTTGGCAACTCCTTTCAAAGTTTGTTTTCCAACAATCAATGATTACCACTGGTTAAAATAGGTCAGAGCGGAAATCCACAGACTATTGTAAGTTTTATACATTCTCACGACATGAATGTGGGAAATAACCAGTGGTGAAATGTAAAATTTGTTACTATCAGTTCTGTGGGTGTGGTTTGGTGGGGGGAGGGGGGGAATGTGAATGGGTGGGCGTGGCCAACCTTTTTTTTTTAACTTTTAAAAGGTAAAATTTTTGAGGCCCACCCCTGGCTAAAAGCAAATGTGAATGCCTTGTTTTGCATTATACAACTGAAGTTTCTAATACATTGAATTAAATCTGTGCTTTAATTAAGCCCAAATCGAGTTTCTGCCATGGAGCTATTTCAGTTTGCGAGGGTGGACAACCAAGGATTCCTCAGAGTGGTGGCACGCTCAATAACAATAACAGCAAACTTTACAATAATCAGCGGTAGCACCATCTGTCATCTCTAATCATAAAATAAGCCTCCAAGGGCCAAAGCAGATTTTGGAAAGAAAAGATAAAGCACCCTAAGGAGGTGGGGCGGAAGAAATGAAAAACATGAAACACAGAAGCCTTTTTTTTCTCCAAAGGGATAGGAAATCGTTCAGGCACTTTTGGCATTGCCTTAAAAATTGTATCCTTGCAGGATGTACATTTTATAAATAAGTAACAGAAGTGTTTCCTTCCTGTTTTATAATACCAGAAAACGGGGCCACGATGGTTGAGCAGTGCAAGATTCAGATCACTGAAAAGAAATCCTTAGTGCACGATTCAATAGTCAGTCCTGCACAGTGGCGGGTTTCAAACATCTTTACTACCAGTTCTGTGGGTGTGGCTTGGTGGGTGTGGCTTGGTGGGCGTGGCAGGAGAAGGATACTATAAAATCTCAATTTCCTCCCAATCAGCTAGAACTCAGGTGGAATAGATGGGGGCAGGGCCAGTCAGGGTGGTATTTACTGGTTCTCTGAACTACTCAAAATTTCCACTACCGGTTCTCCAGAACTTGTCAGAAACCCGTGAGAACTGACCCACGCCATGACTTCTGGCACAGAACAAGGAGCTGTGGAATACAGATAGTCCTTGACTTACAACCACATTGGAGCCCAACATTTCTGTTGCTAAGCAAGACGGTTAAGTGCATTTAACCCCATTTTATGACCTTTCTTGCCCCAGTCGTTAAGCGAATCACTGCCGTTGTTAAGATGGTAACACCGTCGTTAAGTGAATCTGGCTTCCCTGTTGACTTTGCTTGTCAGAAGGGTCACAAAAAGTCATCCCATGACCCCAGGGCACTGCAACCACCATACATGCATGCCAGTTGCCAAGCCTCCAAATTTTGATCAAGTGGCCCCTGGGGGTGCTGCAATTATCATAAGTATGAAAAATGATCATGTCACTTTTTTTCAATGTGATTGTACCTTCAAATGGTCACTAAGCCAAAAGTTGTAAGTCAAGTACTACCTGTGTCCTAGTATTCTGACCTAGGCTTCCCCAGCAGCACGAAGCCGAGTCCTCGTCCCGATAAACCCCTTTTATTTAATTTACAGTGAATTCCACTCCAGGAAAGTCTTTCATCTCCCACAGTCTTTCAAGATAGTTCACAATTACCAACCTTTATCAGGCTTGGAGAGTGGCCAGACTGATATCTTTCAGACTCCACACTGTAACTGACAATACTTGGCAAGAATGCAGGAACAGATCTTCACCCAAAAGAACTAATTGTCTCCTGCTCCTTTTTGGAGGGCTATTCACTGTCCACCAGTGGCTTTACTCCTGAGTCGACCCTTGTTCCTTAGCTGTTCCCTTCCCCTGGCAGCTCTGCACATGCACACACTGGGAACAGGATCCAGCTGTTCTTCTGCCTCACTGATGTCTGACTCCGAAGGCAGCTGACAACTGTCAGACGGTCCTGGCCCCCTCTCTGCCTGTGACGCAGAGCCCTCGTTGGAGCCTTCCCCAGACTCCAGGACTGGCCCATGTTCCTCCCCAATCTCCTCACTGTCCGAATCTGCTGCCAGATCCGCTGGCCATTGGCCGCTGCCACAACACCTGGGTTCTGTATTAAAACAGGGTTTCTCAACTGGGGTGCCACAGAATTCTGTGAGAGGTCACTGGGGTTCCTTCAGAGACCCCAATTTATTTTTAAAAAGCAGAACAAAAACCCTCCAATCTCAACAATTGGTTGCCCCACCAGAACATGGAGGAGGATTGTGCATCCACGTGCAAGCAAAGAGGTGACCAAAGTTGAGTGAACAATGAGCTGACCTGAGGAGGGAGAAATGACAGAGAGGAGGGAGGAGCAGCAGGTGGTGAGAGAGTGATGCGGTTGGGACCTTCATCCCAGGGCCCTCCTTGCTGGCATGTGCCTACCATTCTGCAGGTGCAGCAGATTTGGGGTCCCCATTTCAGGGATATCAGGAGAAGGGGGAGAAGGAGGCAACTCAGGTGGGAGAAAAGAAAATCTTCATTATTTTTGGTTTTAGAACTTTTGAGAAACTCCCAGCCAGGCAAAGAGGAGAGATGAAGCAGGGAAGTAGCCTTGAGTCCTTACACAGCCACAAGAGACATAAGCCCCTCCCCCCCAAGTTGTATGGGACCTTATCAGTGGTGGGATTCAAATAATTTAACAACCAGTTCTCTGCCCTAATGACTGGCGGGGTGGGCATGGCCATGGTGGGCATAGCCAGGGGGTGACAGGCAGTGCCCCCCCGCACCTGATTTTGGGCCTAGTAAGCCTCCCTGCAGCCTCCTGGGATCAAAAATGGGTTGTGGAGGGGGCGTACCGCTGCCCCCGTGCCCCATTTTGGGCCTAGTACGCCTTCCTGCACTTACCTGGGAGCCAAAACGGGGTGTATGGAAGGAGCGGGGAGGGGAGTGGCAGAGCCAGACAGCAATTTAACAACCAGTTTGCCTTAACCCGCCCGAACCGACTGAATCCCACCATTGGACCTTATCTGTTCGTTCCCAAGGGAACGCAAGCAGACTGGGGAGATTCTTGTAGCATAAGTAGATTGCAATAGAGTAGCTGATTTAAACCTTTCATGAATAAATCTGGTTGCTTGCGCCTGACAAGAACCCTGTTAATGCGTACATATAAACATACACATGAAACAAAAACAATTTTCCTACTTCTGGCCTATATTTGAGCCTGAACGCGTAGGGGGTTCCCCAAGGCCTGAAAAAATATCTCAGAGGCTCCTTCAGCCTCAAAACGTTGAAAAACACTATTAAATCCTCATGGGCCTCCCCACAAGCACCATGAGGGAAAGAAAACAGCAAGCAATTTGTTTTCAAAGCCAAGAAAACAGTGTTGTTGTTTTTTAAAGTGTGGACCAAAGACCCCACACTTTGGTCAGGGGTCAGCAAAATCAAAATCATTTGTCCAATATTGAATATATTTCCAAACACTTAGAACAAGGTCACTCTTCTTGTCATTGCTTTCTGTTTATTAAAAAATACAGCGTGTGTTCATGAAAAACTATTGATATTAATAATGGGTTTCATACTGTTCTTTTTACACAATTCGATAAACATTCTACAAGGATATAGATCAGTGATGGCTAACTTTTTTGCCGTTGTATGCCAAAGGCGGGGGGGAGCTCACGGGGAGGGGGTGTACATGCCCACACCCATAATGCAATGCCCTCCACTTCCCTGTCCCCGCACATGCATGCACAACCCCCCCCATGCTCCCCCTGTCCCCCACACATGCACATGTGACCCCCTCCCTCGCTGCAGCCCGTTTTGGATCTGGCAGCCCTCCCTGAAGCCTCCTGGGATCAAAAACGGACTGCGGGGAGGGGGCTGTTTGGTGCAGGGGGAGCACACTGGTCCCCCCACACTCCCCAGGCCCCCCGCCCATATCTGTGCAACCTCCACCTGCCCCCATGCATGCACGCGCCCCCACGCATGAGTGCGCGTCTCCCACATGCATTCCGCGCCAGAGACCCAAAAATCAGCCAGCGGGAAGCGCACACATGCGTGGTGGAACTGAACTGGGCAACGACTCTCATGCCCGCAGAGAGGGCTCCGCCTGCCATCTGTGGCACGCATGCCATAGGTTCGCCATCACAGATATAGATTGTAATTTTTACTATGGTAAATATTGAAAAATTTAACCCCATGGAAATAAAAACTCTTTGGGGATCCTCCATAATTTTTTAAGGGCTCCCCAGAGCAAAAAGTTGAAGAGAGACTGGTTTAAACCTATGGTGTTAATCAGATTTTTAAATTTTTTTTTAAAATGGAGTCTGTAGTTCTGGTGGGATTGCCTTGACAGATTAGCCTTCCCCCAAAAATCCTTTTCCAGGGTTTGTATCCCAGCTCAGCATCTATTTCCCTGCCCACTTCCCTTTCCCTCAACCCCACATTTATGGTTTGCCCTCCCTTTCAACCGCATCTGAGTTTCCACCCTTTTGCATTTCACCACTGCATGAAGGCTATCATTTGTGATCTGGCAGCCTCAGGCAACTTCAGGGGGAGCAGAGGCAGAGGAGGGCCCCAAGGGCCGCAGGCTCTCGCCAACAGAAACAAGAGGCGAGAAGAAGTCAGCCGTCTTGCAAAATCGGGTCTGTTGCTCTGAGCTGCCATTCCAGATTGCTTCGGTGGTCCGCCAGCTGGTGGGGAATTCTGGGAATCCCAGACCAAGCATAGCTGGAAGGCATCTGTGGGAGGGGGCTGCTTTAGTCACTTAGCTGTAGAGCTTGGAGCCAAAATGGAGATGGACTAAGAGCAGGGAGGTAAAGGTAAAGGTTCCCCCACATATGCGTGCTAGTTGTTTCTAGCTCTAGTGGCCAGTGCTCATCTCCGTTTCAAAGCCGAAGAGCCAGTGCTGTCTGAAGGCGTCTCGGTGGTCATGTGGCCGCCATGACTAAATGCCAAAGGCGCACGGAACGCTGTTAGCTTCCCACCAAAGGTGGTCCCTATTTTTCTACTTGCATTTTTTACGTGCTTTCGAACTGCTAGGTTGGCAGAAGCTGAGACAAGGAACGGGAGCTCACCCCGTTACACGGCACTAGGGATTCGAAGTGCTGAACTGCTGACCTTCTGATCGACAAGCTCAGCATCTTAGCCACTGAGCCATCATGTCGCTTTAAGAGCGGGGAGATCCAGATATAAATGCATGGAAGTTTCCTGCAAGCTTTTGGGCTACCATAGACCCTCCTCCTGGGATGTAGATGGTGGAGGGTCTGGACCAGGTTAGGGACATCTGGATTTAGCCTAACCTAGTTTACAAGGTTGTTGTTGTTTGTTGTGGAAATAAAACGGAAGGATTGAGGAAGAAAGAAGTTGCTTTCACTTAATAGCCTTCTTACTAACTCAACGACTGCAGTGATTCACTTAACAGCTGTGGCAAGAGAAGTCGTAGAATGGGGCAAAAGCCACTTAATAGCTGTCTTGCTTAGCAACAGAAATTTGGGACTCAGTTGTGGTAAACTGAGGATTACCTGCATAGCGACAAATCAAATATGTTAATAAAAATGAGATGGAAGATGTCAGAACTCTCCGGACCATAACAGGGACAACAGTATGCTTCACTCATTCCAGGTTTCCAGACCTCCCATGTAGCAGATCCTCAACAGGAGCCTGAGTGGCATAGGAGGCTAATGCCTCCTACTAAGGCAGCATTTAACATCCAGCTGCCTGCAATTACTGCGAGTTCAATCCTAGCCAGGCTCAAGGTTGACTCAGCCTTCCATCCTTTCTAAGGTGGGTAAATTGAGGACCCAGTTTGTGGGGGCAATAAGCTGACTTTGCATAAATATACAAAAGTATGAAGGCTATTGCTTAACGCATTGTAAGCCGCCCTGAGTCTCTGGAGAACGGCAGCATATAAATCAATTTTTAAAAAAAACAACTCATGTTTTACCGAGGATTAAAGTTTTCTCTGGTATTTTAAAAGGTCCCATTGTTCTTCACCAGAGCAATTCATTTGCAGGGTTCTTCAACAGTCCAGGTACCTCTAAGGGTTCCTTCTTTCCTTCCTAAAGGGTGGTCCTTCTATTGGATGAGGTTCTATGCCCCAGCTCTCAAATTTCTCTAGCCTTCGCCTCATTTCTGTCCTCCAGAACAGGAGTCTCCAACCTTGGCAACTTGAAGACTTGTGGACTTCAACTCTCAGAGTTCCTCAGCCAACTCTGCTGGCTGAGGAACTCTGGGATTTGAAGTCCACAAGTCTTCAAGTTGCCAAGGTTGAAGATCCCTGCTCCAGAAGATTGACGACCCCTGCAGCTGCTCCAGAAGGTTGGAGACCCCAGCTCCAGAAGGTAATTTCTTTTGCATCAAAATGCTAGATTGTTTCTTCTTCTCCATATTTATCCACCTAAAGCAAAGCAAGGTAACAGCTCATGCGGTAAGAGATTATTCAAAGAGATAATTCCCAAAGCTGTTCAAAAAAAAAAAAACCCCAGTCTGAGTAGTGCTTGGGAAAAAAAATTATGGAAAGAGCCTTAAGGTACATTTGGCCCAACCCACCACCTATTCACCCGGGTACAATCTTGTCTGGCATCATCATACCCCGAGTTTGAGTAATGTAATATCTGCAAGAAAACAGCCAAGCTCAGAGAACACCAAGCACCCCCTCGTCCATCACTTTTCTCTGCTGTGTATTCACTGACTGAGTTCATGCATTATGCTAAACCACAATGCGACTGATTTAGGTTTATTGTGCTATATTAACCCCGTGGCTGTGATTTATACATGATGGGTCATGGTTTAGCATCTTGTGCACACCCAACCCATTAAGATTTGTTGTTGTTAGTTGCCAAGTCATGTCCGACCCATTGTGACCCCATGGACAACGTTCCTCAAGGCCTGCCTTTCCTCTACCTCTCAGCATTCCAGATAACCCAACTCCAAGTAAAGACTCTGAAGCAAGCATTTTTCAAAGTTCTATTTACTAGGATAGGTAAACTGGCACATCTGGGAAAACCCGAATCTGAGAGGTCCAGGTTTTCCCTCAGTAAGTCAAAACCCCCCAAACCATCCCCTCACTCCTCAGTCGATCGCATGCTCCAATCAACCACCGTCCTATCTTGAGACATCACTCCGACCGCTCCTTCTCCAGATGCAGGATCGCCCTGACCTTGACCGACAGGAAGAATGATATTATGTCTACAGACAACCCCTCTACTAAATTCCCCCTCCTACTTTCCCACACATGAGAAGGTGGTAGCATGGAAGCTTCCAGCCTAATATGGCTTCCAAAGCTGACACTACCATCCTCTGGAGTCCATTTAAGCTCACGCCGACTGCTTCAGTGACTCCATCCAGCCACCTCATTCTCTGTCGTCCTCTTCTTCTTTTGCCCTCAGTCTTTCCCAACATTAGGCTCTTCTCCTTCTCATTAGGTGGCCAAAGTATTTGAGTTTCATCTTCACAATCTGTCCTAAAGGGCAGTCAGGGCTGATCTCCTCGAGGACCGACTGGTTTGATCACCTTGCAGTCCAAGGAACTCGCAGGAATCTTCTCCAGCACCATAGTTCAAAGGCTTCAATTCTTTGGCGCTCAGCCTTCCTTATGGTCCAACTTTCACAGCCATACATTGCAACTGGGAAAACCAATATGATTTATTGAACAAAATTATGGCTAAACAAACCACAACTCAGCCTGGTAGGTTAAACCCCATCTCTAGATGATTCTTTGGCCCGATGCAGGTACAGTAATGTGTAAGAAGCATACTCATGATTTATAAAAACAAATAGGCACTGAGGTCTCTCATTTAAGTGGGAGCATGGTTGTTCTTTTCCCCCTACAAAGGCAGAATTGGGAGATTTTCCACCCCTGCTATTTATGCCAAGGAAGAATCCGTCATTGGCTTCGGTGCTAGATTTTCTCTGAAGCCAACACCAGCTTTAGAAGAGAGATTTTCCTCAAAACTGCCAGAGGGAAGGAAAAGTTTAAATTTGTATTCCATGCTCTCACTCTGTTAATTATTCTGCCGCTTCCAAGTTAATGCAATTAGAAGAGAAAACATTATAAAGATGAAACTTGGACCCTCAAGATAAGGCAAACTGCCCTTCAAAAACGCAAAAAGTACACCTGGAATATTATATGTTTTCTGTGTGCATCATTAATTGAACTGTTTACCCAATATTTGGGTGTCCTTGTTTCAGCTATAGGATTAGATTTGTACAACATGCGAATATGGCTGTAGCCGGTTTAGTGTGTCGTGCAAGGACAGCATCTGTTGCTGTCGGTCCTGCTACTAATTGTCAAAAGTTGCTTTTTGACAAATGGCCATTTCAAGAGGTCAGATTTTCAGCAAGAAGAATGCCAAAGAGGAGAGTTAAAATAGAAGAGAATATTCGTTATTGGCCAAGTGTGATTAGACATACAAGGAATTTATCTCTGGTGCATAAGCTCTCAGCGTACATACAAACAGCAAAGTGATAAGTCATATATCACAAGATGCAGTCATACATCATAAGATACAAACAACAAATCATAAGTCATAAGATACCAATGGGAGTAGGTAGTAGGAAAGATGAGAGGATGAGGAAGATAAGGAAGATGAGAAGGATAATAGCAATGCAGTTCTACTTAAAGGTAAAGGTTCCCCTCACACATATGTGCTAGACGTTCCTGACTCTAGGGGGCGGTGCTCATCTCCGTTTCAAAGCTGAAGAGCCAGCACTGTCTGAAGACGTCTCCATGGTCATATGGCCGGCATGACTAAACGCCAAAGGTGCACGGAATGCTGTTCCCTTCCCACCAAAGGTGGTTCCTATTTTTCTACTTGCATTTTTTACGTGCTTTCGAACTGCTAGGTTGGCAGAAGCTGGGACAAATAACAGGAGCTCACCCCATTACGTGACACTAGGGATTCGAACCGCTGAACTGCTGACCTTTCGATCGACAAGCTCAGCATCTTAGCCACTGAGCCACTTGCAGTTCTACTACATGGGTACATATCTTATGCATAAGACAATCCTGTGGGAATTAGGTGCTTAACAGAGTGATGGCATGGGGGGGGGGGGTGGAGAAACTGTCTCTGTGTCTAGTTATTTTGGCACGCAATTCCCTATAGCGGTGTTCTGAGGGGAGAAATTGAAACAGTGCGTCCATGGTGTGAGGGGGTCTGTAGATAAGACACACCTTAGTTTTTGGGGAGGAAAATAAGAAAAAAGCTGATTGGCAGGTGGATCAGCCTCCTGGAATACCCCCAATCAGCTGTTCCCATAGGTGAATTTTAGCAACAGGTTCCTTGGTTGTGAGCTCTGTGCCTTGCTTTTTTTTTTTTTTTTTTTTTGGCTTTTTTTTCTGCCTCTGAAACTCTCAGAAAAATCTTTTTTTTTCTACCTCTGAAAGCCTCCAAAACAGAGCTTCAGAAAAAAAGCCTCTGAAGCTCTGTTTGGAGGCTTTTTTTCTGAAGCTTTTTTTCTGATGCTTTTTTCAGCCTCTGAAACCTTCGTTTGAGAAGCCGGGCGGGGCTACATTCAGAGTATAAGACGCACCCAGATTTTCACCCTCTTTTTTGGGGGGAAAAAGCTGAGTCTTATACTCCGAAAAATACGGTATTTTCTCAGCCCTCTTCCTGGCTCCTGCGGTATACTGGTCCTCAGTGGAAGGCAGGCTGGTTGCAATTCTTTCTGCAGCACAAACTATCTCTTTGCAGTCTCTGCCTGTCCTGCTTGGATGCTGCGCCAAACCAGACAGTTGTAGAGGTACAAATTTATTTATTTATTGGTTCGATTTATATGCCGCCCATCTCCAGAGACTCAGGGCATCTTACAATGCATTAAGCAATAGCCTTCATACTTTTGTATATACCTGCTTAGTAGGGCTTTCAGACCCCCCAAGCGGTGTTCTTTTTTATACAAAGTCACCTTATTGCCCCCACAATCCGGGTCCTCATTTTATCTACCTCGAAAGGATGGAAGGCTGAGTCAACCTTGAGCCTGGTGAGATTCGAACTTGCAGTAATTGCAGGCAGCTCGTGCTACTTAACAGCACTTTAGTCTGCTGCGCCACCAGGGCATGAAAATGACATGAAAAGAGAGAAGGAGAGAGAGAAAGGAACACCTCCTTTCATGCTACTATCTGATCCAGAATTTTCCATCTAAGAACAAACACAACCAGCTGATTTTCAAGTCTTCTGGGCCCACCGGAAGTTGGGAAACAGGCAGTTTCCGGTCTCTGGAGGGCCTCCAGGGGTGGGGGGCGGTAGGGAAGGCCGTTTTTGTCCTCCCCAGACTCCTAGAAGGGCTATGGAGCCTGGGGAGAGCGAAAAACACACCTATTGGGCCCACCGTGCCATTGTGTACCAAAAGAAGGGAGAGCACAGGGGGGCGCACACATATGTGCGTGGGGTGGGGGGGACACACACGTACACGACCCCCCCCCACGTTCCCCCCACTTTTGGCACACGATGGCAAAAAGGTTAGCCATCCCTGTCCTACGCACACACATATACACACAAACAAAGATCCTAGCTGAATTGCCTTATTAGGACATGCAGTGTTTTCCAGCCTGCATTTGCATGTGAGTTTGCAACCTGGAGATCAACTCTGTTTATCTTTTTAATTTCCTGAAATGTCTTCACTCCCCGACAGTTACCCCTCCCTGCAAGTTCTTACCCACATTGGCCTTTCCACTGTCTTTCTCAAAGTTGCTATTGGATTGTAATTTTTAACATTACTTCATGCACGGTGAGTAATCCCATTAATTGCCTGGCATTGTATATCTGTGAAACAATCACACAGATCATTTGGTTTCATTAGGAAATTAAAAACTCACCGGCTAAAATGGAAAACCGAGAGGGTGGTATCTGGGGTTTTTCCATGCATCTCCATTCGACTTCAATGGGGCCATCGACTTCAGTGGACAAGAAGGAAAAAAAGGAGGGAAAATGCAGTAAGATTGAACACAGTAAGAAGAAATAGGCAACTCGCCTGTGAAAAAACTGCCAAGAGTGGCTAATGAAGATCTAGAGATGTTCTCCAAGGGAACACAGACAGGCCAAAAAGGCATTAAGATGGATCCTGTTGAAGGTGGAGGGAAGAAAAAGAGAAGATCAGACAAAGGGATATCTCAAAATTCACCTGGCTGAGTCGTGGCTTCTCTCAAACGTTGTGTGAGGGCCCAGCATCAAACCTTGCTTTGACATTCAACAAAACAGACCGAACAGCTGAAAGCTCCAGAAAAGTCCCATAAATGCTCTGCACTGAGGGGGCCATTATTCTCTCCACCTCCCGTAAATGTGCCAAAAGGAAGGGAGTTGTAATTAACAGCCTGTTCTCCAAAGCAAGGACAGTGTGATTTATTTTTCATAAACTGGTCCCCAGAGAACCTGGCAGCTCTCATTAGTAAACATTAATTTCGGTTTATCCTTCTGCTCCGTTACAGCATTTGTATCCTCATGCTGTGTCTGTTCCAGGCAAGAATCAGATTAGTTGGGAGAGAACAAGTGAAGCTTCTCTCAAAATGAGTTTCCAGGTAACCAGGGCGGTCCATAAAGTGTGATCCAAAACTGTCTGGAACCCACACTGCATATCGGACATTAATACAATTGAGCGAGTCCAGAGGTATTTCACAAGAAGACTCCTCCACTCCTCTGCTCACAATAGAATCCCTTATGCCACCGGGCCTGAAATTTTGGGCTTAGACAACTGAGAACTACACCGCCTTTGGTCTGACCTAAGCATAATACATAAAATTATCTGCTACAACATCCTATCTGTCAATGACTACTTCAGCTTCAACGACAATACACAAGCACATAATAGATACAAACTTAAGATAACCGTTCCAAAGTCAATTGCAGAAAATACGACTTCAGCAACAGAGTGGTCAATGCCTAGAATGCTCTACTTGACTCTGTGGTTTCTTTCCCAAACCCCCAAAACTTTAACCTTAGACTGTCTACTGTTGACCTCACCCCATTTCTAAGAGGTCTGTAAGGGACATGCATAAGCGCACCAGCGTGCCTACCGTCCCTGTCCTACTGTCCCCATTTATTCGTACCCATTTCCTGCCTTCATATTCACGTTTATACTTATATCTGTTATCTCGTACATGTTTGACAAACTAAACAAATAAATTAAAAAACATCAAGGGGCAGCCATGACGGAGCCATCAAAGCTCTGCCTGTTTTCTATGTGCATCACCTAGAAAACAGGGGAAGCTTTGATGCCACCACGATGGTTCCATCTTGACTTTTTGGACCATATCCTGCAGGGAGTTCAGGGGAAAAGAGAAAAGAGTCCACCGATTACATCAAGAAACGAAAAACCCAAGGACTGGATGGGGACCCTTCATTAAATGTTCCTGTGCATTTCTGCTTTTAAAGCCTTTGTAGGTTTCCTTTTCAGGGTCTTGGGGGAAGAGAATTTAGATTAAGGTACGGTGCAAAAGGTATTCCGTTTTCCTTTTCTGGTTCTTAGAGCTCCACCCAGCCCTGCAAGAAAAAACAAACGAGGGGAAATTGATGAAGCAACAGAATGTTTTCAAGGAGCAAAATAACTGCCTTATACAGTACCATCACCCCATTTTTTAAAAAAACACAACCCGGTATAAATCAATTAAGAAATTAGGGCCATTTTAAGTTCTGCTCCTGTTCTCTTTTAAACTTCAGTCCTTGATAAGTCATACAAAGTCCTGGGCAGCCCTCAAGCCAACTTGGCTGCACCTATCTCAGCTATAGAAATGTGTGCTTTTATGCGTGCATGTATTTTCATGTTCCATTTATGTCCTCCAGGTATTGGGGGAAGAAGTACGTGCTTCTCTCCTCGGTTTTATCCTCCCATCCACCCACTGAGATCGGTTAGGCTGAGAGACAGTGTCGGAGTTTCACTCTCTCTTGTCTTAGAGTTGACAAAGCCGAAACTGATGGAGCCTCCTAAGCCATGAACTGTGCTTTACCATTCAAAATGGCTGGTTTTGTGCAGCATGAGAGGCAATCCACTTCTTGGTTTAGTAGAAATGAATAAACTGTGACTGGCTGCTGGCTGGGGGATTCTGGGAGTTGAAGTCCACCCATCTTCAAGTTTCCAAGGTTGAGAAACACTCTCTTAGAGCAAGGGGTGGGCAGCCATGGCGACTTTACACGCTGTGGACGCCTTAGGAATTCTGGCAGTTCAAATCCAGAGGTGGTAAAATTGCCACAGTTTCTCTTAGAGAAACCTAGTCTACAGAAAGGGAATGCAAAACCACCAACCAGCATCTTCATATTTCACCCTGGACTTGCTCCTGTCTATGTATCCGATGAGCGATAAAGTGAAGGAGATCAGAATCTATAGCTAGACTGAGCCAAGCACATCAAGAAAGGACCCCAAGCAAAAATTCTACCCAAACATTTGCAGCTTGCAGATGTCAGTGGCGTTGGGCATAAAACCGCTGTTCCCAAAAATGTTGAATTTGGCCATCTGGGAACAATTTTCTTTCACTCAGTTTGAGTGATTTCTGCCTGTTTGCAGAAAACATGTGAGTTCGTCTTTTCCCCACCAAACAGAAGTTCAAAACAGAAGCCCCGCTTAATAAATAAATAAAGGGAGAAAGCGGTTCTGTCTTTTAAAAAGTGCCTCTTTCAACATAATTCCATTGTGCGTTTAATGAAAATCAGAAGCCTCTGGTGGTATAGCTTCAAATGAAAGGGAGAGCCGGTTTTTCTTGCTAATTAATAGGTTTAATTGTGCTGCTTTGAGATGAGCTCAATGCATTAAGAACAAAACGGGCTAGAGTTGAAAAGTGAGCCTGCGCTGCCCGTCAGCTGTAGATAATATTAAATAGCTCTGATAACCATTTGTTTTCTGCTCAATGAGTGTATTTATGTTCAGCTAGACTTACAACCATTTGAGCCCCAAATTTCCATTGCTAAGCAAGATAGTTAAGTGAATTTTGCCCCATTTATAACCTTTCTTGCCGTAGTTAAGTATAATAATAATAATAATAATAATAATAATAATAATAATAATAATAATAATAATAATAATAATTTACCTTTACCTTTACCCTATATAGATGTAGTTAGTGTCTATAGACACTATTGAAACAACATTTCAACCCTGAGTTACAAATATTCTCCTTTATTAATACTGTGGACAGTTTCTCCCCTCCCACTAAAGTGGGCTCATTTCTGATCTGTTTTCAAAGATAGTTTGCTGACAGATGTCAGAAGCAGATGGACAGAGTGATGAAGGCTTGGAGATAGTTGATGTCCAATATCAGATTGCAAAGGCTGAAAGCCTTTGGTGGCTGAATGGTTATACGGCTCCCCCTGCTGGATTTTAATGGATAGGCAATGTTCTGTTGGGGGAAAAAAAATAGAACCAGGTCTGGCAGATAGGAATGGTTTAATTCAGTGAGTCACCACTGAATTGGATTCAACCCTGAGTGAGTACATGTTCAAATCTTGCCATCTCTCTCTAAAGGTAAAGGTAAAGGTTCCCCTCGCACATATGTGCTAGTTGTTCCCGACTCTAGGGGGTGGTGCTCATCTCAGTTTCAAAGCCGAAGAGCCAGTGCTGTCCGAAGACATCTCCGTGGTCATGTGGCCGGCATGACTAAATGCCAAAGGCGCATGGAACGCTGTTCCCACCAAAGGGGGTCCCTATTTTTCTACTTGCATTTTTACATGCTTTCAAACTGCTAGATTGGCAAAAGCTGGGACAAGTAACGGGAGCTCACTCTGTTACGCGGCACTAGGGATTTGAACCGCTGAACTGCTGACCTTTCGATCAACAAGCTCAGCGTCTTAGCCAATGAGGCACCGCATCCCTTTTTTCTTACTTTCGTCTACCTTATATATTTTTTCTTTCTTTCTTTTCTTTCTTTCTCTCTCTCTTTCTTTTTTTCTTCCTTCCTTTCTTTCTCTCCTGTGCTGCCCATCTCCTCTTCAAGGTGACTCTGGGCCAGTGGTGAAATCCAATTTTATTTTACTACCAGTTCTGTGGGCATGGTGTGGTGGGCGTGGCAGGGGAAGGATACTGCAAAATCCCCATTCCCACCCCACTCTGGGTCCAGCCAGAGGTGGTATTTGCCAGTTCTCCAAACTAGGGATTCAAACCGCTGAACTGCCGACCTTTCGATCGACAAGCTCAGCGTCTTAGCCACTGAGCCACCGCATCCCCTCTAACCACTCTCTAGGCATGACTAACTACATTCCTATCATTTCAGCCTCTGTCTAGTCATGACTAAGTGCATTCCATTCATCTACACCAATCTTTTTTTAAAATTGGAAACTATGGATAGGGCAGACTTCAACTCCCAGAATCCCCCAGCCAGAACGCAGGCTAGGCAATTCTGGGAGTTGAAATCCACATATCGTAAAGTTGCCAAGGTTTAACAACATTGATCGACATTATGCAATCTGCCATTGCTCAATTCATGCCTAAAATATAGGTAGACTTTCTACATGCTGATTATCTTAGTCTAGTGGTTAAGGCATCAGGCTAGTAACCAGGAGACTGTGAGTTCTAGTCCTGCGTTAGGCATGAAAGCCAGTTGAGTAACTTTGGGCCAATCACCAGGAGACAGTGAGTTCTAGTCGTACCTTCGGCATGGGTGACTTTAGTCCAGTCACTCTCTCCCAATGCTGCTGATAGCTCCATTGGGAGCCTCTTGGAGTTACATGAGTGGAGTGTAAATTGGCTATTTTGCATTTCACACTCTACACATACACACAGAAGGTAGAAACACTTCCTATAACCTTTACATGATTTTTCTTCTCTTGTTTTTTGTAACGTTTCCTTCTGCACCCATTTTTCCTCCTTTTCATCACGTCTGATTCTCAAAGACAGCCTGTACAGATCCCTGCAGGTTTCTTAGCAAAGTTTTTCAGAAGTGGTTTGCCATTGCCTCTTTCCAAGGGCTCCGGCCCATGGTCACCCATCTGGTTTTGTGCCCAACTCAGGATTAGAACTCACTGCCTCCTGGCTTCTAGCCTGATGCCTTAATCGCTGCATGGTGGTTAAGAATCTTTTCCAATCTTTAGGAAACACAGATTTGTTCCATATTTGTTGACATGGAACAGTGAACATTTTAACCGCCGTATCTCCTCCAGCTTTTAAGACTTCAGTGCTTTTCATTCTGCGCTTGCTAGTCTCAGATCTGACCGCTGGCCAATTGGCCATCCTACTTCACTTTTTAATGAATTGGTCCTGTGTGTGTGTGTGTGTAATCTTTCAGAGTGTTTTTATTGTTTTCATTGTTGCATGATAGTTTGCAAAAGGATTTATTATAGCCCTCCCATCTTCTTTTAACCCCAATTATCTCTCATAAGATCTCTTTCATGATTATGTATTCCTTAGTGATAAATTTTCCTGTGGTTTCTCCTAGCTCATTTTTCCATTTCTTCTCCCTCTGTTTGTTGACATTCTTGGGCTGTTTTGTTTCCTTGTTTGATGTTGTAAATCTGCATCCAGTTATTCTTCGTCCTTTCTTGTTGTCCAAAGCTTTGTCTCCCTTCATACATCCTGACAGCTATTCTCAAAGCCACTTGGATCTTTCTCTTCTTTGAAATGTTGGGAATATAATTTTTTTTCCGCTTTGATTTCTATTAAGCCGCCTCCTCTCCACCCACACCCCTCCTACACCCAATACATCAAAGTCTCTTTTGCATATATGTACTGAATCTATTGCTTACATTATTCATATATACCTACTTTATCTCCTTCAGATCAAATCTTGTTGCCACGTCTTGCATATTTGGCACCGATAATTCATGATCCGTTCCACAATCTGCACTCTGGCTCGCTAGATTGTACCCGTTTCTAATTTGATTCTGTTGTGTGTGTTGAATGGGATCCAAAGGTAGAATGTGTTTCTTTTTGCTTGAATTGGATGATGGCAATACTCCAGGAATTCTCTTTGCCAAACTTTATCGACTGTTATCTCCTGTTAATCCAGTCCGACTCCCTTTCCAATTTGAGATTCCTTCTTTTTCTTTCCAGCTTTTACACTCCAGTCAACATTATTGGTCTCCCTAAATTGACTTGTTCCATTCAATCTGGTATATTTTATGCAGTGGTGAAATTCAATTTTTTTTACTACTGGTTCTGTGGGCGTGATTTGGTGGGTGTTTTGAATCCTGCTGAATTGTCTGATTGTGTGTGCTGATTGTGTGGGCTCTGAGTTCTGGCGTTCTGTAGTGTGTGCTCTCAGTTCTGGAGAACTGGTAGCGGAAATTTTGAGTAGTACGGACAACTGGTAAATACCACGTCTGACTGGCCCCGCCCCCATCTATTCTCTCCCTCCTGAGTCCCAGCTGATCGGGAGGAAATGGGCATTTTGCAGTAACCTTTCTCTGCCACGCCCACCAAGCCACATCCACAGAACCGGTAGTAAAAAAATTTGAAACCCACTACTGTTGCACATCAGCAAGAGAATTTGGCTTTCACTCCACTAAATTAATTCAGTGCAGATAAGATTTTTTAAAGTTCAGATGGAGCAATTCATGACAGTTCCAAGCAGGGAAAATCAATACAGTACAACATTAACATTTTAGCCTGAACTATTATTTGCAAAATAAGCCACAGTCATTGGTTTCCTGCACTGTAGTTTTCAAACCACAATGGGATACGCTTAGCATTCAACAACCTAACTAATTATTAAAGGGAATGCTGATGTCATCATGGTGACAGCAAAGGACAGCTTGCTGGAGAGGCAACACCTGGAAAACATACCACTAAGATGGGGGTAAACTTACACATTAATTATTATAATATATAGTTTTGTGAAATTTTTGTCAGTTTTGTGAAATCCAACGAACACATTCTGCTGCCCACTGGAAAAAACTCATTTTTTTCCCACTAATAAACCACAGTGATGTAAATTTTTCCAATGCTCTGTGCAAATGTAGCTCATTGGTCTTAACCATTAGAACCAAACTTTACAGACTTTCTCATTTTCCAATACTTTTTAAGATGGATGGACTTCAACACCTAGAATGCTGGCTGGGGAATTCTGGGAGTTCAAAGCCACCCATCTTAAAGTTGTGAAGATTGAGAAACACCCAGAATGTACAGTAGTCCTCGATTTACGACCACAACTGAGCCCCAAATTTCTGTTGTTAAGTGAAACATTTGTTAAGTGAATTTTGCCCCATTTTACGACCTTTCCTGCCAGAGTTGTTAAGCGAATCCCTGCAATTGATAAGTTAACAATCTGGGGATTTAAGTAAATCTGGCTTCCCCGTTGATTTTGCCCGTCAAAAAATTGCAAAAGGTGCTTTGGTTCATACTTATGGCCATGACCTTGGGACACAGCAAAGGGTCATAAGTACGAACCAGTTACCAAGCATCTGAATTCTGATCACACGATCATGAAGATGTTGCCAAAGTTGTAATTGTGAAAAATGGTCATGTCACTTTTTTCAGTGCCAGTGTAACTTTGATCGGTCATTAAATGAACTGTTGTAAGTAGAGGACTATCTGCAGTCTTCTTTGTCTCCTAATAACTCCCAAGACAAAATTCACAATGTTTCTAAGGGTAGTAGAGCAGTTTTCTGTTACAATTGTTTAATTTTTTTCAACTTCTTAGTGTAACCAGCCTGAGGATTTCCTGGTTCATATTCCATATTAACTAGGTCTCACCAGCGGTGAAATTCAAATTTTTTACTACCGATTCTGTGGGCATGGCTTGGTGGGCGTGGTATGGCTTGGTGGGCATGGCAGGGGAAGGATACTGCAAAATCTCCATTCCCACTCCACTCCAGAGGAAGGATAATGCAAAATCTCCATTACCACCCCTCTCGAGCCAGCCAGAAGTGGCATTTGCCAGTCCTCTGAACTAACTCAAAATTTCTGCTACCGGTTCTCCGAACTACTTAAAATTTCTGTTACCGGTTTTCCAGAACCTGCTGGATTCCATCTCTGGGTCTCACCCTTCAAGAATGCTGAATTTAGTGAAGTGCAAACTTGGTGACACTCTTTTCCATCGTAAATTGTAAGTTGGCTACCACAATTGGGCAGGAAAAAAATTCTAGATGACCAACAGAGGGCAGCAGAGAGCTAGAGTTTTCTGCATCTCTCTGTTACTATTCTTTTTTTTATTATTATTACTCCCTCTATAAGACAGAGATAGGCAATTAACATTTCCAGGATGGCATACAAATCCCTAACTCTCCAAAAGCTACAACCGAACTGTAATTTGTAAAAGGTTAGAAGGAAAAGTTAATACAGTGGAATCATTATGTCTGCTGCTTTAAATGCTGCATGTGTAATTAACTCACCTGCATTTGAGACATTAGAATGAAACAAAGTTCCTTCAGTGTAAAATTGTGGGCTGGCCTAATTCCTTTGACTTGGATCAGGTCCCTTTCCGAACCTCTAATCCCCTAGCCAAAATGAGTCCAGCTTATATCTCAGGAGACATGAATAGGTAATTTCCCTTCAATGCTGTTGGACTTAAAACTTCCAGCCTGCATATTTCCTCTAAAAATTAAAATGGAACCAGATTGCTGAAAATTCGAATAGACCAGGGGTATCAAACTCAAGGCCAGGGGGCCAGATCTAGTCTCCAGGGTGCTTAGATCTGGCCCGCGGGGCTGCCCTGGAAGCAGCAAAGGACCAGCCCGCAGTGCCTCTGCCAGTGAAAATGGAGCTTGGCACTCCCAACTTCTGTTTTCGCTGTCAGAGGAGACTGTCGCAGCTGAAAACGGAGCTTGGGAGCCCATTTTCGCTGGCAGAGTGCTTGGGCCACCACAGGTGCCCCTGACACAAGTGACATCAAGCTGGCCATGCTCACCCTGGCCACGCCCACCCTGGCCCCCCAAGGTCAAGCACAACCCTGATGCGACCCTCAATGAAATAAACTTTGACACCCCTGAAATAGACTATTAAACCTGATCAAGTAAGTCTTCGGCGGTAAGAGTGATTCAGTTCTCCTAGTTACAAAACGACTATTGGCGAGGGCATAGGGCTGTGATGGCGAACCTATGGCATGCGTGCTACAGGTGGCACGCAGCGCCCTCTCTGTGGGCACATGAGCCGTTGCCCCAGTTCAGCTCCGCCGCGCATGCACGCACTAGGCAGCTGGTTGTCGGGTCTCTGCCATGCATGAGCAGGGGTTGGGGCATGTGCCAGGGGTCCGCGCACCAGTGGTGGGTTGCCCTCAGTTTGGACCGGTTCTATAGAACCAGTAATAAACCAGCGGGAGTCTCTGCCCACCGACCCCGACATCATCAGGATGCTTCTGTGCATGCGGCCCCATTGCGAACCGGCAGTAAAGGTAAGTAGAACCCATCCCTGCCGCGCACACATGCGTGGGAGGGTGGGGCCATGCGGGGGCCATGCGCACATGTGCAGGGGGCAGGGGGCATGCACGGGGCCACACATGCATTCTATTTTGGGGGTTCGGGCGCACGCTTTGGGTACTAGGTCTGGAAAAGTTTAGCCATCATTGGCATAGGGAAATAACCTTGGAGGACAGGACGAAAAGGCACCATCAAGGCAACGGTTAGATAAGAGGGTCTTGAGCCCAAACCAAGAAAGTAGTATGGGGAAAAAAAGTTAGACAAGCCCCTTCCTCTCTCAAAGAAGTACGTTGAGACCGGCAAAATTCTATTTCTGTAGCTTTACTGGTCGTAAGGCTTACCTGTACTTGACTTACGACCAGTCTCAAAAAGGAGTTGTCAGGTTTGGAAGACAATTTTCTGTTTTGCTTCTTAACTGCCACATATTTTAACTGGGGAAGTTGGGAGGAGGTTGTTGCTGGAGTGATAGAAAGTTAGTCATAACAACATTCCGTATTCAAGGACTTTTGCCTGCGTCTGATGGAGACTGCCTGAAGATTGTATCCGGATGAATGTGAAGAGTTCATTGGACAATATGATGAACTTGTGGGTGTGGGGCAGGGCTATGAACTCTTAGCTGGGTGTGGAAAACCGGGAAGCTTTCAGATTCGGGTTTTCCCAGATGTGCCAACATGACATCTCTAATAAATTGGAACTTTGAGGAACCTCAGGCCTCAGAGAACTTCCAAGTTCTGATGGCTGGACCCTCATTCACCCACCCTGTGGTCATATTGGGCACTGCATTTATGCCATTTGCAGCACCCTGTGGAAAACCAGCACCTCCAGTTTTCCACAAAACTCCATCATAGCAAACAATGGGTTTGCTTAATGACCGCTGTGTACGCTTTACGACTGCTGCAAAAAAAGGCTGCAAAATTGAGTCGGTCACATGACCGACCTGTTTTGTAACAGCTACAACATACAGCGGCACCTCAGCACTCATTTTTAATTGGTTCCGGGAGGTACAATGAGTACCAAAACCGATGAGTACCAAACTATTTTTTTCCTATAAGGAATACAGGTAGTCCTTGACTTACAACCACAATTGCTAAGTGAGAAACATGTTAAGCGAGTCTTGCCCCATTTTAGGGACCTTCCTTGCCACATTTGTTAAGTGAATCATGGCAGTTCTTAAATTAATCACCCGGTTGTTAAGTGAATCTGGCTTCCCCATTGACTTTGCTTGCCAAAAGGTCGCAAAAGGAGATCACGTGACCCCGGGACACTGCAACCGTCATAAATGTGAGTCAGTTGTCAAGCATCCGAATGTAAATCACATGAGCATGGGGCTGCTGCAAAGGTCATAAGTCTCAAAAATGATCATAAGTCACTTTTTCCAGCGCCATGGTAACTTCAAACAGTCACTAAGTGAAGCATTGTAAGTCGAGGACTACCTGTAATATAGTGAGTCACAAGGCAGCCGACACCGATAAGTTCAAGCTTGTGCATTGGGTACCAAAACAAATTATGAATACCGGGACAAAATTTTCGCATCAAAATGCATTGAGTACCAAATTCAATGAGTTTCAAAGCAACTGAGTACCAAGGTTTCAATGTAAAACTATAATGGACAGGCTCCATTAAGGTCATAAGTCATATGACTTACCTGTACAATAAAAGTAGTCCTGATCTATAGGGCATCGGTTTCTTACTTTAAGGTAAAGGTAAAGGTTCCCCTCGCACATAATGTGCTAGTCGTTCCCGACTCTAGGGGGCGGTGCTCATCTCCGTTTCAAAGCTAAAGAGCCAGCGCTGTCCAAAGACATCTCCGTGGTCATGTGGCCAGCATGACTAAACGCTAAAGGCGCACGGAACGCTCTTACCTTCCCACCAAAGGTGGTTCCTATTTTTCTACTTGCATTTTTTTTATGTGCTTTTGAACTGCTAAGTTGGCAGAAACTGGGACAAGTAACGGAGCTCACCCTGTTACGCGGCGCTAGGGATTCGAACCGCTGAACTGTTGACCTTTCGATCGACAAGCTCAGCATCTTAGCCACTGAGGCACCGCATCCCTTTTTTCTTACTTTAGTCTACCTTATATATTTATTTCTTTCTTTCTTTTCTTTTCTTTCTTTCTCTCTCTTTCTTTTTTTCTTCCTTCCTTCCTTCCTTTCTTTCTCTCCTGGGCTGCCCAACTCCTCTACAAGGTGACTCTGGGCCAGTGGTGAAATCCAATTTATTTTACTACCAGTTCTGTGGGCATGGTGTGGTGGGCGTGGCAGGGGAAGGATACTGCAAAATCCCCATTCCCACCCCACTCTGGGGCCAGCCAGAGGTGGTATTTGCCAGTTCTCCGAACTACTCAAAATTTCCGCTACCGGTTCTCCAGAACCTGTCAGAACCTGCTGGATTTCACCCCTGCTCTGGGCTGACACAAAGATATCGGCATCACAGCTGTTTCCCACCCACCCTTTCAATAGGGACATAGTAATCATGACCGTGTATATTTATAGCATTTTCATACCATTTATTTTAAGAAGACAGTTTACCAGCATCAGTGTGAAAATTCTATTAAGCCATTTTGGGGATATAATTAAATCAGACAGCAGTCAGAAGTTAACTGTTATAGTCAGTAATACATTGCACATGTAAGATTTTTTGCACACTCCTTTTATGACCCCAATTGCCATAAATCTCTATAAAAAGGAAGAAATAAGAGCCATAGCCATCAATCATCCATTAAAAGCCCTTGGAGAATAAAAAAAAGTGCATTGAAATGTTGACTGAGTAATAAAAATGTTGGTCTTTTGATTTATTTTAAAACCTTCCTTTTAGGTCTGTCTAATTTTAAATGGCCTCAGTGACTGAAGGTGTAAGGAAGGAGGGAAAAAATGGTAAATGAAAGCAGCTAGAGAAAGCGGCTTTCGCACATATCGTACTTTATAAAAAGCAGCCATAAACAAAAGGGGATTTATCTGATAAAACCAGAAAAAGCATCTTCCAGGAATGCTTTCTTGGGAAACTGAGGCCTTACATCTGCACAGGGCATTTTTAAGACTCCTAAAGATACACAAAGCGACACCCAGAAAAATAGGGCATCCTTCATTTAACCCTCCAAGGAAAGATTGAAGGCAAATGAGGTCCAGGTAGAAGAAGAGCATCACGGCTTCAAAACCTAAGGGACTGGTTTGGACAAAACTCAGCAGCACTTTTTCATGCGGCTGTTGACAAAAATAGGATTGCCAACATGATCGCCAATGTCCGAGGAGGAGGAGAAGAGGAGGAGGAGGAGGAGGATACATTGAATCGTCACTAATTTTTATCTCTTATATCAATTTAATTTTTCCCCCTCCACTTTGTTTCTTATGCATTGACGTTAATGCCCAATAAAATAAGGGCAAGTAGTGACCATGCAGGGTTTATATGCTGGTTGCTTCTTTCTTGCCTTGAATGAAAAATATGAATCTGTCTGAAAATTGGAGTGAATTCTGGATGCTTCTACCCTCCCCTGGTGCTGTGTGTGGTCTTCATTAGACTTCAATGTCTTCCCGTTTCTGGGCTGTGAACATCTGGATGAACAGTAGATGGCAGCAGCGAAGGGCCCATCTAAGAGTTTGCTACCATCTACTGTTCACCTGGAATGTTGCAGTTCACCTATGTCCATCCTTTCACAGTCTTTTGAAATATCTTGCTTAGCCATTAAATATGGTAGCTTTCTTTTGCATAAGGATATTTTTAAAATGAGTAAAACCAGTCGCTAAAGTCCTGGCCAGGAGACTGTGAGTTCTAGTCCTGCTTTACGCATGAAAGCTGGCTGGGTGACCTTGGGCCCACCACAATCTCTCGCCCAACCCATCTCAAGGGGTTGTTGTGGGGAAGATAGGAAGAAGAGGAGGAGGAGGAGGGAAATTGAATTGTACTTTATTTGGCCAAGTGTGATTCAGTTCACAAGGAATTTGTCTCCAGTACAGAACTCAGCGTACATACAAAGCCACAGAATAAACAAGCAATAATAACAACAAAAACAATTCCAATTAAATGGGGAGTGAAGAAGATAGTAAGGATAAATAATAATATGGGTAAATATATATAGACATTAGGCAGCACTGTAAGAATGGAATGGAGCGGAGCGGAGCGGAGCGGAGCAGAACGGAACGGAACAGAATAGAATTCTTTATTGGCCAAGTGTGATTGGACACACAAGGAATTGGTCTTTGGTGCATATGTACAGTGTACAGAAGGAGAATAAAATTCATTCATCAAGAATAAAAAGATACAACCCTTAGTGATAGCCAAGGTTAGTATTAAATTATTAATATTAAATTAAGAATTAAGTTTTCAGCAGTGACGCCTTGGGAGGAGATCTGGGGTAATAGGAATGCTTGCTGCCTTGAATTAGAAAGAAGGGGAAAAGAGGGAAAGGAAAAAGAAAAGGGGAGGGAAAAGGGGAGGGAAGAAAGAGAACAGAAAAAGAAAATGGGGGGGGGAGAAAGGAAGACAGAAAGAGAGGAAGGAAGGAGAGAAAGACAGAAATAGAGAAAAGGAGAGAAAGAAAAGGAAGGAATGAGAAAGAAATAGAAAAAAATGGAGAAAGAAAGGAAAGGAGAAAAAAGGAAAGAAGAAGGAAGGAGAGAAAGAAAGAAATAGAGAGAAAAGGAGAGAGAGAAGAAAGAGAAGGAGAAAGAAAGAGAGGAAGGAAGGAAGGAGAGAAAGAAAAAGAAAAGGAGAGAAAGAAAGAGGAAGGGGAGAGAGAAAAGGAAGGAAGGAGAAAGAAATAGAAAGAAAAGGGGAAAGAAAGAAAAGGAGAAAAAAGGAAAGAAGGGAAGGAAGGAGAGAAAGAAAGAGAGAGAAGGAGAGAGAGAAGGAAGGAAGGAGAGAGAAAGAGAAAAGGGGAGAGAAAGAGACAGAAAAAAGGAGAAAGAGGGAGGGAAGGAAGGAGAGAAAGAAAGGGAAGAAATGAAGGAGAGAAATAGAAAAGGAGAGAGAGAAGGAAGGAAGGAGAGAGAAAGAGGGAGAAAAAAGGAGAGAGAAAGAGGGAGGGAGGGAAGGAGAGAAAGAAAGAGAAAAGAGAAAGAGGGAAGGAAGGAAGGAAGGAAGGAGAGAAAGAGAAAAAAGGAGAGAGAAAGAGGGCGGGAGGGAAGGAAGGAGAGATAGAGAGAAAGAGGGAGAGAGAGAAAGGAAAAAGAGAGAAAGAGAAAAGGAAAGAGAGAGAGAGAGAGAGAAAGAAAAAGAAAGAATTTCAGTGTAAATTTTAATCCAAGAGTGCTGTTTTTTTTCTCAAGCTGCCTTTGTTCAGGAGCGCTGAATTCCAAACTCCGACCCACCCGAGCACCGCGAAATCCTTTGGCTGCGCGTCCTGGCCGCGCGATCCAAAGCCCTCAACCCTCCCAGGGCTTCGGCGCTTCCTCCTTTGGGTGCCTCCCGGCTCCTCCCTCTCTGGGGCCGCAGACGGCTCCCTCCGCCGGCAGCCAATGGCCGGGAAGAGGGCGAGAGGAGGAAGCGAAAGAGCGCGGCCCCTTTTCTCTTCCAGCCGCGGAGAGGCCGCCGGAAAGCTGCCCCTTCAGGCCGCCTCGGGCTTTCCTCCGCGGGGAGACAGGCGGCGCTTCCAAGGATGGGGGGAACCCAGTCCCTCGGCTTGCCCCACGGGAAGGGCGCCTACCCGGTCGGCTGCACCGACGTCATGGTGGGCCAGACCCCTAAGGTAGGTGGGGGGGAAGGGGAAGGAAGCGGCGCCCGCTAAAGCCGACAGTTTTGGTTGGGGATGGATGGGGCTCTCGTGTCGACCAGAACGTGGGAAAGAGGACTCAGTCCACGCGCGCCTAAGTCATCCCGGGGCTTGAAAGTCGCTTCTTTCGATCTGCACCCTGCAGAAAGTTGGGTTGTCGGTTTGGGCACAAGTCCTGTGTATGTATTTTAGCTTATGGTGTGGGTTTGTCCATAAGCCGTGGTTAACTCATGGCTAAGCCACAGGCTGTAAACTCATGTAGACACAAAGACAGGGGTCTCCAACCTGGGCAACTTTAAGCCTGGCGGACTTCAACTCCCAGAATTCCCTAGCCAGCTGGCTGGGGAATTCTGGGAGTTGAAGTCCGCCAGGCTTAAAGTTGCCCAGGTTGGAGACCCCTGCTCTAAGAGGTCAAGATATTGCTACTTAAGATTAGACCCACCGAGCCGCCCTGCTACCTATCTTTGTGATGTGTTCTCAGTCCGCTGTTTTTTTTTTCCCTCCCTTCCTTCCTTCTTTCCTTCCTTCCTTCCTTCCTTCCTTTTCCTTCCTTCCTTTTCTTTCCTTCTTTCCTTCCTTCCTTCCTTCCTTTCTTAGTTTGTCAAACATGTACAAGATAGCAGGTCATGAATATGAACTTGGACATGAACGAAAGAAATGAATACAAATAAATGGAGACAGTAGGACAGGGACGGTAGGCACGCTGGTGCGCCTATGCATGCCCCCTTTACGGACCTCTTAGGAATGGGGTGAGGTCCACGGTGGACCACTTGAGGTTGAAGCTGTGAGGGTTTGAGGCTGTAACAATGGAGTTGGGTAGAGCATTCCAGGCGTTGACCACCCTGTTGCTGAAGTCGTATTTTCTGCAATCGAGTTTACCTTGAATTTGCATCAATTGTTTGCCCGTGTGTTATTGAGGCTGAAGCTGAAGAAGTCGTTGACGGGTAAGATGTTGTAGCAGACAATTTTGTGTACTATGCTTAGGTCAAACCGCAGGCGGCCCAGTTCCAGATTGCCCAAGCCCAAAATTTCAAGCTTGGTGGTGTAAGAGATTCTATTGTGAGTAGAGGAGTGGAGGACTCTACTCGTGAAATACCTCTGGACCCGCTCAATTGTACTAATGTCTGATATACAGTGTGGATTCCAGGCAGACGAGCTGTATTCGAGAATTGGTCTGGCAAAGGTTTTGTATGCCCTAATTAGCAATATGTTACCAGATAAGAAGCTTAGCAAAATTAGGTTTACAACTCTTAATGCCTTTTTAGCAATGCTGTTATAGTGAGTCTGGGGCTTAGATCGTTTGAGATGAGCACTCCTAGGTCCTTGACAATGAGGGTCGTCTACAAGGTCGTTTCCGGCCAACTTGTATTTGGTGTTCCGATTTTTATTTCTTGGTAAGCACCATGGAACTTTTGAAGCATCCTTCAGCCATCGTCCTTCAACACATTCAGATTTGGAAGAATTTCCAGTCCTCAGAGTAATTTACAGACCACACAATTAGTAGACATGACGTTATCTGATCCCCTGTTCAAGTTGGAAGCCAGTCAGTTCTACTGCATTGAGCAAATACACTCAATGAGGTAGTGATTTAATTCAGCCCTGTGGCTAAACTTAAAACCAAATAACTAATGGTGATTGTTGAACCATCCTTTCTTCTTAAGCCATTCAGTGATGAATTGTTTAGGCTTGTGGTGTGCTGTGTGAACACAGCAGCTGCAATAACGATTTACAGTGTTTCCCAACCATGACAATTTTAAGATGTGTGGGCTTTAACTCCCAAAATTCTGCGAGTTGAAGTCCACCCATCTGAAAGTTGCCAAGGTTGAGAAACGCTGCCCTAATATTTTAGGTCCGGGGATCCAGGATTCTCATAACATGTAGGAGGTTTGCTTATTTTGTCAACCTGGCCATAATTTTACACATTTCAGTTGTTACCGTTATTTGCCTTTTGTTTACAAAACTCACAAACATTTCCTGTGTGATGTCAACTCTGAGCATTTTCTCTTACCTTTGGGAACCATTGTGTTTCTTCAGAGAGGAATGCTGATTTGGTTTAAGTATTGTTGGCCTAAAAATGTGAAATGTGAAATGTTAATACCACTTTATAATGCCTTGGTAAGGCCACACTTGGAATACGGCATTCAGTTTTGGTCACCACAATGTAAAAAAGATACTGAGACTCTAGAAAGAGTGCAGAGAAGAGCAACAAAGATGATTAGGGGACTGGAGGCTAAAACATATGAAGAACGGTTTCTGGAACTGGGTATGTCTAGTCTTATGAAAAGAAGGACCAGGAGAGACATGATAGCAGTGTTCCAATATCTCAGGGGCTGCCACCAAGGAGTCAAGCTATTCTCCAAAGTACCTGAGGGCAGGACAAGAAACAAAGGATGGAAATTAATCAAGGAGAGAAGCAACCTAGAACTAAGGAGAAAATTCCTGACAGTTAGAACAATTAATCAGTGAAACAACTTGCCTCCAGAAGTTGTGAATGCTCCAACACTGGAAGTTTTAAAGAAGAGATTGGATAACCATTTGTCTGAAATGCTAAGAGAGTTTTCCTGCCTAAGCAGGGGGTTGGACTAGAAGACCTCGAAGGTCTCTTCCATCTCTGTTATTCTATAGTCTGTTCAGGAATGTCTTCCAGCACTGAGCAGATTGACCCAGAGTTTCTGTATTTAGGTGTGACTGTTTCTTTATTTAGCTGTTCTGCTGTGTATTCATGGAACTGAAGAGGTCATCTCAGTGCAACTACTATTAAAGCAGTATTTCTCAATTCAGCCATTATAAGGTGTGGACTTCAATTCTCAGAATTCTCTAGCCAGTTCCTGAAATTAAAAAGCATTGTGCTAGAACCGTGATGGCGAACCTGTGGCACAGGTGCCACAGGTGGCACGCAGAGCCATATTGGTGGGCATGCGAGGGTTGCCCTAGCTGAGCTCCAGCGGGCATGCACACACCAGCCAACTGATTTTCAGGCCTTCCAGTCCCACCGGAAATCGGGAAATTGTCTGTTTCCAGCCTCCGGAAGGTCTCCGGGGTGTATGGGAAAGGCTGTTTTTGCCCTCCCCAGGCTCCTAGAAAGCCTCTGGAGCCTGGGGAGTGGGAAAAACGGGCCTACCGGGCCCACCGGGCCATCACATGCCAAAAGGAGGGGAAAGTGTGGATGGGGTCACTGTGCATGCACGGGAGGGCAGGGCACATTGAATTATGGATGTGGGCACACGCACCTGTGACCCCCTCCTCCCCCCGCTTTTGGCACGCGACAGCAAAAAGGTTAGCCATCATTGTGCTAGAACATCTCTGAAAGAAGCCCATCTGCTCTCTCTCTCTCTGAAAACTGGTCTTCACTTACACCTAAGTAACCATAGCATGGCAGCCAATCCTGTGTAGATTCAGAGGCAAGGCTTTCCATATTTGGCATAAATATGGAAAGCCTTGCCTCATACGGTTGAGAAACATAAGGCATGTTTCTCAACCGTAGTGACTTTAAGGTTGGACTAGAAGACCTCCAAGCTCCCTTCCAACACTTGCTACTCTGTTAAACTTCAAATCCCAGAATTCTGGGACTTGAAGTCCGTTCATCTTAAAGTTGCTACGATTGCAAAACATGCACTTAAGGGGTTAGCAAAACCTTATCACGCTCCTTCAGAAATTAATCCATATTGTACACCCCAAGAGGTGTACTGGACTGTTTGGTTTTCAAGAGGCGACTGGACTGTCTGGTTTTGCTTTGAAGACGTTTCGCTTCTTATCCAAGAAGCTCCTTCAGTTCTCAGAAATGTCTTCAAAGCAAAACCAGAAAGTCCAGTTGCCTCTTGAAAAAGCACCTTTAGGACAACCATGACCTGGATGACTGAGAACCTCCATAGACATAGCTTGTACAGCCCAGAAGGCTTAGAAATGTAGATTTATTCTGGGTTGGTCAGATGTTTTGGGATAGCACCCAAGGCACCTATTATTATTGGTGCTAACTTTACCTTTCTTTTGCCACACTCATTCTACATCTATTTGCGGGTTTTTGTAGTTTGGATTGTCTCAAGTTCTTTTTCTATATTGCTATGACTCGTCGACAGTCAGCCAGATGTTTAAGTTAGATTTGCAACTTTTATCTACCTATCAAATTCTTTCCAAAGACAGATGTTGATGTTTAACAATGTTAAATGTAACCTAGCAGGGTGTAAGCTGTTCTGAGTAAATTGACTCATGGGCATTTTGTCAATGCCGATGGTGTTCAAGTAATATTCCAGATGTTTTGGGATTGCGCTCAAGGTGCCCATTACTATTTATTAATTTATTAATAGATTTTTTAAAAATTACCTTTAATTTAACCGCATTTTAGAGAATAATTAATAATTTAATTTAATTCCTTTGAGTTTGATGAATCACGATTCTTGAGGCTTTATTTAGAATTGAACCAGTTAGGTGTGATGGGATATAACTCTTAGAAGCATAAGTATTAGAATTAAAGCCTTAACTGATAATTAGGTCCACCAAACAAGAGTCTACTTCTAAAGGTACTCTTTTAAGTGCCAACCATAAATCAAAAAAAGGAGAAAAATTTTAAAAAGCCTTGTTCACAGTCAACATGATACAATTCAGAAGAGAAAAAAAGGATCACGAAGAAAGAAAAAAAAAGTTAGTTAATATTTTGTGACTTCTGCCTGTCCAAATGGCTGCTTTGGGTTAAAGTTGAAGAAAGAGTTGCATAGTGCAGGGGTCACCAACCTTGGCAATTTTAAGACTTGTGGACTTCAACTCCCAGAATTCCTCAGCCAGTTGGGAGTTGAAGTCCACAGGTCTTAAAGTTGCCAAGGTTGGAGACCCCTGGCATAGTGTTGGTTCTGGACTGTGTGTGAATTCTGAATTTGCAATTATTTCAGATTATGTAGGTAAAAAGGCTGCAGACTTGTACATATATCTTGAGGTTGTTTGTTTGGGTGACTCATAGTTACTAGGAAGGCCGGATGACTTTGTTTTTCAGGGAAGGTCCGATGCAAACCAAACCCTGGAGGGACAATGTGCCAAGTCAGCTTTCTGTGAATCCCGTGCTCTGCCAGTGAATTCAGTTTATCCCTGCAAGCAATGTAGCTCAAAACGGTTCAATGGGATTAGTAGTTTGGCCTCCGTGGAGAGCAATGGGCTGTTGAAAGCAGCTGTAAGCTCCTGTCTGAACTGCAGTTATATCTTTACTTGGCATGACTGGTCAATTGATTCAATCAACTCAATTTATTACAACCAGAGACCAGAACAAATAAAAATGCTCAGTAAATATACAATTAAAAATTCTAGAATAAAATAATCAATATCAGATTTTAAAAAAAATCTATGATAAAATCCAGCCTGTCAATTACATATGGCCTACTAGCCTATTTCCCCGAAAAGAAGACGTCCCCTGATAATAAGCCCAATCGAGCTTTTGAGTGCATGCGCTAAAATAAGTCTCCCCCTGAAAATAAGCCCTCCCCGAAAATATTTAAATGCAGAGCTGGAAATCAGGTAAGATGGCAAGAGGAGCTCTATGTGCCTCTATGTGCCTCAAACTAATAAGACCTCCCCAAAAATAAGGCCAAGTGCTTATTTCGGGGTTTAAAAAAATATAAGACAGGGTCTTATTTTCGGGGAAACATGGTATGCTAAAATTACAATCCATAAACTGTGAGGCCTGTAGTAGTTTAATACTAAAAGGGAAGGAATGAGCTGTGCAAAGAGTTTGCCACATTTGCTGTACAAATAGCTATGGTGGATTAGACACGTGTTTCCAATGAATCCCCCGTGCTGCTGTGCAGAATTTAGCCACCTGCGCTGTAGTTGTGGACTATGAACTGCAATTGGAACAAAGAATCACAATCCAGATCTTGGACCATTATTTCTGTTGTGATTACCAAACACAATTCAGTCCTGGACAAACTTATTTTATTAAAACATCTGAGAATTCATTCATTCTCAGCTTAGCCCAAAACAAAATTCTTAATAACCGGTCCCTCGGCCTTATCACCAACCTTTGATGTCTTTGGCAACCTGCCAAAGGCTTTTCTTGGCAAAACCCTTACAAAATTCAAGAGACGCTGACAAGAAGCACTGGAATCAACGTTGCTTTTCTACAAAGAACCCAACGGCTCATTGCTCCTCTTTTAAGCCTTATGGGAGTGGCCAATCATCTTCTGGCCTTACTTTCAAGTTGTCCTTTTTCCTTCAGCTGTTCTTGCCTTCTGACAGCTCTTCGTATGCGTGCACTAGGAACAGGCTCCTCCTCTTCCTCTGCCTCTCTGCTGTCAGCCTCTGGAGGCTCCAGAGTCCATGTATCGCTCCCAGGTGGCCCTGGCCCCATTTCTCCCTCCGATGCAGAGCCCTCGTCCGGGACTTCCCGTGACTCCAGGACTGGCCCATGTTCCCCTCCAGTCTCCTCACTGTCCGACTCCGCTGCCAACTCCGCAGGCTGCTGGTGGATCACAACAGTTTCCTGCCCCAAAATGGGGTGTAACTTAAGGTAAAAGTAAAGATTTGCCCAGTCCAATCATGCCCGACTCTAGGGAGCGGTACTGATCTCCATTTCCTAGCTGAGGGAGCCAGCGTTGTCCGAAGATGCTTCCATGTTTATGTGGCCAGCATAACTATATGCTGAGGGACACAGAACACTGTTACCTTCCCACCAAAGTGGTACCTGTTTATCTACTCGCATTTGCACGCTTTTGAACTGCTAGGTGGGCAGGAGCTGAGGCAAAAATGCGAGCTCACCCCGTCGCACAGTACTTGGGTCTCAAACTGCCTTTCCAGTTGATCGTCTAAACTTCTTAACCGCTAGGCCACTGTGCCTCTTTTGGTAGCCTAAAAGCTGTCAGTTGAAAACAAATATAGGTAATCCTGGATTTACAAGCATTTGTTTAGTGACCGTTCAAAGTACAGCGGCACTGAAATAAGAGACTTATGACTGTTTTTCACTCCTACGACCGTTGTAACATCCCCATGGTCACATGATTAAAATTCAGGCGCTTGACAACTCACTCGTATTTATGATGGTCGCAGTGTTCCGGGGTCATGGGATCCCCTTTTGACCTTCTGACAAGCAAAGTCAATGGGGAAGCCAGATTCACTTAACAACCGAGTTAGTAATTTAACATCTGTAGTGATTCACTTAATAACTAAAATAAGCAAAAAAAGTCCATAAAATGGGGCAAAATTCACTTAACAACTGTCTCGCTTAGCAACATAACTTTTGGGCTCAGTTATGATGGTAAGTCGAGGACTCTCTGTATTTGAAGAGGAAAATCAGCGTCCTTCTGTTATGGATCAGACTTTTTCCCACAATAAAACTGCATGAGCTATCTTAAATGCCAAAAGCACTCACATGTTGTGTATTCTCCTCATTTTTTTCCCCCTTTGTTTGCTGGCTAATGATCATACTACATTAAATTAGCAATCCTCAAGGTCAGGAATGGAAATTTTATTTCAATTCAGTAATAGACTCTGAGAGACTGAGAAATGAGATTGTCGTAAGTGAACATGAATTAAAAACAAAGGGATGGAAACCAATACAATTTCTATTGTAAACATTCTACGACCAAACCAGAAAGCAAGATAAAATAAAGAGAGTCAAGGATAACACCCTTTAACTGCATGCTTTGGGTTTATTTTTCTCTTTTTAAAGAGGAAATGATTGACTTACCATCATTTTATTTAAACCAGAGATTTTCCTATTAGGGATGATTAAAGAAAACTATAGGAAAGAAATAAAGTATTTAATATTACACATAGTCACTGCAGCCAGATTGGCGCTTCCCCAATATTGGAAAACTGACCAAGTGCCAACAGATCAATTGATAATCCAAAAAAATCTATAATTGCGCGGAAATGGACAAACTAACATTTGAAATGAAGGACAAGGTAGACTCAAAACGTTATATAGCGTGGAATAGGTGCTTTGATTGGATAACTCGCAGAAATGAGAGTAAATGAAAAATGTTGTATGACAATAATAATTAACAAATATGCACTGCTAATAAGTTAATGGACGTGTGACCAAAGTCACTTTTTCTTTTGATGTATTGTCGTTTGTATTAATATATATGTATCTTGTATATACAGAGTATAGTATTTTGCTTTTATATGTTTAATAAAGTTTTGTTTTTAAAACCAAAAAGAAAAGTTACGTGGGCATTGAAAACAGGATTGTTCCTCGCATTTATGACCGTTGCACCATCCCCACAGTCCACAGGATTAAAATTTATGCAAGGCAACTGGCATGGATTCACGACAGCTGAAGCATCCTGGGGTCATGTGGTCTCTGTTTGCGACCTTGCCAACCAGTTTCCAACAAGCAAACTCAATACAGGGAGCTGGACTCACTTAACAACTGCAGCGATTCACTTAACAACTGTGGCAAAAAAAGAAGTCCTAACTTTTTTTAAGTTTTAACCCAACTCGCTTAAACCGCCTTAGCAACGATCCCAATCATAGTCATCAGTCAAAGACTACACTGTAATATGTGGGCTGTAAATGGATCCCGTTGCTTCCCTTATAGTTCAAACCAGGAGCTCCAACCTCAACTTCTACATTAATTTAGCATTTATAAGCAGTGTTGATTTATTTGAGTTTGCAAATCCCCCAGTTTAAATGATGATGTACTTTTTGGAAATTGCATTGTTGGGGTTTTTTTTACTACTTTTATTAAAGTTTTTGCTTGTCGGTGCATTCTAACCCTGAAGTGACTCAGTGTTTCCCTTTTATTTCTTCTGCTTTTTAATGATTGCACAATTGTACAAGATAGTATTTCTAAACACTAGTAGCTTTAGATGTTTAAATTCCTTGTGTGTATAATACGTGCGTCATTTGCTTGTCCTGATTTTTTTTATCTGGCTGTGTTTAAGAAATTAGGGATGAGCAATGCAGCTAACATTGTGCTATAGATATTGCCTTGCAAAAGAAAGGGCTGAGCTGTGCTGACATCCTTTTCGCTTTCTTTCTTTCTTTCTTTCTTTCTTTCTTTCTTTCTTTCTTTCTTTCTTTCTCCCTCTCTCTCTCTCTTTCTTCTTTCTTCCTTTCTTTCTCTTTCTCCTTCCTTCCTTCCTCCCTCTTTCTCCCTTCCTTCCTGCCTTCCTTTCTCTCTCTCTCATTCTCCTTTCTTCCATTCTCTTTCTCCTTCCTCCCTTCCTCCTTCCTTCCTTCCTTTCTTCCTTTCTCTCTCTACCTTCCTTCCTTCCTTCCTTCCTTCATCTCTCTGTCTCTCATTCTCCTTCCTTCCTTCCTCCTTCCTTCCTTCCTTTCTCTCTCTCTCCTTTCTTTCTTTCTTTCTTTCTTTCTTTCTTTCTTTCTTTCTTTCTTTCTTTCTTTCTTTCTTTCTCTTCTACACTTGCCTGTTGGCTTTCTTAGAAAATAAAAATAGCGGGGAAGCACCAGACACCTACAGGAATAAAGATCAGAATATGTATGAGTGAGAAGTGGTTTCCCTTGTGGAAAAGAAATTTTTTATGAACTATTGTTCCTTATAACAGTACAATAGAGTTGAAACATCCATGATGCTGTCAGAATAAACAACAATTAAAAAACCCTTGTATAATAAATATTGAAATTATAAGCACAGCACTCACTTGTTGGAAACTTCATTCTAGGCATCCAACAAGAGTAACAATCTTAAAGAAGCAGTGGTGATGATTGTTTTCTGTGAGCTTTTGAGAACGGAGTACAGGTAATCCTCCACTTACAACAGTTCACTTAGTGACATTTTGAAGTTACAACAGTGCTGAAAAAATGGATTTATGACTATTTTTCACACTTACTACAGTGGCAGCATTACATTTGGATGCTTGACAACTGACTCACCTTTATGACGGTTGCAGTGTCACGTGATCCTCTTTTGCGACCTTCTGACAAGCAAAATCAATGGGGAAACCAGATTCACTTAACAATCGTGGTTTTTTTTTAAAAAAAAATTTTAAATTAGATTTGTATGCCGCCCTTTTCCGGAGACTCAGGGCGGCTTACAATGCATTAAGCAATAACCTTCATACTTTTGTATATTTTATACCAAGTCAGCTTATTGCCCCCACAAACTGGGTCCTCAATTGACCTACCTTAGAAAGGATGGAAGGCTGAGTCAACCTTGAGCCTCGAACCTTGCAATAATTGCAGACAGCTGGATCTTAATAACAGGCTATTAGCCTGTTGAGCTATCTGAGGCTCTTTAATTTAACAACTTCAGTGACCCATTTAACAACAGTGGCAAGAAATGGGGCAAAACTCACTTAACGAATATCTCTCAGCAACAGAAATGTTGGGTTCAATTGTGGTCGTAAGCCAAGGACTTCCTGTATATGAAAATAAATACAGAAATACGTTTCCTGCCCCTTTTCTACAGGGAGATACAGTGGATTTCTCTGCAGAATGGATTCCGTGAAAAGTAATCTTCCAAATCAAATTCATGGTGAATTCTTCACTCTGACGCTGAGAATCAAATTGATTCCGATCTGACATATTGTGTCTCTCTCATTCCTGGAAAATACCTTTACTCAGCCTTGATAAAGCCTTAATTGAAGTTAAACATTTAGCATTTAGATTTAGAAAATGACAAAGCCAAAATCACCACAATAATCTGGTGCAATTGCAGGTTCTTTCTGAACAATTCTTATCTCCCTCTACAATAACTTCTATATTCCACAGGAGATATTTTATCTTGGATCAAATTGGCACATGACCTATTATGAAAACCACAGGTAGTTCTTGGTTAACAATGATGGTAGCAGTGGAATTTCTGTCACTAATCAGTGCAGTTGTGGAGTGCACTATGACATGGCTGCGGCACTTAATGACGGCTATTCCAGCCCTTCCGGTTGCTGCTGTTGAATGAATCCCGTAACATTTTTAAGTGCGATGTCACACAGTCAGTCACCATTTACAATCTCTTGCCAGCTTCCTCATGGACTTTGCTTCTTGGAAGCTAGCAGTGAAGGTTTCAAATGGCAATCACATGACATTTGGATGCTCTGACGTCATAATTGGGTGCGGGGCAGTGGTGGTTTTCAAAAATGTTTACTACCGGTTCTGTGGACGTGGCTTGGTGGGCGTGGGAGGGGAAGGATACTGTGAAATCTCCATTCCCACCACACTCCAGGGGAAGGAGACTGCAAAATCCCCATTCCCTCCCCACTCCTGGGGGAAGGATACTGTAAAATCTCCATTCCCTCCCCAATCCAGGGGAAGGCTACTGCAAAATCCCCATTCCCTCCCGATCAGCTGGGATTTGGGAGGCAGAGAATAGATGGGGGCGGGGCCAGTCAGAATTTTTACTACTGGTTCTCTGAACTACTCAAAGTTTTCACTACCGGTTCTCCAGAACCTGCTAAAACCCACCTCTGATGTGGGGCACTGAACCTCCAGATTGTGATCACATGATTTTGGGGTCGCTGCGATGGGTACCACTACAAGGACGGGTCATAAGTATTATTCATTCAACGCCATCATAAGTTCAAGTGGTCGCTGAACAAGGATGACCTGTATAGACAAATATATTAGTCTCCCATACAACAGTGATATGCTCAAATAGAGACAAATCAGTGAACAACAAGTTTTTGTCAGGCCCCCAAACCAGGATTAACACATGGTGATTCTTCAAAGTTGAATTCTTTGTTGTTTCCACACCAATAGACAGAATCTTGCCAGCCTAAGCGCTTTACTATTTACATCTACCATATACTCTGGGAATTATTAGGGAAGGACTGTCCTCACGTTCTTTCTCTCCCACAAAATATCTGGATTGGGTTGTCTCTTAGTTCCTTCGGAATGTACCCCTCCCTCCTGGGAATCCACCTCCCTACTACATTCCATCACGGCTGTTCAATGCTTGTAGAAGTCTTAAGCTACACGGGATGTGAACAACACTGTACTAGGAATAGAGAGACCCAAGTGCCACACCCTGCTCAGCCATAGAAACTCCCTGTGGCTTTGGGACAGTCCCTTCCTCTCAGCCCAAGAACCTGGTGATCTAGTGGGAAAGGTAGTGGATTAGGAGTGGGAAGATCCAACTTCTAATTCCCTATCAGCCCCAGAACTTCCTTGGGGGGATTTCGGCCAGGTCCTTCCTCTTAACCTAAGAGGTTACCCATGAAATATGTTGTTTCTCTGATAGCTGAAGAATTCCAGGAATTGCAGTCCACATCATATTGAGGAAGGCTGATGTGAATGATATCACAGAGAGAAGTTGAGTCATTGCAATTGATGTGAAACCCGTTGGCATGTAAATGAGGAAGCACCGGAAGTTGGAAAAGTTTCTTTAAGCTTTCCAGAAAGAGCCAACGAGGGGGGAAAAGGTGTGTCAGTCCACTCCTTGTGTAAAGTCTGGAAAGAATGATGACAAATATAACCATCCAATGAATAAGGCTGGCACTTATCAGCTGGAAAATTGAAAGTCCCTCAAATGAAATATCCCAGAAACTTTGAGCTGGCCAAACCTTACACCTGATACCAGATTTTTCTCTTTTAATGTTTGATTTTCATTTACTATTTCAAGGGTCTCTACATCTGCCTGTTCTAAAGGTAAAGGTTTACCCTGTCCAGACATGTCTGACTGTAGGTGATGGTACTCATCTCCATTTCTTAGCCAAGGGAGCCAGCAGGGTGTAAAGATATTTCGGTGGTCATGCGCCCAGCGTGACTATATGCCTATTCTACAATTAGCATGTGTGATTGTCTGCAATGAAAAAACACTGCATCCGGCAATACTACCTGGGCTCTTCTGCAAAAATATTGGAGTGGCAGTGTGGTAGGGGAAAATGAGGGACTGGGGCAAGGGATTCATAGAAAAGAGGCATTAAAAAGGGAATTGAGAGGCATAAGGGAAGTGATGGAGTAAGCATATTCTCAGAGGTAGTTCTAAGGTACCGTAAGGGAGACGGGCTGAAGTGTGCCGAAGATGGATTGTGTAGGACAGGAATCAGCAACCTGCGGCTCTGGAGCCGCATGTGGCTCTTTCACCCCTCTGCTGTGGCTTCCTGTCACTCAAAAAATGTGTCACCACCACCAATGTGCGACACCCGCCAGCACACGATTTATTGAGCTTTTCAACCCCCGGTAGGCCAACCATGGATAAATCCAAGAAAAGAAAAGTTTCAGAAGAAAACAGAACATTTAATTCAACTACATATGCTAGTTTTGTGGCTGCTCAAGAAATAGTCAGGCACGGGAAGGGTTTTGTGGCTCCTGGTGTTTTCTTTTCTGTAGGAAACTGATCCAAATCACTCTTTGAGTGTTTTAAGGTTGCAGACCCCTGGTGTAGGAGAAGAGCAGGCTCAGCTGGAAGGTGGAGTCAAATGTGTCATAAGTTTGGAATCACGGTGTTGCCACAAGAGACCCAAATCCAGCCCTCTCTCCATGAATTCTGTTGACCTTTATCTACTAGTGCCAATTTAGTTTTGACTGTTAATTGACTAGATTCTTATATATAGATAGATAGCAGTAATGAACTCTTCTGCAGTTTGAAATCAAGAGTTGGGGTCTATACTAACTTGACTCTCCTTTTCTTTAGGGCCTCTTCTTCCGCCTCTTCTACCCCTGTGTCCCTCAGGGTGAAGCTGAGGAGCCTAACTGGATTCCCCGCTATGAATATTACTCCGGATTAGCTGACTACATGAGCTTGAATAGGAAATGGTTTGCTCCACTTCTCAGTGTCACATTTGGTAAGATAACTGTTTCTTGTGAATTACTGAGTGAAACATACTGTTGTTCCACAACTGTTCTTCTGCCTCATCCACTGCTTTTCAATCAAGGTGACTTTAAGATCCATGGACTTCAACTCCCAGAATTCCCCAGACAGCATTTTGAAGTCCACAGGTCTTAAATGGTTGTGAAACACTGGTCTAACCAAGTTTGAGATTGGGACATTTCCTCAAAAAGCACAAATATGTTCTCTGATCCACTGTCCTGCAATGTAGAACCTTTAGCTGATTGCAAAATATCATATTAGATCAGAGGTCTTCAAACTTGGCAGCTCTAAGACTTGTGGACTTCAACTCCCAGAATTTTCTTAATATCAGCTTGAAGCCACAAGGTTTTTAAAAGTGTTTTTAAAATTTAAAATGATAAGAGGGGCAGCACTTTCCATAGCATAGCTGGCTGGAGAATTCTGGGAGTTGAAGCTTTTGAGCGCATGGCAATAAGGCCAAGCGCTTGTTTCAGGGTTCAAAAAAAAATATAAGACAGGGTCTTATTTTCGGGGAAACACGGTATGTACATACAGTATCTAATGTTTGTCTTCTGGACATGTGTCTCAAACTAGTGTGCTAACTGATAGGAAAATATTTTTGGTTTCCAATTTTACTGTACAATTCAATTTGTTCATACTGAATTACAGTCTTCCTTTCTAATTGTACTTTCCAGGCCTTGTTCAAACTGAAAAAAAAAATAATGTTTTCGTAAAGCATGTTTATCATCTTTAGGGAAGTGGGTTAGAAATTTCTCAATAACTGCCTTGGTAAAGTCATACTTTTACAACCCAAGGGAACACATATTATCTTTAGTAACCTTTTGCCGAGAGAGATGGGCAGTTAAGAAATAGCATATACAGATAGTCCTGGACTTACAACAGTTCGTTTAGTGACCATTCAAAGTTACTACAGCACTGAAAAAAAGGACACGACCATTTTTCACACTTATGACTGTTGCAGCATCCCCATGATCGCAAGATTTACATTTGGATGCTTGACAAGTGATTCATATTTATGACGGTTACAGTGTCTCGGGGTCACGTGATCCAGTGGTGGGTTCCTCCCGGTTCGGCCTAGTTTGGCTGAATCGATAACGGTGACAATACGACGTCACCAAACCGGTTCTCTTTGTTTGGGCATTATTTTTACCTATTATTTGGCCCCGCCCCCAATTTTTCGCTGCCTCCCGAGTCCCAGCTGATCGGCTGGAAGGAAAAAAACTGTTTCAACTCTTGCCGCGGGGCTTCAAAGGACCGCCCTACAGCTGATCAGTGTTAAAAGGCAGTGTGGTGGTAGACCAATGCGCTCGAAAAACAAATGGGTAGACCGGGACGCTCAAAAAACAAATGGGTAGACTGGGATGCTCGAAGAACAAATGGGTAGACCAGGACACTCAAAAAACAAATGGGTAGACCAGGACGCTCGGAAAAAAAATGGGTAGACCAATACAGCTCTACAAGCAGTTAAAAGCCTGGTAGACCAGTACCTCTGCTAAATCCTAAAGAATTGTCACATGACCATCAAATCACACCTGCAAAATAAGCCACACCCACAGAACTGGTAGTAAAACAATTAGAACCCACCCCTGACGTGATCCTCTTTTGCGACCTTCTGATGAACAAAGTCAACGGGGAAGCCAGCTTTACTTAACAACCGTGTTTCTAATTTAAATAATTCACTTAACAAATGTGGCAAGAAAAGTGTTAAAATGGGATAAAACTCACTCAACGAATTTCTCACTTAACAATGTAAATTTGGGAGGCAGTTGTGGTCATAAGTCAAGGACTACCTGTATGCAGAGGTGGTTTCAGCAGGTTCTGACCAGTTCTGGAGAACCGGTAGTGGAAATTTGGAGTAGTTTGGAGAACCGGTAGTAAAAATTCCGACTGGCCCTGCCCCATCTATTCTCTACCTCCCAAGTCCCAGCTGATCGGGAGGAAATGGGGATTTTTCAGTATCCTTCCCCTGGAATGGGTTGGGAATGAAGATTTTACAGTAGCCTTCCCCTGCCATGCCCACCAAGCCACGCCCACCAAGCCACACCCACAGAACCAGTAGTAAAAAATGTTGAAACCCATCACTGCCTGTATGTATAAATAAACATGCTCTTCATTTTCACAGGATCGTGTAAGATCCCTGTAAGATGGGATGCACCTTTCCGACCCTGTTCGCACAAGTACCCATTGATCATATTCTCCCATGGACTAGGAGCCTTTCGGTGAGTTTGTATAGGTGGGGTGGAAAACCAACCAGTTCAGGAAGGCCAAGGATGGGGATGCTGGTTTTTGTTTGCGAGTCTGAGAATTTTGAATGATATTCATGGAAATCTAGTAGATCCTATACTGTATGACTCTTATCCACTTTATAGCAAAGGCCTTGATCTCCTCTCTGTCTCAGTAGGGTAAATCTCTTCTTTTGCCATTTCCAAACCTCCTTTCTGACTTTGTCACTAAATTTGGGCAGGGAGTGACCAAAAGTGAGTGACCAGTTTTCCTCCATATATCCTAGCATGCAGATTTCTCATTTAGTAATACAGTCAATCCCTCTCCCCAAAACAGGGGTAGGAAAGCTAAATCTCATAGAGAGGGCAGAATTTGGCCACACTGGATTATCACACCAACTCTCCTACTTCAGGTTTCAATTACTGACTCACACACAAAGGCTATGCTATATCTTAGTTTACCCAAGCTCAAGATCTCATAGTAGGCAGACCAAAACAGAATCTTGGATGCTTGCCTGGATGAATTGCTTTTAAATAGGAGCGTACAGTAGAATAGTCCAGAACCAGTCTAAAGTTCCAAGAGCCGGATCAGAGTTGTCACCCTCTCCAAAGATTCAAAGTTCCTTACACCACACAAGAGCTGGAGTTCAGATGTTGTTTCCAGGAGAGAACATGGTTCAGGACTGCTTCTTAAATCAGGCTGCAGCCCACTGTTGTCAATCAAGAGATATGTTCCCTTGCTTGGCAAAAAGCCTAATAAAATAACAAGCTCTTCTCTCTACTTGCTGGATATGGGGACTAGGAGGCCCCATGTCATCAAAAGGCCCCAAGCTCCTCCTGAGTTTGATCAGCCTGAGGTGACTTTTGGCTTTGTATCTCCTGAGGCTGTCATTCCACAAGTTGTGCTGAAGCCTACTCTTGAACACCTGAGTTTTCTGACCCCTGGGCCATGACCCCTATCTAGTAACAATAGCAATAGCACTTAGACTTATATAGTGCTTCATAGCACTTTACCCTCTCTGAGTGGTTTATAATGTAAGCATTATTTCCATATTGAGCCAGTCAAGATTGAATTCCAGACAGTGGGCAAAGTTTCCTTGCATTATTGTATTTAAACTACTGCATCCCCTGGGCTACTAAGTCTTCAGTCATCCCATGATACCCTGTTTCCCCGAAAATAAGACACCTCCTGATAATAAGCCCAATCGGGCTTTTGAGCACATGCGCTAAAATAAGCCTCCCCCGAAAATAAGCCCTCCCCGAAAATATTTAAACACAGAGCTGGAAATCAGGTAAGACGGCAAGAGGATCTCCATCTTGCTCCACACGCCCCAAAATAATAAGACCTCCCCAAAAATAAGACCAAGCACTTATTTCAGGGTTCAAAAAATGTAAGACAGGGTCTTATTTTCGGGGAAACACAGTATATGCCAATGAAATGATTCTACTTATGCAGTTTACTTGCTGCTCCTCTTTTGGCTTTTGTAGGATATCCCCCATTGCCTGATATTTGTAGGGCTCTCCTCTTAAAGCTGTTTTGAAAGTCACTAAAAACATGGCTATGATATCTGGGTTAAGGTGGAGGCCGAGCCTTTGTTTTACTGGCTTGAGGTATATTTGGCAGGCTTATTTTTCTGTATAGACATGTTTCGATTATTGTTTAACTGATTAACAGATTTGGAAGGAACCTTGTTGACAGGGGTGAAGTGCTCTCAGTTTGGACCGGATCGCCTGATCCGGTAACGATGGAGGCAGGTGGTTCAGAGAACCGGTAGCAAAAATCCCTGCTCCCTGCCCACCCCCCATGCCCAGCTGAGCCGCGTGATCATCCGAGGCTTTTTTTCTTTTAAATGCCTCTGACAATCCAAGCTGAGTTGCCTGATCGTCAGGCTGAGTTTGACGATCCAAGCTGACATCCAAGCTGATGATCCAAGACAATGCCTGATGATCCCAGCTGAGTTGCCTGATCGTCAGAGGCATTTAAAAGAAAAAAAGCCTCTGACAATCAGGCAACTCACCTGGGATCGTCAGAGCCTTTTGAGAGCATTTTTTACAACCTCTTCAGCCGAAGAGGTTGTAGAAAAAAATGGTTTTAAAAGTAAAAAAAAAAAAAGATGGCCACGCCCACCCAGTCACATTACCACCCCCACCAAGCCATGCCCACAGAACCGGTAGTAACAAATTTTAGATTTCACCACTGCTTGTAGGTCATCTAGGTCAACACCCACCCACCTACCCCTCTCAAGCAGGAGACCCTACACCATTGTGGAGATGTCTTTGTGTGTATTGTAAGCTGCTCGGTCTTTTGGGGTGCAGGTGGCCTCCAAAAGAAACAAAATGGTCCATATCTGCTGCTCTAAGCAGGGTGGAGCGAAATACCAGCCACGCCTGAATATTGTGAGTTGAAGAAGGGGAGGAAAGGGTGAGACATGCAGATGCCGAGAGATTATTTTTTGAAGGAGGGCAGGCAAGTTAAACAATTATCCATGTGGGAGCTGGAAAAGTCAAAAGGAGCCTTGGGGAGAGAGAGAGAGGGAGGGGCCAAGGCATTGCCAAGGTTTGAGCAAGTTCATGGGCTACTGACTCAAAATGCAGAATGTTTAAGGGGAAGGAGCCTGTGTAGCATAGGGGGCTAATGCCTCCTACTAAAGGCAGCAATTAACACCAGCTGCCTGTAATTTCTCTGAGTTCAATCCTAGCCAGGCTCAAGGTCGACTCAGCCTTCCATCCTTTCTAAGGTGGGTAAATTTAGGACCCAGTTTGTGGGGGCAATAAGCTGACTTTGTATAAATATACAAAAGTATGAAGGCTATTGCTTAACGCATTGTAAGCAGCCCTGAGTCTCCGGAGAAGAGCGGCATATAAATCAAATTTAAAAAAAAAAAAGTGGTAAATACCAGAGTTAAACAGGAGAACCTCAGGCCAACCAACCGGCCACATCTTGGGGCTCTTCCTAAGAGATCTTCTCCAGCCCTCCTGCCTGAAATGCTTCTGATAGCAATAGCATCTTCCAGGCCAAGGGTCTGCAACCTTAAACATTCGAAGAGCCATTTGGACCCGTTTCCCACAGAAAAGAAAACACTGGGGGCCACAAAACCTGGGTGGGCTTGGCCAACTCAACGTTGGAGGCGAGGAGTGACTGAGAGAGGAAGGCAAGGGGCGAGGCCAGCCAATGGTGGGGTCACCCGACAGAGAGCCACAGCAAAGGGCCCAAAGAGCCGCATGCAGCTCCGGAGCCACAAGTTACTGACACCCATTCTAGGCTTATATAGTGCCCCATAGCACTCTACAGCACTCTCTGGGTGGTACAATGTTAGCATTATTTGCATATTGCCCCCAACAATTGCCCCCTCATTTTTACCAACCATGGAAGGCTGAGTCAGCCTTGAGCCCAATAGGATCAAATTCCAGGCTGTTAACCCCCAGAGCTGCCACTGGCCACAGTTGCTGAAAATTGGTACCGTACAAGTAGTCCTTCACCTACGACCGTTCATTTAAGGACATTTCAAAGTTACGATGGTGCTGAAAAACAGTGTCTTCATACATAAGACCGTTGCAGTGCCTCTGCAGTCACATGCTCACAAGTCATGGCAGTCAGCATGTATTTCTTCTTCTTCTTGTGTCATATCCATCATCAGATGTTGGCGATCATGTTGGCAATCTTATTTTTGTCATTAGCCGCATGTAAAAGTGCTGCCGAATTTTGTCCAAACCAGTCCTTTAGATTTTGAAGCTATGATGTTTTTCTTCTGCCTGGACCTCATTTGCCTTCAATCTTTCCCTGGAGGATTAAGTGAAGGATTTTTCCAGGTGTCGCATCACATGTCCAAAATATTCTAACTTTGCCTTTTTTGTGGTTTTGAAGGTGTCCCTTGGCTTTCCGAGGCGGCTTATCATTTCCTCATTTCTGATTTTGACAACCCAGCATACGTAACAGCCACTTGTAAATCCACATTTCAAATGCTTCTAGTCTCTTCAAGTGGCATTCTGTCAGAGACCAACTCTCTACTCCATAGAACAGGACAAAAAAGATGTAACATCTGACATGTACTGTACTTTTCGGAGTATAAAACGCTCCAGACGATAAGACGCACCTGCCTTTTTTGGTGTGGAAAACAAGAAAAAGAAATCTGCCTCTGCTTCCCAGCAATTTTACCTCGTTGCAGCAGAAGCTTGCTTTACTTTCATTTTCGTTTTCAGCATAGCTTGATTAGCACAAGGGAAAAAAAAATCTGCTCCAGCAATTTACCTCCTTGCAGCAAGCAGCAGAGGCCTGCGCAAAACAGCTGAGAGCAAAACAGCTGAGAGTCCGGAGGCCGATCCAATCAACTTGTGCTAATTAGGGTATGCTGAAGCTGAAAAGAGCTGTTTCTTCTTGCTGTTTGCTGCAAGGAGGTAAATTGCTGGGAGGCAGAGACCAAAGGGTGGGGGCCAGTGGGTGGGCGGGGCTACATTTGGTGTCTAAGGTGCACCTAAATTTTCACTCCCTTTTAGTGGGGAAAAAGGGTGCATTTTATACTCCGAAAAATACAGTATTTATAATGGTTAAAATGTTCCAGGGTCACATGATCACCATTTGCGGCCTTTCCAGGGGGCTCCCAACAAGCCAAGTCAATGCGGGTAGCCTGATTCCTTTAATGACCATGACAAAACCACCGTAAAATTGAGCATGTCTCACATCATGACTGCATTGCATAATGACAGAAGTTCCGACCCCAATTGTGGTCATAAATTGAGGATTACTTGTAATTTCATTTTGCTTAGAGCTAGAGTAGTGTTTTTCAATCTTGGCCACTTTAAGATGTGCGGACTTCAAGGAATTCTGGGAGTTGAAGTTTATATACCTTAAAAGTGGCCCAGTTTGAAAAAGACGAGGCTGGATGATACCTAATTAAGGAAACATCTGCAAGAAACATCTGAAACCCTGGAAGTGGCTGAACAATAATCCTCTTAAAATCCATGTGGTCCTTCAATTGTGTACTTCACAATCACCATCTTGATTTTTGTAGATACTGCTACCGCCTTACTTTTTCTTCATCTTTGCTGATGTGTTCATTGCAGGACCAAATAATTTGAAAGAAGTTGCGTTCCTCAGTTTTAATCATCTGCTTTCTCCTTCAATTTTCAGAACCGTATACTCAGCCATCTGCATTGAGATGGCTTCTCGGGGGTTTTTGGTGATGGCTCTTGAGCACAGGTGAGACTGAATCCCTTCAGAGTGAGGCATTTTAAGATTAGATTTGTGAATTTATGGTGGTTTTTTAAAAAAATATATGCCTTTGATCAGGGGTGAAATTTACTTATGTTCCCTACCAGTGTGCGCGCATCGCATGTGTGTGCACTTCGCTCATACGCACTGTCATCTGTGCATGTGCAAAGCATGTGCAGAGGCTGAAAATCATCGCAAAAAAGGGACATCATGACGTCCGTGCAGTCGGCTCTACCATATCGCGTGATCCTGTAGGAACCGGTTGAATTTCACCCCTGCCTTTGATGCATCCATGCACATCAGGGGTGAAATCCAGCAGGTTCTGACAGGTTCTGGAGAACCAGTACCGGAAATTTTGAGTAGTTAAGTGAACCAGCAAATATCACTTCCGGCTGGCCCCAGAGTGGGGTGGGAATGAGGATTTTGCAGTATCCTTCCCCTGCCACGCCCACCAAGCCACACCACGCCCACCAAGCCACGCCCACAGAACTGGTAGTAAAAAAAATTGGATTTCACCACTGATGCACATCCTAAAATTTCATTTCTTGATAGCAGTGGCCATTATTTTCAAGAAATCTGTTCTTGCAGTTTCGTAAGAGGAAGGGGTATTATGGATGTTCACTGCCTGGAGTTACTTTTACAGTAATAAAGGCAGAATAAAAATCAAATCAAATCAATCAATAATTGAGGAAGACAGGAGCTGGGACCAATCAGTTACGAAGTTCAACACATTTAATTTCAATAATTTAATGATTTGCCTACGGATACTAGGCCTGGATACTAGGCAAGTTCCAGAAGCCCTTTCTTTGAATTGTTCTTTGATTTCAGAATTACAGGGTCATAAAACTAAGATTAGATCATCCCTCCTTTCCAGGAAAGTGTTGTCACATACAGACCGAAGAAAATTAAATAGAGAATGTAACGACATATTGAAAAACTTGACTTCAAGCGGGAGCTTAGAAACAGTAGAGCAGGGGTGCCAAACTTGTTTTCATTGAGGGCCACATCAGGATTGTGTTTGACCTTGGGGGGGAAGGGCAGGGGACGTGGCCAGCTCGACATCACTCATATTGGGGCACCTGTGATGGCCCAAGTGCTCTGCCAACGAAAATGGGCTTCTGAGCTCTGTTTTCAGCTGCAACCGTCTCCTGCAACCCTCTGCCAGCGAAAACAGAGCTCATGATGGCTGTGCACAGCCCTCCCGATCTCCGTTTTCACTGGCAGAGGCGCCATGGGACGGTCCTTCATTGTTTCCAGGGTGTCCCTGTCGGCCAGATCTAAGCACCCTGCGGGTTGGATCCGTCCCGGGCCTGGAGTTTGATACCCCTACAGTAGAGGAACTGTAGGAGATTCCTTTTCTTCTTTGCTTTCCCATCTGTTTTGCGCTGCGCTGATGCTCACGGTAACTGCTCTTTTCAGAGACCGCTCAGCTTCTGCTACTTACTTTTGCAAACTGGATCCTGAAGCACCAGATCTACAAGAAGCTCAGATGCATGAAGAATGGCTCACTTACCGCAGGGTACCCCGAGATCAGAAGGAGTTTCCGTTCCGGAACCCGCAGGTATTGACTATCTCGGACAATCAAGTTCCTTAAGGCGGTCTTGAATATCACAAACTTCCATCAATTCATCAGATCTCTCGGTCAACCCTGAAGCTGAGCTAACCGAAGGCATCTTGGAGCTTCAGTGTTGACACACTGGAGCTGAGAGACCGCGAGGGGGGATTTGAGATAGTTGGGACTTTGTAGTCAAAATAAAATACTTGGGAACCAAGGACATTCTCAAACCTGGTCAGAGGAAGGAGGAGTAGTGTCCCCAGGCAACCAGGCAGAGCTGTGATTGGACCATGTGACTGATTGTTTAGAGCAGTAGTTCCCAATGTGGGGCCCATGCCCCACAGGAGGGCAATTTGATTTTTAATGGGGGCAATTGGAACCTTGTTTAAACCAAGTTAATGGCCTTTTAGGCTTCCTCCACATGAATAGGAGTTCACTTTTTGAATAGTAAGAATTATATGTCATGGGGGGGAATTATATGTCATTAGAATTTTCGAGATGCTTAGATGAGGCATGGCCAAAAAAAGATTGGGAAACAGAGAAAGTGAAAGTGAAAAACTTTTAATTAGGTGAAAATCGCGGGAACTTTCAGAGTCGGCTTTCACCAGATCTCCCCATATGATATATCCAGTAATGCTATTCTTTGAGGAATGTACCTGCCTCGGGGTTTTTCTTGCTACGGGTGTATTACTTGGAACCCTGACATTCTCTCTGCATCCTGCTGTAATATTGGGCTTAACCCTGTGTGTGTGATAGAGTGAGTTGAGGAGCCAACGGGTAATTCTAAAACTTTTTTCACTGCAGCTCCATCAAAGAGCAAACGAGTGCAAACGCGGATTCAGGCTGATCCAAAGCATCAACAGTGGCAAGGCTGTTAAAAACCTTCTGAGCTCGGATTTTGACCTCTCTACACTCAAGGTAAACATGCTGAGCTCCACAGGCTCCGACCCTTTAAAACACATGCACAATATTTAGATGGATTATTTAGGAAAGAGGTGGGACTTGGGTCACCAGAGTGCGATGCTATTTTTGTCAGATGGGCCCACTGGACTTCCCATCCACCCCCCTACCAACACAGCAGGGGTCTTCCTAAGGGGAAAGGATTTTTGGAAACCCATCTATCAAGGTTAAACACTATTGTATGAATGTCTGGAGATTCTCAGTCATCCAGCTCATGGTTGTCCCAAAGGTGCTTTTTCAGGAGGCAACTAGATGTTCTTCTTTTTCTTTGAAGATGTTTTGCTTCTCATCCGAGAAGCTTCTTCAGCTCTGACAGGATGGTGGGGAATGGAAGGATTGATATTCCTTGCAGACAGAGCTGGTTGTTTGCATCTGTTTAGAAGTTCGTTGAAGCCCTGGGAGGTTTATCTGTGTCCTTAGGGTCACCTGAATAGTGCAAATGGTTCCTGAAATCTGCAATGTTTTTTTCCTCTGGAAATCCATTCCTACTCCCACACCCTTCAAAGGGTGTTCTTCCCAAATTGCATAGCTAAAGGTCTGTAGAGATTCTCAAGTCATCCAGGTCATGGTGCTTTTTCAAGAGGCAAGTGGACTTTCTGGTTTTTATTTGCAGATGTTTTGCTTCTCATCCAAGAAGCTTCTTTAGCTCTGACTGGATGGTGGGGAATGGAAGGATCTATACTCCTTGCAGACAGCTGGTCATTTTCATTCTTTTAGAGGGACGTTGAGGCGATTGAGAGGGGGATTGTCTGTGTCCTCAGGGTCATCTGAGTGGTGTAAATGAGTATGGAGCCTTCTTGGAACTGCTGAAAGGACTGTGTTATAGATGGGAGATAGGTGATGTTGTATCCCTCCCGCTCTGTTGAGAGAGGGCCGCTCAGTTTTGACATAGATGGCCTCTTTGACCCCTCTTTCAAACCAATGATCCTCTCTGTCCAAAATGTAGACTTTGCTGTCTTCAAAAGAATGGCCTTTGTCTTTTATTGTATCAGTGCTTTTTTCTGTCTTGTATCTGAAATGTGTTTTCCTGAATATTTGAAATACTTCGCTTTTGTTTTAAAACCAACTTGCCTTTTGCTTTTTGGCAAAGAAGGAGCTGGCATCTTTTTATGGGCTTACCTCAGTGGGGAAATTCAAAAATTTTCCCTACCGGTTCTATGGGCGTGGCTTGGTGGGGGTGGGTCATGTGACTGGGTGGGCATGGCCAACTGTTTTTTTTTTTTACTTTTTAAAGCATTTTTTAACTTCAAAAAGTTTTAAAAAGGTTCCGATGATCGCAACGATCAGCTGATTGTCACAGCTGATCGTCAGAACCTATTTTTTACTTTTTTAAGCATTTTTTTTGCTACCGGTTTAGGTGAACCAGCCCAAACTGGTAGCATTTCACCCCTGGCTTACCTCCCCCTTCCCCAATGCCCCAGTTTATAAATCTAAACCAGAGGTTGCAACTGCTCCTGTCTCTCAATCCCAAAGGAATCCCTGCGATTTCAATCAGCCACCAGGGGGCGCCAGGACCTGTTCTTCTCATAGAAAGTGAACCCATGTGAATATGGAAAGTATATATGAGAATAGAACCAGCAGAGAAATGAGATGATGATGATAGAAGAGAATATCTATAGCTCAGGGTTGAACTGAGTTTGGTGTTTTGCTTGCAGATGTTTCCTTATCCAACGAGGTAAGTGATGATGTTACCTAGTTGTGAGACATCTGCAAGCAAACCAAGCTCAGATAGCACCAAGGACTTCACATTATTATTGTTGGTCGCACAGTCAGCCAGATGTTTAGGTTTGGCACGTTTACGCACTTGTTGAATCCTTCCCAATGACCTGGGACGGGCAAATGTTGTTGCTTGATGGTGTTAAAGGTATACTCTCAGAATATAAGCTGTTCCAAGTAAAGCTGCCTTTCGCAATTGACTGATGGGGATTTGGTCAATGCCTCAGTAACTGTCATTTCTAAGAGAAGGGGTGAAGATTAAAGGGAATTTAGAGACAGTGTTTTGAATTTTGGCTTGGAATATATATACCGTATTTTCCGGCGTATAAGACGACCCTCCTCAGAGCCATTTAAGGCTCGTCAGAGCCTTTCGGGCTGGTCTGCCTGGTTACAGGAGAATGAGACCCGGCGTATAAGACGACCCCCGACTTTTGAGAAGATTTTTGTGTGTTAGAAAGTAGTCTTATACGCAGGAAAATACAGTACTTGTATTTGTGTGCATGTAAATGTGGATTGTGTAAACCACCAGGAATTATTAGTACAATAGTGACAAGCCAGTGGTGAAATCCATTTTTTTTACTACCGGTTCTGTGGGCGTGGCTGGGGAAGAATACTGCAAAATCTCCATTCCCACCCCACTCCAGGGGAAGGATACTGCAAAATCAACATTCCCTCCCCACTTTTGGGGGAGGATGTTGCAAAATCTCCATTCCCACCCCACTCTGGGACCAACCAGAGGCGGTATTTGCCAGTTCTCCGAACTGCTCAAAATCTCCACTACCGATTCTCCAGAACCTGCTGGATTTCACCCTTGCTGAACAGCTGGAAGATGTGTTTCAGCCTTCACAGATCTGATGCCTTCCAGAAGTCTTGTTGTATAATTCTCTGATTTTTCCTGTGGGAATATTGAAATGGGTTGGGAATATAATAGTTCTCCCTCTTCCATAAAAATGAGATATCCTATTTTTGATAGAATCCTAGGATGAGCCTTGGTGGCACAGCAGACTAAAGTGCTGTTAAAGGAGCACTTAGCTGCCAGCTGCCTGCAATTACTGCGAGTTCAAATCTCACCAGGCTCAAGGTTGACTCAGCCTTCCATCCTTCCGAGGTAGGTAAAATGAGGACCCCGATTATGGGGGCAATAAGCTGACTTTGTATAAAAAAGAACACCGCTTAGGGGGGGTCCAAAAGCCCTACTAAGCAGGTATATACAAAAGTATGAAGGCTATTGCTTAATGTATTGTAAGCCGCCCTGAGTCTCCGGAGAAGGGTGGCATATAAATCGAACCAATAAATAAATAAATAAATAAATCTCCCCTTGTTCTTGTAAATGGATGGCCAGTCTGAGGTTTTCCCTAACTACAGTTCCCAACATTCCTCACTATAGGTAGTCCTTGTTACAACCATAATTGAGCCTGCTCATTACAGCTTTGAGTTGTGTTGTGTTTAAATATGTTGGTTAAATGCAATTTTTTTGGTAAGACTTTTTTGCGGCACTCATTAAGCAAACACAGCAGTTGTTAACTGAGCCAATGATTCACTATGGGCATGCTCTTTGCAGAAAACAGGAAGTAAGCTCAGGTTTTTGAGAAAACGGAAGACTCCGATAACTGTGGGATACTGCAAATACCATAATGCAATTCTGTTGCTGAGCACTGAATACAGTCACATGACTCGGGTTGGCAACTGTAGGAACATCAGATCTGAACCTTAAGTCCCCTTTTCAGGGAGATGGTAGCTTCAAACAGTTGCTAAGCAACCTGTTGTAAGTTGAGGACTACCTGTAATGGACAGCTAGCTGGGTTTCCTGGGACCTATAGTTCCCAGTAGCAGAATGGCAGGTTTCATCTCCATCCCTGGAGCCTTCCAGTATTGCCCACTTTGGAGATTCTTGGGTCGTAACGCTAATGAACTGGTTTCCTTAACTATCTCACCCCATCCCTTGCAGGACAATGTGGATCTGACCAAAGCCGTTGTCATGGGTCATTCTTTTGGGGGCGCGACAGCTGTGCTAGCTCTGGTCAAAGAAGCCCAATTTAAGTGAGTATCTTCCAAAACGTCTTCTTTTTTAAAGAAAATTGCAACCTCAAAGAGCTTATTAATAACAAATGAAAAACAAAGGAGCCGTGATGCTTAGAATGCAGTACTGCAGGTTAACTCACTGCTCACTGCCAGCAGTTCGATTCTGACCGGTTGAAGGTTGACTCAGCCTTCCATCCTTCCGAGGTCGATAAAATGAGGACTCAAGATTGTTGGGGGTAATATGCTGACTTTTTAAACTGCTTAGAGAGGGCTGTAAAGCACCGTGAAGTGGTATATAAGTCCTATTGCTATGTGGGAAGCCAAGGTTTTTGGTCTCTTGCTTCACTAGGTGCCCTGTGCTTAATTTTCCTCCTGTAGATGCGCTGTTGCCCTTGATGCATGGATGTTTCCTTTGGAGAATTCTGCTTACCCAAAAGTGACCAAGCCGGTGCTGTTTATCAACACAGAATCATTCCAGACGGCAGAGAGCGTGGCCAAAATGAAAAAAATCACCACCACCAGCAGTGAAAGCAAGATCATTACAATCCTGTGAGTCTGCCCAGTCTCCAACTGTGATCAACGCCTTTGCCGTAGTAGTAGAGAATACACAACCAGAGGAGGTGTCATTCACAGATTAGACACACACACACACACACACACACACACACACACACACAGAGCCTCTCCCCACAGGCTTGCAGTCTAAGAAGATGTGACACAAGGAATGAGGGGAGGGGAAGGGGGAGTTTAAAAATAAGGTGGTATCTGAAATGAGAAGAGGGAGGGACCATTTAGGGGAAGAAAAGGGGAGAATCAGTAAGAAAAAGATGGTAAGCAACAAAGGACAGCATGGATTAGCAAAGCCAACAGAGTTGCATCCTTGTTAAGATAGCCTCTTTTTTTGATAAGTTGTCTAAAATTAATTTGGGATTCGGCATAGCCCAAAACCAGAGAATTGTTTTGACTCGAGAGGTGAAATGAATGCAAACTGGCCCCTTAAAACTGAGAGCCTTTGAAAGGAAGAGGCTACCAGATGGATGTATCTGTGTGTCTGGTTCCCCCCTTCCCCCCCGCCTTCCCCGTGCTGGTGCTGAAGGATGACACTCTCATAGAATGGTTTTGACGCACATTTCAGGCAGGAATGCAAAGGCAGCATCAGGTCTGCTTCTTGAAATAGCACCGGCAAAGCTTTTTTGGCTGATTTTTGAAGAAGAAGAAGGAAGGGGAGGAAAAATCTCTTGTCGTCTTGCTAAATAGTCAGAATCCCTTGTCCAAAAAAATCCCCTATATAGAGTTGCTTTATCTGCAGACAATGGATGGTTGTCTGAAGATGAGAAAAACACATCGCTTTCTCTCTTTTTTTCCTCCCCTTTAAGCTCTGCTAAATCGGTCCCAGTGTTTTGTCTCATTTCTCTGTCTTTCCCAAAGAACTCTACTGCTAACATGGCGAAGGGGGTGTCTCAGGGGTGAAATTCAGCAGGTTCTGACAGGTTCTGGAGAACCGATAGTGGAAATTTTCAGCAGTTCGGAGAACCAGTAGCAGAAATTTTGGAGAACCAGCAAATACCACCTCTGGCTGGCCCCAGAGTGGGGAGGGAATGGAGATATTGTAATAACCTTCCCCCAGGAGTGGGGAGAGAATGGGGACTTTGCGGAATCCTTCCCCCTGCCACGCCTACCAAGCCACGCCCACCAAGCCATACCGCGCCTACCAAGCAATGCCCACAGAACCAGTAGTAAAAAAAATTGGATTTCACCACTGATGCACATCCTAAAATTTCATTTCTTGATAGCAATGGCCATTATTTTCAAGAAATCATTCTTGCAGTTTCATAAGAGGAAGGGGTATTATAGATGTTTGCTGCCTGGAGTTACTTTTACAGTAATAAAGGCAAAATAAGAATCATATCAAATCAATCAATAATTGAGGAAGACAGGACTTGGGACCGATCAGTTATGAAGTTCAACGCATTTAATTTCAGTAATGTAATAATTTGCCCTGCCTACGGATACTAGGCCTGGATGCAAGTTCCAGAAGCCCTTTCTTTGAATTGTTCTTTGATTTCAGAATTACAGCGTCATGAAGCTAAGATTAGATCACCCCTCCTTTCCAGGAAAGTGTTGTCACATAGAGCCTGAGGAAAATTAAGTAGAGATTGTAACTGGTAGTAAAAAAATTTGGATTTCACCACTGGGGTGTCTTAGTGCTGCAGTGTTTTCCTTTGTTTCACAAAGCACCAGAAACAGACATAAGGCAGTATCTCTCCGTTGCTCTCCAAGGCAAATGCTTGGAAGCTAGGCTGCCTTCAAACATGGGAGTTTCATGCCGAGATTAAAGAAAAGTTGGATATTTCAGACAGTTAAGTCTTCTTTCCAGCCACTGGATTTCACAGTGTCTTCTGAAACTCCAAATTGCCAGCTGGGTGTTCTTTCATTGCATAGACTTTCCCAGCAGATGTTGAAATGACCTTTTTTTTTAATTGCTAAATCTGGGAGATGTCCCATCTTTGGACCTGGGGATCCCTTTTGGATCCTGTTCTTCTCAGTGATTCACTTTTAATGTTGATATATTTTTTCCTCCTAGGGGTACCGTCCACCAGAGTCAGACTGATTTCACCTTCCTAGCCGGGAACCTTGTCAGTCGGGTCTACAAGACAAGGGGCACCCTTGATCCATACAAAGGCCTGAATATCACCAACCAGGCTGCTCTCGCTTTCTTACAAAAGCATCTCCGTAAGTCAATATCCTAAAAGTTGTTTCTTCCTCTAAAAGAGACATCATCCTATAAAGAACAAGACATCCCTCGGATAAAAGGCAAAATCAAACTAGGTTAATGGACAGCATTCAGGATGGGGACTGAGAAGAGCCAATTTCAGAATAACAGAATTAGAAGGTACCTTGAAGGGCTTCTAGTCCAGGGGTCACCCAGCTTTTGTACCTGAGGGACCACTAAATTCATAATTTTAAATCCCGCGGACAACTAATATGAATTAGTGACGGGATGGGGTCCTTCAGGCACTTAATTTGGCCGCCTGTTAGCAGAGAGAAGCATCCAGGGTCAACCCTAGCTTTGCTTTCCATTGCAGCTAGGAATCTCAAATACGGCCAAGAATGAATATTTATCTTGTAGCCAGCCCGGGCACTAGATCATCCCCCTGCAAACTCTGTCTTTCAAGGAGCCCAGCTGAAGTTTCGTGCACCACTCACTGAAGCACCTGGACTCCCAGGGAGGGAGGGAGGGGCTGGAGCTACTAAACAGGCAGCCAAGCTAAGTGCTGAAGGACCCCATCCTGTCAGCGAGTGGGATTAATTGGTGGGCCGTATCCATCCCAGGGGCCGTAGTTTGAGGAACCCTGATTTGGTGCAATATAAAAAATGCAAAAGTTTTTCTGCGGACCACCAAAATTTTCTCACGGACCACCGTTGGTCCACGGACTACCAGTTGTTGACCGCTGTTCTAGTCCAACCCCCGGCGCAAGCAGGAAACGCTACATCATTTCAGATAAAAAGCCATCCAATCTCTTCTTAAAAACTTCCAATGTTGGAGTACCCACATTCTCTGGAGGCAAATCATTCCACTGATTAATTCTAACTGCTCTAACTAATTCTAACGGTTAGGAAATTCCTCCTTAGTTCTAGGTTGCTTCTCTTTTTGGTGAGTTTCTATGTTTCTTGTCCTGCCTTCAGGTGCTTTGGAGGATAGCTTGACTCTGCTTTGCGGCAGTTCCTTAGATATTGGAACCCTGCTATCATGTCACCCCTAGGTCTTCTTTTCATTAAATTAAACATACCCAATTCCTGCAACCGTTCTTCATATGGTTTAGCCTCCAGTCCCCTAAACATCTTCATTGTTCTTCTCTGCACTCTTTCTAGCATCTCAATATCTCTTTATATTGTGATGACCAAAGCTGGATGCAGTATTCCAAGTGTGGCCTTACCAAGGCATTAAAAAGTGGTGCTAGCACTTCACGGGATCTTTATTCTGTGCCTCTGTTAATGAAGCCTAGGACTGCTTTGGCTTTTTTTGCAGCTGCAGCACACTGCTGGCTCATCTTGAAGGGATTGTCCACTAGGACTCCAAGATCCCTCTCACAGTTACTGCTATTAAGCCAGGTACCACCATTTCACGAGTTTGCCTTTTCCTAAGTGTGTGTGCTCACTCTGCATGGCACAGTAACTCTTTTATGAATGGGCAAACCCTTCCGTGCTATTTCTAGAACGTATCACAAGACGCCTTTAAATTTCCAAATAGATCACCAGTTTAAAAAGGGTGTTCTATCCCCGATTGAATTTCACTGCATAATGTACTGGAAGACTCAAAAATGATGAAGGTGAGGACAGTTAGTCTTTAGAACCTAGCACCATAGCCTCTTGATCAGTGATATAATTCAATTTTTTTTTTTTACTACCGGTTCTGTGAGCGTGGCTTGGTGGGCGTGGTGTGGCTTGGTGGGCATGGCAGAGGAAGGATACTGCAAAATCTGAGCCTGAGTAGCGTAGGGGGCTAATGCCTCCTACTAAAGGCAGCAATTAAGATCCAGCTGCCTGCAGTTTCTGTGAGTTCAATCCTAGCCAGGCTCAAGGTCGACTCAGCCTTCCATCCTTTCTAAGGTGGGTAAATTGAGGACCCAGTTTGTGGGGGCAATAAGCTGACTTTGTATAAATATAAATATACAAAAGGATGAAAGCTATTGCTTAACGCATTGTAAGCGTGACCCTGAGTCTCCGGAGAAGGGCGGCATATAAATCAAATCTAAAAAAAAAAAATCTCCATTCCTTCCGCACTCCTGGGGGAAGTCCGCAGAATCCCCATTCCCACCCCACTCTGGGGCCAGCCAAAGGTGGTATTTGCCGGTTCTCTGAACTACTCGAAATTTCCGCTCCCGGTTCTCCAGAACCTGTCAAAACCTGTTGAATGGCACCCCTGCTTTTGATGCAATAACATTTTGATTTCTCCATCTAGAGCTCAAAGAAGATTTTGACCAGTGGGATAATCTTCTGGAAGGCATAGGAGACTCGGTGGTCCCGGATAGTCCCTTGGCAAAGTCTAGCCTCTAGGCAAGAAGTATCTCCCCAAAGTGTTTTGGGGCACCTCTGGATTCCCCCCCCCCCCCTTTGTTTGAGGGGATGGAAAGCATCCTTGATCTAAAATTGCTCTCCAGATGTTGGACATTCTGCAGAATTGCTCTTCATGATGATGGACATGCTGCTGAGACCTCCTGCTATGACAGCTTCACCTCTTTAGGAAGCATCATCCACTGCCTAGAAACAGTTTGAGTTATTGCCTTAAATGCGCCTCTCCTTCTACCAGGACTACAGCAAGAGCTTAAGAAAAGGATGGATCTAATTGCAAGTGAAGAGATTGAAATAAATTGGGGAGGTGTAATTCTTGGGGAAATCTGCTTGCACTTTAAAGTAAACTATAGCAGGAAAACCACAATTTTACTGCCTAGAATCTGCTGTCTTGGTGTCCTGCTGGCATCCTTTTCCAACTTCTGTGCCGAGAACCAGAAAAGAAAGAACTACCATGGTTTAAAGCAAGGGTGAAATCTAAAAATTTTCCCTACCGGTTCTGTGGGGGTGGCTTGGTGAGCATGGCAAGGGAAGGATACTGCAAAATCTCCATTCCCATCCCACTCTGTGGCCAGCCAGAGGTAGTATATGCCGGTTCTCCAAACTACTCAAAATTTCCGCTACCGGTTCTCCAGAACCTGCTGGATTTCACCCCTGCAAAGCTATTAATTGCAGCTATGAAGCTGGATTGAAAAGATCCTTACTTTACTACCTCTGCAAAGTAGGCAAGAAGTAATATATACCCACCCAACGATATCGTGGAAGAAAATCTGTAAAGAACGTACGCCATGCGAGAGCTTAAATCATTTGGAGGCCTGAGCATTAAAGCGTTAATCTTCATTTGGACCCATTTCCCACAGAAAAGAAAACACCGGGAGACACAAAACCTGGGTGGGTGTGGTCAACTGGAGGTCACTTACTCCCATGACACCCTCCCAGCCACTCCTACCCAGGTTTTGTGGCTCCCAGTGTTTTCTGTGGGAAACAAATCTCTCTCTCTCTGTCTCTCTTTTTCTCTCTCTCTTTCTCTCTCCTCTCAGGCCAGGCGAGGAGTGACTGTAAGGGGAGAGTGAGGGGTGGGGCCAGGCAGTAGTGGGTTCAGCCGATAGGGAGCCACAGCAAACTCTGGAGCCGTGGGTTGCTGACACTTGCTCTAGAACAGTGTTGGTGAACCTTTTTGGCACCGAGTGCTGAAACGGGAGCACATGCCGGAAACTGGAAGAGCAGTGCCGGTGCACCTGCGTGTGCCAGGAAGATAATCTTCCAGCTTCTGGCGCACACATGGACACCACCAAGCCAGCTGATCAGTGCACCTGCATATGCGCACCAGGAATATGATCTTCCGGTTTGCAGCCAGCTGGTCTTTGTGTGCAAATGTGTGCCAGAAACAGAAAGACCAGGTGGCCGGTGCACAGGCGCATGTCGGAAACCGGAAGATCATTTTCCCGGTGTGCGCATGCATACCAGGCAGTTGCTCTTCTGGCTTACAGCATTCCCACGCATGTGAAGATCAGCTGGCTGCTGTGCCGGAACCCGGAAGAGCAATGGGCAATAGCTCACATGCCCAGAGAGATGGCTCTTATGTGCCACAGGTTCACCATCTCGGCTCTAGAACATGGTCTGATGTACTTCAAACGAGCAGGTGAGTTTACACTACAGCGTACAAACAATTCCTTCACATGCAGTTCAAAGCGCTGGCTGTTATCACTAAAATCCTTCGTGGCGTTGAGCCTAGTTATCTAAAGGACTATCAGACTTCTGTGGCTTGCATCCAGCCTGGGTAATTCCAGGTCATCTTTTATGCAGGTCATCTATTAAGCAGTGTCTTCAACCAATCTTCTCCATCACAGTGCTTGACTGTGGGACACCTTCTCTCTGTCCCCTACTTTAGCCACGTTCAAAAGGCCTCTGAAAACCTGACACTTTCTCCAGGGTTTGGGTTAATGGCAGTAGCAGCCTCCATGTGTTTGATGGTCTTTTAATGGTTATTTTCTTTTCTGGCATTGGGGGTGAGGAGTAGGGTTCGGTTGTATTATATGATTGTTTTTACTGTACGCTTCCAGACTCGTCGTAGAGTTGAGCAGCCGTGCACATTTCTAAAATAAATAAAAATGAAACTCTGTTCTTTGATTCAAAGGCTTTGGCTAAAACTATCCCAGCTGTTCCAGCCACACTCTACACCCACAGCCTGGGACAAGACAGTGTGCAGGCTATTCAGTCCTGACAGAATAAATCAAAACTGGATCAAGTGGTTATTTTTGAGGCCACCAGTTCAACCATTCTGGGCTCAAACATTCCCCAGACTTCAGTTAAATACAGATTTCGAGTCGACCGTATTTAGCTGTGTTCACTGCACGAGGCTAAACCATAAAGCCGTTTGCAAACCAGATAGCTGGGCCTATGCACATTGTGCCAAACTGCATTGTGGCACAATGCTTGAGTCTGGCAAATTATTTTCCATTGCAAAAGTAATTAAAATAAGCAAGACTGTTTGCTGGGAGGGGTGTTTATCCTGGAAAACTGATTCTGCATGGGCCACTTTCCCTAGAAAGTTAAATATACAATTTGGCAAAGTTTCTAGATTCCATAGGAGCAGTGTGCATAGGTCCATTTTTGGAAGAAAACAATCTAAATGAAGAAGCTTTGCTGATAATCTCCACTGAAGGGCATTTTGCAGGGACTTCCTTTGTACATTGTTTAGACATTTAAGCTTGTACTGTATAGAACTCAACTGCCATAGTGCTTCCTTCCCTGTTTTGCTTCCATGCAAACTATTTAGCTTTGGTCCACAGAACCGTCGTGACCTCTGGCTGAACAAAAAGCCCAGCTATGATTGGATTAAAGTTTGGCTTGTTTTAACCATGGTTCATAGAATATACCCATGATGGCGAACCTATGGCACAATGCTTGAATCTGACAAATTATTTTCCATTGCAAAAGTAATTAAAATAAGCAAGACTGTTTGCTGGGAGGGGTGTTTATTCTGGAAAAGTGATTCTGTGGCACACAGAGTCATGTCACCTGGCACACGCGGCATCACCCGTTCCTTTTCTGGGTTTCTTTTTTCTTTTTTTTTAACAAGTTTTATTGGGTTTTTTTCTCCTTTCCCACATTTGCCCACATTTTTTTTTTTTGAACAGAGTGTTGGCTGTTTCTTACCTTATACAATTAATCAAATTCAAATACGTTTTACTTAATTACAATTCTTGCCAAAATCATCTTTCCCCCTTTTCTTTTTTTAAAACGTATCTCAATATTTTTTTAAAACATATCTTAATATTTCTATACTACACCATCTTCATTTATCCCTAAATTCTAACTTTACTGCATACTTACTCTCTTTTATTCTTAAACAGTTCATTCTATATCTTAATATATTTATATTTGTTTGTTCGACGTTGCCTTTCTTCCACTTCATCTTTTTTATTGTACAGTAATCTTTCTCCTCAAACCTACCCTCTCCCTCTTCCCTATCCCTTCCTACTTTCTTTCCCCATCTTCCTGTTCTCTTCTCTACTTCCCCTTCCCTTCTCCTCTTCTCTTCCCCCATGTCTTACCTTCTCTACTACTCTGATTTCTCTTTCCCTCTCTTCCCTATCCCTTCCTACTTTCTTTCCCCATCCTCCTTTTCTCTACTTCCCCTTCCCTTCTTCTCTTCTCTTCCCCCATGTCTTACCTTCTCTCCTACTCTGATTTCCCTTTCCCTCTCTTCCCTATCCCTTCCTACTTTCTTTCCCCATCTTCCTCTTCTCTTCTCTACTTCCCCTTCCCTTCTCCTCTTCTCTTCCCCCATGTCTTACCTTCTCTCCTACTCTAATTTCCCTTCCCTTCCTTCCTCCCTACTCTTCCATCCCTCTCTCTCCTTCTTCCTCCCTTCTACCTCTCTTCTCCTCCTTCATCTGTCTCTATTGCTGTATTCATTTTCAATTTAATATTTTCCACTGTGGAGCCCAGGCAGCCTCCTCTTCTGGGTTTCTGTCGCGCATGTGCACATGATGATCACCTGGTCTTTTTGCATGCGACAGTGTCAGAAACTAAAAGAGCTGGTCTTCCATTTTCCTACATGAGCATGCACACCAGAAACCTGGAAGAGTAGCTGGCTGAAACCGGAAGTTCAGTAGCTGAAACCGGAAGTTCATGTTCAGGTGCGTGCATGCGCCCTGGGCAGCTCCTCTTCCAGATTGCGGCCCAGACGAGTGCGTGCTCGGTGCCAAAAAGATTCACCCTCCCTAGAATATACCATAATTTTCCAGGTAAATATAAGATGCTAAGCTGTAAACCATGCCTGAGAATGGCTGGATTCACACATCATGCTTCAGTGAAGCCATTATAGCATAGCATGTTGTTCAAAAGAAAATAACAATGTTGGAAGGGACTTTGGAGGTCTTCTAGTCCAACCCCTTGCTCAAGCAAAAGACTCTACACTAAGGGTGTCAAACTCAATTTCATTAAGGGTTGCATCAGGGTTGTGTTTGACCTTGGGGGACCAGGGTGGGTGTGGCCAGTTTTACATCACTCGTATCAGGGGCACCTGTGGTGGCCCAAGCACTTGCCAGCAAAAATGGGCTCCCAAGCTCCGTTTTTGGCTATGATGGCTTCCTGTGACCCTCTGCCAGCAAACACAGAGCTCAGGAAGGCTGCCCACAGCCCTCCTGAGCTCCATTTTGGCTGGCAGAGGCACCGTGGGCTGATCCTTTGCTGTTTCCATGGCAGCCCCACAGGCCATATCTAAGCACCCCACGGGCCAGATCTGGGCCCCAGGCCTTGAGTTTGACACCCCTGCTCTACATCATTTCAGACCAATGGCTGCCCAATCTCTTCTTAACAGCAACGGAGTTGGAAGGGACCTCAGGGGTCATCTAGTCCAACCCCTTGCTCACGCAGGAGACCCGTACTAGGGATTCGAACCGCCAAACTGCTGACCATTCTGATCGACAAGCTCAGTGCCACTGAGCCACCTAGTCAGGCTTAAAAATGTCCAGGGAAGAGGCTGTGGAGCATTTAACGGTCTGTTCAAAAACATTGTGCAGTATGAAGGAATGTATCCAACAGTTGTGTTGCACAACAAACAAGTGGCAGCTGAAATATTTGGTAAGGTAGATGGTTCTTCCTCAGACTGAAGGATGTTTACTGTTGGAGACGTTGCGTAAGAACCTTTATGGAAGATCTCCAGAACCGGAATGGTTGCAAATGAACTGCTGGGTGCGGCAAGAAGAGTAGAAAGATAAGATAAATAAAAGATACCTTGCTTGAAAACAAGTCTGACAATGGAGCTTCTCAACAAAAGGCAGCCTAGTCATTTCCATTTTTTAGCCGCACCGGAGGATGCAAAATCCCATTTCCAGTCTTGCTTTCGCATTGCTGGGGATTTGTTCTGACAGCCACACAATTGTTCAGGGAATCTGTTGTGTCTTGTCCCGTCTTATCCTCAGGGTGGTCACGTGCGAGAGAAAGACACGCTTCAGAGGAAGCCATTCAGTTATGGTTACATAACAGGAAGATGGAGGAAGGAAGGAAGGGAGCATCGGGGCATCAAAAGCAGATGACGTGGTGACCCCTGGAGGTGTCTTTGCAAAGGCTGAAGCTCCTTTTAGTGCTTCTTAATTCTTACTGTTCTGTGCAGTCATTCCCAAAAAGAGTTTCAGGGTTTCTTTTCACGTAGCATACTAGGAAAGGTTTTGCACTGTAGCTTGAACATCCGAAATAGACTGTTTCTTCGAGAGAAGCGTCCTTCTCAAGGGAGACAAAGACGGCTGCTAGCAAAAGCTTTGTCCTGCTGTGAACATCTGCCTCCCTTTGAGAACCAGTCTCCATGGGTCTTTAAAGGCGGCAGCAGCAGCAGACTCTGGAGGAGAGAGGTTTTGCTCTATCCAGAGGCCAAAAGGAACAAGCCCTCAACATCTGGAAAAAGACCATTTCTTTCCATTGGAAGATTTTCCTCTTTGAAAAACCGAACCTCCAAGGAACGGAGGAAGCCTGGTGATGGTGTCCCCTTAACTCCATTCCTTGATTAGTGCTGAAATGTTGGAACTCTTCTCCATTTTTATTTATTTATTTTGGATAGGAATAAAGAATAGGAGGATAGAATTTTTAAAAGTTAAAATAGGTGCCTCGAGCTTAGCGGGTGAATGTACCTCTTTTTTAAAAAATAATAATACAAACATTGTGCAGGGGTTCCTCTTTTTTTGACAGAATGAGCTTGGATGTTATGATTGGTAAAACATGGGTTTGTTTTGTAGTACAGCATGTGGTGTGAATCTAATCCGTTTTGGTTTATAGTTGGTTTATCCCAACTGTGATCTACATGATCACAGTTGGGAGCAGAATCTTCCTTGCTAAGGAAGGTGGTTCTTAAGGGCTTGATTTTATGACCTGTTTGCCATGATTGATAAGCAAACCGTCGCAGTTGTTAAATGAATTATGCAGTGATTAAACAAATCTGACTTTCCTCATTGACTTGGTTGAAAGCCAGCTGGAAAGGTCCAAATGATGCCACAATTTTGATCACATGGGATGACTTATAATTGTGATATATGGCTTAAAAAGTGTTGTACCTTATGATTCTTGACAAATGCATCTTCTCTTTTTATGTACACTGAGAGCATATCAAAGACAAATTCCTTGTGTGTCCAATCACACTTGGACAATAAAAAATTTATTCGATTTGATTCGATGGATGGCTTATATAATTATGATATAAATTTAAATAGCTGTCCAGTGTATGTTAATCTATCATGGTACGGCAATGGTTGGATTTAAATAGCAGGAACACTGATATTCATTGATTGCATTGGCTTATATAAAATCATTCAGGTGGGGGAAAATTTCTAAGTAGAGAAGAATTATAGAACCATAGAATCCTAGTCCTGTTTCAAAGCTAGAAGATGAATTAGGAATGCTCGGTGTGTATTCTGTGGCTACATGTATAATCTTTATGTTCCATTAATGGTACCATCTGTCATTTCACAAATAGAGACGCCAGTGTCTGCTTCTGCTTCTGCTTCTGCTCCCCAATTTTATTTTTTGCTATCATCTGTCTGTCTATCATCTATCCATCCATTCATCCATCCATCCATCTCCAGCTGCTTTATTCTTTGCTTCTGCAATTTCTTTGCTGTCTCGAATGACAAAACGGCCCTGGTGAGAGTGTCAGATTACTCATACAAAGATGATCTACTAAAACTCATGAACATTTAGCAGACTGCCTTTTCGTTCTGTAGCCTCCAGCACAAAAGAAATGAAATGTATGCATATGGTCGGGGCATAGAATTTATGCAAGCAGCAGAGGTTAAGAAGGGGCAGCGCTTCCATCACTTCATTGTGGTTGCCATCTTCTGTTTTTGACCTCCCTCCATAGGTCATCTTGATGAATATGATCAGGTTATTTTTGATCTTTGGGCTAATTTCTACTTATATTGATATTTAGTTAAGCTCCCTTAGTGTTGTCTGAAGACTACTGATAAAGTCATCAAATGCAATATTGAATTTGGACAGCAATGTTAAAAAGGGACCTTGAAACTCCTTAAAATTGGCATTTGTTTTCTGCAGAACTCTACAGCAGTGTTTTTCAAACTTGGCAAGTTTAAGACACATGGATTTCAACTCCTAGAAATCCCCAGCCAAATGGCTGAGTGGAGAATTCTGGGAGTTGAAGTCCACATGTCTTGACGTTGCCAAATTTGAGAAACAGTACTCTGTGGGTTCTTAGAGGATCAGATGAGGACAAATGAGAAGTCTAACTGATTTTGTTGCCAGATTTGGGAGTATGTTTGGACCAGATGCCCCCTATAGCAATAGAATTTAGACTTATACACCGCTTCCCAGTGCTTTACAGCCCCTCTCTAAATGATTTACAGAGTCAGCATATTGCCCTCAACAATCTGGATCCTCATTTTACCCACTTCGGAAGGATGGAAGGCTGAGTCAACCTTGAGCCTGGTGAGATTCGAACTGCCAAATTGCAGGCAGCCGACAGTCAGCAGAAGTAGCCTGCAGTACTGCATTCTAACCATTGTGCCACCATGCAGTTTCTCTCCTTGCATTAGCTCACCTCTTTCTTTCTGACTACCTACCCTATTGCTTATTTACCTGCCAAGGTAAACCAACTTCAGTCAGCCCCATCCAACATTGCTAGTACCATATTAAGAATTGGGTCCAAAACACCTAGTGGACATCATGTTTCTCCATATGTAGGATTTAGATACAGTTTTCCTATGAAGTTGATGCAAAACACAGATTGTTTTTTTTAATAAGTATTGGAGGAAATGCATCATAAATGAAGCATTTTACATTATTTATTTAAAAACAAAAATAGCACACAAATGCCAATCTCTCTATAGTATTCTTATATCATGCCGAATGACAGAATTAAATTGTTAACATTGATTGCAGTTTCCTTAATAATAGGAAAACATAGGAAATTAAACATATGCATTGTATATGGTAATCCAAATACATAGTCTATAGTAGGAACTCCCTACTGTAAAATGCTTCTGGAGGTAGAAATCTTCAGATTGTTGAATACGCAGTATCATTCAGGGGTGAAATGCTCTCTGTTCGGACCTGATCGCCTGATCCGATGGCGGTGGGTGGTTCCGAGAACCGGTAGCAAAAATCCTTGGGGGCCCCCCATGCCCAGCTGAGCTGCACCATCAGAGGCTTTTTTTTTAACTTTTAAAGCATTTTTTCTAAAACCTCTTTGGCCGAAGAGGTTGGAGAAAAAATGCTTTTAAAAGTTTTTTTTAAAAAAGTTGGCCACGCCCACCCAGTCACATTACCCCCTCTTCAAGTCACGTCCACAGAATCGGTAATAACAAATTTTACATTTCACCACTGGTATCGTTCCAGGCTTGTGTTATTTATTTTTTATTAGTAGCAGTAGGCCTAAAACGTGTACTGTATTGTGTAATACATCTATATTTAACTTACCACTTTGGGAATGAGACAGAGGAAGCAGACAAAGCAACTAATTAAAAGCATCATAGCAAATGATAAAACCACTAGGTATAACAATTAATTTCAGGCCCATTAAGGTGGATTCTGATTGAATGGAAATTCAATTCTTAGCAGAACAGCTCAACAGGGGAACCAATTAGCTACATAGAGAACAGGTTCCATTCACTGGATGGATCGACATGAAAGCTAAATGGCTCTTGATCTGGGATACTTGCAACTGGATTTCTGCAAAATCCCCACTCCTGGGGAAAGGATATTGCAAAATCTCCATTCCCACCCCACTCGGGTCAGCCAGAGGTGGTGTTTGCCGATTCTCCAAACTATTCAAAATTTCCGCTACCAGTTCTCCGAACTGCTCAAAATTTCCGCTACCGATTCCCCAGAACTTGTTAGAACCTGCTGGATTTTTTCACCTCTGTTGTATTGGTGAAGCACAATAAGAAATTCCAAAATGGGGCAGCATTCTTTGAAAATAAGAGACATGGCAAATTTGGACCAAATCCAACAGCTGCTCCAATTTATTCCTGAAAACTGCAAGGGGGGTGGGTATCTCCCGCTCCACATAAGGACTCTTCTTGAGGGCTTCGGATTTGAGAAGGGACAGAAGAATCCTTTATGTGTATACTCAAAAGCAGATGTCCAGTGGGGGTGTTAAATAGCTTTGCAATCAAAAAACCTGCCCTCTTTTTAGTTGTTACATGTGGGAGCCACATTAAAAAAAAGATTGGAGGGTTGCCATCTTTACTTTCTGGACTCCTTGTGGATGCCCCTTCTGAAAAGTAAATGCTTTTATAATTCAACAAAGTTTGTTCCTATACACCTAGATCTAGTTTATAATAAAATGTGCGTGTTGATATTTTCACTTGGAAAAGGAAGTTACGTCGGGATCTTGCTGAAGCCTTTGAAGTTAGTGGCTTTGGAGGGGGAAGCATTGATATGAAAAAGCTTTTAATGTCTTCGTTTCTCTGCTAATTGATATCTTGAACAGAACTGTGACATGAATTCCAGAGAGGGCAGCTGGCTGCCTTCTCTACTGTCTTCACACACCACCAACTTTCCCCGCGAATAGCTGGAGTCAGTCCATTAAAAGAGGGATCAGAAATAATTTATACAATTGCCATTTGAAAGATTAAAATCAAGCAAGCCCTATCTTCCCAGTCTAGAAGGGGCTCCTTTTGTCATACACTGGAGACTATACACACCATTAGTATGATCACCGAAAGCCATCTGTCTTGGTGAGATAAACTTGATATAGTCCCTTGGGCAAAAGGGAGGACAATGTTTTCACGGTGGGGTGTTGCAGAAATCCAGAGAGTGATATACAGGCTCAAACTTGCCTTGAGATCTGAATTTACTTATCCCAATTGCACAAGCATCAACTGAGCCGTAGCCAGCTTCCAATTCTTCTAGAATCACCTTGATGAAAGTAAGAGAGGTGTAGTTTACTCACTACAGTAGTGGAGAACTGGCAACTCTTCAAATATCGCTGAACAACATCTACTCTACAGGGCTTTTGAACTCACCTAACAAAACAATCTTAGGGAGATGGGCAGTTTAGAAATAGGATAGTTAGATAACATATACCGATAGATAGATAGGTAGGTAGGTAGGTAGGTAGGATAGGTGGATGGATGGATGGATGGATGGATGGATAGATAGATAGATAGATTAGATGATAGATAAATAGAGATAGATAGATTAGATGATAAATAGATAGATAGATAATAGGTAGGTAGGTAGGTAGAAGAGATAGATAGACAGACAGACAGATTAGATAATAAATAGAGATAGATGATAGATAAATAGATAAATAGAAAGATTGATGATAGATAGATAGATAGATAGATAGATAGATAGATAGATAGATAGATAGATAGATGATAGATAGATATAGATAGATAGATAGATAGATACATAGATAGAAGTGAGCCTAGTCTTAATTACTATCACTCTAAAATTGTATATTGGGGATTTGTAATTCAAAACAAATATGGAAGTCCTAATCTGATGATTGCTAGATCAAAGAGTAGTGAATATAATTTAGCTCAGAGTTGAACAGTTGAGTTGTTGAAGGTCCTTGAGCTTGTCCTGAGATCTTCTGCCTTTATTTCACAGCTACATTCAGCTTCTGTTACACTATTAAATAAGAAGGCAGCTCTGTTGCCTTGGATTAGTACAATTTTTTTAAAAAAAACCTGTTTTTGCCAAACGACTCCTCTGTCTTTTTCTTTTATCAGAAGTATCCAGTCTCTATTTCTTAGCAAAGTACCAGAACTGAAGCAGGATGAAGAAGCCAGCACTTAATTGGAGTCAACTGCATCTGCAGTTTGTTTAGCTTAGCACATTGATTTTGCCCAAGGTAGTAAAATACAACAACGCACAGAAGAACATCCCTTAGTTTACACTTTTGCTCTTTTTAATAGAAATTAAACATTCAGTGACCTGGCTCCTAGCATCTGTTGACAGAAACCAGCAAAAGCTGATCCGGGAAAAAAGGCTACTAGAGTCTGAGGCCTATCTACAAACCCCATTAGAAAGGCCCTTGCCCTTGTTGCCATGGAGACAGAGAGCAGCTGTAAGGAGAGGCTGCAAGATGGCCATGACAGACTGTACCCACAGATGGATTAGATGGCATGGATCTGCCTCAGATGGACAATGTCAGACATCAGATTTCTTGATGCAACTTGCAAGCCAAATGACCAACGTGTTTCATAAATAGGTCCATAAATAGGTCATTTCCCAAGAAATCAAGGGCATCTCCATACAGTTATAAACCTTAGCATGGATTTGCATAATCTTTGCATATCTTGATTTATATGAATAGATGGAATAGATTTTTTTTGGCAGTAGATTTATACATCATAGTAACTCCTGTCATTTTTTCTCCTTGTTCGTTTTTATTGGGTTATAAGGTAACTCCTGTCATTTTTAATTAATCCACAAGTGGGTGTCACAAGCAGTTTGTTTTCTCCAACCTGAGGGCCAACTGGGCATGTGGAGAATTCTGGAACTGGAATTCCATACAACTGGAGGGTCTCCAATTTAAGGAAAGCTGTACTCGGTTGAAACCAAACTTATCATATTATGGCTCAGTATAATATAGATGTACAGTTCTTAAACTTTAAATAAAACTTGAACTGTGAACAACTTTGCCTTTAGCCAAGGTTTCACAACCTTAACTTATTTTAAATGGGTGGACCAACTCTCAAAACCAACTCCCAAATCCCAAAACCAACTCCCTAGCCAATATGGCTATTGTTAAGAATTTTATAGGCCAAAATGTACGTAGATGGAAATTACAAAGCTTGGGAAACATGGTGCTAGATTAAAATAGGGCTGATTAGTTTTTATTTCAATTTATTGCGCACACACCACTTTGGGTTGCCTCGTGATTGTGCCTGATTTCTTGATCTGTTTAGTAAGCTGTTTTTGTTGGCCTTATATGCCCTCTTGAAACAATCTCATGTTTCTTAAACAACCTTGTTCCTATAGAAGCCAGGGGTGAAATCCAGCAGGTTCTGGAGAACCGGTAGCGGAAATTTTGAGTAGTTCGGAGAACAGGCAAATACCACCTCTGGGTGGCCCCAGAGTGGGATGGGAATGGAGATTTTGCAATATCCTTTCTGCAGGAGTGAGGAGGGAATGGGGATTTTGCAGTATCCTTCCCCTGGAGTGGGGTTGGAATGGAGATTTTGCAGTATCCTTCCCCTGCCACACCACCAAGCCATGCCCACCAAGTCACACCACGCCCACCAAGCCATGCCCACAGCACTGGTAGTAAAAAAAAGTTGGATTTTATCACTGATAGAAGCATATATGATGTCACATGAATTGATAGCGATAGAGACAGATGAAATATGATAGAGGGAACTTGTACAATTCTATAAAGTCCATATCTTTGTTATTTCCAGCTTTTTATAAAAGCAATAAATTTAAGGCAAACTGAGAAGAAGAAAAAATACAATATTATGTTTTGAGAGGATACACACATATACATTCATAGATTCAATACTGTTATTAAAATAAGCACGTTTAGCCAACCTCACTATGAAATTTATAATGACCTGGCTAGCCATTCAGTAAATTCTATTCATTTAGAATGTTATCTCTTGTCTAACTGCAAAATTATCTTTAAAAAAAATCAGCTAAACCATTTTAAACAGCAAGAAGAAAAGAAAACCATTTCTGATTTGTAAAAAAAGAAAGCATCTGCTGATAATGTTTTGAACAATCTCTCCTGCAAAAATGCTGAAAGCTATCCTTATACAACAGAATCACATCTGAATACTTTATCACGTAGTGTTAGGAAATAAAGGTACAAGATATGCTGGAAAACTATGATGCATAAAATATTTCCTGTGGAAAAAAACAAAAATAATTGCATATTATAAATTTAGGGTGGGAGCAGGTCACCTCAAACCTCCCCCCCCCAGATCTTTGCAGCTCCTTTCCAAAATGTGTTGGCAAAACAACCCCAGATGCTAACGTGGTTTTTTGCTTCATCTTTTTTTTTTTTTTTTTGGTGAAAGTAAGTAGGACAGCAGCAGTAGCCTCAAATAACCTTAATACACCTATTTCATTTCTGCTTTAAAAAAATCAGCTTGCTAAACATGTAAAAGGGCAGGCTATTCTAACTGCCTTTATGTGAAGTCATCATTCGTAGATGTAGCCTTTGATGAGTGAAAAACAAAATATATCCCCAGCCACAGAACTAAGACGGAAGTCAAAACTAGGTTCAAAGAGTAAGATGCTCTATATAGGAAATGTAAATGTGTGTTTCAAAAACTGAGTAACAGCCAATGGCATATGCCTGACAAAGCTCAAAACCCAAGGGATTGTTCTGAAGGCTTTGATAGTGTTTATAAATACTTCGATAGTGGAGAAAAGGTGTCTGCTTTGTATTAATCCGGATTCCTTGCATTGGTTTAATGCTATGTAGACTCATGGAAAATAATTGCTTTTTTTTTTTAGGATGTACTTCATGCATCCAGAAATTAAAGCTTGAAGGACATGGAAATTTTTAGCTGCTGCTGAAAGAATTACAGGTATATTACAGCTTGTCTTATTTTTCATGTTCCTCTGCATGGAATGTAATTGCCTTTTTTCCAGGGCTGTGCACTGCACATGTACTTTGTCTTTATTTAAAATATTTTGCTTGCATTCTGCGCTAAATGCATTGTTAAAGTAGTAATGCAGAATTTGATAGGGAGATGACTTTTACAAATCCAACTGCATTCCTGTGTCTTGTAAGAGAACCTTGGGTTTGTCTGTTTTTAACAGAAAACGGAACTAATAAGTAATGGTTTACTTTAAATTGAGTTTTCACTCTATTTGCTACCCAGATTCCATGTTAGGGGATAGATGGCCATCTAGATTTGATAAAATAAAAATAAAGAAATCAAATCATGACAAAGACGTAAAAGAAATAACATGGAACAATGCAGCAGCGAAAAGAAGAGATACACTTTTTATCAAAGGTAGCCCAGGAAATTGTGATATTCACCATTAGCAAAAGCACTTAGACTTATATACCGCTTCACAGTGCTTTTTACAGCCCTCTCTGAGCAGTTTCCAGAGTCAGCATATTTCCCCCAACAATCTGGGTCCTCATTTTACCCAGGGGTGGGTTCTAAAAATGTTTACTACCAGTTCTGTGGACGTGGCATATTTTGTGGGCTTGGTTTGGGGGGGGGGGTTAATGTGATGGTGGGCGTGGCCAACTTTTTTTTGTTTACTTTTAAAAGCATTTTTTCTACAACCTTAAGAGGTTGCAGAAAAAAATGCTTTTAAAAGCCTCTGACGATCAGGCAACTCAGCTGAGATGGCCAGAGGCTTTTAAAGGCATTTTTTTCCTACAACCTGTTCGGCCGAAGAGGGTGCAGAAAAAATTGTTTTCAAAATCCACTGACGATCCCAGCTGTGCCGCGCGATCATCAAAGGCTTTTTTTTTTACTTTAAAAAGCATTTTTTCAGCCGAAGAGATTGTAGAAAAAATGCTTTTAAAAGTAAAAAAAAAAAAAAAAGCCTCTGATGAGGTGGGCGGGGTAAGCGAGCGGCAACTGGGCCAGGGACTAATTTGGGGGCATGGCCAGCCAATGTTATTACTAGTTCTCCGAACTACTACAAATTTTTACTACCGGTTCTTGTGAACCGGTGCAAACCGATAGCAACCCACCACTGATTTTACCCTCTCAGAAGGATGAAAGGCTGAGTCAACCTTGAGCCTGGTAAGATCCAACTTGCCAATTTGCAGTCAGCCGGCAGTCAGCAGAAGTAGCCTGCAGTACTGCACTCTAACCACTGTGCCACTGCGGCTCAAATTTGTATTTATTATTAAAACATAAAGAGCCAAGGAGAGGGATGTCCACGGTGAGGGATAGGGTCAAAAAAATCGAGACGGTTGCTGCAACTGCACAACCAAAACCTCACTTTTTCTTACTTGTGTTGTGCACTTGACACAGGTTATACAGAGGCAAAGCTTTGACTGTGCAGCCAGAGGCATTATTTTGACTTTTTGACCTGTTCTGCAGATCTTCGCTGGCAAATAGTCTATAAAGAAGAACAGAGGCCTCCATACTCCACTCCTCTTAAAAGGTTACTGCAGATGAAAATATGGGTTGCTTTTCTGCTGCAGCTTCTCATAAAAAACTAACACATCAGTCCTGTATAAAAAATGAAGATAAATTTATGCATAGTTCAGGGGGGAAAAAACTCAGCTCAAAATCAAACCTGCCAGTTCTTTTGGCTTTTTTAGCACAAGGACAGTTAACTACAAGGTCCATGCCTCCCTGTTCCAAAAATCTATTTTTCCATAATGTTTAGATGCTAAAAGAGACATTCCCTTTGATCCCTTTGAAAGATATGACCTGAAACCTGCTGGTAACCATTAGGTGCCAAAGATCATTCAATAAGGCCTTAGGCTCTGGCAGCCATGTTTAGAATACACCTCTTTAGCCAGGGGTGTCAAACTCAAGGCCCGGGGGCTGGATCCAACCTGCGGGGTGCTTAGATCTGGCCATCGGGGGGCGGGGGCCTTAGATCTGGAAGCAGTGAAGGACCGGCCTGTGGTGCCTCTGCCAGTGAAAATGGACCTTGGGAGTTGCATGTGCAGCCCTCACAAGCTCCATTTTTTGCTGGCAGAAGATTGCAGGAGCCGTCACAGCCAAAAACGGAGCTTGGGAGTCCGTTTTTGCTAGCAGAGCACTCAGGCCATCACAGGCGCCCCTGACATAAGTGACGTTGAGCTAGCCACACTTACTCTGGCCACGCACGCCCTCCCCCCAGGTCAAACACAACCCTGATGCGGCCCTCAATGAAATTGAGTTTGACAGCCCTGTCTTTAGCTATTAATAGCCAAACAAGACATTAGGGAGAAAAAGCACCTATTCTGTATTACATTCCCACCCAGTGTTTCTTAACCTAGGCAATTTTAAGACAGGTAAACTTCAACTTGCAGAATTATCTAGCTAGCATAGCTGGCTGGCTGGAGAATTCTGGGAGTTGAAGTCCACCTGTTTTGAAATTGCCAAGATTGAGCCCTTTCCCTGTTGGCTGGCTTTCTATGATGTTTGTAGCCTTCCCCTACCAAGATCATAGAAAGCATCACACACAAATTGTAGGATTGACCCCTCAAAAGCACTTTGTTATTCGGAAGCGAAGGAGTGTCTAAGCTTCCCTTTCAATGAAACCCCAGGATTGACCCATTAATTCCTACAACCACAGATCAATATTGCAAATGATCTTCCTTACAAGGCATGCTACCTAAGAGGGAGTCCTTGTGAAGACTGTTCATCCCTTTGAGACGAGGCAGGCTTGGTCGAGATATAAACATTTAGTCACCTCATCAGAAGGAGGTATTAATAATACAAAAGACTTTCTGAGCTTGTTAGGCCTGAGCTTACTTTTTTGTTCCTTGCAGTCTAATTGGGGACTAGGGATTTTTTTTTTAGCGTTTCACCTAATTTCTTTAGACTCTTCTATTTTAGTTTCATAGCAAATGCCTTGTCGGAACATGTTTTTTCCTCCGGTGTTGAATATTTCATAGCTGGTCTGCTTTGCCTGGCTATGTGGAGGGTTGTTGGAAACGACAGGTCTCTAATCTAGACTGTGGATCCAAGGTGAAGAAACTAACACTCAACACTTTGCAACAACTAATTAATGTGCTTCGTGTCATTGATGAAGGTAGTGTGGAGGGCGAGGGGGTAGAAACCCACTTTCACAGCAGCTGTTTGCCTATCAGAGAACAGCAGGAAGACTGTGGTGTGGTAGACCCCATGTAACATTTTTAATGCCTTCCAAGACTGGATAATGGTGAAGGCAACTGGTATCACCAAAAGTAGGAGAGAAGAAGAATCCAGGGGTGGGCTTCAAACATTTTAGCAAGGGGTTCTCTGCTCGGTTGCTGGGTGGGCGTGGCCATGGTGAGCGTGGCCTAGTCGGCCTCCTGCACTACGGCGGGGAGGGGGCATTTTTTGCCCTCCAAAGGCTCTGAAGGCTTTCCTCAAGCTTCCGGGAGGGCGAAAACAGCCTCCCCAGGCTCCAGAGGCCCTCTGGAGGCCAGGAATGGGCCCGTTTTTGTCCTTCCCGAACTTCCGGTAGGCCTGTTTTTCACCGTCCCTGAGTCTCCGCGTGTGCCCTGCACTTACATGGATCCAAAACGGGCCATGTGGGGACTCCTGGAAGGGGCGTGGTGGGGTGGGTGGGGCCAGCCAGAAGTGGGATTTGGGGGGTCTCCGAACTACACAGAATCTTAATCTCGAATCCCTGCAAACACGCAGCAGCCTACCCCCGGAAGAATCAGAGAAGAGCCAGAAAAGTCTTTCGCCTTCAACACTGCAGACCTTCTGGACATCAAAGTTAAATAAGGATTGATTAATACAGAGCACACATGACAATGGTGGGAGATCCCATTCTTTGTTCTCCATTCTTGAAAAGACTTTATAATTACATCAAACTTCTTAAAGGATGCCTTAGATATAAAGCAGCAGCCCCCAATCTTTTGGGCCCCTGGGACCGGTTCTGTGGAGAGAGGTTTTTCCCCGGACCGGAAGGGATGTGGTTTCACGTGCTGCCTGCATCCTGTGGGTGGGACTTTGCTTCTTTGCATGGCCCAGTTTCTGGCATGCTATAGACCACTGCCAGTTCACAGACTGGGGAATGAGGACCCCTGATGTAGAGAGAATGGCCCTGAAAGACAGGAGGAAGAGCTGCTACCTAGGCAACGATCAGATAAAAGGCCTCAGCCAGGGCCAAGAAAGTACAGACAAGATAGTCTTCAACTTACAGTTCATTTAGTGACTGTTCAAAGTTACAACAGTGCTGGAAAAAGTGACTTATTACTGTATTTCACACTTACAAGCATTGCAGCATCCCCATGGTCACATGATCAAAACTGAGACACTTGGCAACTGACGCATATTTATAATGGCTGCAATATCCCAGGGTCACATCTTTTGAAACCTTCTGATAAGCAAAGTCAGTGGGAAGCCAGATTCACTTAACAACCGTGTTACTAAGTTCACGATTGCAGTGATTCATTTAACAACTGCGGCAAAAAAAGATGGTAAAATGGGGCAAAACTCACTTAACGAACGTCTCACTTAGCAAGAAGAATTTTGGGCTCAATTGTGGTCGTATATCAAGGACTTATCTGTAACATGAATAAATCAGACCCTCCCTAATTCACACAAAGGGAGGGGGGTTTGTGTGCAAGATTGTGTGCACAAGATTGTGTGCACAATCTTGTCTGCAAGATTGTGTTATTAGAGTTGTTATGATAAAAGGTGTACTGGCTTTTATGGCATGACTTTCATAGTCAAGTCCAGAGATGTTATTCAGCAGGTTCTGACCAGTTCTAGAAAACCGGTAGCAGAAATTTTGAGTAGTTTGGAGAACCGGTAAATACCACCTCTGATTGGCCCTGCCCGCATCTATTCTCTGCCTCCCGAGTCCCAGCTGATCGGGAGGAAATGGGGATTTTGCAGTAACCTTCGCCTGGAGTGGGGAGGGAATGGGGATTTTAAAGTAACCTTCCCCTCCCATGTGCATCAAGCCACGCCCACCAAACCTTGCCACGCCCACCAAGCCACGCCCACCAAACCAGTAATAAAAATTTTTGAATCCCACCACTGGTCAAGTCTACTTGAAGGGCTGGTGTCACCTTAGCATTTTAGATACTCAGTAGGTCCAAGTAGCACTTCTCTTACACACACAAGCTGCACTGGATGTATGTGAGGTGTTGGTGCACTTCAGGCAGTGGTGGCTTACCCCCAGTTCGCACCGGTTCTATAGAACTGGTAGTAAAACCAGCGGGAGGCTCCGCTCATTGGCCCTGACATCACGAAAATGCTTCTGTGCATGCCCCGTTGCGAACAGGTAGTAAAGATAAGTAGAACCCATCCCTGACTTCAGGGTTCTGGATGTCATCTATAAAGTTCTTTATGCCATAGAGGTTGGTTGTTTCTAGTTGTAAAATCTGAAGAGCAATCTTACTTCATGCCTCATCTCTCACGTGATGTGTCTGGTGGGACCTAGGAAGAAGTGCCTGCCCTTTGGAACAATATCCTACGAAAAGTCACACAGCCCTCACCGCACTTCCCTTAAACCAGTCTTGGAGATCTGGATTTTCCTCCAGACCCTTAGTTGTGTTAGTTTGGGGTATCTCCCTGTTATAATCATATAATTAAATATATAAATATATATATTTTTTTAGCTCAATGGTTTCATTTTTAACTGGTATCTCAAGAGTTGCTGTTGAGTTGGAAATTTCCATTACAAATAAATTCCATTTCTACTAGTTAAAAGGAGCAGCGTTGTGTTTAACTGATTATATGTCGTCTTTCACTGTAAGTTCAATTTAACTGTTTTATGGGCTGATTTCAGAAGTCTTAAAAGGATAATAAATAAAATAATGGAATAAAAGAGTGCCAGAAGCTTAAAAGGAATAATCTAGCAAGCCATTTATCATGCATCTCCTACAACATTAGCTAAAGAAACTAGTTTAGCTTTACCCTTTGCTGAAGATACTGCATTTCTTAGATTTTGAAAAAAATGCCACTATTTACTGTACATATTATTTATGTTTATAGGTGTTGCATCCCACACATCAGGTCATAACTGTCTAGCAATGTCCCATCAAAACAATATGTTGCCCAAGTCAGAGGACAAGACAATGTCTCATTATGGCTTCTCCAGATGCCCTCTGGAAATTAATATCCAATTATAATTTGTAATGCAATAGGAAAAATGCTTTAAAATATGAAGAGCATTCATATTAACATTAAATCAAATTCTGCTGACCCATCCTTATTTGCTGAATACCACTCCAGTGCACTGTTCAAAACCCAAGAAAAAAATTTAAAATTGAAGTCCCTAATGTTCATCTTCTTCTTTTTCTCTTCCTTACTAGTATCCATCTCTTCCCACTTATTACTATATCCATGTTGCTTATATCTTTCAATTTATATTGTTTTTATTGTTTCCTAGTACGATTTGATAGTTTATTAGTAACGTTGACTATCACTAAGTGTTGTATCTTTTTATTCTTGATGAATGTATTTTATTCTCCTTACGTACACTGAGAGCATATACACCAAAGACAAATTCCTTGTGTATCCAATCACACTTGGCCAATAAAGAAGAAAGAAAGAAAGAGAGAGAGAGAGAGAGAGAGAGAGAGAGACCCTAATATAGAGAAACCAAGTGAATTTTTCAATAGTAGCAACGTCATAGCTGTGGAAAATCACTTATTATTGAAAATAATATTAATATAAAATTAATTTAAGAAGTAGAACTAATTTTAGATGTACTAAAACTCTGATCTGAGCTCCCTCACTTCACCCTTACTCACTGTTCTCCAGCATTTGGTAACAGATAATGGAATGACAGAGTTGGAAGAGACCTTGGAGGTCTTCTAATCCAACCCCCTGCTTCAACAGGAGACTCCATGCCATTCTAGAAAATTGGCTGTCCAATCTCTTCTTAAAAGTGATGGAGCACCCACAGCTTCTGAAGGCAAGACCTTCCACTGGATAATTGTTCTCACTGTTAGGAAATTTCTCCTTAGTTCTAGGTTAGTCCTCTCCTTAATTCGTTTCCATCCATTGTTTCTTGTCTTGCCTTCTGGTATTTTGGAAAATAAGTTGATTCCTCTTCTTGATGTAGTACCTTAGGACGATGCCTTATTTTATCTAATAGCAGAATTGTTTGACCCTCAGTATGGATGGAAAGAATTTTATAGAAATTAATAGAATTAATAGAATTAATAGAAAGAATTTTATAGAAATTAATAGGTTGCTTATAGAATTTAATAGGTTGCAACCTATTAAGTTAGAGGACCTATATGCTTAGTCCTATAAGCATTGGTTTGGTTCAACCATCATGCTAATGTGATTTATTTGTAGTTTAGTGCATTATCTACACATTGCCACTGTAAGTTAGTTAACAAAGCATGGTGCAAAAATAATAAGTTAGCCAGTTCATCGTACAAACCACCCAAGGTACTTATGGATAGCCCACATAGTATGGTGATTGCAGGTTTGATCTAAATTTAAGTCCCCCTTCAACATTGGCCCCCACGGAGAGGGCTCGCAACTTGGGCGTCCTCCTGGACGCACGGCTGTCTTTAGAAGAACACATGACGGCCGTGGCCAGGGGGGCTTTTTATCAGGTTCGCCTGATACGCCAGTTGCGTCCCTTTCTAGATCGAGACTCCCTACGCACAGTCACCCATGCTCTCGTGACTTCCCGCCTGGACTACTGCAACGCTCTCTACATGGGGCTCCCCTTGAGGTGCACCCGGAGGCTCCAACTGGTCCAGAATGCGGCCGCGCGGGGAATTATGGGAGCGACGGGGCGCTCCCACGTGACACCTCTCCTGCGCGAGCTGCACTGGCTCCTGGTGGTCTTCTGGGTGCGCTTCAAGGTGTTGGTGACCACCTTTAAAGCGCTCCATGGCTTAGGACCTGGGTACTTGCGGGACCGCCTTCTGCCGCCAATAGCCTCCCACCGGCCAGTACGCTCGCACAGAGAGGGCCTCCTCCGGGTGCCGTCGGCTAGACAGTGTCGGTTGGCGACCCCCAGTGGGAGAGCCTTCTCTGTGGCGGCGCCCGCCCTCTGGAATGACCTACCCCCGGAGATACGCAGGATTCCAGATCTCCGGACCTTTCGTCGGGCCCTTAAAACCCATTTATTCCATCTAGCTGGGCTAGCCTGATCCCATCCTCCATTTTTAAATTTGAAATTGATTTTAAATTGGGTTGTTTTAATTCTTGGCCGAATAATATTTAATAATTTTTAATTGTTTTTAACTTTTGTGTACCATGTTTTATTCTGGCTGTTCACCGCCCTGAGTCCGCAAGGAGAAGGGCGGTTTATAAATTGAAATAATAAATAAATAAAACCTACAGATGACTTTGGGCAGTCTTTCTCTCTTAGCCCAACCTAGTTTACAAGATTCTTGTTTTGGGATCTCTAGTAGTTTTTTGACCTCCTCAAGGAAAGGCAGAATATAAATCTAAGTATAATAAGTAAATACAATGAATTCTGCCATAGGAGGTCACATCGACGGTGAAACAGCTGAACCATATTAGAAATACTACATACCGGTAGTATTTGGCTGTAAATAGCTGCTTGTGAAAAATTTCTATTTCAGCGTATTCATCTGGAAAAAAAAAATGTTTGGCTGCTGGGTGCTGTTTCCATGGAAACAGACATCCAATTGGGAAGAGAAAGGAAAAATTCCCCGGTTTTAAAGTAATATGTGTTTTGAATGTTTTATCCTGGTTTGTCACAATATTAACCTCCCCTAATGAAAGAATGGGTTTGCTGAAAATATTTAGCGTGGGGTTTTTTCTGGTTCTAGATAAAAATCATTTTGATAAAGCTCAATGGATGAGCTAGAGAAGAAAACATTTTTTTTTAAAAAAAAGATCTTATATAATGGATCAGTTGTGCTTTTTTGTGTGTCATTATTAGTCCATGAGAAATCCAGATGTCTGCTGTATTTGATATAGGATAAAAATAAACAACTCATTATCAGAGAAAAAGGCAACTTTTGGAGGTATGTTATGGATGTGTCAGGAGGAAGAAATCTCAGATATATTAGGTTTTTTTTTCCTATGGATTGCTTTGAGCTTGTTTTAAAATTATAATCAAATCTGGAAAGAAATATATATATATAGGTAAGCACATAGGACTGCATGATTAGAAAACTAAATATTTTTTCTAATAAATCTGTACAGTATTGGAATAGAATTAGTAATCTTTTTATTTATTGATTTTGATACATTATCAACATTAGAATTTTTTGAATGTTCACATGTGACTAGGTAAGGACATTTTATTTTTAAGGAAAGATGCAACTGATCTTAACAACCAGTGAGCTTAATGAGCAGGGTGTGTAGAATTGCTTAAACACATGTTTCAGTGATCTCCAACACAGATTCTTGTGGGGTTGAATCCAGTCAGACTCTTAATTCTAAAGTAACATGCATGAAATCATTAGGAATAAATATTCTCAGTTTAAAACTTTTGTGTGAAAGTGCTGAAAAAAGAAAAGCTAAAAAAAACCCCACAGTTAATGGATGTGCCACAATAGAGTTGAATGTTGCACTTTTTGTAATGACAGCCCGTGTGTTTTGCCCTTTGAAGCCTGACATATGTACTTTATTCTCTTTATACTTGTGGTGAACAATTTGTGCTGACAATTGCCAGGACCTTTGGATTCAAAACTGGGTCTTTTTAAAAGCAATTTCTCCTGGAAGCACAGGGCAATATTTTATAAATGTTAAAAAATGAAGCCTAACAACTTTCCTGTCAATTAGTTGAGATTTATGAACTTCGATTAGAACACATGGAAGGGCCTGATGCCAAGTTGCAGAGCACCTCCAGGGTGTCACTTCCTTCCTATATTTCAAATCAACAAACGTTCTGTCAGCACCTGCTGAAACGCAATGAGGCACAAGCTCCCTGGAGTCAAACACATTTAAACATGCAAACAAGTAACACAAGGGAAAACTGGAGCTTTTCATTTTTCAGCCAAATTTATCTTCAGATTCTCCCAAGTCTTTACTAAAAATGTTGGAAGGTCAGGGTTTTCGGATCTTCATGATGTTTTTCTGCAAAATTCACACTAATTTTTCCCACCAAGTATCCTTAACCCCGTGTGAATTATTAGAAAGCAAATTTCGGTTGAAGGTCAGGAAAAACTTTGTAAAACAAGCAGTTTTGAATGGGATCAATTATTAGAGCCTTTAACTGGATCTGTCTGAGCACAGGCTAGGCAGCCAGTTATTGAGGATGTCGTGTGATCTGTGTCTCATCACCACAATGGCGTCTTCCAACTTTATTATTCTATGAATCAGGGAAGTATTCAAAAAGATTGTGGGATGAAAAGCAGAGTAAAGTGATTTGTAAAAAAAAAAAAAAGTGTCTAGAACTATTTACCCTGATCTGATCTCCTCCAGATGTCTTGTATTTCAAGTCCTATGATTCTTACCCTATATGGCTAAGGTGATGAAAAACAGTTTAAAACTTTGTCTTATTGAAAAATTTAAATCACTTTTCAAATGTATTTTGCTTTGTATCCAAAGAACTCCAAAAATAATTCATTCAGTAAAGGAATTTCTAGTGTCAGCACTGTTCCAGAAGTTGAATTCTCTGATATTCTCTGTTTGAAAGCTCTAAAAATGAACCAAAACAATTTCTAAACATGCTTGATTTAAGAACATAGAACCATAGGTTGAATGAAACAGGGGATATTTAAATCAAGTGGCTGTCCTATCAATCTTTTGTAGAACAAATATGGAGGAACCTAGGGTATCTTAAATCTAAGATATTTATTGTGCTGCAAATGTTTTGTGATTCCATCTAGTTCTAATTGAAAAAGTGGAACAATTACACAATAATTTCTTAAATATTTAAGTGTCACATAATCCTTTATTGCTTTTTGTTTCTGTTGCTATTAAACCAATGTAATACATAATGCCCAAGACAGAATAACTGACACATTTCATATGATACAAAGTGTGTTTAGCTTGCACTGAAACTTTTAACAAATTGGACTTGTATATATGAGGATTCTTGGTTCTTAATTTTCCTTTCCAATGACTGAGTTCACACACTGCAGCTTTCCCTAAAGTGTGAACTTAATCAGATAAGAGGTGAATTCTTCTGTGTAGCCAATGAACATTCACACAGATTTGAAGAACCTAAACAAAATTATGCTTTTGAAGTTTGAATGCAACTATATGGTAATTTATTTGTGCACTTTCCCTGCAGGAACTTAACATCTTTTATCTTTCGAACTCTATTTCCATTTTATCATTTATTAAATTTATATGCCATCTGTGAAAAGCTACTCTTATATTGTGGATGATGGTTTATTGTATACAGGTAGTTCTTGACTTACAACCACAATTAAGCCCAACATTTCTGTTGCTCAGCGAATCATTTTAGTGAGTTTTGTCCCATTTTACGACTTTCCTTGCCACAGTTAAGTAAATCACTGCATTTGTTAAGCCCAGTTGTTAAGTGAATCTGGCTTCTCCATTGAATTTGCTTGTCAGAAATCTGCAAAAGGTCATCACATGACCCAGTGGTGAAATGTAAAATTTGTTACTACCAGTTCTGTGGGCGTGGCTTGGTGAGGGGGTAATGTGACTCAGTGGGCGTGGCCAACTTTTTTTTTTTACTTTTAAAACCATTTTTTCTACAATCTCTTCAGCCGAAGAGGTTGTAAAAAATGCTTTTAAAAGGCTCTGATGATCGCGCGGCTCAGCTGGGCATGGGGTGGGGGTGGTCAGGGATTTTTGCTACCGGTTCTCTGAACCACCCACTGCCATCGCTACCGGATCGGGCAATCTGGTCCGAACAAGGAGCGTTTCACCCCTGACATAACCCCAGGACACTGCAGCCCTCAGAAATTTAAGTCAGTTGCCAAATGTCTGAATGGTGATGACTGCAATGTTGCTATAATGGTCATCAGTGGAACCTGGAATTAAGGAGAAATTTCCTAACAGTGAGGAAAATTAACCAGTGGAACAGCTTGCCTTCAGAAATCGTGGGCGAGCACTCCATCCCTGGAGACTTTTAAGAAGAGACTGGAAAAGCCACTTGTCTGAGATGGTATAGTTTCCCCTGCTTGAGCAGGGGGCTGGACTAGAAGACCTCCAAGGTCCCTTCCAGCTCTATTCTATTCTAAATTCTAAAATGTGGTCATAAACCAGGGGTGAAATCCAGCAAGTTCTGGAGAACCGGTAGCGGAAATTTTGAGTAATTCGGAGAACCAGCAAATACCACTTCTGGCAGGCCACAGAGTGGGGAGGGAATGGGGATTGTGCAGCATCCTTCCCCTGGAATGGGGTGGGAATGAAGATTTTGCAGTACCCTTCCCCTGCCACGCCCACCAAGCCACACCACGCCCACAGAACCGATAGTAAAAAAAATTTGGCTTTCACCACTGTGTGTGAGAGGATCCCTCACACGCCTCCCAACGTAACAATTGCAACGGCCCCACCACGCGCAAACCTTGCTAAGCAAGCATTAACCCCATTTGATTCCCTCAGGGTAACGTTACGAGGAGCAACCAGAGACCACCGAGCGAAGGTAAAAGCCCGGGGAGCCAGCCAACCGCAGGACCCAGCAGGACTACATTTCCCATCAAACCTCGATGAAAAGAGAGCGGGGTAGCGGACGGTTCCTGTCCCCCCCACCCCCCTTCTCTCCCCCTCCCGCCGAGCGGCACGTGCCGCCCGCCTCAACCAATAGAGGGCGTGTCGGGGGGCGGGTCACGTGCTTTTGTTTGGCGCTTTTGTGGAGCAGGCAGGGCAGTTAGGCGCGGAGTCCGTGTGTGGTGACGGGAGCAGGTGGGTCGAGGCGAAAAGCTGGGTGGGGAAGCGAGGTAGGGCCGGGGTGGCATGGCGTGGCGTGGCTCCGGCGGATGAGTCTTGCCTTCGCGAGGAGCGAAGGAAAGACGGTCCTCGTGGGGCATGAGGGCGGCTGGGGGCGAGGTCTCCGCACAGAAACCGCTTTGTCTTGGGCGGCTCCGTTCACCTCGGCGGGCTTAGCGGAGGCTCGGGGGTTGCGGGAGAAAAAAAAATGGGACGCGACGTCGACGAAGGACCGGCCGCTGCGAGACTCGGACGCTCGGCTCCATCTGCCTCCAGCTCCGCACGGAACAGGTGGCTGCTCCAGCGCCGTTCCCTCAGATCGCTGTGCCGGCCCTTTCTCGGTTTGACAGAAGTGGAGCGCTTTGATCCATTGTTCGAGGGGAAGGGGCGGCGGCGGCGGGAAGGTGGTGGGGGGGACGGACGCCGCCGCGCCGCGCGCGCTGGCGAGCTTCGGAAGGGAGGGGGCGCCAGAGACAACACCCGCCTGGCGCGCGCCGTCTCCCTCAGCCCGAGGGTGGGGTGGGGTGGGGTGGGGAGCGGGGGGAAGAAAAACGCTTGAGAGAAAAAGGGCGTGTTGGGAGGGGGGTTGCGAGAACTGAAAAAAAAAACCGCCCCAGCAGGCTGAGCATCCAGAAGGCAAAAACCAAAAGAGTTCGTCCCGCTCGATTTCTTCTGACGGGTCAAAGGAGCTGGGCGGGGGGGCTCCCCAGGGGAGCGAGTGTTGGGGGGGGGCTTTAGAAACAGGGAGGGGAGCCCGAGCGGCGGGTGCCCGGATGTTACCGTTGCAAAGTCATCCCGCCCCCCTCCCCTCCGAAGGGGATTAGTGCGCGCGCGCGCGCTCTTGCCTCTCTTTCAGGCGGTTTGAATTCGGTGCGTTCGAGAGCGGCGCGTGGGAGGGCGGGGCTTCCTTTCTCCTCCCATTCCCCTCCCTTTTTTTTTTTAATCTGTTCTCTTTAGTTATGGGGATTGCTGTCTCTCGATGGCCCCGCCCCACAGAGGTGGCAGCGGTGGGGTGCTTTTCTCCACCCTGTTCCTTCCTCTTCACTCTTGGGCGTTGTTTATCTGGCTTTTCTTTAAACGGTGTTTTTTTTATTATTATTATTTGTTTTTTCTGCCAAAACGGGATAGTCCCCCACAGTGCAACCCCCCCTCCCTTTTATTGTATCATCGCATACCTAGGAGCCTTAAACCATAGGGGTCTTTTTATTTCATGTTTTTTGCTTTATCTCAAGTCCTTTGTGTGGATGTGCCTTAAAGAGACCCAAGAGCAATGTGGTTGCTTTATTGATGCTAATATAGAACAAACACTGTCCTACTGAGGCACCCTTTGTGCTTTTTTTTCAAAAAGCAAGAACAATGGCCTTGCTGATCTCTGGCTGGCAGGTCATTAGAAATATGCATTTTCTTGAGGAAGATCTTCAGGAGTTTTAATTTGATATGGAAAGGGGGTTTGATAATCCTTGATCATTGCCCTAGAAAGTATAGACTGCTCTTGGTTTATAAGTGTTTGTGTTAGAAATAAATTTCCTTAAGTACTTTACCTTATTTTTAAGGTAGTACTTACCTTATTTTTGCTTTCCCCTGAGTGTTAAATAAAATAACCCTAATGCCAGCATCAGATGTCTGGGGCCCCAAGCAACAAGCCACTCAAAGGGTCTCTTCAATCTAGGTATATTTAAAGAGAAAGCTAGTGTGTCTGTCTTTCAGAGCAACTGTGTGTCGTTGATATTTTAATGTCTAATTGTGAATTGTACTGTGCTGGATTCTTTGTTACTGCTACAGAGGAATTACTTCTAATTTAAGAAAAATCAAGCTATTTAAAAAAACTGAGTATATTTAACTCTAATCTTCTAATTTCATGTGAAATTAATGAGGAAATAGATATCATCTTAGCTAATTGTTTAACTGGCATAAGTGCTGTGCTTTATGTTAAACAATAAAATACCCATACTGTCATTGGTGAGAATATGGTGATGATAGTGTCTCAGGAAGAACAACCACGTGGTACCATGTCTTTGTTCATTCCACATAGACATGTTACCACTACATGTTAGTGGATCATGAATGGGTCTTAAGGTGAAAAGTAGGATATAGCAGATATGACCTAAGCCTGAATATGCTAATTTGATTACTACATTCCATACTGCTTGACATTTTTATATGCATTACCTCACATGTATCTTCTAAATTTGAAACACGGGCTAGACTCTGGTAGAAGATATAACTTATCAATAATGCTTATCATTTAGAATTATTTTAAATTGTTAAATACTGAGATCAGTCATGTTAATGGTACTGCATATTTCAATTTATTTAAAGATGTGTCTGCTTTCTTAGGGCTCATTTACTGGAGTAGCTGTAATACCCTTTGGAGATACTCTGTTTAGCCATGGCATCTTCTGGTAAGTATTAGCTTCATTGTATTATAATGCATCATAATTAAACGAGAGAAATGCTTCCTTAGCATTTAGAAAAAAAGTCATAAATTATTTTTAGTGGGTGTTATGAGTCATCCTTTGATTACAGCTATTTCTAAAGAAAAATTCTTTTGAAAGTAATGGAGATATATAAATACATAAATTGAAAAATAGTAATGATGCCTAATTTGAAGTTTTTTATCCTCTGGAGGTTAATTTAGCAACTAAGGTTAAAAGTGATAGTTCTAAAGCAATTGTAATTAATTATACTGAAATTTTTAATGTAATCCTTAAAAGTGTTACAGTGTTCTGTTTTAAAATTATGTAGGACTATTTTTCCTGAATATGCTGCAGTGCTATGGAGTTAGGTATACAATAAAGTTATAAACATCTAGTTTTCTGTAAGGAATATAGCAATTTTTTCTTTGCACAAGTATGTGGAATTTTATTGATTCCATAAAGTGAAAGGTCCTGGGCAAAGTAGCCACAATTAACCAATATAACAGATTTTAAAGTCTGACAAGACTCAGAATATGGCTCAGAATATTAACTAAACAATATCTCATCTAGACATTCAGGTGAAAGAACTAGAAAAACGTGCTTCAGGTCAGGCATTTGAATTGATACTGGGTCCCCCGCCAAAAGAAGCTGTTCCAGAATTTCCCCTCTCTCCTCCAAAGAAAAAAGATCTCTCATTGGAAGAAATTCAGAGGAAATTAGAAGCTGCAGAAGAAAGACGCAAGGTAAATATATACTGTTCCATTTTCATATGTAAAAAGTTGATTGTTTAAATGTAGCAACTAATAGCTGATTGTAAAGGAGTATTGAAAACTACAATTTAGAAATTCCTCATGCTGTAGCCTTTCAGTACTTCCTATTTAACTGAATGGGAATTAATAGTTGCAGCTGTGGTGCAAGTACGGTGAGTCTAACAAAACTTAAGTATTTTGAACATTGATCCTAAGTTATTTTTAAGAATTTCAGAAATTTGATGAAAATTGTAATATGATTGCAGAGAGTGGGACTGCTTGACTGAAATTAATTTGACAAACCATTTATTGGATCATATGAACGATATGAGTAATATTAACCTAGGCAAGAACGGTAATTGTATATAGATTGCTCTTAGCTAAATACAAAATCAATCTATATTCTAGTCCCATGAAGCTGAAGTTTTGAAGCAACTAGCTGAAAAGCGAGAGCATGAAAAAGAGGTGCTGCAGAAGGCAATTGAAGAAAATAACAACTTCAGCAAAATGGCAGAGGAAAAGTTGACTCATAAAATGGAAGCCAACAAAGAGAACAGAGAAGCACAAATGGCTGCTAAACTGGAACGTTTGAGAGAGAAAGTAAGTACTGTTCAATTTACTTCATTTAGTAAATTGTGAACTTAGGTTGCCAGTTACAGACACAATAACTGGCAATAATTAGTTCTTCAGATTTCACATAAGAGTTTTGTTTTTTAAAATATTCAATGGCTATATCCAGAAATCATCATAATAAAAACTAATAATCTGGTTAAGAAGTGGCTGTTCAATTTCAATGCTACAAAGAAAGGCACTGAACTTTACGAGAAGTAAAAATGTCAAATAGTTCACTGGCCGTTTGGCCTATTTGGACTGTAGAATTTGGGAAATCATTGAGCATGACTATGAATTGGCTGCCACGTGAGTTGTGTTTAATCAACAAAATAGTACAATATCTAATACAGTAAGTTTCATATTAAATAATTACCATATTTTCAGAAAAATAGAAAAGCTTACCTGAATCAAGTTTGTTAGACAACTTGATATGGCAACAGAATGTTAACTTTTGGTTAAATCAGATTTTATGTAGCTATTTTCCCCCAAAAAGGAAAACTAGGAAAACACCTCTTTTCCCAAAGACACAAGAAAAATTACATATCTTCCATCTGAAATTAAAGCAGTGATAGGTAGTGATCTTAATTTGTTTTATTTTTTATTTAGGAATAGAAGATAGGATAGGATAGAACAGAACAGAACAGAATACTTGGAAGGACCTTGGAGGTCTTCTAGTCCAACTCCCTGCTCAGGCAGGAAACCCTACACCACTTCAGACAAATGGTTATCCAATCTCTTCTTAAAAACTTTGGAGGCAAATTGTTCCACTGATTAATTGTTCTAACTGTCAGAAAATTTATTCTTAGTTCTAGGTTGCTTCTCTCCTTGATCAGTTTCCACCCCTTGCTTCTTGTCCTGCTCTCAGGTGCTTTGGGGAATAGCTTGACTCCTTGGTGGCAGCCCCTGAGATATTGGAACACTGCTGTCATGTCACCTTTGGACCTTTTTTTCATTAAATTAGACATACCCAATTCCAGCAACCATTCTTTTTATGTTTTAGCCTCCAGTCCCCTAATCATCTTTGTTGCTCCTCTTATTCATTTAGAACACCTATATATCCATCCATCTTATAATCAAGTATGGGTAACTCCTAGAATTTGGGTGGGAGCTTTAAAAAAATTGGTTTGTATTTGGGGGGATTGCATGGATCCCAGAAAAAGCAAGGATGATAGGTAACATGATAAAATTTGATGAGAAACTTCTTTTAAAAAATCTTGTTTTTAAAAGTGGATTTAACAAGAGCCATGTATAGCACCAGTAGACATGGCATTGTGAATTGAGATTAGGAAGATTTCAACACAGTAGACTCATCCAGACATGGCTCTGTCCAAATAATTTACGTTTATAGAGTAGTAGGATCAAATCCAGTCTTTACTCAATAAAAAAAAGTTTTGTAACTAAAAATGTTGTAACACAATATACTTACGCTTGATTTTATACTTTGAACTGCTGTGACAGATCTAAACAATAAAAATTACTCCATCGAAAGTATACTGTTTAAGGCAGTAGCTTTCTTAAACATAGGATAATTTACAATATATTATTGAGCCCACCACTATTACAATCTGAAAAAATAGAATATAACCTGTACAGACTTTATCTATAGATTATTTAAGCCCTAGTCCTTTGTTAAACTGATAATCAATGTTCTCAGTCTAGTATATTCCTATATTCCATTTACCATCAGGGAATTGCTCACTGAATTCCTCACAGCATAGCCAAAAGGTTAGTTGTAATCCAATTTATTTGAACAGTGTTAGTTTAAGGAAAAGTACTTTGAATTAAACTCACAATTCGGGTAGAATTAAAATTTGTGAGGAATTTATTGTTTTCTCATTGTCTTAATTTTGCTTTCCTAGGAAAAGCATATTGAGGAAGTACGAAAGAACAAAGAAGGAGGCAAAGAACCTGGTGAGAATGAAAGCGACTGACTTCATTCTGGAAATTAACTTCTCCCCTTTGTCTAAATATCCAAAGACTGTATTGGCCAGTGTTTTTTGTTAAGTTTCTAGAAACTGATGTAGAGCTGTATAGTTAGATCTGACTGTACACTTGATTTGGGGAATTAGAGGGGAGCCCTTTCATGTTCACTCTTTTTCTAAACTGTTGTCTTTCCAGTGTAGCTATCTTGTTGCATTTCTTCTATTCCAGTGCATTTGTTCCTGGATTGATGGCTAGTGCTATGTTCAGCTCTGACATTTTTGTGAACTGAATATGTAGTGTAATGTTCATGCTGAATCTGTTACACTTCAGAATCTGTCAGTCTTAAGATATTACTGTAACCAAGTGATTTAATAAAGCTGCATAATGCTATTATCACAGGTGAGTGTTTTTGAAACTAGCATTACTACATAAGCAGTTCAAGCATATTTATAGCTAGGATATTGGAATGCAATATTAAAACATCTACAGATTATTACTAAATACAGTGGCATAATATTCCTCAGTACTGTTTTCTGTGCAGTTGCCTATTGTTCTAGGTTTACAATAAGAGCTTTGTCTTCTACCTTAGCAGTTGTCAGCTGCTATTTATTCAGACAACCCAGAAACACCTCCCTTCTTGACTATTCTAGTACTTGCAACAAAAACAAATAATTCCTTGTTAACATAGGATGAATTCAAAGGGATGAAGTCTCTTAAAATTTAGGGTATCTTCAAAAATTAAGCTTAGAAATAAAAATGGCTTTCCTTAAATAGCACATAAAAAGGAAACTCTTACCTTGTAAAAACAGTAAAAAATAATTGCACTTGTAGGTTCAAAGCTTATTAGGTAAGAACATTTGGTTCTACTGCTTTTACAATTTGATTCTAGAGATAGTGTTAAAGTAAGACTAAGCTTAACATATGCCATCAAAAATCTTTGTATCTTGGGATGATGATAAAAGCCTGGCATAGTATCTGTTTAGCTTGTATCATTGTTGTAGAATGGATATGGGAATTAAAAGCGCCCTCATGTGGCAATAGTAGTGGTAACTATATAGTCAAGAATGGTATGTTGCATACTGGATTATGTTGGAAATAAAAGCATACATTTAAGCTTCAGGAACCCAGTGTGGTATTTGGTTACTGCAGTTAAAATACTTTTTCAACATCTTTAAGCTTTTAAAAGTAATTTTTCATTAGCTGCAGTAAAGAGAATTGATTGGGTTAACTAAAATTGTGTTTGTAGCCATCTTACCTTGATATGGGAAACATTTATCTGATATTCCATCCCCAGGCCTTTGGATGTTTTAATTAAAATATATGATTGGTGCCAAGTGGTTCATGCTGTAATTTTTAATAGTTTAAACGTAAAACTGCTGTGCATGCCTGTGTTCAGATATATGTGCTTGATCTCCTTGCTCATTTCATCAAAATAATAAAATTTATAATTACCATATCTCTGTATCTTAGACTTAGTCAGTTATTAATAAATAGACTTAATCGAATTTGGTGCACTTTTCTGCTGTCTTTAGATAGCGAATGTTTTGCCACTGTAAAAGCTTCTTAGAAATTTATTGAAAATGTTTGTTGGGTTCAGAAAATCTATCAAAAACACATATTTGAAGTATAGCTAGCTGTCAGGTAAATTTTATTCAAACAACATAAAATAAATATAGCACTAAAGACCAAGAATTTAAAAATGAAATGCTTTGATGTATAAATGGTATGTATTTGGTAATGATTTGGTTGATTACAGTGAGACTAAGTGTTCAGGTAAGTGCGGATCTCAGCAGATAGAGACATCTGCCTGACCTTTGACTGGGTTAAAAAGCATATTGACATCAGACCTTGGTAATACTTGAGATCGTCAAGAGACTTAGGCTGCTAGGCTGACTGAGAAGTTAAAAATGTCAGAAAAGGGTAATTGCAAACCATATGTGCATTGTTGCAAAAATAGTGGAAAGTATGTTTCACTAATAGTGGAAAGTATGCTTCACTAAATCTATTTTATTATATTTATGCAGCTACCCATCTCACATAAAAGTGATCCTGGATAGCGTACAACACTTAACATATTTTTTGGAGTCTAAGACACACACTCCCCCCGCCCCCAAGAGGCTGAAAATGTTGGTGTGTCTTATTCTCTGAATGTAGCTTTTTCGAAGCTTTTTTTCAGCCCTAACAAAGCGCTAGCGATCTTCTGGTGCCTGCTCCCTCCAACTCTCGGCTGTTTAGAAGCTTTTTTTCAGCCCTAACGAGGCACTAGCAAGTGAAGCGATCTCTAGCCTTCGCCTGCTTTTCTCATTGCTTCTCTCTCCAAAGATCAGTTTGTGCTTTAGCAGCTGTTTTTTATCCCCAAGCAGGGGATAAAAAGTGCGCTTGCGCTCAAAACCAGCAAACTAACGTGCTGAAGCTGACCAGACTAAGGATGCTAGCCAGATGAATACCTGGTAGGCAGATTTTTTCCCCCTATTTTCCTCCCCAAAAAGTAAGCTGTGTTTTATATTCCGAAAAATACAGTAATTGAAAAACAGATAAAATGTTACACAAAACGTATTAACCACAATAAGGGGACCATTGCAAAATGTTTTAAGAGCACCTTTGTCTTTTCTAAGCTTTAAATATACCGTGTTTCCTTGAAAATAAGACCCTCATGTTATATTTTTTTGAACCCCGAAATAAGCACTTGGCCTTATTTTCGGGGAGGTCTTATTTTTTTGGAGTGCATGGAGTAAGACGGGGCTCCTCTTGCCATCTTACTAATTTCAAGCTCTGTCACCCTAGCCAGAGGAAATGGCAGGGACCGGCTGCGCATGCATTTAAATATTTTTGGGGAGGGCTTATTTTTGGAGAAACACTGTATATTCTGTTACTGAAAAACATGTCACCAGAACTTACCTGTAACCTAATTTGAAACATTTTGTTTAGCAACTGAAAATCTCCCCCCCCCCCCCCATTTTTGCATCTTTCTGGTGGACTGAAATTTCAAGCAAACCAATGCAGAAGTTAGAGCTTGAATTAATGTGCTGTTGCATTCTGCAATGCGAAATAAGTGAATTAATATTTAACAGGTTTTTTGGGTGGAATGCAAAACCGCTGGAGTCAGAATATTGAGAACACTTCAGAAACCATATAAATAAACACTCAAGTAGTCCAATATTTTTAAAACAATGGCTATATGTTTTGCTTTTTGCATGTGTGCTCCTGCATGAAAGTATGTTACTTAGGGATAATACATCCTATCATGATACAAGCACCAACATTGCTTCAAGTAAAAAGTTGGTTTTCAAATACAAGATTTGTGAATGGGGTTTCCTGTCAGTAGAAAAGGAAGATATTTTTCCACTTTTAATCCATGCTTCCGAATTGGAGAAACATCACTTATTTTCCTCAGTTGCTTCCTGTCTAAATTATACCAGGAAGGTTAGAAAACTGAAAGATATTCAAGTGAAATTGCCCTGCCATATATCTCACTCAAACAGTAATATAATGCTTGTATAACTTTGGATCCTAGCCTTAGGAAGTATTCATTTAGCAATAGAAACCTCTCCAAGCTGATGCCACTCAGAATTCTAAAATACTTTAGCTTAATTTGGCCAATATCCACAGCAGTTACTGGACATAGTCTTAAAACATCTGGGGATAACATTGGAAAAATATCAATTGGAAACGTTCATTTTGAAAGCTTGGAATACCTCTTGATGTATTTGAATAATTCTTAATTTGAATTAAAATGTTCTTACATTGGGGAATTGCAGTTTTGTTTCAGAAAAGAGATGAATGGTTTAATGTATAAGCTGTCCATCTTATAAAGGTGACCCTAGAAGGCATGCAATAAAAATAACCTTAAAACTCAGTTTTCTCCTAATTTGCTTGTGGCAGAATTGGTTTTCTCTCCCCCTCGTCCTTTCCCCTCAGCGAAGCAGATAGCTACTGCTTGGTGATGTTATTGATAAAGTTACACTGTGGTTGTCAAAGTTGCACTAGCTTTTGGTGCATTTCCAAGTGCCATTCATCTTGGAACTTGGATATCTATAAAGCCACCTTTTGTGCAGATGGCCAGAGTGCTGTTTAAATCCAAAAGGAGGGGGACAGACAGTAGGCATTCTGTATGGGGCCCTCCTGTGACAGATAAGGATGGGCTCTACTCTCATCTTGAAGAAGCTGAGAAAAACCTAGTTCTTTGGAATGACTTTGGGTACTAATTGTCAAATCACTGGTGGTGGCTTTAGTTTTGATAGTGTATCATTTTCTATTTACAATTGTATAGATTTTATTATTGGTATCTGGGCTCCCTAGAGCTGTCTGGATTGAGGTGGATAAAGTCATAAATAAAAAAATAAAAATTCATTCATTCCACAGTTTTCATCTTGAAATGTCCTGAATGATAGGATTGTACTTCATCATCATCATCATCTGTTTCCTATTGTGCAATCAATTTAATTTTGATATTGTATTCTTAGGAGATATCCGTATATAGAGTCTGCATTTATATTTCTTGAAACAGGTGTTGGGAATAAACAAGGAATTGTCTCCAAAAAATTTCTGTCATTCTATCTATTGCATTACCGTGTTTACACAATCCAAAGCTTCCTATAAATCTAGGTTCCCCCATTCCTTCTTTTGGTTTTGTTCTAACTTTGTCATTGCCTCCAGATTTACTGGTGAAAATCTGCAGATGTGTTTTGTTGTAACTGTTTTAGCCATGTCTGTACAATGTTTACAGTGTTCATATATGTTCACGGTATGTGGGTATTGGACTTGATGGCCTCATAGTTCCCTTCCAACTCTAAATCTATGTGTTTGTTTCACAGTAATATTGTAGCTTGCCATTGCCTTTTCTGGGTTTGATTTTGAAGCTACTGAGCCCCACTTTGTTTCCTCTTGTACTATGCACTGTTTCCCTTTTGACTTTACCTGCAAAGGTGAATCTCCTGCTCCATCCAGCGTTCCTTTCAGCATTACTGAAGCTACCAAGACTTCCCACCACATCAGGTGGAAGAAGAAGGTAATTTCCATTGTTTTTCCTTCTGACAATGGCTGCAGCATTGTATCCCAAGTTTACCTGTCCTTTATAGATTGGTGGCTTCTTCATAAATACACCTAGGTTATAATGGGGTGAGGTGTATGGAAGGAGGTCTGTTTGGTTGATGACTCTAAAGGAAGGTGTAGGTAGACTAGGGGAAGCTGATTGTGTTGCAGAAGTACTTCCAAGTTCAGTGCCGAAGTTTTGGATGGTAGAATCAGAAGGTTGAGTGATGTGTTGGGATTCTTTGGCTTGGGGACCAGCAAAGAGTTGAGATGATGTTGGTGTGGGGGTGTGAAATAGGATAGGACAGACAAAGCTGTTATGGTGATGATGGACAAGGAATAAGGCAAGGGAATAAGACTTCACTTGGGGAAAGTGAATTTGATGTTTGGTATTAATGTCACCTTCCAGTCCCTTTCAGAGAGGTATTTGCCAGTTTCATGAGTGGCATTAGTTGTAAATCAGGGTCGGGGTGGAGGTGTGGCTATAGTCATCTGAGAAACCTGCTCCTGAGTATAAAGCCTTGCTCATCAAACAGGACTGTAGGAGTCTAAAATGGTTGTTGGTTGTGTACCAGCTTCTCTGCTGCACAGTAACCTCCCTCTTTACTGTACCTGGTCTGCTTGAGTCTGTGGCTGGGTTGGCAGTGGAGTTTTCTAGGCTTTGGGTGGGGACTTCAATTTGTCTTCCTTACTTATGGGCTTAGAGGCAGCTCGGGAGCAACCAGACCAGGCAATTACTGGTCTAATAATGAAGACCTTGGGACAGTAACAACGTGATCTGGAGTTGGGGTGTGTTACATCAATCCTTTGTCATAGACATATAACTTCTTATTGACTTTGGCATTCTCTGATCCCCTGCTTTCAGAGTTTTGGCCAATTATCTAGGAAGAGTTTGAACCTGTTGATACCAATCAAGTTACAGGATCTCTGAAACTATAAGCTTGACTATCTTTTAGATCCCTGTTCCTACTTGATTAAAATCTTCCAGGAAGTAACAGGTGAATGGGTCCATGCAGTAGTGAATGGTTTCTTTGCAGGAGATAATGGTTCCATTTGACTTTAGAAGAGATGATGGCTGCCCCCTGCTTAAGAAACCATGACTGAACCCAATGGGTCTGGACAATTCATCCAGTCTCCACCTTTCTGTTGAAAAGGTGGTCAGCCTGCAGCTCCAGGTGGGTCCTAAAGGAGATTATCTAGACCGGGTCAGGATTTGGGTCTGACCATAGACTGAGATGGCAATGACTGCACTAATGAAAGACCTTTGGTGAGCCCATCTTGGGAGTAGTGCATTCAATTTCCTTTGATCTCTCAGTAGCTTTAGTATTATCAGTCTTGGTATCCCTCTGGGCTGGCTTTGGGAAGTAAGAGGCACAGTGTTACATGGCTCTCCTTTCTCTGAGCCCACTTCCAGTCACTATTAGTAACATCCTGATGATACCCAGTGGAATATCTCTTCATTTGACAGATGTTGCTGTCAGTAGTTTCCCAGGAAGTTGTGGCAATTTGCATATTCATTCCTAGCATGATTGGCTGTGGGTTTTAAGACCCACCCCAGTTCCAGGGTTTTAAAACATTTAACTTTGTCTAGGCATTCGCTTCCCCAGTCATATATATTTGTTAGACAAGCTGACTGGCCTAGAAACTGGACCTTGTAGTTGAATCAGGAATCAACAGTGATGAGTCCAGTTTAGGAGACAAAGGTACATGGCATTCCTAACTCTGCCATCCAATATTTTACTACTATTCCTGTTGATGGTATGTATTGCCAAAGTCCACTGCTTCACCCATGGTTCATGTGGGGCCTCTCCTGCTCAGAGGAATAATGTTGATAGGGACAGGAACTTTGATGTGGATTCTGATCATGTGTCTCTTGGATCATTCACTTATCAAAGCATCACAGAAACTTGATGATACCACAGTTTTTTTTACCAGCACAATTCCAGTCTCCACCCATGTTTTGGAACAGCATTCTCTAGCCTGGCTTACCTCCAGGCATGTTGGCTAACAACGCAGAATGCTCTTAGTCAGCCAATACTTCTGTTAGGAGCCAGGCTGGGAGTGACTAAAATTGGATTTGATTGGACTTATAATAAATGTTTGTGCCACTGAGATAATTGAACAGATGCCTTTAATATGCAAGTTCTAAGTAGCACCAACTTAACTGGAAGCAGCATTCAAAATTAATGGTTAGTTTAACTTGTTTATTTCAACCAAATTGTGTGGCTTCAACATAAAAATTAAGCCTAAACTACACATGGGTGGCTTCACAACTTCCCATGCAACATGCAGTTGCCTACATCTCTATGGAGATTCTCAGTCATCCAGGTCATGATTGTCTTAAAGGTGCCTTTTCAAGAGGCAACTGGACTTTCTGGTTTTTCTTTGAAGACCTTTTGATTGATTGATTTGACTTGATTTTATTAGATTTATATACCTCCCTTCTTGCGGACTCAGTGCCGTGATTTTACTTCTCATCCAAGAAAAAGCTGAAGTTTCTTAGATGAGAAGAGAAATGTCTTTAAAGAAAAGCAGAAAGTCCAGTTGCCTCTTGAAAAAAGCACCTTTGGGCCATGCAGTTGCCTAATTGCTGGTTCAGCTGTTGTCTCACTTTATGTGTGCCTTCTTGTCACGATCTGGGCAGACCACAAACAGCCAATAAGTTTTTCATCTTCTCAAGACAGGACCCCACTACAAACATGACTTTCCTTCTCCCTTTTGCACCCGAAGAGAAATCCCAGGTGGACAGACGAAAAGCCCCGTTCAGGATTTGAACCCAAAGGAAGTTACAGGCCAGCGTTAGTGGCGCTCTGCTTGCCAGGAGACAAAACAAGCAGCGATCCTGGAAACGCGGGCTGGGGGCGGATGGCGCCGCGTTCTCGCTTTCTCTCCCCTACGGCTTCCTCACCGGGCGGGTGGCGGAGGGGAACCGTCGGTCTGCAGCCTCCAGGGGGCGCAGCGCGGGCCGGCCGGAGTCCGCGGCGGCGCTGCTTCTGTTTGGTTCGTGCCCGCGCAGCTGCGTGGGAAAAAGGAAAAAACAGGCGAGGCGGGTCTCCCAGGGAGAGGCGGCACTCTTGCCGCAGAGAGGCGGCCTTGCCCTGCGAGACCGGGGCCCTTTTCCCGTTCCTGCTTTTGTGCTTTTCGCAGCCTTTCGGGTTTCCGACCAGCATCCTCGGGAAGGAGGTCAGTCCAAAGAAAAGGAGGAAAAAACCAAACGGGGAGGGGGCGCATCTGGAGGAAGGGAAAACTGGGACGCTGCAAGCCTCCCGGTCTTGGCGGAGAAGGAGGCGAGCGAGTTGGCTGGGCAAAGCCCATCTTTAGACGATGCCCGGGCGCCTAACGCGCGTTTGCAGTCGGGCTTGCAAACTAAACTATGAATGATTCCAGCCGGGCGGGTCCGCGCGGAAGAGGCGAGCCGCTTGGAGTTTAGCTTGCGGGGTGAACCGAGGCGAGGACGGGTGTGTCGGTGGTGGTGGTGGGGAGGGGGGGGGGTGTTTCTGCTTTCCACTCCGAGGCGAGACCAACTTCTGCTTAACAATTCCGCCTCGGGAGAAGTCAAGGGGGCAGCTTCTCTCGAAGGAGGGATGTTAAAAAAAAAAAAAAAACCAACCCCCAAAAACCCGAGTGCCGTTTCCCCTTCCTTTGCAGCTCCCCGTCCAGGGCGGTTCGGCAGGGCTTACTTGGGAATCACCCTGGATAGGAAGGCAGGATTGTCTGCTTGCCACTTTTGGGGGGTCGGGACTTTCGCCCGTCTGTTGCAAGCTTGTCAAAACTCCTGCCCTCCGGCGGTGCTGGACTATAAAGTCTGTTACCCTCAGCGCCACCTTTGCCATGGTCAATAAATGCGGGTGGCGCAGCTACAGTTTAGCATTCCTGGGGGGCAGCTAAGCGTCCTTAACCTTCGCTCCAAGAGAGGAGTTTTTGCTCAGACCAGTACAAGTTTATTCTGGGTGGGTGCTGCTGTTTCTTTGCTCCGAGCCCCTGGTGTGTGGGGTTTGGACTCTTGAAAACAGCTTGTGGGGAAGGTTGCTCTGCCTGGCTTTCTGGGATTTAAACCATCAGCCTGCTTCACACATTGTCTAAGCCAGGTTGTCTCCAACCTTGGCAACTTTAAGCCTGCTGGACTTCAACTCCCAGAAATCCCCAGCCAGCTTTGCTGGCTGGGGATTTCTGGGAGTTGAAGTCCGCCAGGCTTAAAGTTGCTAAAGTTGGAGACCCCTGGTCTAAGCTATTGTGCGGTTAGCCTTAGCCTGTTTGTGTACAACCCACCCTCCATGACTTTTGAAGTCTCTCTCGGAGCAGCCTGGGCTTCTCAGCTATGGGAAGAGTGGGGAGAAAAGGACCCCTTCCTTAGCTTTCCTCACCTGGTAACCTTTTGATGTGGGAAGAAGTGTGGGTTGACAACTCTTCCACCTTTTGTTGGCTGGACATTCTGGCAGCTGTAATAACTTGGAGAAAGCTGATTTAAGCTGGAGACGCCAAAGAAGAGGAAAAACAAACTACAATTAGGAAAAATTTCAGTGGCTTGTTAATGCCGCTTGAAAATCCCCAAAGCATGTATATTAAAACCAGAAGGGGACAGACAGGGCCTTTTTAAGTTTGTGCACAAATACCTTGAATTGCTTCTAAGGAAACATCCAAACACACGCAGACACACCCATCCTTTCCACCAGGTTGAGTTATGTAACTGGGTGGTACTCTTCAGAGCTAGTCTGCCTGTTTTGAAAAAGGTGCTACTGGGTTAGTGGTGATTTTTTAAAAAAAAAATTAATTGAGTGGCACTTAAATCTGCCTGCTGCCATATAAACTTGGGTGGCTGTTGAGACTATAAAAGAAGAACAAGGAAGCTGTTGCTGATTCTTCTCCTTCACCTTCTGCTTATAATACTATTACCAATAAATAATTATATACCTTGAACACCTTCAAAGAACAGCACTCGCCTATCCCAGGGGAGCTTCCTCCAAAGGTGAGTAAAAATGCCAAATCGAGTCTAGACATCTGACTGATTGGGTGACCAGCTATAATAACAATAATAATAATACTCTTTTTTCCCCTCTAATAGAAATAGTAATGGCACAGGGAGGGTTATTATTCAAAAAGCAGAAAGCCGTTCCATTGTCATTGACATGGTATAGCACGAGACTGGGCAAATGTGCTGACTTGGGTTCTGGATGTGCTTGCTTTTTATTTAGTTAAAGGGATCGCCCCATTTTTTGCTCCAGTGGTTCAGTTTTATAAAACAAGACTTTTCTGCTCCATGGTTTCTGGGATTTAAGTCTATCTTCTACTTAAGCCACCTCCTCACATAAGCTAGGACTGCGGCTTTCCAACTTGCCAGTGGAGCTTTAGAGAGGGGTTGATGAAGCCGACAGGAAGATATTAAATTGGCCCAAAGGAAAAACAAAATTTGAGGGTGGAAGCAATGGGAGTCAAAATTCAGCTCATCTGGGAAAGGCTCTTGTTGTTTGGGAAAGGACGTCGTGCAAGGAACCAAAAGAAAATTATGCTTTAATATTATTCATTTTATTATTTATTTTTGATCCCTTATTATTTTTACAAATGACTCGAAACAGCAAACATACCTTATCTTCCTCCCTCCCCATTTTCTACAACAACAACCCTGTGAGGTGGGTTGGGCTGAGAGATTTTATGGCTAAGACGGGTGTAGCCATAAAATCTCCCAGCCAGATTTTATGGCTAAGGCGGACGTAGAATCTAGTTATTATACTGCATTGATGAGAAGAGGCTAGAGAATCCCAAAGAATTTCAGAAAGGAAACTCAAGATTGGTCTCCCAACGAATTGATTATTAGTGATACAGAATAATCACCTGTGGGTAGAATATAACATAACATCATAGAAAATACGGTGTAGATCAGGGGTCTCCAACCTTGGCAACTTTAAGACTTGTGGACTTCAACTCCCAGAGTTGAAGTCCACAAGTCTTAAAGTTGCCAAGGTTGGAGACCCTTGGTGTAGATTAAAAAAAATCTTATCCACTGCACTTTTCAAAGCGCTGAACTAACACTTTCTTCTTAATATTCTAGTTCTCCATGTGTAGGACAGAATATAGTGTGTTTTCTTCTTTATATATGAGTTCTCCATGTGTAGGACAGAATATAGTGTGTTTTGTTCTTTATATATTAGTTCTCCATGTGTAGGACAGAATGTAGCATGCTCAAACCAAGTTCAAGGATGAAGAAAATAATTCTATTTAAATATATTTTCCCACCTTCGGGGAAAGTTTGTACAGATTGTACCACTGATTATCAACTCCTTGCATCTTTGCCTTCCACCTGTCACTGTGATCAAAGAACCTGGCAGAAATCTGAGAAACTGATTCTTCAGTGGGATTAGCCTGCCCCACCTGTGCAGGTAGAAGGGGGAAGCTGCAGTGCAGACCAGGTCAGTCAAGGAATCTCAGCTGATGGGATCCAGAAGTGCCTTTGCTGCCATAGCTCCTGCTTTCTGCAGTAGATCTAACCCATCCCATCCTTTTGGCTTTCCAAAAGGCCTTGAAGTTACGGCTATGCCAACTAGTCTGTGGCCCCAATGGGGATGTGGCACGTTGGAGGTGGCTGATGGAGTGGAAAACACCTCACCTGCTCCCTGTATGCACTCTGCTCTCCCCCTCTCCCTCCTGCTTAGTTTTATTTTAACCAACTTTTTAAATTTAAGATCTTTAGTTATTGTTTTAATGTTTTATGCTGCATTCTATTCAATGTCTGCAAGCTGCCTAGAGTCACCTTTGCTGGGATACAAGATTAGGTAGGTAGGTAGGTAGCTAGTTAGATAGATACATTTTCATTTTCCTCCCGATATACACTCATGTTTAAGCATCCCGTTATTATGTTATCCTTTACAGCAGCTTTCGAGAGTTGATTCGAGTTTCAATTCTTTACCTTGTGGCTCGCCTGAACTGTTTCTGAGACTTTCAGTGAGATGCATGATGTTAATTAACAACCACTGGTCTACGTAACAAGGTTTGCTTTTCCCAGATGAGCTTTAACAGAACTTTCGATGGCCTTGGTCTTTGAATATTCTGTCTGGAGCATGTAAGATTTGACCTCAAAGCAGCTGCCCTCATAAGGCTGCAGGTCTGAGCCAATCTGGCTTTGACTATTTTACCCGATTACTTCAATTCAGACCGACAGTAATAGTCTTTGAAGATCTTTGCTGGTTCTTTTCTTGTTTTGTGGTGTGTCATGTTTCTTGGGAAGTGCCCAAGAGGTCTTTGAGAATCAGGCTGTGTTAAAATTAAAATAAATAAATAAATGTGATTAGGATCATGGGAACGAATTAAGGCTTGTGCAAACGTGTGGCTATATTGTTGATCTTTTAGCTCCCTGCAGCCTTATTTAGAATGGGACATTATTTTATTTATTTATTTATTTATTTATTTATTTATTTATTTATTAGTTCGATTTATATGCCACCCTTCTCCAGAGACTCAAGGCAGCTTACAATGCATTAAGCAATAGCCTTCATACTTTTGTATATACCTGCTTAGTAGGGCTTTTGTCCCCCCACTCCAAGCGGTGTTCTTTTTTATACAAAGTCAACTTATTGCCCCCACAATCCGGGTCCTCATTTTACCTACCTCGCAAGGTTGGAAGGCTGAGTCAACCTTGAGCCTGGTGAGATTTGAACTTGCAATAGTTGCAGGCAGCTGGCAACTAAGTGCTACTTTAACAGCAGTTAGTCCACTGCGCCACCAGACTCTTACGATTATGAATCAACTCCTCCCATCACCACCCCCAAACCCCTTCTGGTTAGTTTCTTTCATTATAGCTGTTTTGTTAGGAGGTTGCTGATTGAACAAATACAGGCTGGCAAGCAGGCAAATCTGGCTTTTCATGTCCAAATAATATTGCTGTCCCTGTTTTATACCGAGAGGCTGTCACCTTTAGAGCCCTTCGTGGCTTGGGCTTGGACTACCTGAAGATCCATCTTCTTTTCATTTCTACCTCACCAGTTTGGTCAGGAAGGTTGGGCCTGCTACAGGTCCCCATCAGCCAAGGAATGTTGGCTGGCAGGAACTAGGACAGGCACCTTCTCTGCCATAGTTCTGCCCTTGGGGAACCTTTTCCCTTCAGATATCAGCATGACCCCTAGCCTGCTCACCTTTCACAACATCATGTCTTGTGCTCACCTTTCTGCTCACCTTTCACAACATCACAGCCTCTTCTTTGTGTGCCGAGGCCTGGGGCCCCGTTTCTTGGCTGTATGACCCTCCGTAGTAACAGTTTTACGGTGCAGAGCAGGGGTGGGCTGCTGAGGGTTCGCAGGGGTTCTTCTAACTAAGATTCTGTGCAGTTCGGAGAACCTCCAAATCTTGCTCCTGGCTGGCCCTGCCTACCTCGCCCCTCCCAGGAGTCCCCACGGGGCCCATTTTGGGTGCAGGTAGGTGCAGGGTGCTCATGGAGGCTTGGAGAGGGCGAAAAATGGGCCTTCTGGAAATTTGGAAGGTCCAGAAAGCCTCCAGAGCCTGGGGAGGCTGTTTTCACCCTCCCGGAGACTCAAGGAAAGCCCCTGGAGCCTGGGGAGGGCAAAAAGCAGCCCCCCCCGGCCTGGTGCAGGAGGCTAAGTAGGCCACGCCCACCCAGCAACTGGGCAGAGAACCCCTTGCTAACATTTTTGAAGCCCACCCCTGGTGCAGAGTATATTTGTTTGCTACTGTTTTAATTGCTTTTAAGTTTTACACTGTATGCCACCTGAAGTCACTTGCTGAGATGCTTGCTATAGATCAAGAAAGATCCCAAGCAAAAAGAAACAAATAGCAGATGATGGGAGAGGCCAGGCCCCATATATTAGCATTGATGGATCAGGCACCTTCTGGATGCATGAGGACCACAGCTCTCCAAGTCAACCCTTGGTTGTGTTCCCAGGACATGCCTGGCCACTAGATTTTCAGCTTTTGTGTGGAAAATGGGGTCATAAAGTAGTCAAAGGTGCTTAGTTTGCTTGGCTCACAAAGCTACAAGAAGCTTGCACATTTGTTGCATTGCTAATAGTGCCCTCCGGTTGTTATCTTAAGCAGGTCCGGTCAGACAAAAAGTCAAAGCAGGAGGTAATGCTAATAAAGTCTTAGCACGAACGGCAATTGTATCTGCCGAGTCCTTCTCAACCAGGTTAGAGCCTGACCTGTATGGGCATAACTGATGCTGATCGGTTTTGACCAGTTTCTTCCAGTGTACCAAGAAAGAAGGAAGGAAGGTGAATTTCTGAAGAATCCGAGAGAGGAATTATGCAAAATACAGTACATGCCGTGTCTTTTTCTGAGTGTTTGAAGCAAAGAACGGGCATGCTTTCTTCATTAAAAAAGGGGGGGGGATTTCACCACCCCCATCCCACTGCTCTGTAGGACAAAACCAGAGAAATGACCGGACCTGGTTAACTGGTTTTTATAACAACCAGAAGGCACCATTAACTCTGCAGAAAATATACAACTGCACATTTGCTGATTTTCAGTGCATAGGTTTTCTTGCTTTGGGGGATGGGCAGGGACGAACCCAAAATGGATTTGTTAGGACCTGTTTAAACCCACCCAGAAAACTGAGTTCCCGACTCTCAAATAATCTCCTTGCAACACCAGATCCAGCCAGTGGGTCCCCAGGAAACCAGATTAAAAAAAAGAAAGAAATGAAATAAAAGGACACACAAACACACACCCGAGCCCCTCCATAGCGAGATGGGTTCTGTATAAACAAAACAAAATAAAATAAAGCACACGCACCCTTAATCCACAAAAGATCCCGATCCTGGCTATGGATTTTAATCTGGCTTCACCAAACACCCAGTGAATTTCCTTTTGGCTTTGCTTGCTGGATTCAGAGTAGACTTTGGGGATTTTTTTTTCCCCCTTTAAAGTGTTGCAAGACGGTCTCTGTTATTTCATGAAGCGATCTCAGTCAGATGAAGCATTGGCCTGAGCACTGAATTAGCCATCTCTGGCAGGAGATGAAAAGCTGCCTTTCAAACTGTAAGGGAGGGGCGACATTTCCAGGGAGACTAAGGCTGAGTTTGGTATTGTTCAAAGGGAAATCAAAGCCAGGGATTTTTAAAAAAAAAAAAAAATTTAAACCGATCTAATTATTTCATCTGCAAAATATTTTTATTTTTTTGTCAAAAATTACAACTTCCTTTGGAGATCTTTCCTGCAGCTAATTTTACATTCGAAAACACTTAAGATATCCTGTCCCGTCTGTTGGCTATTAAATCATCACAAAGTTTGTTAGTGTGGGTTGTTGGACAAATAGTAGAAACCCAAAGTGTATTTCACGATTTTTCAACAACATCCACTCAGGTGTCAGGGTGCAGATAGCCTATTTCTGATCATGGAGGCTCTGTTTTTCAGCTGCCCTATGAATAAACACAGTGGTGGGATTCAAATAATTTAACAACCGGTTCTCTGCCTTAATGATTTCTTCCAACAACCAGTTCACCAAATTGCTCAGAAAGTTAACAACCGGTTCTCCCGAAGTGGTGCGAACTGGCTGAATCCCATCACTGAATAAACACCCTCCAAACTGAAACAGTAAACCTTGCTACCTTTTGTGTAGTAGGGACCATGCAAAATACTTCCTTGGACCTTTTCATGAGTGATTCCTGGTATGCTCATATAAACCCTTATCCCACACTCTGTTGCTGTGAAGGATGCTGCACAGAAGGCAATCACTTTTGAGCACCATCACTTTGAGATAAAATCTGAGTGCAATTTCTATTTACCTAACCCTTATTGAGTGGTGTTGGAGAACAGAAAAGGGAAAAAAAAGTTTTAAAATGAATGAAATGCACACAGAGATTTTTGTTAACCGTTGACCATTTGTTCTCCTCCTACTTTCTAAGTACCACTCAACTGTACTGAATTCGAAAAGGAGGCTAGAGAAGAGGGGTAGGAGATGACCAAGCTGTGCCCAAGAGAGGGGTCAAACACATAATAAGTCTCAAGTCCCTTTGAACTGCCTGGATCCCTTGGATTTCCCTGGCGCTTAACAAGAGAGATTCATACACCTGGGCCCATCCAGATGGATTTTGTGGTTGGGTTTTCCTTCATTTTATAAAACGAGGGGTTTTTATAGGTCTCTGGTTGCCATTTTTCGAATCATCTTGAAAAATTGTTCAGTGATGATCAGATGTTCGGTGATGCCAGAAGGATAGACCCAAGATCCCATGAAGTGTTAATACCACGTTATACTCACTTGGTAAAACCACAGTTGGAATACTGCATCCAGTTTTGGTCACCATGATATAAAAAAAATGTTGAGACTCTGGAGAACCGCAGCAAAAATGATTAGGGGGCTGAAGCTAAAACATATGAAGACCAGTTGCAGGAATTGGGTACGTCTAGCTTAATAAAAATAAAGACTATGGGTGACATGATAGCAGTAGTCTAATATCTAAAAGGGAGAAAGAAAGGACCTGAAGAAGAACAAAAAAGCAATGGATGGAAGCTAATTAAGGAAAGTACCAACCTAGAACTAAGAAGAAATTTCCTGATAGTTAGAACAATTAATCAGTGGAACAACTTGCCTCCAGAAGTTGTGGGGGTTCCACATTGGAGTTTTTAAAGAAGTGACTGGACTACCATTAATCTGAAATGGTATAGGGCAGGGTCTGCAACCTTAAACACTCAAAGAGCCATTTGGACCCATTTCCCACAGGAGAGAAAACACCAGGAGCCACAAAACCTTGGTGGGCGTGGCCAACTTGACGTCACTCATTTTTCATCAGTCACATGACCCCCCCAGCCACGCCTACCCAGCCAATCATTAGGGCAGAGAACCGGTTGTAAAAAACAACGGGAACCACAAAACCCCTTCGACATCTCTCTCTCTCTCTCTCTCTCTCTCTCTCTCTCTCTCTCCCTCTCCCTCCCTCCCTCCCTCCCTCTTCCCTCTCTCTCTCTCTCTGTATCTCTCTCTGTCTCTTTCTCTCTCCCCGCCCCCTCTGTATCTCACTGTCTCTGCCCCGGCCGCTTCTCCATCCTCCACTGTCACCCTTACCTTCTCAGGCCAGGCAAGGAGTGACTGGGAGGGGAGGGTGAGGGGTGGGGCCAGCCAGTGGTGGGATCATCCAACAGGGAGCCCCAGCAGAGGGCCCAAAGAGCCGCATGAGGCTCCGGAGCCCCAGATTGCAGACACCTGGTCTAGGGTTTCCTGTTCGTGCAGGGAGTTGGATTAGAAGACCTCCAAGGTCCATTCCAGCTCTGTTATTCTGTTCATGGACCCTCTTGTCCTGGCCTGTGTTAACCCTAGAGGCTGCATTCACACAGCATGTTAAACGTGGTTAGTTTTACTCATTGCTTCTTTTTAATTGGTTTGCAGTGTTCCATGAATCCATCCTGTTTGGTTGGAAATGCCATGCTGTGTATAAAGCTGAAAAACAGTTCCTTAAATACGGGTGGTCCTTGCCTTACAACCATTTGTTTAGTAACCATTTGAAGTTTTAAAGGCATTGAAAAAAGCAACTTATGACCATTTTTATACACTTTCCACCAGTGGTGAAATCCAATTTTTTTTTACCGGTTCTGTGGGCGTGACTTGGTGGGCGTGGCAGGGGAAGGATACTGCAAAATCTCGATTCCCACCCCACTCGGGGGCCAGCCAGAGGTGGTATTTGCTGGTTCTCTGAACCTCTCAAAATTTCCGCTACCAGTTCTCCAGAACCTGTCAGAACCTGCTGGATTTCACCCCGCTTTCCACCATTGCAGCATCCCATAATTACACGATCACAATTTAAATGCTTGGCAACTGGCATGTATTTAGGTCGGTTGCAGGTCACGTGATCCCCTTTTTGCGACCCTCTGACAAGCAAAGTCTATGGGGAAGCCTGATTCACTTAACAACGGTGTTATTAAAACGGTTGTTACGATTCACTTAACAACTAAGGAGCCTCGATAGTTCAGCAGACTAAAGCCTGTTATTAACATTCAGCTGTCTGCAATTACTGTAAGTTCGAATCTCACCAGCCTCAAGGTTGACTCAGCCTTCCATCCTTTCTAAGTTAGGTAAATTGTGGACCCAGTTTGTGGGGGCAATAAGCTGACTTTGTATGAATATACAAAAGTATGAAGGCTGTTGCTTAACACATTGTAAGCCGCCCTGAGTCTCCGGAGAAAGGTGACATATAAATCTAATTAAAAAAAAAACTATAGCAAGGCCAGATAGGGGCAAAATTCATTTAACACCTGTCTTGATTAGCCAAGAGTGTGCTACATGAAGACAGTCAGCATGTCCTGCTTTTCCTGTGTTTCACCAAGCCTGGGACTAATCTTTGGGTCTTGGAATCCAGAAATGGATATTTTGCTTCCAAAGCTCTGCATTGTGATTCTGTTGTTTGGGGTTTTGCTAGTGTGTATTAGGTGGAGAGATTCCAACCCCGCCCTCCCCCCTCCATGGGCTTTCACCCTCCTTATCATACTCATCCAGCACTTAGAACCTCCTTTTCAACACACATTGTACGTAGCCTGATAATGTTAGGGAAAAAGCCCACATTAGCTACAAGACGCCACATCAAATATGCAAGTTAGTAGAAGCCTTACGGGATATCAGACAGCCTTGGCCCAGTGGAGAGTGCATTTAGAAATAGAAATAGAAACAGAATAGTAGAATAGAATTTTTTATTGGCCAAGTGTGATTGGACACACAAGGAATTTGTCTTTGGTGCCTACGCTCTCAGTGTACATAAACGAAAAGATAGGTTCATCAAAAATCATAAGGTACAACACTTAATGATAGTCATAGGGTACAAATTAGCAATCAACCATATCAATATAAATTGTAAGGACACAAGCAACAAAGTTACAGTCATGCAGTCATAAGTGGAAGGAGATGGGTGGTGGGAACGATGAGAAGATTAATAGTAGTGCAGTAGTAGTGCAGTAGTTCTATTTAGAAATAGAAACAGAATAACAGAGTTGGAAGGGACCTTGGAGGTCTTCTAGTCCAACCCCCTGCCTAGGCAGGAAACCGTACACCACTTCAGACAAATGGCTATCCAACATCTTCTTAAAAACTTCCAGTGTTGGAGCATTCACAACTTCTGGAGGCAAGTTGTTCCACTGACTAATTGTTCTCACTGTCAGGAAATTTCTCCTTAGTTCTAGGTTGCTTCTCTCCTTGATTAAATTCCACCCATTGCTTCTTGTCCTGCCCTCAGGTGCTTTGGAGAATAGCTTAACTCCCTCTTCTTTGTGGCAGCCTCTGAGATATTGGAAGACTGCCATCATGTCTCCCCTAGTCCTTCTTTTCATTAATAATAAGACATACCCATTTGTGGCCACGTGTTTGCCATTAAGCTGCAATTCACACGTATGTTCTTAAAAATATATATATTTTAAAAAAACCCAAAACCCAAGGTTCCTAATCCTTTTGATCAACTCAAGTTTTTCTCTAGCCCACTTTACCTTGCTTCTAGCTCATTTTCCTGGTTTGTATAGTGTTGCTCTTATTAAGTTTACTTAGGGAAGAAAAGCAGATATGAAGATAAGAAAAGCATGAAAAGCAGATAAGAAAAGAATGGAAAAAATATATAGATGCTGTCCCTCTGTCCTTCTACTAGTAGACCAGAGCAGAAAATCAAGCCCGCTCCCCAGGAGGGCCAAAACTTTTATTGAGATTGGTCATAATAACAGAATTTTGCAAGTCTGATTATGCTAGAGCTTTTACTTCAGTGAATTAGGGAGTGCTCTGCCTGAGCTTCTTCAAAATGTTATTTCCTTGTGGGCTTAAAATATGCTTCAGACCTTTGTGCCAGGAAACTGTTCCTGCATATATCTCCATCTTCTAGGTCATATTCCACCTTCTTTCCACCTTGCCATCTAAGCTCTGCCCCTGTGCACAATGGGCATTAAAAAAGCGACAAGGTCACGATTGGCATCTTGACTTTCTTTGCTTGCCTCTTACAAGATACGCTTGCATTGAACTCAAACAGAAAGTGAATACTTCCTACACACCTAATAAAACAAATAACAAGCCGTATCTCACTGGAATAAATCAAGATGTCCTTTGAAAATCCTAGAGCCTTTTGTGGCAGTTACTCTGCACCAAATATGGCGAACTCGCCTAGATATTTCTGCATACCGAAAGAAAGAATTCCTTTCTTTCTGGCCACCCAAAGTGGTTAGTTAGCAAGAGTATTATTAATGAAGGCAGCACCATAATCTCTATCATCCTCTCCACAACTATGGAAGGTTGAAGGTTACATGAGGATGTTTTCTTATGGGAGACGAAGACTATGTTCTTAAAACAGCTGAGCATTATTATTATTACTATTCATTTATTTATGGAAGTAAAACAGATAAAATCAAGAGCCATGGTGACGCAGTGGTTAGAATGCAGTACTGCAGCAGAGGGGGGTTTCAGCAGGTTCTGACCAGTTCTGGAAAACCTGTAGCGAAAATTTTGAGTAGTTTGGAGAACCAGTAGTAAAAATGCTGACTGGCCCCGCCCCCATCTATTCTCTGCCTCCTGACTCCCAGCTGATCAGGAGGAAATGGGGATTTTGCAGTAACCTTCCCCTGGAGTGGGGGGAAATGGAGATTTTACAGTATCCTTCCCCTGCCATGCCCACCAAGCCACGCCCAACCAAGCCACACCCCACGGAACCGGTAGTAAAAAAATTTGAAACCCACCACTGCACTGCAAGCTACTTCTGCTGCCTGCCGGCTGCCTGCAATTTGGCAGATCAAATCTCAACAGGTTCAAGGTTGACTCAGCCTTCCATCCTTCCGAGGTGGGTAAAATGAGGACCCAGATTGTTGGGAGAATAGGCTATAAACTGCTTAGAGAGGGCTGTAAAAGCACTGTGACGCATATATAAATCTAAGTGCTATTGCTATCTGTAAGAAAGGAATGAAAAAAGATGGAGATGATGACATTGGATGATTCCTACCCACCTCCCAATTGTGTGGAAGCTGCCATTAGAGTTGTGGCGAACTTTACTCCTGTATCTTTGTTCTAAAGTGGTCCTCTTGAGGCCCTGAGTGAGGTCAAGCATAATTGTGCTTTTTACCCTTCCTTACAAGATCTTCATGTGGTCAACCCGGGCAGCTTTTCCTCCCCCACAAGTGCTTCCAGATGTGCCTGACTGCCAAATCCATCACCTGTACTTAGCGTTGGTGGGACTTGGGAGTCCAACACATCTGGAGGACATCTGATTGGGGAGAAGTGATGCAGAGAAGGCGATTGTTATTGGCCTGATGTCATCAAAGACACCCATCTGATTCTTAGGAGTAAAATCTTACGTTGGTTTTTGGCCTCTGGCACAGGTGAAATTGAGCACGTTCTGACAGGTTCTGGAGAACTGGTAGCAGAAATTTTGAGCAGTTCAGAGAACTGGTAGCGGAAATTTTGAGTAGTTCGGAGAACCACTCAAATACCACCTCTGTCTGGCCCCAGAGTGGGGTGGGAATGGAGATTTTGCAAAATCCTTCCCCCAGGAGTGGGGAGGGAATGGGGATTTTGCAGTATCCTTCCACTGGAGTGGGGTGGGAATGGAGATTTTGTAGTATCCTTCCCCTGCCACACTCACCAAGCCATGCCCACCCAAGCCACGCCCACAGGACTGATAGTAAAAAAATTTGGATTTCACCATTGCTCTGACAGATAGTGAGATGTAATCCTGACCCAGCTCCTTCCCACTTCCAGAAAGTGCAGCCTGACTGAAGAAGACATTTGAGGAAGTAACCAATCTGCTACTTATGTTGTGCAAGAGGACAAAGCTGCCAGAATAAATATGACGCCTGTCAATCCTTTTCAAACCAAGGGATATTTAAAAAAAAAAAAAAATTCATCTGGAGGTTTAGACACGCTTCTTGAATTAGCAGTTAAAGAGAAGATTCGTGGAACGAATTCTTCTACCCAGCCATGCTGCTCCTGAGTGGCGCGCTGGGCGCCTCGCATTCTCTGCCTGTCAAACGGCCCACAGCAACACGCTCGTGATGCTGAAAAGCTTATTCGGTCTCACTGCTGCCTGGTGAAAGACTGCATCACGTGCATTGTCGCTGATGCCTCCCTTAGACCGCTAGCCCTTTACATTTGTCTTCTGGCGAGGAGAGAAAAACAAGCCTAGAGGAGGGGGGAAAAAACAAAACAAAAACAAAAAAACAGATGTTAGGTGGTGCAGATGTGCTGCAGCAGGCAGTTTTTTAAGAAGGATGATCTCTCCCCCCCCCACTCTCTCTTTCCTGTGGACACACAAACACAGCCCCTGAGCTGAGCCCCTGTCAATTCTCCGGTAATTTTCTCCATCTCCATAAAGTTAGGAGCCCTTTTGGTTTTTTTCCAGGTCTGACCCCAATTTCATTCACGTAGGTTTTTTAGGCAAGCCAACCTATTTATCTCCATTCCTCTGAACTGCTGTACAGCAGGGGTTTCAAGGGACGCGGTGGCTCAGTGGCTTGTCGATCGAAAGGTCGGCAGTTCGGCAGTTCGAATCCCCAGTGCTGCGTAACAGGGTGAGCTCCCGTTACCAACAGAAATGTTGGGCTCAATTGTGCTTTGTAAGTCGATGACTACCTGTATTGGGTGCATGCCCGTCCACCCCACCTGATTTACTCATCCCTTACTGACGTATCTGGGTTAGATCAATGGTCCCCAACCTTTTGGGCACCAGGAACCAGTTCTGTGGAGAGAGGTTTTTCCATGGATCGGATGGTTTCTGTGGCATGAGGCATGGGTTTGCGTGCTGCTGGCATCCTCTGGCTGGGGCTCCACTTGTTTGCATGGCCTGGTTTCTGGCATGCCACAGACAAGTCCTGGTCCACAAACTGAGGGTTGGGGACCCCTGGATTAATTTGATCTGGAGTTATGCAATTTGACAATTTAGAAACTTTAGAATTAGAATTAAATCTTCTTGGACTATCTAGAAAACTACCGTATTTCACCGAAAATAAGACCCTGTCTTATATTTTTTTGAACCACGAAATAAGTGCTTGGCCTTATTTTCGGGGAGGTCTTATTATTTTGGGGCGTGTGGTGCAAGATGGGGCTCCTCTTGCCGTCTTACCTGATTTCCAACTCTGTTTAAATATTTTCAGGGAGGGCTTATTTTCGGCGAGAGGCTTATTTTAGCACATTTGCTCAAAAGCCTGATTGGGCTTATTATCAGGGGATGTCTTATTTTGGGGGAAACAGGGTAGTTAGAAAACTGACACAGGGCTGTCTGGATGGGAGTGTTTTCGTCAAATCTGAATCAAGGTAAGAACAGTTTGCGATCAATTAGGTTATATCGACTGCCCGGTCTGCTGCTCCACTAAGCCTCCAATTTCTGACTTTTCAAGCCTTGTGTTCAAATGCTCCAGGTTGTTTGGGGTAAAGCCTGCAACACCATTTAGCATTTGTTCCATTTTACCGCCTCGAACTTTGTTCTTCTTTGCAAGAACCACTGTTTGGTTGTAACCAGACAGTGTAGTCGTGGGTGTGTTTACTTACAAAGCAAGTCCTGCTGCGTTCAGCAGCAAAGCTTAATTTCCAGATGAAGAAGCACCAGGTGGTCGCAGTCTTAAGTTCCTGTTGAATTGTGCTTGTGTGTTGGGGGTGGGGGGGTGTTGGTGCACACATCTGCTTCCTCCCGATGGCCTGCCGGCCCGCCACTTCCGTTGTCCTAGAATGCTGATCGAGATCAATCCCGCTGGCTCTGCTGTGTTTTCCCACTCAATGTCTTTTTTTTTCCCTCCCCCACTTCAAGGTCTCTCACTTTCCTGTCATGGCAACGATTGTATCCGAAAAACTCAGCCACCTCTTCATCAACCTCCAGCACTTGTGCAAAATCCCTCAACTTCTGTCCAAGTCCTTGCCTGCTCAGGCATCCTGCACAGTGGCAGCCTCGGAGGTGCCCCAGCTTTTCCGGAAGCCTTACATCCACGCCGGCTACCGACCCCTCCACCGGAGCTGGGCCTTCTACTTCCTGTCCCTCTTCCAGCAGCACAACGAAGCGCTCAACGTCTGGACGCATCTGCTTGCGGCTTTCATGCTGCTGGGGCGATTCTGGCAACTCTCTCAGATAGTGGATTTTGTGGGCGACCCACACGCACAGCCCTTCTGCATCGTGGCTGTGTCCTCCATCATCTACTCAACCTTCAGTACCTTAGCTCATCTCTTGCAAGCCAAGTCTGAGTTCTGCCACTACACCTTCTTCTTCTTGGACTATGTAGGGGTAGCCACCTACCAGTACGGTAGCGCTTTGGTGCATTATTACTATGCCATTGAGCCAGAATGGCATGCCTGGATCTCCAGTTTCTACATTCTGGGCGCGGTGGGGTTGGCTTGGTTGTCCTGTGCTGGTTCCTGCTATGCCAAATACCGATGCCCACACCTCTCCCCTCTGCAGGGCAGGCTCTACCAGGAAATGCCCTCCGCGGTAGCCTATGCTTTAGACATCAGTCCTGTGCTCCATCGTATCTACACCTCCACCGTCTCTGGACAAAGCGACTTGGCTGCTACGTACCATAAGTGCCATGTTTTGTGCTTCCTGGTTGCAGCCTTTTTTTTCGCCTACCCCTACCCCGAGAAGTGGTTTCCTGGGAAGTGTCACTTTGTTGGACAAGGCCACCAGCTCTTCCACATGTTCCTCATACTTTGTACCTTCATCCAGTTAGAGGCGGTGCTTGTCGATTACCGGACTAGGCGGCACATTTATGCTGCGCTGCATGGCGACCTCGCTCCCTTTTTTTCCATCATGTGCCTTGTGGTGATGGCTTGCTGTGGCCTCACTGCCCTCTACATGACGGTCAAAGTCAAACACAAAGTCTGGCCAAAGCGGGACTGAGAATGCCGGCTGCTGGGGATTTACCACCAGCTTCTTCTTTAGGTGCACTTTCTCTGGGAATGTCTGTCCTGCTGTCGTTTAGGAAACTGAATAGGATAGGTAGCTATTGCTGGGATCTTCCCTTCCTCTTGCACTGGAGATCTTGCTTGCGGGTTGCTCTGTCCAGGCAACTGAGATGATAAGTGGGAAGTTGCATCACAAAGGAAGTGACCAAACTCTTTCATGGAAAGGAATTCGCGTTTTGTTTCCTGGAAGGCGGTACTATAACTCTGCTGTCTCCGATTGAAGGGAGAACATGTTGTTGGTGTTCCTCTCGGAAGCTAGTTCCATCCTTCTGAATCAGAATTGGCAGCCTTTGGGCTTTTAGGAATCCACTTGATTATTAGAAGAGTTCCCAGGTCCACAAAAGAGACCCTGGGCCAGAAGGATCAGTTTAGGATCCTGAGGCCTGGAACTGGTTCTGAATATCAGAACTAGATGGAGCAACTCAACCTTCATCCTGGGCTTCTCCAAACCTCCTCCATTTCAGCAGTGCTTGAGAGGTAATGGATGAAATGGTTTCTTTCACTGCTGCCAATTAAAACAAGTGTCAGTCTATCAGCCATGAATTGCACAGAGAAATACATGAATATATCCTTTGGGTCTCTTCCTTTTTTATAAGTAGTGGAAGAGCTGCCGGAAGAGAGATTAGAGATGGCACTTAGCCAGCACTTCCCCTGGAGGAGAGGACTTCATATTTTGAAGTCCTCCATATTTTGAATAAAAATAGCTCTTGCTCTGGGTTTCACTGGTTTGGGGGTTTTGGTTTTGGTTTTGTTCTGTTCTGTTCTGTTTTGTTTTGTCCAGCACTTTTGCACTCCCAGCCCCACAATTCTGTGCCCTCCTTCGGGGTACTCGTCATGCAGCACTAGTGCCTTCACAGATTGCCTTCTGCAATATCCAGATGAAAGCATCTTTCCTTGTTTTGGGAAACAAACCATCTAGGACTTCTGCTTGTCTATCCTGAGCCAGGCCTTGGGGAAACCTGCCAGGTGGATGTGCCTTCAGAAGAGCATCTTGTCTATCCAAAACTTCGTATGTGGGTATGATATTACTTGTGATGTTTTTCATGCAGTGGTAAGCTTGTTGAAGAGGAGAACCTGGGCCAACCCTGCATCTCTGTCGGTTGAAGTGAGATTTGAAAAAGGGGAAGAGATGGGGTTTGATGGCTAGCGTTTTCAGAAGGAAGTCCATGCAACTGTGATGGGTTGAGCTAACAGACCTTAAAACAATGCTCTGGAGACCCCTTCCCCCAATTATCTACAGGTTCCTTCTATCAAATTTAATTATCTGCTCATCTGCTATCCTGGAGATCTATTCAGGAGTGAAATGCTACCAGTTCACAACGATTTGGTGAACCAGTAGTGATTAAAAAAAGCTACCGGTTCGAATGAACCGATAGCTTTTTTTAATCAATACTGGTTCACTGAATTGTCGTGAACTGGTAGCATTTCACTCTTGAATAGATCAGCTGTGCCGACGATCAGCTGTGCTGACGATCAGCTGTGCCGCACGGTTTATATTCGCTAGAAATCAGGAAATCCTGCTTTCTAGCAAAGCTAAATCACGCAGCACAGCTATTCGCCCCCCTTCGCTGTTCTACTACCTAGTGAAGTCTTCTTTTTCTGTGCAAAGTTCATGTTTGGCGTGCACTGTGCATGCTTGGGCAGCGAACCGGTGGCAATCAGCATTGGATTTCATCACTGGATCTATTCCTCTAGTTTTTTTTAACACAGATGAGGCTTCATGGTCAGCTATAATATGGTCTTTTAAAATGGCAATGCCAAGGGTTGAGACCGGCCTTTCTCCCATGGCAAACATTTATGATACCACCATGCCGCAGTCCCTGCATTTGAAGGTCTTTGAGATCCTGTCCAACTCTACGATTCCCAACCAGATTGCGCTCTGTGAAGGCATCATTTTATTGGGCCTTACTCTTCTATGAGTATATCTTCAACCCTCTTTTAAAACCCCATCTATGTTTGTGGCTTTTGTTCCGGGATCCTATGCCAAAGAACACCATGTATGTTCTTCCTCATCTTTTGGACTATTCCAAATTCCAGTACATGCTTACTGGTAGATAAGCAAATAAGTTTTAACACGAGTGTCACTATGTTCGCATCTTAAGAGGAATGAGGTTGCATCTTCCATTTAAACACATGTCTTATTTATAGCAAAAGAGTCTAAATTAAAATCCCTAAACGGAGTCCGTTGAGAAATAACTTGGGGACTCTTCATAATGAGGTTGGCTCTAGATGGTCTGTTTATTTCAGCTGCAATCCTACACATACTGATAGGGACTCAGCAGTGCTAAATTCCCTGGGGCCTACTACTTCTGTGTAAACAACATGGGAGCGCATGACCGACTTCCCCTGAATGCAGTGGGATTTAGCTTTGCCCCAACTCACTTTCACCCTGTTTTTTTGGCTTGGTCAAGATCCAAACACCCAATTAGTTACATTAGCATTCCCCAAACTCGTGGGAATGATTTGACACCGAAGTCCCAACACCTGTGGGGAATACTAGCCGAGTGACATACACGAGCTGAGACACGCTGCGGACAACTTTTGCAACATCAGGACTCATCCTGGGGTTTCTAAGCAGAGCAATTTGATGTGGTTCGACTTTTGCAAAAGGCTAGTATGGTTTGATATTTAGACCAGGGGTCTCCAACCTTGGCAACTTTAAGCCTGGAGGATTTCAACTCCCAGAATTCCCCAGCCAGCTGGCTGGGGAATTCTGGGAGTTGAAGTCCACCAGGCTTAAAGTTGCCAAAGTTGGAGATCCTTGATTTAGGCCACAGGTGGCTGTACCTTTATTTCCTGCCTGCCTTGTGTCCAAAATTGAGAGTGCAGATTTCCAGAACTGGGGTGTGTGTTTATCTTCCCCACCCCATAATCTATGACCAAAAGTAAGCTTAAAATAAGGTTAAAAAAAACTCCCAATTTTACAAATCCTAAAGGGAAGAATCAAAATATTTAGGTCATACCTCTCCGTCAAATTTCAGATCCACCTATGAGATTCCACCCCCTCCTTCATATTTTACCTTTTATCTGTCTTCCAAAAAATGAGCCAGCTCTGTTGGAGATACATTAAGCCAGTTGAAGTTTAGCTTGGCGCCTTCGACATCAACAATAAGGGGCTTCATGCTGTCTTCTCTTCCCCCGAGTCCAAAGATCTGGTGACACCATCGTGAAAAAGCACGAGTTTCAATCTCCGTATGAATTCAGGTTTGGGGGGAAAAAATGGAAGAGCGTATGGCAGGGAAGAGTGAAAAACCAGAAGCTTTTGCAGTCAATTTAGTTTGTCCCAGGCTATAAATCTCCTTTTGTCCAACCTCCCCTCCCTATCAGAATTACAAAGCTTCCTTTCTCCAACGCTTTGGACTGGAAATCAGGGGTCTCCAACCATGGCAACTTTAAGACTTGTGGACTTCAACTTCCAGAAGTCTTACAGTTGACAAGGTTGGAGACCCCTGGACTGGATGATATTTCTGGACGTGTATATTTGGGCTGAAATCTTTCTACCGATTGTCCTGGATGCTGAAAGTTGATTTTTCAATCACACTGCAGAATTTTTGTAGAAAGAAGTTTCTGGATACATGTGTCTGTTGATTTTTTTTTTGGTTGTTTTCTTCTCTCTCCTACATTTTGTACATATTAGTGGGCTTTGACGCCTCCACTTATTTCTATTAAAAAAACATTTTATAAGCCAGATATTCTAACCTTCTGCTTCATTTATCCCTTACAACACCACACCACCTTCATCAGTGGGGAGAGGAGGGGATTCTGGTCTGGAGCCAAATGTTGCAGTGAGGGAGGCTCCTATGCAAGCTTGCAAGTCCATATCCCATACTTCTACGGACAGAATTCAAGGAATGGGGTTTTTTTCCCAGTCTTTGCTGGGTTATTTTAATAAGGGGGCAGTTGGGAGGCTAAACATTTTGGCTACATAAAAGGATTGGCTCTTCCTACAGGGGAGGGGAGGGGTGGGGAGGGATGCAGTTAAAAGAGACCAAAAGGATAGGGATGGAGTGGAGGAAGAAGAAGGGAGGAGAGGAGGAGGAGGAGAGGAGAAGGAAAAGGAAAGGGAAAATAAGAGAGAGGGAGAAAGAAAGAGAAGGAGGAAAGGGAAGGAGAAAGGGGAAGGAAATGAAAGATCGAAGCACTGGTATTTGTCATCTCTTAGAGTGGATGTGAACAGTGAACATCTGAAGAGTCCACTCGGGGCTTACTGGGGTTGTATTTCAGCATCTTCCTCCTAGTTATTTTGCTCCAACTTCAGCTGAATGTGAGCAGAGAAAAAGAGAGGGTGGTGATAGTAAAGAAGGCATTGCACGTCATGAACAAGAGGTGTCTATCTGAGTTGCTAGGCCCTGAAGTTCCAATCACAAACATTTTCAAGTTGTGGTTTTCGAACTCTCACTAGACTAAAACCTGACTCACAATAAGCTAGTTTGGGATAATGGGAGTTGTAGTGAAGCGACATCTATTCTAGAGAACCAAGGCTGATTTTTCTAAAAAAGAAAATCTTAACGTAAGAAAAACGCAACACACAAGTTCTTTGATATTTGCCAAAATAAATTGAGACATCTTTGTTAGCTACAGAATTCTGGGGATTGTCTATGAAGACAGGCAAAATCTAGGTAACATAAGAGTGGTCAGAGGCAAAACTTTCTGTTCTGGAGATAAAGCTGTTTCATTGTCTGATTTCAAAAATGACACTGTGGCTGACAGATTCAGGGAATTATTGCTGCAATGTGACCACATTGCCGAGTGTCCTTTGTAGCTCGCTCTAAATGTCGACACACACAACGTTGCATGACATGTGTGTTTACATAAACGAAAACGCTGTCTAGTCTTTCCTAAGAGAAGCATCTAGATTACGATCTTACAAGATGCTGGTTTCGCCCGTCTGGTGGTCCTCTACATTCTTTCAGGTTCCCAGGATGCCAAATGTGGAAAGAGAGAAAAACAAGCCTCAAATCATTCCACACGCAAAAGCAAATAACCAAATGCACTACAAAGAGGCAGACAATGTATGGCTTCCGTTGTTCTTTTAAAATAATAATAATAACCAGAGAAATAACAAAACATTAAGTTCCCAGAAAGGCCAGGGACAATTTCTCCCAACTCTGCGGTTTAACTTGTCCTTTTAACAAGGACGAGTCTGGAACTAGGAAATCTTATTCATGCAAAAATACGTCTATTGCTCACAGAGAAGGAATCTGCCTTCTTCAGTGGTGGCCCTTCGTACTTAGTTTCATCCAAGTGGGAAGTTAGGACTTACCCTGAACGAGAAAATAATCCGTTTTCCTTGCAAATGATGCAAGGTTGAACATGCAGGAGTTTGCAGCAATTGATACTCAAACTCTGAATATTTTTGCATTTATTTTTTATGTTATCCTGCGTTACTTTGCAAGTAACCCAAGGCCACGAACATATACAATACTCCTCCCTCCTCCTATTTCCCCCACAAGAGTGGAATACTCTTCCCTAATGACCTAAGTGCCAGAGCCCACTGTAAGAACATTGCCAAAAAGGCATTAAGAGTCATTAACCTAATCTTGCATAGGTTCTTTTCTCGTAATATTGTACTGCTAACTAGAGCATACAAAACATTTGCTAGACCACTTCTCAAATACAGCTCATCTGTCTGGAACCTGCACTGCATATTGGACATAAATACAATTGAGCGAGTCCAGGGATATTTACAAGAGTCCTCCACTCCTCTACTCACAACAGAATCCCTTATGCCACCAGGTTTAAAATTTTGGGCTTAGACAACTTAGAACTATGCCACCTTCGGTCTGACCTAAGCGTAGTTCATAAAATCATCTGCTACAATGTCCTACCTGTCAATGACTTTTTCAGCTTCCATCACAACAATACAGGAGCACACAATAGATACAAACTCAAGGTAAACTGCTCCAAACTCGATTGCAGAAAATACGACTTCAGCAACAGAGTGGTCAATGCCTGGAATGCACTATCTGACTGTGGTCTCTTCCCCAAATCCCCAATACTTTAACCTTAGATTGTCTACTGTCGACCTCACCCCATTCCTAAGAGGTCTCTAAGGGGCATGCATAACAGCACCCATGTGTCTTCCGTCCCTGTCCTACCGTCCCCTTTTATCAGAATCCATTTCATGCATTCATAATCATGTTTATACTTGATGTTTATACACTAATACATGCTTAACCAATAAAAAACAAACAAACCCTGAGAGATGAGTTGGGCTGAGAGAATAACTGGCCTAAAGTCACCTAGCTGGCTTTCATGCATAAGGCAGGACTAGAATTCACAATCTCCTGGTCTCTAGTCTGGTGCCTCAACTATTAGACCCAACTGGCTTTCCTAGTGAATTGGACCAGTATTCTTTGACTTGCTCTTCTGTCCTGTTGACTTGTCAAGGAAAACCAGCCTTGCTGTGCTGGTAAGCTTTCAGGGCAGCCTTCTCTCCATCCAGTGGTCTTCTCCAGAAGTCTTGGGTTTAAACTCCCATAATCCCCAGCCCTGTTGATTAAACATGATGGCACAGAAGTCTGTAGGAAGTTAAAACCCATCCCTCTCCTAGAAAATGAAATATTTTAGGAAATATTAAAAGGGCAGAATATTTCCCCTAAAAGGAAAGCAGAAATTTAGCCCCTCCCCACGTTTGTCAATGGGCCATTAAGGCCTGGGCCAGTCTATTCCACATAACCAAAATATACCTCCTTCAGGCAGAGCTATTTAATTGCCCTTCACTGCATCACCCAGCAAGATTCAACCAAACTTAATACACAGACAACCTAAAAAGCTAGCTATGATCTCTGACAGCAACCAATCAGGATATTTTTTCTGTGCCCCAGGAAGTTCAAAGCCAGAGAGGGTATAAAACCCAGACACTCTCGGCATCTCTCCCCTTTTTTTCACCAGGATCTCCAAGGCATGTGATCCTGTTCATCCATAAACCATCTTTCTAAGCAACTTCCATGAATCCAGTGTCTTTTTCTCCACTTGGAACTGAACCCAGAACGATATTTCTTCCAACACTTCCAAGACAGAGAAGAACCTCCCTCAAGACCAAGCCCCCAGCAGGGGTGAAATCCAGCAGGTTCTGACAGGTTCTGGAGAACCGGTAGCAGAAATTTTGAGCAGTTCTGAGAACCAGCAAATACCACCTCTGGCTGGCCCCAGAGTGGGGTGGGAATGGAGATTTTGCAATATCCTTATTTATTTATTTATTAATTCGATTTATATGCTGCCCTTCTCCGGAGACTCAGGGCGGCTTACAATGCATTAAGCAATAGCCTTCATACTTTTGTATATACCTGCTTAGTAGGGCTTTCGGCCCCCCCAAGCCGTATTCTTTTTTATACAAAGTCAGCTTATTGCCCACACAATCCGGGTCCTCATTTTACCTACCTCGGAAGGATGGAAGGCTGAGTCAACCTTGAGCCTGGTGAGATTTGAATTTGCAGTAATTGCAGGCAGCTGGCAAATTAAGTGCTACTTTAACAGCACTTAGTCCACTGCACCACCAAGCTCTTCCCCCAGGAGTAGGGAGGGAATGGAGATTCTGCAGTATCCTTCCCCAGTCACACCCACCAAGCCACACTATGCCTACCAAGCCACGCCCACAGAACCGGTAGTAAAAAAAATTGGATTTCACCACTGGCCCCCAGGTCTTGGAAAGCTAGAGGCACAAAAGGGCTGCCTGCTTTGATGCTTTTTAAAGGTCCTCATGAGCTTTATCAGCAGCCACTGCCTGCCTGGAGCCAGAGGTCATCAGCTCAGGTCCGCTGTCCTTGCCAGCCTCCTCAACTGAGCAGCCCCAGAGATATTTGGTGAAGGACCGAGATCAAGGCTGAAGGGCCCGATGTAATCCAAACTGTTTTCCAGTTTCCCTGGCAAAGCCCCAGTGAGTGGCCTCTCTTCTAGCTCTTGATCGTGATGACCCACTTAGAATATTTACACACATTTTCTGCTAGATAAGTAGGCACAACGATAAGCTTTGTACTCTGCGGTGATTAAGGTTACGAACCTCCACTTATCTGAGGACCCCTAATTAAGAAAACAGAATGTTCTCATCTGTAGGGCCATTTGGCAAAGTTGCCTGCAAAAATTCTCTTTTCAGTGCTGGCTCTTTCTCTAGTCAATGATCCCAGGGTTGCAGTGGATGGATTAAAAGGTGATGGTTTTTTGTTTTTTATTTTTGGTGGGGGAGGGGGAGATCTGGAGCTGCAGACCGCCTTCATTTAGCTTCACTAGGTGGCTCAGTGGCTAAGACGCTGAGCTTGTCGATCGGAAAGGTTGGCAGTTCGGTGAATTGAATCCCTAGTACAGGTCTCCTGTGTGAGCAGGGGGTTGGACTAGATGACCTCCAAGGTCCCTTCCAACTCTCTTACTGTTGTTATTATTATTAAATAGTTAAAGTAGCACTTAGCTGCCAGCTGCCTGCAATTACTGCAAGTTCGAATCTCACCAGGCTCAAGGTTGACTCAGCCTTTCATCCTTCCGAGGTAGGTAAAATGAGGACCCGGATTGTGGGGGCAATAAGCTGACTTTGTATATAAAAAAAGAACACCACTTAGGGGGGCCCGAAAGCCCTACTAAGCAGGTTTATACAGAAGTATGAAGGCTATTGCTTAACGCATTGTAAGCCGCCCTGAGTCTCCGGAGAAGGGCAGCATATAAATCTAAATGAAGAAGAAGGAGGAGGAGGAGGAGGAGGAGGAGGAAGAAGAAGAAGAAGAAGAAGAAGAAGAAGAAGAAGAAGAAGAAGAAGAAGAAGAAGAAGAAGAAGAAGAAGAAGAAGAAGAAGAAGAAGAAGAAGAAGAAGAAGAAGAAGAAGAAGAAGAAATAATGTAGGGTAGGAGAATGTTGCTACCCACATACCAGTGGTGGGTTTCAAAAATTTTTACTACCGGTTTTGTGGGTGTGGCTTGGTGGGCATGGCTTGGTGGGTATGGCAGGGGAAGGATACTGTAAAATCTCCATTCCCTCCTGATCAGCTGGGAATTGGGAGGCAGAGAATAGATGGGAGCGGGACCAGACAGAATTTTTACTACCGGTTCTCCAGAACTGGTCAGAATCTGCTGAAACCCACCTCGGCCACATATCCTTCCTGAAGTTCTCTTGTTTTTGACTCCAGCTGATAGATTTCAGAGCAACAATGAAGGAAAGATGCCTAATTGTTATACAATGGAGAAGAACATTTCTGCCTGTTGGCTGCATCAGATACACAAGAATGAATCTGACTTCACTCTATGGCTATCCCCGCTGGAGGAGAACTGCCCTACAGATCCCCTCCCCCGAGAGGGAAGAGATCTGTAGGGCAGTTCTCTCTTCAGTGTCCCTCTTCAGTACCCTGCAAAACCATCTTGTGACTCAGCATGCAAACACTTTTTTTGATTCTGCAATGGCTTTTGACATGCCAGCCACGCCCTAAGATACTTCCTTTAATGTTTCTAAAGCAGCTTCCAGCAAATGATAAAATGCATTTTTTTGTTGTGCAACTGTAGCTGGTGTTCCTAATAAAAAGAACACGCTTTGTTTTCCTTGCTGAACCAAAACCCCCCCTTGAGAAGCCAAGGAGGTATTCTCCCGACAGTTTTATTGGACTACAAAAGTCTTCACCCAGAGCTATCTTGCAAACCCACCCACTGCACTGAAAAAATAATTGGGAGCTCTTACCTGCCTAAATGGGATGCGGTGGCTCAGTGACTAAGACGTTGAGCTTGTCGATCGAAAGGTCGGCAGTTCAGTGGTTCGAATCCCTAGCGCTGCATAAAGGGGCGAGCTCCCGTTACTTGTCTCAGCTTCTGCCAACCTAGCAGTTCGAAAGCACGTAAAAAATGCAAGTAGAAAAATAGGGACCACTTTGGTAGAAAGGTAACAGTGTTCCGTGCACCTCTGGCGTTGAGTCATGCCAGCCACGACCACGGAGATGTCTTTGGACAGCACTGGCTCTTCAGCTTTGAAACGGAGATGAGCACTGCCCCCTAGAGTCAGGAACAACTAGCATATATGTGCAAGGGGAACCTTTACCTTTTACCTGCCTCTACCCAGAAAATTGCTCAGAGTTCCTCTGATAAGTTTGTTTGCTTTACAGTTTTTATTAGCCTCTGCCAGTTTTATTTGGCAGTGATTGAAAGATAAATAAAAGGATCGTATCCATGGATATACAAACTTTAATGGAAATTAAAGAGTTCTCTAAAAATTAATAGACGCCACTAGAACATTTTTATCCTAGAATCTCAGATCACCAGAATGGAGAGCTGTTTAGGCGTTGACTTCAAGACGGGTGAATTGTGTTTAGACCTTAGACTAGGGGTATCAAACTCAATGCCCCGGGGCTGGATCCGGCCTGTGGGGTGCTTAAATCTGGCCTGTGGTCTTGTGAAGAACTGGCCTGCAGTGCTTCTGCCAGTGAAAACGGAGGTTGGTAGGGACACACACAGCCCTCCCGGGCTCTGTTTTCAGACACAACGGCCTCCTGCAGCCGTCTGCCAACAAAAATGGAGCTCTGGGAGGCTGCACAAAGCCCACCCGGGCTCCAATTTCGGCCACGACAGCCTCCTGCAGCCCTCTGCCAGCGAAAACAGCCTGGGCCAGGTGCACATGGCCTCCCGGAGCTCTTTTTTTTTGTTGGAAGAGGCTGCAAGAGGCTATCACAGCCAAAAATGGACCCTTGATGAGTGACATCGAGCTGCCCATGCCCCCGGCCACGCCCTCCCTGCCCCCCCCACCAACGTCAAACACAACCCTGATGTGGCCCTCAATGAAATCAAGTTTGACACCACTGCCTTAGACTTAGACATGTTTACTCTAATGAAGAGAAGGACTAGGGGGTGACATGATCACAATCTTCCAATATTTGAGGGGCTGCCACAAAGAAGGGGGGGGGGAATGCAGTCTTATGAATTATTTAAATACATGAAATTTAAAAAATAAAAAAAAAATCAGGTCAGACTACATTCCTCCTGAGGGTGGAGGAAGCTTTCCACTAAAATTTGACATCTCTTTTGACAGAAGGCCTGGTTTACAAGCGGTTTTAGAAAGCTGCAAGTAGCTCTGGAGTTTCCGTGTAAACATTAGATTCCCCGATGCTGGTTGTCATCATTCACCAAGCTTCCCCTCGTTTCTGAAGTGACTCATTTTCTGGCTGATTATATTGAGACATAACCTAATCAAAACAAGCTGGTTTCACAACAGCTCGACTAGGGGGAAAAAACCTGACACAGTTATACAAATTGCATGGCTGCTTTTTAAACAGAAAGAAAGAAAGAAAGAAAGAAAGAAAGAAAGAAAGAAAGAAAGAAAGAAAGAAAGAAAGAAAGAAAGAAAAAGAGGGGGGGGGAGGAAGGAAGGAAGGAAGGAAGGAAGGAAGGAGAGAGATTCTGGCTTATTAAAGAGCAACGGGAATTCAAAGAGTTCTGGAGCATTGGCAACTTTACTTGTGGACTTCAACTTCCAGAATTCCGCATGCGCTGGCTGAGGAATTCTGGGAGTTGAAGTCCACAAGTCGTAAAGTTGCCAAGGTTTGGAGACCCCTTTTCTGGAGCACATAATAGGATTTAAAAACCGGACTTTTTCCAAGGCTCGAGATGAGATGTGAACGTTTTCCTTCTACCACGCCGCAGAGCTTTTGAAAATGCCTCCCATTAAAATTAAAACAAACAGGAGGGAAGAGGGTTACTTTGGCATCAAGCCACTGCAATTAATGGAAGAAGGGAGCAAACTTCCCACAAGCTGGATGATTAAAAAAACAAGAGCATTTGTACAGATTTCTCTGGACCTATTGGAAAAACTGTGCTCTCCCCAGTAGCTTTGCACTAAAATATGTTATTTTGCTGCAATGTCTCGAGACAGAGACCTTCTGGATTGTCGTTCTTTAACATATGGTCTGGGGAAAACCAGGGGTGGGCGGTTGGGGGTTCGCAGGGGTTTGTAAGAATCTCTAGCAAAGATTCTGTGCACTTCGGAGAATCCCCAAATCCCACTCCTGGCTGGCCTGGCCCACCCCTCCCCACCCCGGAGTCTCCACGCAGCCTGTTTTGGATGCAGGTAAGTGCAGGGCACGCATGGAGGCTCGGGGAGAGTGAAAAACAGGCCTATTGGAAGTTTAGCAAGGCCGGAAATGGGCCCAGAGGGCCTCAAAGAGCCTGGGGAGCCCATTTTTGCCCTCCTGGTGGCTCAAGGAAAGCCTCTGGAGCCCGGGGAGGACAAAAACACCCACACACACACCCCATGGTGCAGGAGGCGGACTAGGCCACGGCCACCCAGCAATTGGGCCGAGAATCCCTTGCTAAAATTTTTGAAGCCCACCCCTGGGTAAAACATTCTCCTCATTCAATGCAATTCCATATGTTAAAGTCAGCATTTCGCTCTGTAAGATGAGCCGTCTCTAAGTTTGACAGACATAAACAATGGACTGTACTATTATGAATTTTTCACACAGACTTGTCTCAAGCTTTTTTTGTTTTGTTTTGTTGACGGATCACATTTTATTGTCTGGAAAAAACACCAGTGGAGAACAATAGCTGCATTTTTATTGGTTCGATCGGTTGGAAAATGCAAAATCAGAATTGTTCCTAATCAAATGCCAGCCAAATAATTCTCCTCCCTTTCTTTTCTTGTCTGATCCTCTTCTCACATGTTAGGCTTGTTCCGTTAATAAGGGGAAGTGGTTTTTTTTTTTTGTGATCTCGCATCTTCTTCAGAAATAGGATTGTTCATGGAGGTTATACGACACCATTGTTCAGAAAGGTTTGTGTCACATGCTGGGCCACCGAAGGTTTATTGTGATCTCTTTTACCTCTGGCATTTTGGGATCATAGGCACATAAATTACTGTGAGCTTCTCCTGTCTTCCATCTGAAAGGGGAGAGCTTGGACAGATCTTTTATTCCCAATAGCTAGTTCACACATATAGGTAGTCCTCGGCTTATGACTACAACTGAGCCCAACATTTACGTTGCTAAATGAGTAATTGAGTTTTGCCCATTTTATGACTTGTCTTGCCACAGCGTGGTTAAGTGAATTGCTGTGGTCGTTAAATTAGTAACAGGGTTGTTAAGTGGCTTCCCCATCAGAAGATCGCAAAAGGGGAGGATCACATGACCTTGGGGACACTTCCACGCAGGCATGAAATGCTATCTGTTTGCTCCGGTTCGGGCGAATTGGTAGTGATAAAAACTACTGGTTCAGGCAAACCGGTAGTAAAAAAAAAAGCTACCAGTTCAGTAGAATGGTTCTTTGAGTGTTTAAGTTTGCAGGCCCCTGGTAGAGGTCATCAGAGGGACATAGCCTCATATGGGAATGACTCCACTATTCAACAAAGGATGATTTTCAAAATTTTTGACACGGTGCTGGATGTGAGCCCAACCACTACGTGGAATCAATAAAACGGGGAATTTCAGCAGATACATACATGTAGTCCTCGACTTACAAGGGTTCGTTTAGTGACCATTCAAAGTTACCACAGCCCTGAAAAAAGTGACTTATGACCACTTTTCACACTTATGTCCATTGCAGCCTCCCCATGGTCACGTGATATACATTCCGATCAGCAGTGAAATCCGGCCGGATCTATTCGGCTCGCGTGAGCCGGTAGGGCCAGTGGTGGGAGGCTTCGCCCATCTGCCGGGATATCATTACATCCCATTTTTGATTCTCTGCGCATGCACACAAGAGGCACACAGGCTCACATTTCCGAACCGGTAGCGAAAGTAGGTGCATTTCACCGCTGATTCAGATGCTTGACAACTGACTCATATTTATGACGATCACCAAAAGGTGATCCCTTTTTGCGACCTTCTGCCGAGCAAAGTCAATGGGAAAGCCAGATTCCCTTAACAACGGTGTTACTAATTTAACAACTGCAGTCATAAGCTCGCTGAACAAATTTCTCACTTAGTAACATACATTTTGGGTTCGGTTGTGGTCGTAAGTCAAGGACTACCTGCACTTTCTCCCCACTGGAAATAAGATTCTTTTTTGGCCATAACTGAAGTCTGGGAAGCCTATAATACATGTAACTCAATCAGCACACCAACAACTTTCTTTTTGGGGTCTATTTTGCCCTGCTGCCCCCTTAGTAAAGCCTCTGTCCCTGAGCCACCTGTGTTTATCTTGGCCTGGGAGTGAATACAAGCAAAGGATTCAAAGCCAAATTATCTGCATTAATGAAAGGTCACGGCGTGTCCTCTGTAGCAAACAACTGTATACAGTAGTTAAACTTTAGTGAAATACCAACACAATTAGATCACTCAGATTCACTCGGCAGCTTCGGCGGAGCGAAGAAGAAGAAAACAACAAGGAAAGACATTTTCTTCCTGAAAAAGCTGTAAGCTGCAAGAAAGTAGAAAATATTCCTGATCGTTGCAAAATTCTACAGTGTACAAAGGAGATCTTGTAAAGATCGATCCTTTGATTCTTTGGAGAGCTGGCAGGAAAAAAAGGAAAAGAAAGACCTAAAGCCAAATTTTATGTTTGTGGTAGGCATACGTTCTGGAATATCTAAAAATGTTCCCCCACCCCCACCCCAAATGATCTCTACAGTAATGGTGAGAGCCTTAATTCTTTTGAACTCAAGAAATTATGTACGGATGATGAGACTCTGCCAGTCTAATTTTGGTAGAATAATCCTCCAAAATAATTTCTTCTGAAAAGGAAAAGAAAGACTTAAGTTTAGAATCATAGGGCCGGAAGGGGGCCTTGGAGGTCTTCTAGTCCAACCCCCTGACTAAGGCAGGAATTGTTATTCCATCCTGGACAAATCATTTCTTAAAAACCTCCAGCGATGGAGCAACAACTCTGGGAGGTCAGATGTTCCTTTGATTAACTGTTCTCAAATCTGGGTGGGGATGCAGAGAGGAAAAATACAGAAAAAAATCCATCAAAGGGTGAGGCAGCAACTCTTCAGGCCACTCCATGCATACCTAATGGACCCATCTTTTTCGGGCTTCCCAGGACACAAATTGACACTCAGAAACAACAAGGCAGGAGAACAAAAACAGGAACCTGAGGAGTCAAAAATATGCAGACATCAGGTGTGGTTGAAGGGAGTCCAAAACATCAAGATGGTGGCCACACCCAGGCAATTGAAGACCCACCCTTCCTGCATGCATCTTGCATGCATCTTGACTATGTTCATCTTCTTCTCCTGCACAGACATCTGGCACTCTTCCTGATTAGACCTTCATACACACACACAGAAACAGACAGACACACAGCGACAAAGAGAAAGACAGAGAGAGAGGCAGAGAGAGAGACACACACACAGAGAGACAGAGAGAGAGAGAGAGAGAGAGAGAGACAGAGAGAGAGAGAGAGACAGAGAGAGAGACAGACACCGAGAGAGACAGAGAGATAGACACAGAGATTTAGAGAGAGAGAGAGATAGAGACACAGAGACAGAGAGACAGACACCGAGAGATTCAGAGAGAGATTCAGAGAGAGAGATTCAGAGAGAGAGAGGCAGAAAGAAAGGCAGACACAGAGAGAGACAGAGAGAGAGAGACACAGACAGAGAGAAAGAGACAGAGAGAGAGAGACAGACACCGAGAGAGACAGAGACAGACACAGAGATTTAGAGAGAGAGACAGAGAGAGACAGAGACAGAGAGACAGACACCAAGAGATTCAGAGGGAGAGATTCAGAGAGAGAGATTCAGAGAGAGGCAGACACAGAGAGACAGAGAGACACAGATAGAGAGAAACAGAGACAGAGAGAGAGAGAGAGAGACAGACAGAGGGGGGAGCAGAGAGAGAGACAGACACCGAGATTCAGAGAGAGACAGAGAGAGAGAGAGAGGGAAACAGAGACAAAGACACATACACAGAGAGAGAAAGAATGGAAGAGAGAGACATCTTTATTTAAATGTCTGTGGAGATTCTCAATCATCCAAGTCACAGTTGTCCTAAAGGTGCTTTTTTCAAAAGGCAACTGGACTGTCTGGTTTTGCTTTGAAGACATTTCGCTTCTCATCCAAGAAGCTTCTTCAGCTCTTCTTCAGAGAGCTAAAGGAGCTTCTTGGATGAGAAGCTAAACATCTTCAAAGAAAAACCAGAAAGTCCAGTTGCCTCTTGAAAAAAAGCACCCTTGGGACAAACGGTTGTTTAGTTTGTGGAAAGAAAATGCAAAAACACAGACACACCCCAGAAATTCAACGCATTCCTCCCTTGCATAGAAGAAAAGGAGCAGATGCCTCCTACGTTCACAGCTGGTCAAAGGGAGTCTTGGAAGTTCTGCTTTGCTTTGATCTTTCCCTTTTTTCTTACAGAGCGGTGGGCCCCCATGGATTGAGCGTGTCCTTCCAGATTCCCTTCAATGGCAGCCAGGCTCCCTGCTCCCCCTTTATCTCTTACAATCCAGATTTCAATGACCTGTACTGAATCTGATCTACTTCAAAGCCAACTCCAGACTCAGCTTTATTTACCAGAATACTGTCCTTCTGAGCCTTACGAGGTCACAGGGCTACCCTTAGATAGCTCACCATATCTCAGTGTTCCTCAACCTTGGCGACTTGAAGATGCGTTGGACTTCAACTCCCAGAATTCCTCAGCCACGTGGCTAAGGAATCCTGGGAGTTGAAGTTCAACACAGCTTCAGGTCGCCAAGATTGAGGAACACTGCCCTATCTGGGTGATGCCCTGGACAGCTTCACTCAGCTTGAAATCTCTGTTCGCTGCCATTGTGTAATCGCCAAAATTATTGCAGCCCTCATATTAGATAGTAGTATTCTTTACAGACCTTGGCTGCAACCCAGCCTTTGCTGGAAATTTGCCCGTCTGCTCAAAAAGAAACATGGAAGGCACAAGGAAGGGGTGGGATGGGGGCTGAAGGATGAAAGGAAGAGCAATATTCATTCCGGGTTGGGTTTTTCTTTGCATAAATCTTAGGGATGATAAAGAAAAGTAAGTCCTGTTTATTTCATCCACCCCCAAGCAAAGATAGATAGGTAGACAGACAGACAGACAGCATTCTTTATTGGCCAAGTGTGATTGGAAGCACAAGGAATTTGTCTTGGTGCATATCAGAGGTGGGTTTCAGCAGGTTCTGACTAGTTCTGGAGAACCAGTAATGGAAATTTTGAGTAGTTCAGAGAACTGGCTTGGTGGGCATGGCTTAGTGGGTGTGGCAGGGGAAGGATACTGCAAAATCCCCATTCCCTCCCCACTCCTGGGGGAAGGATATTGTAAAATCCCCATTCCCTCCCCACTCCTGAGTGAAGGATATTGCAAAACCTCCATTGCAAAATCCCCAATCCCTCCCCAGTCCAGGGGAAGGATGTTGCAAAATCCCCATTCCCACCCCACTCTGGGACCAGCCAGAGGTGGTATTTGCTGATTCTCCGAACTGCTCAAAATTTCTGCTACCGGTTCTCCAGAACCTGTCAGAATCTGCCGGATTTCCCCCCTGAAGCCAACCCGGGAGATCGCTGGAAAACGAAGGGGCTGGCAGGGGTAACGGCCTTCAGCTCCCATCCCCGTTTTGAAGAAAGGGGTGAGTTACCGCATTCCCAGACAGACGACCCGTCGTACACGTGTAAATGCTTTCGGGGATGATTTGGTCTGATTTCATGCAGGGCGGTCAGCTCTGCGGGGTTCTTGTTTTTTTGCATCGGATGCCGCGAGAGCTGCAAGGCAGCCAGGTGCCAAACCTCTGGTCTGCTGCGCGGGATCCATCCGGCGCTGAGAACAGCGGCGCAACCACCCCTTTTGCAAGCGAGCCCTCTTTGGAAGCTGCGCAGGCGCAAGCGGGAACTGGGCCGGGCTCCGCCCCTGACTGACCCCGCCCCCCAAAAAGCATGACGGGGGGGGGGGGCGTGGTGAACTCTTGCTTCTGCCATTGGGCGGTTCCTAACCGGGGTGGGCGGGGCCAGAGTGGCGGGAAATACGAAACTGGAGTCCGGAAGCCTCTTGGAAGAGTTCCTGCAACAGGAGAGCTGGAGCCTGTTCCACCCTGCCTGGAGGAAGTGGAGGCTGGTAAGAGGCAGCTAAACCCGCAAGCCCTTCGTTTCATGCAGAGCACTACTACCTTAATAAGGGTTGTAAAGGACTACTCCTAGGAGTAGGCGTGAAGGTGCACTTCGGACCAAGTGGAGTTGAGAACCCGAGGGCGGTTCCCGATCCAACCCCGCAGGTCCCTTTGGAAGGGGAGGCGCGTCCATAGCACCTTAGGAGGGCAATTCCTGGGAGCAGTAACAGTGAGTTGGAAGGGACCTTGGAGGTCATCTAGTCCAACCCCCTGCTCCGGACTAGGTTGGCCGAACTGCCGACCTTTCAGCTCAGTGTCTTAAGTCCCTGAGCCACCTAGCACCTAGTGGTTTGGAACTTGTGTTGCGGAGACTCCTTCTAAAACCGGGGTGCAGCCTGCCTCTCCTTTCCTGATGTGGGGTATATGTATAATAAACAGGTGCGAGCAGGCTTGCTTTGGGCAAAGTCAGTCCAAAGCTGAGCAGTGTTGGGCCTGGTTGATGTTTGGGTGGGAGACCACCAGGAGATTCCGGGGCTGGGGAATATTTATGGGAGTTGAAAAATGAGGAAGGTAGAACATGCTATATTGCTGCCAGGAAAACTAGTACTGACCATTGTTGGTATTGTTGTTTGGAATGGAGCTGAGCACAAGAGAGATTTTAGTTGTTTGAATGCCTAGAGTTTCTTTCTATGAGCCTTTCTATCCTATTTTAAGAAAAATGAAGAATTACAATTTTACAATCACAGTACGACTGATTGGGGAATTATGGGAATTGAAAGTCCACACACCTTAAAGTTGTCAAGGTTGAGCAAACATGCACACCTTTAGTTTTATGATTTTTAATTTTGGGGGTGTGTGCAAATCCAGTCAGTCTTGATTGCTTTATGGTTGTGTTTATGTGCAAATGGGTGAGTTAATTTGGTGGCCAAGTGATTTGGTAACCAAGCTGTGCAAAGGTTACCTTAATCTGGAGTCTCACTCAAAGCCTATGAGTAAGTTGCAATTACAAATTGGTTAATATTCTTGGACATTTCAGCATTACAACTGTCAGTCAATTGGGATTCTTTCATTTTGCACTGTGGTTTTTGTTTCACAAACGTCCTTCCAAGCTTCGATACTTTTAAGGATGCGTTTTGAGGAGTTCCCTGATTTGCATCTTCTCTTTGTTTTCATGCTGAAGGATATTTCATGTAATCCGAAGGCAGAAAATGAAGGGGAAAGGCAGAAATGCTATTGAAAAGCAGCAGGACTCTTGTGATGTGTGGCTGGATCCTTCAGCACTCAAAAGACGCAAAGTGATGGTAATTTATTTATATCCCACCTTTATTATTTTTTTATAAATAATTCCAGGTGGTGAGTATACACAATACATCTCCTTCTTCCTATTTTCCCTACAATAACTCTGTGAGGTGTGTTGGACTGGGGCCAAAGGCAACAAGCCTGCTTTCATCTCTAAGGCAAGACTAGAAGGGTTCTTGATCTTTTGATGATTGGCTCCAAATCACCCAGCTGGCTTTTATGCCTAAAGAAGGAATTAGAACTCACAGCCTCCTGGTTTTTAGCCTGGTGTTTTAACCACCAGACTAGTCCAAACTGGCTCTAATGTACTAAGTTAGTTTATTTCATGCATTGTTAAAGCTGAATAGCAAAAAGAACACACATTATTTCATGGTGCAGGTAATCTGAAATTTATCATCCTTCCAGGGCTTCAGATAGTGGAGCCCATCATGGCTTGCTTGTTTTGGGGTTAAATGTATTGGATGAACTTTTCTGATTGGGGTTTGTATATTGTGATTTATAGTTACCATACATTGAATAGGAAACCAGACCATTGTGATTTTGTCAATGATGGTTATTTAAGCTAATCATGGTTTAGGGCGTAAGAGCTTAGCCAGTATCAATTCTGGAATACTGTATCAAACAGGAAGTCTGAGGAGATGAACAGGTTGGCAAGCACCTAGGAAGTCCATAAGCAGCTCAGACATATTATTAATCTTACCTTAGTTTGATTTTGCTGAGAATGACCTTTTAGAATCTCTGGAAAAATATCTTAAAGTCACATATAAGAATAATATTAAGTACCAGTATTATAATGCTGTACAGGTAGTCCCTTGATTTGAGATTGGTTGCTTAGCAACCATTTGAAATTATGATGGACCTACCTGGGGGATACTTATGACCCACATTTGAAGTTATGATGGTTGGGGGGAGGGGGCTGTGGTCACATGACTGCACTTCAAATGTTCATTGGCCAGGCTGCACTTATGGCTCTTGGCAGCATTCCATGGTCATGTGACTACGTATTATCACAGTTTTGCTGAAAACTGGCAATTCTTTTCAGCAAAACCATGCTTATAACAAACCATTGGTTTGCTTAACAACCGTGGTGATTTGATTAACAAATGCTGCAAAACAATGTGGTAAAATTAGATCAGTGACGTGACTGACTTGCTTTACGACCGTCATGACGATCACTGTAGTAGGCAGGCTCCATTACGATCATAACCCAAGGATTACCTGCAGTTGAAAAAACATCAGGTTATTTTAATTTCTGGTCATTGCAAAACCATGGTGGGAGGAAGGTTCCTTTGGCTTAACATGCTGTGCAAACCAAAGTTAGTCATAGTGTGATGGCATTTTCCAAAAAGAAGCTATGATTGCCAGGAAGGTTTTCTGTCAATAGAGGAAATCACACTATGATGGGTGTCAAACGATGCGTCATGTGCAGGCCACGCCCACCCCGGCTCGGCAAAGGGAAAAACATTGCGGTACGTCACGTGACACGGCAAGTTTGACACCCGTGCACTATGATTATTTGTTGCAGTTTCTGCTTGCAGATACTGTTCAAATTGGTTTTATATCATTATTCATTTACAGCAGTGGCCAAAATTGTTGAAACCTTTTGGGAAAAGTGTATTTACTAAAACTAGCTAATAACACCACTTTTTTTTTTTTGGAGTAGTACCATAAAATTATATATCAATGGAAAGGTAAGAATGTAATGTCATAACTTTTATGAAGGATTTGCTATTAGAATATCAGTTACAGTATAAAGAAGAAAAATGAAACATGTAGAAAAAACTAGATATACAGAAATGATCACCATGTCAGTTAATAGTTGGGTAACCTTTAGCATGAATTATGGCCTTACGATGTCTTCCCATGGAGTGAACCAAGTCTTTTAGTTCTGCAGTTGTTATAATATGAAACCAAGATTGAATGATGGCTTCTATTAAGTGAGTTTTATTGCTGGGTTGCTTCTGATTAACAGGTTTCTTGAGTCAGCTCCATAGATTTTCAATTGGGTTAAGGTCTGGGCTATCGCCAGGCCATTCCAGCAGTGGAACAGGATTATCTTGAAACTCCAAAAAAGAAGTGATGTTATTAGCCATCAAACCTCAGAAATATATTTTCCCCAAAAGGTTCCGTAATTTTGGCCACTACTGTAGGGTTTGAGATTAACTAGTGTATGCAATATGCTAATAGTAATGCATGAGGACAGTTGCTGTTAATTATGTGTTTTGTTCCATCTAGAATGTTGCCACTAAATCAGCCTTAACTCTCCTGCGCCGTCCTGCTGCAATAATTGGACCGCCTCATCCGTGCACTAAACAAACCACTATTTCTACTTTCTTCACTGCTCAGAAAGCAGGTACAGTCTGACTCCCCCCCGGCTCCCCCAAGTGGGAACAATTCTAAGCTATTCATGACATGGGAAGAGAATTGTCTTCACAAAAATAATTCCCAATTTGATTCATTATGCACACTGCACTGTAACATCTACAGACCAAATGGCTTAAGTTCTTTTCTAAGCCACAATTGACAAATCAAGCGTACCGTGTTGTGTACGTGCAGCTTGTAGGTTTGTAACTATGTTGGGTAAAAGGAGGGATCCCAAAACACAAGATTTCTCCCTCCGTAATCTTCCAGTAAAGAAATCCACCATGTGCTTTATTTTGTTGCTGGGAGAGAGGAGACCTTACACGTGTGATGGTGAACCTATGGCATGTATGCCACAGGTGGCATGTGGAGCCATATATGTGGGCACTCGAATGTTGCCCTAGCTCAGCTCCATTGTGCATGCATGTGCCAGCCAGCTGATTTTCGGGCCTGGAGGTTTTCCCACTGAAGGTTGGGAAATGGGCCATTTCTGGAGGGCCTCGGGGAGGGGGTTGCCATTTTTGTCCTCCCCAGGCTCCTAGAAAGCCTTTGGAGCCTGGAGAGTGTAAAAAATGGGCCTTCTGGGCCCACTGGAAGTTGGGAAATGGGCCATTTCTGGCCTCTGGAGGGCCTCCAGGTGGGATGGGGAAGGCAGTTTTTGTCCTCTCCAGGCTCCAAGAAAGGCCCACCGTGCCATCACGTGCCAAAAGCAGGGGGAGCGGGTGGGGTGTTGGCCGTCATGCGCAGGGGGACGGGGGGGGAGCATTGAATTATGGGTGTGGGCACATGCACGCATGACCCCCCCCCCTCGCTCCCCCGGCTTTTGGCACATGATGACAAAAAGGTTAGCCATCACTGCCTTATATGTATGAAATTGTTTAGAGTTAGGCTTCGGAAGAATGAGTGAAAATACTTTACTGAAATAGATGTTTCTCATCTAAGTTTATGCTTGTGTACGAATGTAACGAAGGCTACACACCGATCATCCCAAAGGGAACTGGAGAACATGGCCATCCTCTCTCTTCATTGTTGAGTTACAGGGTGTGTTAAGCCATTATCTAGTTCTGGCATAAGGCCACTAAGGAACAGTGGCTTAGCACAATGTAAACTCTCCGTTATAATTTGTACTAAATAGGATTTAGTACATGCTATCTAAGCTGGTAGAAATTCCATTTCTTTACAGGCTGCTCCAACAATGTCACAAATGCAGCAAGCAATTTCTGGATTCCTGCTAAAATGAGGCAGAAATGGGAGTGATAGGTCTCTGGGAAATGTAGTACTCCCACCCACCCAGGTTTAATCTCCCTATTAATGCCGGAGGGGGGAGATATCCTTTGGGGCCTCTCCCTTGACAGTAGCTGAATGGAACAACCTGCCCTAGCCAACTCTGCAGCCATCTCGCTCGCCATGGATAATTTAACAATTCAATTATTTAAAATAAATATTTTATTTTTTGTCATTCACCTTTCATTCTGTCCTTTAATGATCCTATTCAATTTCTTTAATGTTAATGTAACTCTTGTCCCGTGGCGAGTTGGCCGCAGCAAGTTGGCGAATTGTCATCAACCCTGCCAGAAATGCCTCTGCAGTACCTTAACTTAGGAGAGTTGCCAGTTGTGGAGGATGGACTGGTTCTTGGTCTGTTATCCAAGTAGTAGGTAGACGGGGATGTAGCTTTGCTGACACTCGGAAGCTATTGACCACATTTCCAGTCGGGCTGCAAATGTTTTGGAGTTTAAAGGTGGCAATTGAAACAGTTTGCCTGCCACCAGAGTCTTTATCCTGGCAGGAAATTATATTCTCATCCTTAACTCCTAAAAATTTCAACCATTATCCTATGGCCACAGGAAACCATTACTATCATGTAATGGTTTCCTGTGGCCCTAAACAAAGTCAGAAGCTGCATTTCAGCCACTCACCCAACCACCACCTCCACTCCTGCATCTCCCCATTATTAGAGAAATGCTGCGGTCTGCTTTTGAAAAGTGGAGAGAGGTGGGGAGGCTTATGAACTTTCTTGGATAATAACCATTGTGAAAATGGAAGCTCTTCAACTACCACTTTAGGATTACAAAAAGCCCCACCACTAGATGTCAGCAAAAAGATAAACAAATGTAAACTTTTTAGTGCCATCTAGTGGTCAACTTGTTCGCCAGATATTTTAGCAGCTACAGTTATTGCACGTTTTCAAGGCTAGATAGTAAGTAGTAAGTTAAATAGTAAGTTCAAATAACTTGCACAAGCCGAGCTCTATATAACAGGATTTATTATTTGCTATTCCATCGCACTCTTCACTGCAAAGACATACAAAACACACTATGTCATCCAAAAAACTTTTGTCTCTCCGCTGCATTAATACTACTAAAAGGTGTGGAGGATTGTGTAACGACTCCTGTTCCACTACTAATTCTGCACAACTTCAAAAACTGGGAAAAAGGTAATTGAGGAAAGCAGCAACATTTGAAGGTCCCCCCCTCCCCCAATGTCTTTTCTTTAGATAACAGTTCTTGGTTGGTTGCTTCTTTCAATTCCACAGAAGAGCAAGAGAGGGAATAATTGAGACCGACATGTTGATCATTCAGCCGTAGCACTAGTTACAACAAGAGCCTGGTCGGTATTTGTATTATTTGTTTCGCTGGTTATCCAGTCAGGTTTTTTGCAACAACAAACACATCCCTCATCCTTTTTCTTTTAAACACAGAGGCTAAGGCACACTTTTTTCCTGAATTAAACAATCTTCCCCTCCTAGACAAGCTTTAGATTGCCAAGGGTTGTGCCCAAGTCCCTGTCTTGGCAAAGCTTCTGAGGACCACAGTAAATCAAACGGAGAGACGGGGTTTCTTCCATCTATCTTGCAGGGAGAACATCCGGTCTCTTAGAGTCAGGTAGTCTCTTGAGAGACGGAGCATAGGATCCAGAATAGGATTTTGGATTGATAGCATTCCCTCCCAACCCCCAAGTCATGTATCTGGCTCTTGAAGTAAAAGAACTGCACCTGCCATTTCCCTAGACTGCTAGGCTATATAAAGGCTGTGTATTTGACCTCTGGCTGATTCGGATTCCATTGTTTTTGGCAGGGGAAAAAACCCCCGATCCAAACCAGCAGTTCATGACCTCCGCATCAAACGACGTTGTCAATCTAAAAGACTCTGAATTGCTTAGAGGGAAGAGGACCAGAGCCCGGGCTTCTGTCCTTCAACCATCAAGCCTGCTGAACTGCCAAAGACAACCGGCAAAGGCAACGAACATCTTGGGTCCTTTCCTTTGCAATATTCTCCCCGCTCGGGCCCAGAGCCACACCGGCACTCCCCCTGTTGCTCAGGAGGAAGACCCCGTAACAGAAGCAGGGGAGGCTTTTCTAACTACAGATCTCATTCGGCGTCTGGAAGGAAAGAGGGGGCTTCAGCAGCAGGGGGCTCCGGTGTCCCCTCTGAAAGAGAAAAACGATGGCTGGCGAGGAGAAGAGAGCCCCGCTTTGTTTTCTCAGAGAAGCCCGAGTTTTAAAATAATTCCGAACCAAAGAGCGGATGCAGGGAAACGGCGCAGACTCCCTTCCTCTTGGGTGGGTGCTACCTCTGTGGATGACTCTGAAAATATGGATCCTGAACTGGAAGAAAACCTATCCGAAGCAGCATCTTTGGATTTCAACCGAACTGGATTCTGTTATGAATCTAGCTATGAGAACAGCTCCCCAGCTTCAACTCAGCGGCTCTTCACACAAGACTCCGAGGGCTGCAGAGTAATTTTGCACTGCTTTGGAGAACGAACCAAACCGTCCTTGCCAAAGGAGCTCTGCTGGAGCAAAAGGACCCCCGTAAGAAGCGCCTTCAATAATAAGAGCTGCTTTAGGGATGGTTGGGCTGGAGACAGAAGCCCCCCTGCGTCTCTGGGCAGGTGCCTTTCTCCTCTGACAGAACGTCGTGAAAAGTCATGTTACGACTTGCTATTCACAGAGGATTCGGAAGGCAATAAAGTCATTAAACACTAAAATTGTAATTGCTCTGTGAGATAACCGTGCTCGGGTGCCGCCTTACAAAACAAACTTGGCTTAAAGGGCCCCTTTGTATATTGCCTGTGGCTGTGTGTTGCATACCTAACCTGTTTTGTTCAACATGCTTTCTTCGGCGTGTGAAGCTAATAAAAGAAACCGAGGAATGCAATCTGAATCCTGGTGTTCTAGAAAGACGGTCAGGCTGCTCTAGAATTGCTCCACGAGATGAGATTCCACTAGCTTTCGTTCAGGTAGCTTAAAGGTCGGCTAAGATGGGTTCAACTAGACCCATCAGCCACAGCACCGCTTAAAAAATGGTATTGCTGACCAGTCCTCGCTACTTCAAAATGGAGGGCAGGTGTGTGTGTCTGTTTTTTTTTAAAATAATAACAGACCTGCCAAGCTGCATAGCTAGTGAACCTGACTCCAATGCAGCTTCAGCAAGATCCAGCCTGCCAACATGGGTTTACTTCTCTCGTGTCCCTTTAGGCGATGTTTAAGAATAGAACACCAGTTTCAGTGATGGGTTGTCCCCGGTTCGGACCGGTTCTATAGAATCGGGAGTAAAACCAATGGGAGGCTCCACCCACTGACCCTGACATCATCAGAAGTGGTCTGCGCAAGCAAGGCCCGAGCACAAGCAAAGCGAGTGCACGCAATCCCATTGCGAACTGGCAGTAAAGGTAAGTAGAACCCACCCTTGGCCAGTTTGTATATTTACAAAGAACCCCAATGAATGAGTATGAACAGGACTCGCAGTTGGTTCTGCCGCAATGAGAACCTGATGCTCTTCAGAGGCTTTGGATTTGAATGCCAATCAGCCTGAATCTCAGGCTAATGGCAAGTGCTTTGGGGAATTGTAGCCCAAAATGACTGGAAAGCATCAGGTTGTCTACATCTGGCTTTACAGTATCTTTAAATAACTCAACAGAATATTCATATTAACAGTGAGAAAGGAATGGGTAAAAAGTGGCAACTTGTTTTGTGCGCCATGGGAAAAGAGTGTTATAAATTCCCTGAGGGTTGAAGTTAGTGATTTAAACCATCGTGGTTCCCCTAGATAACAGTGGCAGCATCACAAACTATCGTGCTACAATTGCTGCTGACAAAAGGACCAGCCAGTGCTCAAAAGGCTGTTAAAACATACTGCAAAAACTTTTCCACACTTTTGCCCTTCTACAAATTGCCAGGAGGTTCTGAAATGTTATCAGTTCGTCATATTTTTAAACATGCAGACAAGCCCTAGGAAAAAACCTTCCAATTGCTTTAAAAATGCCATGGCCTGATGCTACACCAGAGTCCAAGGAGTTATTTTGCAAATTCTTGAGGGGTGGGGTGGGGGGCACTGAGGAGCTGCTTTGAGGGTTCTTGGGTCACAGATGCTTCGCTAGAGATGTTTGTAGATGCACATGAAGATAAACCACAAACATCGTTAAAGCAGCTGTGCCACAACCCTATGAGGGGGAAAAAAATGCTCTGCATGGACCAAAACTTTGCAAAGCTGGTCTTCATAGTAGGGTTTTATTCTCCAATGCCAGCACAAACAGACCAAGCCATTCTTGGATCGAGCCAGCCATCCCCACTAGTGCTAAAGTATCTTATCAAATTCACAGGTCATTTTGCTGCCCTCCCCCTTAGAAACTTGACTGTGTGATATTCTTCCATTTCTGTGTTAATTTAACCTGCTGGCCCCTGAGCTTAAAGCAAAGAGTGGAGGCACTGCAGTTGGTTGTGTTCTGTCTACACAAATGAAAAAAAGGAATTTTAGCTTTACAGAGCTGAGTTACAAGACTGGGTAGCAGACTGAATTCAAAGGGGTAAATATACTTTGGAGTGCACACAGGTGTGTGCTTCTCACATGTGCCAGCAACTCCATAGATGCATTTGATTTAAGGAGGTTTTGTCAGGTGGACTCCAAGACTACTTTCAAATCTAGTGCTGCACAGCTTTAGTGTATCTCATCAACAACCACCAGATTTTAAATTCAATGCTTAGATTAGATGCTTGATTCCATCTTTAGTCAACTATACATCAGTTGTTTGAATGCTGGTTGTGGAGAGAGGCTGCAGAAAATAGGAACTTTTCAGAAATCTACCTTCACAAAACAAAATGAGGGGACGCAACAGTTTTAAGCATTCAGAGGCTTCAGATCTGCAGCAAGACTAATATGAATTTCTTTTTTAAATGAAAAGCATCACTGTCGGCCACTGGCAATTCCAACTTTAAAAGAATCCGTATTCACTGCTTCAATTCAGAATGTGGAAAGTTTTACTTTTAAAAAAAAGTTCTATCGTTTGGCTGTGTGGAAAAAAACCAGCAAAATGTCAGTTTCTCTCACTTAGTGTGTTCCTTTTGCACAAAAGCACAGAGGAAGCCTAACCCCTAAAGGATATTTAATGTTCTTAGGAAGGCAGCCACTGTAGAGAAAAATCTTAAGAAGCATACTAACATAAGAAATGAACGTAACTGTCAGTTCTTTTTCATATTTACATCTTCATCTTTCAAAGCAAATTTCCTTCTTAAAACTTCTGCTATAAGAATCGCAGGATCCTCTTCTTTCAGTAAACTTCTGTTCCTAAAAGGAAGAAACCAGATGAAGGATGTTACGTAAGAGTATGGGAAGATTTTCATAAGCTGCCACTGTTCCTGAATTATTTACCAACGCTCTAAAATATTTACCAACATTCTAAAATAAGCTGGCAGCCCTTTTCATCAATTTTATTACCCAAGTGGTTTATCTTTTTTCCAAGATCATAGCTAAGATGATATGATCTACAAACATTTTATTATAAAGGGCCTAGATCAGTGTTGTCAGCCTTGGCAACTTTAAGACCAGCAGACTTCAAATCCCAGAATTCCCCACCGTTGCCTGGGGAATTCTGGAAGGCCACAGGTCTTAAAGTTGCCAAGGCTGACATCACTGGTTTAGATTTTTTTTATTTCCTTTGGCTTGTTCTCATTAGCTTTCCCTTCTTGACTTCCTTGCCTGCAAGAGTCTTTCTTTCATTGCCTAGCAGAGACTTTTCTTCCCGTATCATCCCAGGTGAAGCCCTGCCTCTTTTGCTCCCAACAATCAGGCTTACCATGGAGTGGAACTTGAGAGTGGGAAGGGGCTCCTGGGGAGTGGTGGTGCTCAGAGCAAGACATCTTAGGGTGCTAATAGTGTAGACTGGTTAGCCAAGTCCTTCCAATATAGCAATAGCACTTATATACCGCTTCACAGTGCTTTTACAGCCCTCTCACCAATCTTTTGGACCTCGAGGACCACTAAATTCAAAATTTTAAATCCCATCAACCACTAACATGATCTAATGACCAGTTGAGTGGGTGTGGCAAGGTGGTCATGTGACTGGATGGGCGTGGCCAACTCACATCCTCACCTGGGCTCCTTAAGGCCCCAATAGGAAGCAGGTTTTTTTAAAAATTTGATTTATATGCCGCCCTTCTCCGGAGACTCAGGGCGGCTTACAGTGCGTTAAGCAATAGCCTTCATACTTTTGTATATTTATATTTATACAAAGTCAGCTTATTGCCCCCAACAAACTGGGTCCTCAGTTGTTGGAGCTAAGCAACCACCATGAGAAAGAGTTGGCAAAACAGCTCAGTTCAAATTGGATCTGACTGAGAAGGAGGCTCAGCAGAAGCACCTCACTGAGGACTACGAGCATAGGCTTTCCAAGCAGAGGGAAGACCTGCCAGGTACCAGCACCTGGAGGCTCACTGGGCTGAGATGGTCAGCCAGTTTCAGGCCATGATGAAGTCCCACTGGAACAAGCCCCTTCGGCTCTTTGCCAGCAGCAGCACTTCCCTAAAGCCTTTGCCCAAAGCCCTGCACCAGGAGGCCAAAGCAGACCCCAAGTTGGAATTTCTGCCCCCCTCTGACCTTTACAAAAAGACCCCAAAGGGGGAGACTTTCTGCAGCAACAGAAATGTTCATTGCACGTATCTGTCCCAGGGACTACAGTTTGAGGACTCCGGATTTAATGCAATATTAAAAATGCAAATAATTTTTCTGCGGACCACCAACATTTTATCACAGACCACCAGTGGTCTACGGACCACCAGATAGTGACCACTGCTCTTAGCAGTTTACAGAGTCAGCCTCTTGCCCCCAACAATCTGGCTCTCATTTTACCCACCTCGGAAGGATGGAAGGCTGAGTCAACCTTGAGCCTGGTGAGATTTGAACTGCCAGATTGCAGGCAGCTGGCAGGCTGAAGTAGCCTACAGTAATGCACTCTAACCACGGTGCCACCAAGGCTCATATGGAGTATTTATGGTCAATGACCACAAAAGATTCATTGCTCTAAAATTCAAAACAATACAATGAAAACACTATGCAATAAGCAACCATGTTGTTCAGGTTACTTTCAGACCCGTGGACTTCAACTCCCAAGAAATCAACTTTATTACTAAGAAACTGGCATGGGGGTTTGGAATTAAGCATATTTAAATGTGAGCTCACTTATTTATAATGTGTTTCTCACATCTGTTCCAGCTCTAGTTTTCATGCAGTTTTCCCCTGATAATGAGGTAATTCTGTTTACTGGTTTAATTAACTTGAGGTAAGAGCAAGAATCCCAATGGATGAGCATATTAAAAGGTGCCAGGAGGATTTAAAATACAATTGATGTTAAGCTCCGATATTATGGAAAAGCATCCTTTAGAGAACTCCACACTTTCTTCAGTTCTGTTCTGCTCCACACATTACAGGTAGTACTTGATGTACAATGATAATGGAGCAGATTTTCAGCAAAAATGTAAAATCTGGTGACATGATCATGGGATGTTGCAAACAGCTGTAAATGTAGGCCAGTTGCCCAGCACCTGAAGTGCATGTGGCCATGGGAGGGGGGCAGATATGTGTGTGGGTGGTGCATCAGAATTTTGGAACCGGATTGTAAGTAATTTGGGGGGGGGGGCGGTGTATCAGAACTTCAAATGATGCTACCTGTCCCATTGTAAATCAGGCACTATCTGTGCCAAGTTACTTCCTGGGCCATTTTGAAGGATTAGAAATTGAGATTAAGGAAACTCTAAACCAGGAGTGAAATCCAGCAGATTCTGGAGAACCGGTAGAGGAAATTTTGAGTAGTTTGGAGAACCGGCAAATACTACCTCTGGCTGGCCCTAGAGTGGGGTGAGAATGGAGATTTTGCAATATCCTTCCCCCAGGAGTGGGGAGGGAATGGGGATTTTGCAGTATTCTTCCTCTGCCATGCCCACCAAGCCACGCCCACAGAACCAGTAGTAAAAAAATTTGAATTTCACCACTTGCTCTAAACCCAAGAGCTATGATAGTCAACCAAACGTTCCTTTTAATCTGCTAGGTCCCCCTCTCCTTCCTCAACAGGAGACACATCCACACTCCTTCATTAAGTGGTCTGTATTCATCAATCTGGTCCTTAAACAATTTGCTCTTCACTTGGATCACACAGAAGCGTATCATAACTATCAAGGTTGTGTGGAAGGGAAAAATTAATAGGCAGTTACTACGTTGGTGCCTACTTATCAGTATGCCAAGCCAAAGTGAAACTGTATGGTACAGGTAGTCCTCAATTTACAACAAGTCGTTTAGTGACCCTTCAAAATTACAACAGCACTGAAAAAAGTGACTTATGACCATTTTCTACACTTACGACCTTTGTGGCATCCCCATGGTCACATGATCAACATTCGGATGCTTAGCAGCTGACTCATATTTATGACGGTTGCAATGTCCTTGAAGTCATGTGATCCCCTTTTATGACCTTCTCACAAGCAAAGTCAATGGGGAAGCCAGATTCACTTAGCAACCATGTTACTAATTGCAGTGATTCACTTAACAGATATGGCAACAAAAAGTTGTAAAATGTGGCAAAACTCACTTAACAAATTTCTCATTAACAATATTAATTTTGGGCTCAACTGTGGTTGTAAATTGAGGGCTACCTTTACTATGCCGGTCTAATTTTAACTCTACTGCTGCAAGGCCATTTGGTTAACTTACTATGTGATGCGTTTGTGGATTAATCTGAGCGCCAGGTTCAGGTGTTGTGTGAATGCAGCCATACTATGATCTGGATTAGCTACTGTTTTGGAAATTAAAACACAGTGATTCACATTCAATTCGCTGTTTGGGTTAATCTTAGGTACAAATTCAGAGAAAAGGACTTACGAGTCTTTGTTCTGCTTCATTCTATGAATGTCTTTCAGAATGCCCATCATATCCGCAAAACTACTGGCCTTTGAGAGAGACACTGTGTCATCGTCATCCGAATCCTTCGCGTCGCCTTTGCAAAATTCAGAAGTTGCAGAAGAAAGCATGGAAACAGATGGAAGTTCGGGACTTTCCAAGTCAGCCTCCTCTTCTGTGATGTCACTAATGACAAAGGAAGTTGTAGACTGGAATGAGGGTCCAAAGCAGGGCAAGGGAGAAGACACATTTGAACTTCCTGGAGATAATAACTCTGGCGTTAATGAAGAAGAAGCTGGGGAAAAAAAAGAATAATATAAAGAGACATGAACTGGCTGCCATATCAAGGGTTTTGTTCTTGCAAAAGCAATAGCACTTAAGACTTATAGACTGCTTTGCAGCCCTCTCTAAGCGGTTTACAGAGTTAGCCGATGGCCCCCAACAATCTGGGTCCTCATTTACCAATCTCAGAAGGATGGAAGGCCGAGTCAACCTTAAGCTGGTGAGAACTGAACGGCTGGCAGTGAGCAGAGTCAGCCTGCAATACTGCATTTTAACCACTGCATCACCAAAGTGTCAACTTTCCAGAAAACCCTAACAATGAAAAACTCCGAGGCAAGCATTTTCTCAAAGTTCCATTTATTAGAGTAGGTATACTGGCACATCTGGGAAACCCCGAATCTGAGAGTTCCGGGTTTTCCCCTCAGTAAATCAAAACCTCCAAAACCATCCCCTCACTCCTCAGTCCATCACATGCTCCAATCACCATCCGCCCCATCTCGAGACAGCACTCCCATCACTCCTCCTCCAGACGTAGGATCAGCCTGACCTTGACCGAAAGGAAGAATGCTATTTTGTCTAAATACATTCCCTCTACTGAATCCCCCTCCTACTTTCCCACACAGGAGAAGGTGGTAGCATGGAAGCTTCCGGGGCTAATATGGCTTCCAAAGATGACATAAGGCCCAGGAAAGGAGGAGAGAAATAGCACCAGCACTTAGACTTATATACTGCTTCCCTGTGCTTTACAGTCTTTTCTAAGTGGTTTAGAGAGTCAGATATGGAATTCTGGGAGTTGAAGTTCATAGGTCTTGAACTTGTTGAGGTTGAGAAACAATAATCCAGAATCTACAGTTCCACTCTCGTAAAGTCAGCAGAAGAATCCAGTTATCAGTGCCAGATAGGCAGAGATACAAAACACCACCCAAAGAATATTTTTTTCCAGAAAGAACTAAGACTGCCTGCTTTGCATGCTTCTTCTCATAGGTTGTTTTAACAGCCTCTACACAAGAATGAAAAAAAAGAAAGAAAGCAAGCAGAAAAATCTGCCTTTCAGCCTAGAAGGGCAACATTTTGGAGGCCACACGGGATACAGGAGCAAATTCTCAAACGGGCATCAAAGGAGTAGGAGCAACATTCTCTGTGTTATTTTCAGAAAGTTCCACAGACTCTTCTGCTTTAACCATGAGAGGCTATTTGTAGTAACTGCATTACAGCTGCCTTAAACATACTAGTTTCCCATTCTTCCACCTTTTCTCCAGTAGATAAACAAGTTAAATTCCACTTTAAGAGGGCAGTAACACGATTAGTTAACAGGGTTTAATAGTTTTGGTATGGATGTTGGCCTCAGAGGCAGCAAGGTTGGCACAGACACTAAACAGACTAGCAAGAGAGGAACACGGCATCACTTCTGCTCTGCCAACCCACTCACGTGCCTGGAAGGGGCCTCTCGCCATCAGATAAGTGTTTAAATAACAAGGATGCTGTAATTATTCCAGGCCCAGACCACAGACTCTCCAAAGAGGAGAGAGACTATCAAAGAGCGTAAACTTTAAAATACACCACGATAGTTTGTAAATTATGAACGGTTGATCCCACGGAGTTCAACCTCTAAATTAGTGGCAGGCAGTAAATTGGCTCTTAAGTTACAAGAGGATGTAGAGGCAAAAGATGTTTCTTGTTGAACACACAAACATCGCAGATGCTAAACACCTGACCCTGGGATGTTGCATCTGTTATAAATGACATGCAGGGTTGACAATGGCTTGAAATTTGATAACGTCACCCTGGCTGATGCTGCAATGCTCATAAGTGCAAGGACTGGACCAGGGGTGAAATGCTCCCAGTTCGGACTGGATCACCCAATCTGGTAGCAATGGCGGCAGGTGGTTCGGAGTTCTGGTAGCAAAAATTCCTGCCCTCCCCCCTCCGCATGCCCAGCTGAGCCATGCGATCATCAGTTTTTTTTTAACTTTTAAAAGCATTTTTTCTACAACCTCTTTGGCTGAAGAGGTTGTAAAAAAATGCTTTTAAAAGGCTCTGATGATCCCAGCTGAGTTGCCTGATTTAAAAGCAAAATGCTTTTAAAAGAAAACAAAAGCCTCCGACGATTGGGCAACTCAGCTAGGATTGTCAGAGCCTTTAAAAGCATTTTTTACAACCTCTTTGACTGAAGAGGTTGTAGAAAAAAATGCTTTTAAAAATTAAAAAAAAAAAAAGTTGGCCATGCCCACCCAGTCATATTACCCCCCCCAAGCCACACCCACAGAACCGGTAGTAACAAATTTTACATTTCACCACTGGACTGGACACAAGCCCCTTTTTGTTGCAAATTCAAAGTCACCAAGTGAATGGTTGTAAATCAAGGACAAGTGTTGATATTTTGGCTCGGTTTTATTTCTTAGTATGATGCTTCCAATAATGAGATTTTATTTATTTATTTATTTATTTGTAATCGGATTTATATACCGCCCTTTCTCTGCGAGGACTCAGGGCGGCTCACAACAATAAAACACCAGTCCAGATTAAAATTCAGATACTAAAAACTAAAATTTCCATTAAAATCTCATTCAGTCCAGGCCAGCCTGGCAAAACAACCATGTTTTAAGGTCATGGCGGAAAGAGTGAAGGTCGGGGGTTACCCAGAACTCCAAGGAGAGCCGATTCCAGAGGGTAGGTGCGCCTACAGAGAAAGCTCGCTCTCTAGGGGCTGTCAGCCGACATTGCCTGGCCGATGGGACCCCAAGTAGGACCTCTCTATGTGAGCGCACCGGGCGATGGGGAGCTGTTGCTGGCTGCAGGTGATCCGCCAAATACCCCGGACCTAAGCCATGTAGAGCTTTATTTTTTTTATCCAATTTTTATTTATATATACAGACTAAACAAACAATAAAACAGTAAAACAAACTAAACAATAAAACAGTAAAACATACAAAACATAAACATATAAACACAAAATCAAATATTTATCCAAATTATCGCAACTGTAGTCTGTAATCTTATTTCATAATTTAACTCCTTCTTATTTGGTCTTTCCCTTCTATCTATCTTTCTGGTTTGTTACTGACTTGTATGTGTAGTTCAATTTACTTCCTGCCCTTTTTCTCTTTTCTCTTTTCCAACCAACAATACCACCTTTTCCATACTAGATAGTAATCATGTTCCTCCCTATTTTGTAGTTCCTTAGTGAGTTTATCTAATTCTGCACATTCCATGGTTTTGCTAATTACCCTATCTTCTCTCGGTGTCTCACTACTCTTCCAGTATTGTGCATATAGTATTCGTGCTGCTGTTATCATATGTATAATTAAATATGTTATTTCTTGGCAGCAAAAGCCATGTATTACTTTTTAATAATGGATTAATAATAATCCATTATTACATGGATTACTGCAATTCCCTCTACATGGGCCTGCCCCTGAGATGCACCCGGAGACTCCAGCTGATCCAAAATGCAGCCGCACGGGTTGTTACAGGAGCCCCTCGTTACTCCCATATAACACCCCTCCTGCGTCAGCTGCACTGGTTACCAGTGGTTCTCCGGGTCCGCTTCAAGGTACTAGTTCTCACCTATAAGGCCCTACATGATTTAGGTCCAGGATATTTACAGGACCTTCTCCTGCCTGCTTCCCACCGTCCTGTTCGCTCACATAGGGCCGCTCTCCTCAGGGTCCCAACGGCAAGCCAATGTCATCTAGCGGTGCCCAGGGGTAGGGCATTCTCTGTGGGTGCTCCCACCCTCTGGAATGAATTACCTACCGAGCTCCGGACGGCTCTTGATCTCCGCTCCTTTCGTCGGGAGCTGAAGACTTGGCTGTTCAAGCAAATAGGCTGACTTTGATTCTGGGTTTATTATTTATCATTAATTAGTTATTTGATTTAAAATACAATTTTATTGTACATGTTTCTTAACTTATGTTCGCCGCCCTGAGTCCTTCGGGAGAAGGGCGGCATATAAATACATATAATAAATAAATATAATAAATAAATAAATGTAGAGCTTTATAAGTGATCACCAACACCTTGAATCTCACCCAGAGGGCAACCTGTAGCCAATGCTGGGCATTTACCTGAATCTCCAGAAACAATTTTAGCGATCTGACTCCGCAGGTGACTCAATTCTTCCTGGAGTTCTGTGGTTCGACTCAAGGCAGGTAAACATGGTTTCCTCAGCGCCAACAATTTTTCTTCTTGCTTCCTCAGATTTGGGACCGAAGCATTCCGCTGAATAACGAAGAATGGAGTGGGTTTCCATCTGTGCTTGAGTGGCCGTGTGTCTGTCCTGGAAGTCAAGAACCCAACATTTCAGTGAAACTGACCCTGATCAACAAGGAACAGCTGTCCTGAATTGAAGGGCTGTGCAATGCAAAGAGCCTTTGCTTACACAGAGACTCTAAATCAGTGATGGCAAACCTACGACACACCTATCGAAGGTGACACACCATGAGACGGGTGACACAACAGCATTAAATAACTCCCAACAACTATTCTTGAAAGCACACCCTGTTCTTGTATGAAGCTGCATGAAAAGAAGGTATGCTCTTGGGTTGCCTCTGGACCCTTTGGAAGTGGCGTGAGTACGGGCCATGCTTTTGCACGGTTTTCAGAGGTTGCGGGGGCTACCGAAGAGCCTTCTCCAAAGCTGCTTTGAGAATGAAGGCCTGTCAACAGAAAGAGGAAGCTGCCTGAAGGTAGGCGGTATGTGGCAGATCTCACGGAGTGCTGGGCCTTGGGGGCATTTGATATGCCAAGCCCTAAATGTTTGCCAATGTTGCTTTTAGAGGCACCCAAAGCACCTGCAGTGATGGCTAATCACTTAAAGCAGTGATGGCTAATCTTTTTGCCATCGTGTGGCAAAAACGTGGGGAGTGTGGGGGCCCGTTTTTCGCCCATCCCAGGCTCTAGAGCAGTGTTTCTCAACTTTGATAGCTTGAAGATGGGTGGACTTCAACTCCCAGAATCCCCCAGCCAGCAGCGCTGGCTGGGGGATTCTGGGAGTTGAAGTCCACCCATCTTCAAGCACCAAGGTTGAGAAACACTGCTCTAGAGGCTTTCATGGAGCCTGGGGAGAGCAAAAAATGGGCCTCCCCCCCCCCCGCCCTGAGGCCCTCTGGAGGCCAGAAATGACCTGTTTCCTGACTTCCGGTGGGCCCAGAAGGCCTGAACATCAGCTGGCCAGCACACACATGCGTGCCCAAGCTACGCTAGGGCAATGCTCACGTGCCCACCAATATGGCCCCGCGTGCCGCCTATAGCACGCGTGTCATAGGTTCCCCATCATGGCCTTAAAGCAAGGGTCTCCAACCATGGCAATTTTAAGACTTGTGGACTTCAACTCCCAGAGTTTGCTGGCTGTGGAACTCTGGGAGTTGAAGTCCACAGGCCTTAAAGTTGCCAAGGTTGGAGACCCCTGCCTTAAAGCAATGTCTTTTCCTGACTTCTGCAGCTGCTGGATGATTCTGGAAAAAGATACATTTGCTGAAGGTTTTCCCAACGGATCATTCATATGCAGCCAGCCACACTCACTCAGAACCAACACTTAACCTCAAAATGTGGATCCTTTTACAGTCCTGATGAATTCTATGAAAGGACACAGTCATCTCTGATCCTCACCTGTCTAATTAGGAGTCCACAAGATGGCTTTGGAGAAGCTATCCAACAACAACGATTACACACAATTTAAGTCTAGAACAAAGACGACGACATTAGGAAGAAACCTAAACCCATCCCATCTTAATTCTCTGGGGTATGATTCCTGCGCTGGAGATGTTCTACTTTAGAAGTAGAAAATCTACTTTAGAGTTGAAAAAGGAGAAGGAACCCTACCTACCTGACTCTGGCATAGGTTTCTTCATCATCGGAGGCAATCCAGGCAACATCTGCCAGAGTGGGAACAGGGGGGGTGTCATTGAAATAGAAATCAGAAATATCTGGTAGTGGCTAGAAGAGAGAAGACACCAACCTCATTAGCTAAACTCAGCACCACATTTTAAGCCTTGTTTAATGGAAGCTCTTCACTTTTATGAATAATTCCTGCTTCACCTTGGGGTCTAGGTTGGATTAGAATTCTAGAAATTACATCTGCCCAATTAAAGAAGGGTACCGAAAACCAACATCTGGTGAATCTAGGAAAGCAGCATAATCTGAAACAAGCACATCCTCATCCCTCTATCAGGCACTCTCGTTCTGGATTCCAGATGGTCATGCCTTTCGTAGCTATTGTAAGGGCAGCAGCCCCCAAAGTTTTGGGCATCAGGGACCAGTTCTGTGGTGAGAGGTTTTTCCATGGACCGGAAGGGTTGTGGTTTTACATGCTGCCTGCATCCCATGGATGGGGCTTTGCTTGTTTGTTTGGACTGGCATACTGCGACCCAGTGCCAGTCCACGGACTGGGGGTTGGTCCACAGACCTCTGAGTTAGGGGATCTTGTAATCCCAGACACTGGCCATGCTGGCTACCTTATAGCAGTTGTAGCTGAAAACATCTGTAGAGGGCACACCCAGGTAATAAGGTGATACAGGTTGAAGCAGCTCAACTGTCACTCATTGCCTGCTTTTTCTAGGTAATCACAAATCTTGGTGAATGCTGATTGAGAATGCCCATATTTTGACTGACTCTTGAGAAGCGGGGAAGTGGGTGGCTTGTTTTGTTGGCTTTATTTGTCTTTGCGACTATAATAAATTCCTTGTTCTTTTACCAAACTCCCAAATTTCCCCGGAGAACACACTAGCTCTCCTGTTTCAACTGTTTCTGTCAGCAGGATGGCACAGCGACTTTGCTCTTAAGAGAAAATCACAAGTGGGCAATTTCTGTAGGAGGGCGAGTAAATGAAGGTCATTTAGAGAAAGCAGCTGCTTTGCAAAAACATGCTGATAAGATGCACTCAGTTCTTTTGAGATTGGAAACAATCATGGAATCCGTAGATTTGTGCCCAAAGCATTCAATCTACGCATGAGATGTTTGTGCATTATGCATAAAAACTTCCCAGTATGTGTGCTTTGCAAGAAGCTACAAAAGCCACCCCATAGTGACCCATTGCCTCTGAAGCCTACAGCAATGCAAATGATGAGAAAGCAGTTAAGACAATTATTTTTCTGAAAGCTTCATTTCAGCTGGAGAAGCAACTCTTAGGCAAGTATTGTGTACATAAATGAATCCTGGAACCATAACAAAATGATAACAAGTGATGTTTTACAAATATATGTGTCATCACAAGTACAGGCTGGCAACCTTTTAAGGCAATGTCCTCTACTCCCATGAAATGACCACATGACCTCTATTCAGATGGTTAAATCTCCCACAATCTCTGCTTTCTCAATCCTGTGATCTCATGAAATATGAGAGTACTGAAATTTTAGAAGATTCCAGGTTTAAAAACGGCCTTTAATTTGGAAAGTCAAGTGATGCTATCTAATGTGTGACAGATAGCAGGTTTTCACCTAGAAAATATACACCAATATTAAAGCCTTGGTTATGATTACTAATGATCATTATGCTGGGACGGGTGGGGTGCCTTCTGGTTTTGTACATAATGTACATTCTACGATCAAGGTAACCCTTTAAGATTTCCTATCTGATGTTTATTATTACTTAATAGACTTGATACTGAAGACAGTATCCTATTATTACAGTATTAGAGTATTACAATCCTACTTGTATTAATCAGGGACCACGTTCTCCAGAATGCATGTAAGACTAGGTTGTGAATTACCTTGTGGAAATATGGTTACATCAAATATCAAACATTGTTCTATAGTCAATAAAATGACAAGCGCATTTCTTCTAAAAGCTTTCTATAGAATCTGAAAGCTATATGATAAACAGAGTTAGGACTTCCCAAAAAAGTTGCAAACATATTAGTAAATATTAAATAGCCTTTTATCAATTAAAAACATTTGTTTTAACTATCCCAAAGGATTTCCTCCCCCCCCGCCCCCCCAAAAATGGCAACTAAATTTTCTTGGCGTTTTCCTTGAAAACATTTTGAAAATGTTTTGGATGAGAAGCAAAACGTTTTCAAAGAAAACACCAAGAAAGTCCAGTAGCCTTTTTGAAAGAAAACAGAAAAACACCTTTGGAACAACCATGACTTGGATAATTGATACACAATCACAAATACACAACTTTACCTGGAAGGAAGCTCTGGGACATGGTTTTAAAGGAAGGCTTGTTCCAATTCTTCTCACAAAACTGCGAGATGAACCATAGGGTTTGTTCTGCCAAATTGGTATTGTCTGAGGACCAATACAATATTAAATGAAATTATTCAATCAGTAGATAAGGGGTAGTTGTAAAAAATAAAACCTGTCTTCCCAGTTTCATGCAAGAGATTAAATATATTGGGCACTTGCAGTTAACTTTACTCACAAAACAATGGGAAAAGTAACCAAAACTTTAGATAAATCCCTCAGTGGAACTTGAGTGACTCATTTCACTGCTCGTTTGTTCAAACATCTCGCAGCATCTTACCTGTTGCTTGTATGTTAATGTGTTGGGATACTACTGGCCAATGGGCAAAATTTGCATCCTAAATCTGTCTTGCCATTGTAATCTATCCTAGTCACAACAACGCTGTGAAGACTCCTTCTGTCTCCAGGTCACCAGCAAGCCACCCGAACCCTGATTAGTTCAATTGTCATTTAATTTAATTAATCATATTTCTATGCTGCCCAACTCCCAAGGGACTCTGGGCGGCTTACAACAGAAATAATACAAACAGTGACATAATTTTTTTTAAAAAAACATTATAGAAGCATTTTAAAAACATTAAAAACATGTGCACACCATCCATGGCCGGATCTCGCAAGATTGAACAGCAAGATCAACGGCCCCAGGCCTGCCGGAAAAGCCAGGTCTTCACCGCTTTCCGGAAGGCCAATAGGGTGGGGGTTTTATCAAATCAAGTGAAGGTTTAACACAGCAAAGCGGGTGATGACTTGGTCACCTGCTTTTTAGTTCAGCTAGTTTTATAAACACTTGAATCAGAAAAATACGAAGGAAACAATTCAAAATTAAAATGTTTTAAAGAAAGCGGCCTTAATACAATTCAATTACTATCATCAAGAAACATCATACAATGTATTTTGAGCCGTAGTATTAACTTTAACTGCTGGTCTGGGATAGTCCTGTTTAAAGGGAATTTATCTTTATCATGTAGTAAGGAATTTGAAAACCTGGCTTTATAAATACAGCCGGTGCATGGGGGTGGGGGGCGGCTTAGCTACCAATCGTTTTGTGTCTGGTCATTTAAAATAGTTATTCTGCAGGCAGTTTATTAGTCACTAAAGGTTGCAGAGCTTTTCTTTAAAAGTGGGACATCAAATTTCATTTTCAGAAATTTTAGTATGTAGATTATATACAGCAAACTGAGTAATTTAATGGTGGAATAAAGACAATGTGGGAATTAGAAGGCTTCTCCACAATTCTATGAACTGACCTTGAATTGCAAAAGGAACAAGTGCTACTTCTCTATCCTAATGCTTTGCTAGGATATAAATTGCCAAAGTGAGGGAGAAAAACACAAGTACTGTCAAAACAAATTATACCATACGATACTGTGTCATAATATGTGAAAAATTAATATAGCAAGTGAACTCTGCCTCTATTCTAGAAAGATTAATAGTTTCTGTAACTGGCAGTGTCAGCGTTCCAGAAAAATTCTGAAGCAAGCATTTTTCAAAGTTCTAATTACTAGGATAGGTAAACTGGCACATCTGGGAAAACCCAAATCTGAGAGGTCCGGGTTTTCCCTCAGGAAATCAAAACCCCTCAAACCATCCCCTCACTCCTCAGTCAATCACATGCTCCAATCGTCATCCGTCCCATCTTGAGACAGCACTCCCACCACTCCTTCTCCAGATGCAGGACCGGCAGGAAGAATGCTATTATGTCTACATAGAACCCCCTCTACTAAATCCCCCCTCCTACTTTCCCACACAGGAGAAGGTGGCAGCATGGAAGCTTCCTGCCTAATATGGCTTCCAAAGCTGACAGGCAGGTTGGCAACCCTTTTCAATGCGGAGCCTGGGTCTGCCATTGGAGATCCTGTACAAGGGTACAATCCAGGGGTGAAATGCTATTGCTTCGGACCGGTTTAGGCGAACCAGTAGTAAAAAAAATGCTACCGGTTTGCTCAAACTGGTATTTCTGATGATCAGCTGTGCCGCTTTGTAGCGAATCTAAATCGCGCGGCACAGCTATCCCCCTTCCCCCTGCTGTTCTACTTACCTTAAGCCTGCTTTTTCAGTGCTGCATGGTAGTGCCTGCGGTATGCATGCACGCATAGTGCACATTTGGCACGCACCACGCATGCACGCAGGCAGCAAACCGGTAGCACTCCTCGGAGGATTTCACCACTGGTACAATCTCAATAAATAAATTAATTTTTTTAAAAATAAATAAAACTAGAGCCAATTCATATAATGTGTCAACCTTGAAGTTGGCTGAACTCTGGCCTTTTTCTTCTGTTCGTTTTCCCTAGGGAGGTTTTCTTCTCACTGCTTCAGGGCTGACACAGCCTGGAGTGAAGGGGCCAGGGAGCGGGGGGTGGGGTGGGGTGTAGAGATAGTTGGGGTGTTGTAGCTTAAATAAAATTCTTTCCCCTGAGAATCAAGGACGTTGGTGCAGGTGTTTGAAAGATGGAGCTTGAGGTCACCTAGCAACTGGACTGTATGCTGATTGGACCATGTGACTGGAGAATCGGAGGCGGGGGAGTGACAATGTTTTACTTTTAATTGAGTATAAAGCTGGCGGGAACCTAGAGCCGGTTTTTCATCAGGAATATGCCAATTTGATATGTCCCAATAAAATGTTCTTTGAGGAATTTGCCTGCCTCAGAGTTCTTATTGAATGGGATGTATTCCTTGGAACCCCGACATAATGATTATAATGGGACACGCGTGCTTTGGAAGTCTCACTTGAGGACGATGATAATTAACATTTATTATGGTCATAAACCAGCCTAATAAAAAGAAATAAACTTCCCAAATGAGCATATGTATGTACACTATAAAACATAAAAACACTGAAAGATAAAGAGACAGAGATAAAAGCGAAATAGGGCCAAAATTCTCAGTGGTGTGGGAGGAGGGCTTGTGAATTGGGGAAGTTTTTTTCCCATCATCCATGGTCAAAGCAATAAACAAACTGAACTGGATGGAACCTGGGGTCTGAACATTTTTTCTCCAAATGGCAATGGCAACAGGACAGAATTTAGCTGTTTCCGGAGATTTCAGATGGAAGAAACAACGCATTTCCTTGACTGACCTGCAAGAACAATTTAGCAGCAGGGGGCTGATTAGGTCTTGAATGCCAGCCTGTGTGAAAATGACAGGAGAACACCACAGGTGGCTACCTCAAGGTCACTCTGGTTTTGACTTGGGATGCCTGGTCTCCTGTCTAGCCACACTGAAGGCAAGGTATTAAATCTCAACAGGCTGAGAAAAGGCTCAAGCCATTAGGCAGCTGTCTGGGATCAAGGAGCTTTGGGCTTGCCCTGATCATAAAGGGGAAGAGGGGAGAAGTCCAATCATTTGAAGACTGGTGAGCAGAGCATGTTGCCTCAGTTCCAAACTGGCTCCCACCTTGGCCAGCGTAATCAGATACCAGATTGACAGACAGCACCTAAATGCAATCTAATTTGTTTTTTCCAAATCAGCTGCGGTTACCCAATTGCCTTAAAGAGGTGAGAATTCCTGGAATAAAGAACAATCTGGAGCAGAATCTAAAACATTCAAGGCATGGGAGCAGTTAGCCCAGATAACAGGAGGTAGATGTACTCAAAATAAAATTTGGGCGGATGGAGAGGCTTCAAGAGAGCTTCCTAAGAAGACTTTCCCCTGTGAATGTTGCTCAAAATGCTCCAGCTCTGGAGTATTGATGGCACTGTGATTAACAGGTGCACGGAGCAAATAGATCATCAAATAAAATTATCTCAAGAGTTCTCACTTGAGACAGAAATGTCCAAGTGAGATTATACTTTGGAGGCATAATGTGATGACCTGGCTCTCTGGAGAAGTTGATGATGCTGGGAAAGATGGAAGAAAGGAGGAGAAGGACCGACAGCAAAATGGATGAATTCAATTGCCAAAGTGATGGACTCGCTACCGGAAGATCAATCTCGCTGTATTATGTTGTCGTCACGTGATGTTTCGTGAAGTTTACCCCCTTTGCGGAGCTGGGGTGGGTGTGGCCTGCACGTGACGCATCTGGCTCATGGGCCACCAGTTTGAACACCCCTGACCTAAAGGATCAGTATAGGGGCAGACTGTCCTGGACAAAATATACTGAGGTAGTCACTATGAGTTTATACTGACCTGACAGCATGCAATCAATCAATCAATCAATCAATCAATCAAATCAAATCAAGTTATAAAGAAGGGAACTGACTGCCTTGACAATGGGGGACGCAGTATAATCTATTCAGACTAAATGCCAGATTGTACAACTTTTGGCTCTCTTTTACTTGTACCTATAAGATTCAGGCCTCAGCTTCATCATGCCAATCATGCACTGAACATCGAAACGAGGTTCCATGTATCTTTAATTTTCAAAATAACAATTTGGAGATTAAATTTCACCCACTAGGGGACGGCATTCTTTAAAGCAATATACCTGGAAGAACAGGCTAATTTGTCTTGTAAGCGTTGCTTGTCTTACAGTGTTTGGATGTTCTTTTCATTTTAATGTTATTGTATTTGTTTTTACTTTTTACCACCCACAGTTGTCATAGAGGTGGGTGGCCTTATACATTTCCAACAGTATAAATAAAATAACCAATCCTGTCAAAATAAAAAAAAAAAAATCAGGTACTTACTGATTCAGCTTCCATGTCTGTCCATACAAGAAGTATAGGTAAGTCACAGGAAAAAACTGAAGCCCCAGGATTTATATATAAACTGCACAGTATTTCATTCCTGCAGAAAATTGACTTGTTACAAACACAGATGAATGCAGATGTCACAGTTGTTTCATGTAATTTAAAGAAGGTAAGCAAGGCCTTGAGAGGCCTTTAATGATGCTGTTGGAACAGCTGATAGTCTGCCAAACAGAAATGACAGTTTCTTGTACTCTAAAAAAGATATTCCTCACAGACACTTACGTAACCTCTCAATTACTTACGAGACCACCTGCTGCAACTGATAACCTCCCACCAACCAATACGCTCTCACAGAGTAGGCCTACTCATAGTACCATCATTAAAACAATGTCGTCTAGTAGTTCCAAGGGAGAGAGCTTTCTCTGTGGGGGCACCTACACTTTGGAACAAAATACCCCCTGGAATACGAATAATCCCAGATCTTCGCACTTTCTGACGTGCCCTGAAGACCTTTCTGTTTCAACAAGCAGGGCTAGCATAAACATCTAAATTCTATGCCAAGGTCTTAGTAGATACACCAAGTTGACTCAATTTATTATTTACTGTTTATAAAAAAAATAATAATATTATATGTATATGAAATCTTAATCTGTTCACCTCCCTGAGTCCTTTGGGAGAAGGGCAGTATAGAAATTCAATCAATCAATCAATCAATCAATCAATAAAATTACACAAATTCCCTTGATAATTTGCTTCACTATTCAATTACACAACTATTCAAGCAGTAAGACAAGTCCCTTGGTTGACAAGGGCTAAGCCTGGTAGAAGGGAAGCTATTTTATTGCTGAAATAAAAGACATAACATGTAGGGTTTGGATTAGAAGTTTCTCCAGGCCTTTTGCCACTTTTACCTGTCATCTTTGACTGGAGAAAACATGCTGCCATTATTACATACTGATTGAAATGAAAGAGAACATTCCCTCATCATTACAATTAATATTTCTTTATTTTGTGATAAAAAAATGCTACGATCTAAGTCAGGGGTCAGCAACCTGCGATTCTGGAGCCGCATGTGACTCTTTCACCCCTCTGCTGTGGCTTCCTGTCACTCAAACTATGCATCACAACTGCCACTGTGCGACACTCACCAGCACACGATTTATTGAGCTTTTCAACCCCCGGTAGGCCAACCATAGATAAGCCAAGAAAAGAAAAGTTTCAGAAGAAAACAGAATGTTTAATTCAACTACATATGTTAGTTTTGTGGCCGCTCAAGAAATAGTCAGGCACAGGAAGAGTTTTGTGGCTCCCGATGTTTTCTTTTCTGTGGGATAAGGATCCAAATGGCTCTTTCAGTGTTTAAGGTTGCAGATCCTGGATCTAAGTAAACCTTCATCTTAAAGTTTCAGCATGCATTTCTTTGCTATCATCTGGAAAATGTCCCTCATCAGAGAATTATCTTTATCTTTCTTGGTGACCTCAATCTGCCTCTTATTAATTGGACCCTAAACAAATGTACATCTGAACCTATACATGCAATGTATACAGAGTACATTGTACTCTGTACAATGCTGTTACACCTCTGGGGCTGAAACAGTTGGTAACAAACAACACTTACCGTATTTTCCGGGGTATAAGACGACTTTCTAACATGCAAAAATCTTCTCAAAAGTTGGGGGTCGTCTTATACGCCGGGTGTCGGTCTCCTGTAACCAGGCAGACCAGCCCGAAAGGCTTTGATGAGCCTTAAATGGCTCTAAGGAGCCAAGCTGAATTGCCTGCTGAGTTGCCGCTAATCAGTTGAATTACACGCAAGCCCCCTGTAAAAGGGAAAAACTTCCCTTTTACACAACGCTGGCCATCCCAGCTGAGTTGCCTGATTAGCAGGCAACTGAGCTGGGATCACCAGAGCTTGGATGGCCAAGCCCTGTTTAAAAGGGAAAAACGTCCCTTTTACACCACACTGGCCATCCCAGCTGCTAATTTTTGCCTGCTAATTGGTACGTAGCAAAAATCCCCCCCCCCCTTCAGCTTGCTTACCTTAGCTGCTAGCAGCAACGCTTGGCTTGCCTTGCCTGCAATCCATTGCATCAGCAAGCAACTAAATCTCCCTGCCTGCAATCAAGCAGGCAGGGAGTTGTGGACTTCAACTCCCAGAATTACTCAGCCAGCAAAGCAAAGCTGGCTGAGGAATTCTGGGAGTTGAAGTCTACAAGTCTTAAAGTTGCCAAAGTTGCAGCCCCCTGTTCTATTGGGTAAGGTTTTTTCCCCTTTGGGAGCTTTAAAAAAAATAGTTAATTGGGGGGGGGGGGGTTACTTGTTCTTTTTTAAACCTAGCCATTTAAAGGCTAGATCTAAGTTTTAGGCTAGGAAGTTTTAAATTTAGCTTTCATATAAAAATAAAAATAAAAATAAAATAATATTTGTGCAGCTTTCTGAGATTTAGTGTGTTTCTATAGTATTTCACTCTAACTACACAAACGCACAAAATATCACAAAGCTGTATGTGGAATTTTGTGTGTGTAAAGTGTGTAAGTTGTTTTTTTGGGCTTTTTGTGGCTGTGTGATGTCCCTGCTTGTTGCAGGGGCCATTTTGGATCTAGCATAGCTGCTTTTACATTGTGGGTGAGCCAGTTGATGTTTTTTAATTTTTATTTGGTGTGCGTTGGAAGAGAGGTCGTCTTATACAGCAAGTATAGCCCAAACCCTATATTTTTACAGGAAAAGTCAGGGGTCGTCTTATACGCCCAGTCGTCTTATACGCCGGAAAATACGGTATCTGCTTACATCTCATCTTCTGCAATAGTCTAAACTCAATTTATGGCCTACAAGTTAAAGAACCTTTTTCCAACAGTGACCACAGCATGATTGATTTTTGCCTCAATTTATGTCCTTGCAAAGAGGGTCATAATGATGGGACTCCAAATTATAACTTTAAAAAAGCCAACTATGATCTCATAGCTGCTGACCTTACATTTCTTGATTGGCACCTTCTGTTCACATGTTGTAATACTGCAGAAGACTATTATAACACTTTTTTGATCAAAGTCAATTGAGTCATTAACCTGTATGTACCAATAATAACCCCCAAAAAAACCCCAAATTACCCATAACAATAAGAAAGCTACAATCCAAGAAAAAAATCTCTTTGGCGAGAAAACAAAGCTGGCTATGTAGCTAACTTTAAAAACCGCTATAAAGCCTTATGCCGCCAGATAAAGGCAGAATGTACCGATCACCATCAAATCAGACCAATCATCAAACAGGAGGAAGAGCTGTTACACTCAAAATCCACCCGAGCCTTCTATAATTTCATAAATGCCAAACTCGAAAACTATCCCATCCTTAAAAGGGTCTAACGGGAAAGAATGTAACAATGAAGCTGTTAAGGCCAACCTCTTCAATACGTTGAAGAGTAGATAATGTTGAAATGGCACTACGTAACCTAAAGCCATCTCTATCTCTTGGCCCCGATGGATTATGTGCCTACTTCTTAAAAAAGCTTGCCACAGCCATAGCTGAGCCTCTATGCACAATCTAGGAAGTATCTTTCAGAACCAGTTCCTTGCCCGACCTAAGGTCATTAGCCACAGTCATACCTATCTTTAAAAAGGGAGACCCTAGTCTAGTAGAAAATTACAGATCAATCTCATTGTATTGCGTCACCTGTAAAGTCATGGAATCAATTATAAATCAAATATCACCCTCCACTTAAGAGACAAACAACCTGCTTTCTAACAAGCAGTTTGGTTTCAGGAAAAAATTGTCCTGTAATCTGCAACTCCTACACTGCAGAAACATTTGGACCACACATCTTGACCAGGGTAAAGCAACAGACTCAATTTACATAGACTTCTGCAAAGCCTTTGATTCAGTGGTGCACGACAAACTACTACTGTTAAAACTAAGTTCTTATGGCATTTCCGGATCCTTGCACAAATGGATAGTTGCGTTCCTGTCAAACAGGCAACCAATAGTCAAAATAGGGAGGGCCCTATCAAATCCGGCACCAATTAACAGTGGTGTCCCCCAAGGCAGTGTACTATGACCCATACTTTTTCTGCTTTACATCAACCATCTATGCGTTCATATTAAAAGCAGCTGTGTCCTCTTCGCTGATGACGTAAAATTATTTAACACCACTGAATGCTGCTGCTCTACAAAGCGACCTTGACCATGTGTCAGAATGGTTGGGCATTTGGCAACTCCAAATCTCAACTAACATATGATCTGTCCTACACATTGGCAATAAAAATCAGAACACCAAATACAAGTTGGGCAGAAACGACCTCGTGAACAACTCTTATTTTGTCAAGGACCTAGGAGTACTCATCTCAAATGATCTAAGCCCCACAGCTCACTGTAACAGCATTGCCAAAAATTCATTAAGAGTTGTTAACCTAATTTTGCAAAGTTTTTTCTTCAGTAACATTGTATTGCCAACTAGGGCATACAAAACCTTTGCCAGAGCAATTCTTGAATTCAACTCGCTTGCTTGGAATCCACATTGTATATCAGACATTAACACGATTGAGCGGGTCCAGAGGTATTTCATGAGAAGAGTACTCTACTCCTTTACTCACAATAGAATCCCTTATGCCACCAGGCTTGAAATTTTGGGTTTAGACAATCTGGAACTGTGGCCCCTGCGGTCTGATCTAAGTATAGTACACAAAATTGTCCGCTACAATGTCTTACCTGTCAACAACTTCTTCAGCTTTAACCTCAATAATACATGGGCAAACAATTGATACAAACTCAAGGTAAACTGCTCCAAACTCAATGGCAGAAAATACGACTTCAGCAACAGAGTGGTCAATGCCTGGAATACTCTACCCGACTCCATTGTTACATCATCAAACCCTCACAGCTTCAACCTTAAACTGTCTATTGTGGACTTCACCCCATTCCTAAGAGGTCCGTAAAGGGAGTGTGCATAAGCACACCAGCGTGCCTACCATCCCTGTCCTACTGTCCCCATTTATTTGTACTCATTTCCTATGTTCATGTTCATGTCCATGTTCATATTCATACCTGCTATCTTGTACATGTTTGACAAACCGATAAAATTAAATAAATAAATAAAAATTAAAAGTTTGCAAAACATAGATTATTTCAAGTTATGAACACAAGGCATCTGAATATCTTTGCTATAAAGGTGCAGCTTAGATCCATGTGGCCATGTCTGAAATTGTTTTTCTGGTTCTGAAGATTTCATTGTCTTCTCACTGAAATCCATGGAATGAAATGCAACTAGTAACACGACTATTGGCATTCTCAAAAGAATAGCATCAGGGCAAAATCTGATGCAACTTCATTGTTTCAACCCAGAGGCCTTTATCAGAGACGGAGACCCAGTGAAGAAATGGCATTAATGCCTTTACATTCTGTCCCTTCTGTGGTGTGATATTGCCTGTCTCTGTGAAAGCACTATGCTTGCAGTATAATGCTTTCATCATGCTGACAAAAACCATCAATCCTGGTGAGTGCACCTCTCAGTTGTTTAGGTCTAGATCAACATTTCTTAATCTTAGCAGTTGGAAGTTGGGTGGACTTCAAATCCCAGAAACCCCTAGACAGGCTGATGGTGGATTTCTTCCAAGGATGAGGACAGTTACAAAGCCATTCTTCAACTAGGCCATTCTTTGTCCTCAAAAATTAAAGGTTTCCCCTCCCCACCCCACAAGGTATTGGGGGCTTCTAAAAATATGACACATATCCAGGCACTCTGTTATGCTAGTTAATGACAGCAATAAATCACCTCCCCCCACCTCTGCCCTCCTAAATATGGAACTCACCGAATAATCTGAAGGAGCTCAGCTTTTCCTCATAATGGAAGATCTGTGGAATGACATCCCGTTCACCAAAGGTATCACAGAACAGATTGGTGATTACTCCAATAATGATTGTTCTGTTGAATAATAACATAAACCACATTATTTACAGAATATGAAAATGAACAAATGTTGTCTGCAGGAACTAAAATGCATAAGCATTGACTGTTCTATAAAAACAAGTTATACTTTCATTTCCCTCCTTAGCCACCTGATTTTATGATGTAATTATCTGGTTCCTAAAACCAACCAGGTAAGACAGATAACCCCCAAATTTGTGACATGGGCTTTTAGATTGACCAAGTTTCACTAGTCATGTACACTACCTAGTCTGGCTTTGAAAACATAGTCAGTCCCTGATTTGGCTCATAAGAATAAAAAAAAAAAAACCAACCAGATATCAAGTGTTAGGAATTTTTATAGAAGTTTACAAGGGGAAAAAGCAAAATAAGACAAAGGAAATAAACATAAGGTTTAGCCAGCCAATTAGATAAGATTTCCTATTCTGTTCAGAGGCAAATAACAGTTTCTGTTAATCAGGATTGTCAGATGTTACATCTTTTCTATCCTGCTCCATGGAGTAGAGAGTTGGTCTCTGACAGAAAACCACTTGAAGAAACTAGAAGCATTTGAAATGTGGATTTACAGATGACTGTTACATATAAGGTGAGTTAACAAAATCACAAATCAGGTGGTGATAAAACGCCTGGGAAAGCCGAGGGAAATAATCAAAGCCATTAAAAAGCAAAAGTTAGAATATTTTGGACACATGATGCAACACCCAGAAAAATACGGCATACTTCAATTTAATCCTCCAGGGAAAGATTGAAGGCAAACGAGGCCCAGGCAGAAGAAGAACGTCATGGCTTCAAAACCTAAGGGACTGGTATGGACAAAACTCAGCAGCACTTTTTCATACGGCTGTTGACAAAAATAGGATTGCCAAAAATGATCGCCAACGTCTGATGACGGACATGGCACAAGAAGAAGTTAATCATGGCAAACTTTACAAAAAAGAAAAGTTATTATCTGATATGTTCTACTAGAGACTCTCTAATCTACACAAAATTAGGGTCAAGAGTTTGACATGTGTCATTCCTGGTATCACGGTCAGCACTCCAGAATAACTTCTCAATAGCAAAAGTTTCTTGAGAAGTCATTCTGACAGAGACATATATAGGGTTATAGTGTTTATCCATCCTCAGTTCCCATGTCATGCAGAATATAGATATGCTGAAGGTGAAGCTCTTTGTTGGTTTTGCCCAGCTTGGAGGAAGAGGAAAATCAAAGAGAGATCAGCAGTAACAATATACACCAGAAATTAAAAGCTAATGCTCAAAATAACTCAGCAGCTGATTTAGTTGGGGAAAAATATAAGGCATTTGTTTTGCCCAGCTTGCCCTGATTATATAAGGCCAAGCATGGAATGGACAATACCAGTTTTTACAGAAATCAATACTAATTCAACAATATTGTATCAGCATCCTTAAAAAGAAAGGGAAAAAATCTTTTTCAAAATCCACACATGAAATTTATGATGCTTAATGCAAACCACATTATCTGGAGCAGAAATGGGCAAAATGCATTATTAACAAATGCATTGCTAAGAAAAAAAGGAAGATACTTAATGAAGTAATTAATTCCACCACTGTAAATAGGCCCAAACGCTTTGACTGGGTAGAGGTGGCATTATGCTGTACGTCTCATCGCTACTGTTGTTCTCCTACAGACCATAATTAGTGGTAGAATTCAGATTATAGAACTTAATTGTATTTAAAAAACCCTCTACTTTTATTTCATATAAGGGAAAGAATCCCAGGCTAGCAAGGGAGGCACTGTGAACTTCAGGAAGGATACATGGTAAGCATGGAGGACGCATGAGTGGTGGGGTAAGCCTGGCAAGGCTTGGGGAGGGTGCACTGACTAGTGCAAGTGCTGAGTGGTTAGGGTAGGATGTGCAGATGAGGGAAACTTGCACTAGCAACTTGCAAATTTCTCTGCTGGTTTCCCCAGTGACTTTCTGGGGAAGCCGGTAGGAAAGCTCACAAATTATGATCATGTGATTGTGGGATGCTGCAACTGATCTTCAATGGGAGCCAGTTGCCAAACACACAAATTTCAATCATGTAACTGAGGGTGGAACTCTGAGGACCAATTCTAACCACCATATGGAATTATGGCATTTACTGTACTTCATTTTATATTATACTCCAGACTTGGAAAGACTGTATTCCAACAAAATTAATAACAAATAATCTCCAGATAGATTAATTATCTTATGTCAGATGCCTTGCATACTTGCTTGGCTAAAATTAACATGCAAAAATTCTTGGGGGCATCAGTTGTGGGGTGGGCTGACAAAGGATATAGTAGGAAATAGCAAAGTTTATCTTTCTTTCCTCCCATTGACTCAGGAATATCCACTAGATGTGTTCACATAACACACTTCACCTGTTTACAATACTGAATCAATCTATTTGTTGTTAGCTGGCTATGGTCATAAAAACAAAGTGTGAGACATTTACAATTTAAAACAAACAAATAACCATAATATAATCTTAACATGCATGATCTTAAATGGACTCCAGAGGATGGAAGAGGATAGGAAGGCCTGGAGAAACATTATTCATGGGGTCGCAATGGGTTGGACACGACTTTGCAACTAACAACAACAAAAAATCTAACATGCACACATCTACTTTTTACAAATTTGCAAACGAAACCAAGAAAAAAACTGATATACTTTGAAAATCTAAACTACCACTTTGAATGTACGCACTGGTGCAGCACTTTGGAGATGCGAGGCCTTAACACACCCCTACTCCAGAGCCCCTGAATGAGCAGACTAAAGTTAGAATACAACACTAGAACCAATACTTGAATAACTGTCCCTATTGAAGTTTCAAGCATCACTGTCTGGGGACAGTCAGACTTTTTCAGTAAAGGTATTTTCCAGAAAAAAAAGCCAATTCTCTCAGGTTTAAATGTTCTGCAAACAAAAGCAAAAAGCTGGTTCAATCACCAGTATTTTCATTTAAGGGGGAGAAAAAACTTTTGTCATCATAATACAGTTACTTGGAAAAAGAAAACACTGAACTGTTCCAAGTAATTTACTGTGGAGTCAGCAGCTTGCTCTCTATAGGAAACATAAGAACTGTCCAAAAAAGAGATGAACAACTTTGTCCTTAAGAAGGCTAATACCTTAATATCAATTTTCTACTTTTTAACAAATATCACTCAAAACATCCTCACCAAACAATCCTCTTTCTGGTCTCATACATTACTTTGAAACAGCAAAATGAAACAGAGAACCATTTTAAGGACAAACCTATTATTAGAGCACCAACCCCTAAACACCTTTTAAAACCTAATCTACCTAAGCTAACATGGTTGAAAAGCTTGAGGTAGCAGTTATAACATATCTACATAAGGATTTTTAATGTCAAGAAGCAGGATGCATTCCGTATAGCGTCAATCAGGGAATAAGTTTTGCTTAACCATCCTGCAAACCAAGTCACTCACAGGGAGAAAAATCAGCTTGTTACATTTAACTAATAAAAACGGAAAGTAAAATGTTTTCCCCAGGACTACCTAGATTTTTTTTTTTTAAAAAAGGATGCTAAATCGTGATTCTCCAATTTAGAAGCTCTGCCCTTCAGAGGTATCTAAAGCAGGTCTCCTGTGTGAGCAGGGGGTTGCGCTAGATGACCTCCAAGGTCCCTTCCAACTCTTATTATTATTCAGTGGCGGGAGGGGACCAGGAGGAAAGAGATGAGCGACATTATTTTAAAAATAATGACAATAAAGGAGATTTTCTGGCAAACCTCCACACAGTTACATGGAATTAATTGATAAGCCTTCTCGGACTAACGGGGCCACACACTACAATCCCCACTCGCTGGGTGGATGGGGAGGATGGGAGTGGCAGTCCCACCACCGCCCCCCACTCCAATCCCCACCAGACGGGTCTTTGGGTGCAGCTTGGATCGCTTGATTCTGTGGCGGAGAACGAAGCCGACATCCTCCCCCACCTCCTAGTGTCTCTGCAAAACTGGGGAGGTGGGAAGCAGGGGAGGCGCACTCTGCACCAGCTCAGGAGCCCTCTTTTTCCGACTTCGTAGCAGTCGCAGAGCTTGGGCCTAGGAGGTTGATGAATTAAGAGAGGGGGAGTAAGAGAGGTCCAGTTAGTGGCCCTCCCCCCCCTTTGCCCGCAAGTCGCCCCCTCTCCCCCTTTCACACGTTCCCTTCCCCTGACACGGTTCTGGGTCCCCACCGGCCCGTGAAGGCGGTGGTCGGTCCCGTCAGGCCGTGGGAAGCCCCACCCCCACCCCGCCGCAGCTCAGCGAAGACGATCCAGACGCGGAGAGCGCCCTCGACGACCCCCAACCACCAACCGCGAAGGCCGCTTCCCGACGATCCCGTGTTTTGCCCTTCCGCTCGGCAACCGCGCGCCACCCCTCCCCCCCCGGCTTCTCAACGTCGCCCCGCTCTCCTCCTGGCGCATGCGCGGGGAAGGTCGCCGCGTGACGCCCCCACTCCCGCCCCGCCCCCTGGGTGACGACAGTGTCGGGAGGCAGCCGGGCATCCCCCGAGGGGGTGGGGGCGGGGCGTGTACCGTGGATGCTCGAGGCGAGCCCGCTGCTTGCAAGCACCCCGGAGGCAGCCCAGCTTGGAAGGATAAGCCCTGAAAAGGCGTGCTTTATTTTATTTTATTTTATTTTATTTTATTTTATTTTATTTTATTTTATTTTATTTTATTTTATTTTATTTATTTTATTTTATTTATTTTTTATTTTATTTTATTTTATTTATTTTATTATTATTTGTTTTATTTTATTTTATTTTATTTTATTTTATTTAATTTCATTTCATTTATTTTTTTATTTTATTTTATATAAACAAACAAACAAACAAGGTTTTTGGAATAAACAGCGATGATCAGGGCTTGCTGAACGAATTCAACGGGATCCGTTGAATTAACTCAATGCGCCAAGCTTGGATGTTTTTCCCTCCTCTGGGATTTTAGTTTTGTTTAGATCAGGGGTGAAATCCAGCAGGTTCTGACATGTTCTGGAGAACCGGTAGCGGCGGGAAATACCACCTGTGGCTGGCCCCAGAGTGGGGTGGGAATGGAGGTTTTGCAGTATCCTTCCCTTGGAGTGGGGTGGGAATGGGGATTTTGCAGTATCCTTCCTCTGGACTGGGGAGGGAATGAGGATTTTGCAGTATCCTTCCCCTGCTATGCCCAACAAGCCACGCCCATAGAACCGCTAGTAAAAAAAATTGGCCAAGTGTGATTGGACACACAAGGAATTTTTCTTGGTGCATATGCTCTCAGTGTACATAAAAAGGAAAGATATTTTTTCGAGAATCATAAGGTACAACACTTAATGATAGCCATAGGGTACAAATAAGCAATTGAATCATACTAGGAAACAATCAATATAAATTATAAGGATACAAGCAACAAGTTACAGTCATACAGTCATAAGTGGGAAGAGATGGGTGATAGGAATGATGAGAAGATGAATAGTAGTGCAGACTTTAGAGTTTGACAGTGTTGAGGGAATTATTTGTTTAGCAGAGTCATGGCATTCGGGGAAAAAACTGTTCTTGTGTCTAGTTGTTCTGGTGTGCAGTGCTCTATAGCATTGTTTTGAGAGTAGGAGTTGAAACAATTTGTGTTCAGGATGCGAGGGATCTGTAAATATTTTCACAATTTTTCATTTTGTGTGTGTGTGTAGTACATTACATTAGGTTTTAGTTACAGTAGGTTTTGATGTTCATACTCAATGTTCAGCTTTCTCATGCTTAAAATATTTCAAAATACATACTGGGAGCATACAATTTAAGTTTTAAATGGAAACTTCACAATAACTTCATAGTGGAGTTGACAGATACTTTCAGAATGAATGTTGAGATTTTATTTGAAGCTTCTCTTGGAGGAAGTTCTCATTTATTTCTGACTTTCAGAATAACAGAGTTGGAAGGGACTGTGGAGGTCTTCTAATCCAACCCCCTGCTCTAGCATGAGACCCCTATACCATTTCTGACAAGTGGCTGTCCAGTCTCTTCTTTCAACCTTCCACTGATGGAGCACACACACTTTTGGAAGGCAAGCTGTTCCATTGGTTGATTGTTCTGTGTCAGAAAATTTCTCCTTATTTCTAGGTTCCACAATCCATATTTCATAGAACCATATTTCATGGTTTCAGTGGGTTGGCCCAATCCAGCTAGTCACAAGCTATGGTTCATAAACCAATCTAAATTATGACTTGGCATATTTGAATTAACTCTGGTGCTGGAGAAGACTCCTGCGAGTCCCTTGGACTGCAAGGCAATCAAACCGGTCAGTCCTAGAGGAGATCAACCCTGACTGCTCTTTAGAAGGCCAGATCCTGAAGATGAAGCTCAAATACTTTGGCCACCTAATGAGAAGGAAGGGCTCACTGGAGAAGAGCCTAATGCTGGGAACGATTGAGGGTAAAAGAAGAAGGGGACGGCAGAGAACAAGGTGCCTGGATGGAGTCATTGAAGCAGTCGGCGTGAGCTTAAATGGACTCCAGAGGATGGTAGAGGACAGGAAGGCCTGGAGGAACCTTGTCCAGGGGGTTGCGATGGGTCGGACACGACTTTGCAACTAATAACAAATGTTTGAACTGAGTCAAGGCACCTAAAAAAAGAGGAAAGCACAAATGCTTCTCCAGAATATTGATTTCAAAGTTGATACTTAGGGAAGCTTGGAACTGCAGCTTAGTTGTATGAGAAACAAACCTGAGTAACGTTAACGTTAGAGGTGCCCCCCCTCCTAATCAGCCCCACGAATGGTAGTACACAGGCTTCCCCAGAACGTAAAAAGTGTTGATCCTTTGACTTGTGTACTGACATCCAACATCTGGACATGAGTTGGTGTTTGTCTCTGAGGTGCGTATTTTGGATTTTTCATCATCGTGATTCATAATATGCCTACCGGTGGAAGGTGTTAAATCAAAGGAGTATTCCTGAAAAGCTGCTGTTCAGGAAAGAGTTGCCTGGGGAAGAGTAACAGTTACTTGTCAACTTGCCCCACCCAGAATATATAGTAATACCTTGGGCTGTTTCTCAAAGAATCTCCTTTATTGGGCAAAGCCGCATTACTTGCTTAGTTACTTTCAGTGCTGCAAATCACAATGAATTTCAAAACTGAATTGACATTGTGAGACTTAGGGTAAATAATGTACATGCTGCAAAATATTGTGATATCTCTGATCCAATAAACTACGCAAATCTAATTGCTGACTGAATATAAACAGTGTTAGGCTACAGAGCCAATGCTCTGGTTTGGGAATGTTCATAAGCTTAGTTCGCACATGCACAGACCCAGGCCAGGTTGAGGCTACAAAGTCACTTAAGATTTCAGCTAACCATTCCATGTTTTAATGCAGGTTTTTCGAATCTTATTTCCTGGAATTTGTTGGGATTCTGTGAAAGACTAAGGGTGGGAGGGTGAAATAAGCAGTTTTACTAGAACTTTGGTAAAGGGTTCAGGGAAATTTCTTTCTTAATGACGGGTTCTGTGGCCTGAAAAAGTTTGCAAACCTTGTTTTGATCTATTGGTTGAAAAGGCCAACTCTGCAATTAATTACTATAAAATAAATGTTAGTAGCCTCTGTATATATCAGAAAGACGTTTTTTTAATTAGTTGTCTTCTCACCAGCGATGGGTCGGACACGACTTCGCAACTAACAACTTCTCACCAGCAGGTAGAAGAAATGCTTCCCATTTCAGTATTCCACCTACAGATTAGTTCCAGTTTCATTTGGCCATTTACTTTTTACTTATCAAATATACAGTGTCTTGTCCTGGCACCAAATACGAGAACACATTTGTTTGGTTTTCCCAATTTTTATTATTGGAAAAGAGTCTTTGCTCTACAGCTCAGTTTGCTGCTACAAACTGCCATGTTGCCAACATTTTATACAAGAATAAATCCACAATGGTTTACTGTAACACTGGTTCAACTGGGTGATACTGTTATAAATGAATCTGTGAAGTTGCAAATTTAATAACTGAGGTCTGAAATTAAGATAATATACTCAAATATATCAATTCGGTTTCAAAGTGAACGGAACGTTCTTGGGATTTGAAGAAATCCAAAGACCATGGTTCCTATATGAATTATGAGGTTGAATTTAAAATAATAAGCAGCTGTTTAAAAATACATTGACCATCACTTAATTAACTTTCCTGATTTTTCCCTTTCTTCAGTATTCGATAGCAAATAGAGGTGTGTAAAATGTTCAATGCTTTGAAGCATTTGAAGCGATATAGAAGAATATTGGCAATATAGAAGAATATCTCTGAACGATTGACCTCAACTTGTTTTACAGACTTCTGATAACCATAATTAAAAATCTGTCCTGCAGTTATTCTAATATAGTATTATGAATAGCAACACTATTTAGATCCAAAACATTCTCAGTGTTATACAGTTTCAAACTAATCATTCTTGAAGATATGGGTAGTTACTAAGATAAGGAGTCCTCAACTTACAACTATTTTGTTTAGTGACCATAGTTACAATGGCACTGAAAAAAGTGACATGCAACTGGTCTTCACATGTGCTGTACAACCATGGCAACTTTCCCAAGTTACGTGATCAAAACTTGGGCGCTAGGAACTGGTGTGAATTTATAACAGTTGTAGCTTCCTGGAATCTTGCAATCACCATTTGCATTCTTTCCAGCCAGCTTCCTACAAGCAAAGTCAATGGGAGATAGTTGATTCGGTTAATGACTGCATTTAACAACTGCAGTGATTCACTTAACAGCTGTAGTAAACAGGTCATAAAATTGGGCACAACTCAATAACTGCCTTGCTTAGCAACAGAAATTCTGGTCTCAATTGTAATCGTAAGTTGAGGACTACCTATATAACTCTCATGATCACCAAAACCCACGAAAGACTTTTAAGTGGGGAAAGGCTATTAACAGAGGGAATTCAAATAAGTTTGTATTTTACAATAAACCACCTTAAAAAAAAGAAGCACTTAGCAAAAATAAAATAAAAATCTTTAAAGGAATAGCTAAAAAATGAAGAGAAGAATGATAAAGATTTTTTTTTCTCCTGCAATCAACTGTCAGACATCAAGCCTGACCCATCCTTGATTTAAGATCAGGCCTTCACAAAGAACAGATGAGCAAGGAGAGAAACCAACTTATTCATTTTCTTCTCTCTATAGTTATCAAAATACCTATAAAAATCTATTTATAGTGATAAGATAAATAGAAAAGACTTAGCATTTTTTTTCTTTTTTGGTTAAGAAATCCAGGAATCAAAAATAGAATAAGTGAAATGGTTACCCCCAAAGTGCCCACTAGTGTTTTCTTTCCACAGTGATTCCAAAATAAATCCCATTGAGCTCAGTGGAACTTATTCTTGGTTCAGATACAAGCTGGCAGCCTTAAATAACTTTCCACAGAGAAGGTTCTTTTCCAAGAACACCATTAGTCGTTTTCAATAACTCATTTGCCTTTTGCTTGCATGAGTGAGAGCAAATGAGGATCAAATTTGTAGGTTAAAGTCAGAAGGTAAGACAGGAAAATGTGCAGAAGCTTCCAAGAATATGAAACCTTACACAGCCTTTTTAAGTACACAGTTGTACATGATGTGACAAAATGGCGTACAGATCTGTAATCAAGTCCCTGCATTCAGTTTTTGAAGTAGGGTGAAAGACATCTTCTAGCAGGTAACTCTGAAACAAGGCAACTTTAAGACTTGGGGACTTCAACTCCCAGAATTCATCACCCAGCATGGCTGGCTAGGGAATTCTGGGAGTTAAAGTCCATGGTTGCCAAATTTGAATACCCTTGCTCTAACATTGCCAAAGTTGAATACCCTTGCTCTAACGTCAACATCCAACAGAAGTAAATGTCCATTTTCTCTGAAGTTCCCCAAATTCCAGATTTAGTCAGAAATGTCTACATATAATGAATCATGGTTAGAAAACCAAGAGAATAATTCAGATTTTGGTCTATTAAATGTTGTTTTGTGTACACAGAAATATAAAAAAACTGCCCTTTTTAACATCAAATCATTGGCTCACTTTAATCTGGTACTAGTAAAATTCCCACTACCCATTAGGCTGAAATATGCTTGGCTTGTTTGTGGCTTAGTGTGCAGTTAACTGTGGATAAATGTAACAACTGACAGCAGTCAATGGCTCCCAGTATTTCAGGCAGCAGCTTTTCCAGTGTTATCTGGAGATGCTGGGAACTGAATTGAAACCTCTGATGTTTGTTCATGGGACTTGACAAATAAAACCCATGATCTGCTCTTAATATAAGCCAATTTCATACATTCAAGCAGGTGAAAGAATCTGGGAAATTAAAGTGTTTTTTAAAATTGTTTTTCAAATATTGGGGTGTGGTGATTACTGCATAAAGGAAGCATAACTTCCTGGAGTAAAGCCATCCTAAATGCTCAATTCCATTGCCTTAACTCTGGAAAGAACACAAGGTCTTGGAAAGATGTTTTGAGTGCTTGGCAATCAGCACAAATATTTGGCATTCTTTCTGAAGTCTTCTAAAGCATCTTAGATTTCAGGAATGCTTCTTTGCAGAAGAGATGCACAAACCCCCCATTTTCAAACATTATTACTAAATGGCAAATTTTATGTGACAAAAGGGGGAAATTCTTAATACGTGATTCCCTAAACTCTTTTAAATTAAATGTAATCAATATGGCTCTCCCCAAGCACCTATATTCAATGGTAATTACATTGAAATGTAAATGAAATGGGGTTTTTATCCTAGTTTTACTCTCCTTTTAGGAATGCAGCTCCCAATGTTCCATTCAAAGGCCAGGTGTGAACCTTGTGCAGGAAAATAAAAGCTACCTTCTTTGAATTTACAGAATTGATGTGAACATGCTCCTTTTTGTTTCTTTTACATTAAAGCATGACAGCAGCCCTGTGTTCTAGTATTAGGCTCCCTCTAATTTGCAGTAGTATAAAATTAGTTGCTGCTTTGGGTACTGTCTTTAACTTTGCAAAGAAAAACTGGCTTGATAAAGCTCCGCATTATCCTAATACACACAAATTAAGTATAATACTGATGCACCTGTGAGATTTCTCTGTCACGGAACATAACAGCATACATTTTAAAAAAATTCATACATGGAAGCAACAATAGCTATTGTTGGTAACAGCTGTTACTGCCAATAGCTTGAGTGAAAATGATTAAAAATCTAAGCTCCACTTTAACACAGGGCTTCACAAATAACGCTTGGCCACCTAGGCTGTGTTCACATAGTGCTGATCTAGGGTTTGCTGAGCAAGCCAATATAGGCTGCATGTATAAATCATGATTTGCAAACCATCAGTTGAGATTGCCTATGAGGCAAACCCCATTTCTGCAATGTGTAAACCCACTCAAGGTCATTGGCTTGCTTGTGAGTTAATGTGACACAGGAATTCAACTATTATAGTTGAATTCCATAGTTCCATCCATGGTACCATGCACCTGTTGGGAGTCCAGCTCACAAGAGAGTCGGGGGTGGGTTCTACTTACCTTTACTACCAGTTCGCAACGGGAACGCGCATGCGTAGAAGCTTCTGCACATGTGCAGATCGTATTTTATGACGTCCGGGCGGGTGGGCAGAGCCTCCTGACGCTTTAACTACCGGTTCTCAAGAACCGGGCAGAACTGGGAGCAACCCACCACTGAAGAGAATATTCTGCTGAACATTATGGCTTTCCACTGCAGGTAAGTATGCACACACAGGCCATCTCTCCACTAATGCCACCAATGAATAGGAGACAGAAGGGACTGCTCATTGACTCTTCTGTGTTTCCTTGAATATGTGATGCTAATGCAAAACTACAAAGATATAAGGAACTCGGAGGCAAAGGATGGCAACATAGAACTAGGGTAGAAAGAGTTATGATGATCACAGAATCTCCCAAGAAGGGAATTGGGGACATATGGAAATGTTCCAAACGGATTAAAAATTCAGGAGAGCATAGATTAAGAACTATTGAACTACTAAGAACGAACCCGAGCAGACGACCACATGAATACAAAGGCCTAGACTATGCAATATTTAAATCAGATAAAGAGGTTTCTAAAACAAAAATAAAAGCATGCGAAGGTTGCTGCTGCTGCTTATAAACTGAGGCTATCCTTAGGCACCACCTTCTTGCTAACAGGCTGCTTCCACATTAAAGACTTCAGAGCATATGTGATGTGCTAGGCTTAATATAGGGAGGTTATTTTGTAACTTTAATCAAAAGGGAAAAAATAAATTTGGTGTTTAATAGCTTGTTCATTTCACTCTAGATGGTGGACTGACCACCCGGAGTGCCTAAGTCACAAACTGAACACATTCATTTATAAAAATACTGGCCCCCTTTTTCATTATTTAAAAACAAACCCAACAAGGGTATAAATCTTTCTTCATTCCCAAAATATCTTCTACAAACTATGTATCTTCTACAGATTTTCTTTTCGGGTAACAAAACCCCCAACCTCCGGCCAAAACAAATCCTGGAAAAAAAAAACACCATAGTAGCAATATTAAAAGAAAAGAGATGTCATTTGGGATCTAATGTAAAATTCTGTGAACAAGGCAAAGGGGAATTCACCGGAGAAAGCAAGTATGTTTGGAAGACTTAGCGGTAAAAGGAAACCAGGCCACCAAAGAACAGGATGGCGGGACACCATCAAAGTTGACACCAGCAAGAGCATAAAGGTAAAGGTAAAGGTTCCCCTCGCACATATGTGCTAGCTGTTCCTGACTCTAGGAGGTGGTGCTCATCTCTATTTCAAAGCCTAAGAGCCAGCGCTATCCGAAGACGTCTCCGCGGTCATGTGGCTGGCACGACTCAATGCCAAAGGCGCACGGAACGCTTTTACCTTCCCACCAAGGGTGGTCCCTATTTTTCTACTTGCATTTTTTATGTGCTTTTGAACTGCTAGGTTGGCAGAAGCTGGGACAAGTCACGGGAGCTCACCCCGTTAATGCGGCACTAGGGATTCAAACTGCTGAACTGCTGACCTTTCGATCGACAAGCTCAGTGTCTTAGCCACTGAGCCATCAAGTCTGAGACAGAGCATAGAACAACTCAAAAAAATAGTGCAAATTCTGAACGCATGGAGAGACCTGAACCACAGAATTGGTAAAAGTTGGACGTGACTGAATGGTTAACATTTTCATCCTCATCCATCATGGGATTATCAAGAGAAGAGAGAATGAAAAAATATTTTTTTGGGGTGTGTGTGTGTGTTATAGGATATATTGCTTATCTCTGAATGATCCTGTTCTCAGTTGAATTCACATATCTTTTCCCACAGTCAAGAAATTAGAAAGATGAGAAATTAATGTGCAGTACATATACTAGAGAAGGGAGAAAAAAAAACCACAGGCTGTGTGACCCCATTTTGAAGACCATCTCACAATTGAGAGGATATCAACAACTGTTAAATTCCACAGTGGCTGGGGCTCTCTGTGACAAAAAAAAAAAGCATTAGTAAGCACTTCCAAAGGGTTGATGTCAAAGCAGGGCAAGATACAGTATTCTTGATGGCATGGTAAAGGTTAACGGATTCATTAATAGAGACTTTGGAACTAAATCTGGCTTGAGAGGAATAGTCAAGAGGAATGTGGAGGCTTTGGTGGCCTGAGGATGACCACATTGGTGGTTTGTGGATGAGACAACAACTCACACAATTTCAGGTCAGGAGGGTATTGCCCTGGTGCAGCACCTTGGAGCAGGGATCTCCAACCTTGGCAACTTTAAGCCTGGAGGACTTCAACTCCCAGAATTCCCCAGCCAGCAAAGCTGGGAATTGAAATCCTCCAGGTTTAAAGTTGCCAAGGTTGGAAATCTCTGCCTCGGAGGGTAACAAATTGGGAAACTCTGGATTAAGGGAATGACCCACGTAACAGCATCAAACAAAGGGATCCTGCAAGCATCAGCAAGAGACACACAGATACAGATCTAGCCTGGTATTTATGAACTTAAAGCAGGGGTGAAATGCTCCCGGCTTGGACCGGATCGCCCAATCTGGTAGCGATGGCGGCAGGCGGTTCGGAGAACCGGTAGCAGAAATCCTTGCCCCCCACCATGCCCAACTGAGCTGCGCGATCATCAGAGGCTGTTTTTTTGATTTTTAAAAGCATTGTTTTTACAACCACTTCAGCCAAAAAAAAAAAATGCTTTTAAAAGTTAAAAAAAAAAGCCTCTGATGATCGTGTGGCTCAGCTGGGATCGTCAGAGGCTTTTAAAAGAAAAAAAAAAGCCTCTGCCAATCAGGCAACTCAGCTGGGATCATCAGAGGCTTTTAAAAGCATTTTTTAATAACCTCTTCTGCTGAAGAGGTTGTAGAAAAAATGGTTTTAAAAGTTAAAAAAAAAAGTTGGCTATGCCCACCCAGTCACATTAACCCCCCCCACCAAGCCACACCCACAGAACCGGTAGTAACAAATCTTACATTTCACCACTGACTTAAAGATACATATATGGCTTCCTGAGATTCTCTGACACCAAAGAGCAACTTAAGGCTCCTAAAGTGTAAAACCATGACCGTAGAGTATACATTCAGGATCCTAAAAGGGACTAGTTTGATGTAGAAACGATGGCACCTCATTCAGGAATCAACTCATCAAATTTTAACGGAGAACTGCACCAAAGGAGTTAAAAATGCGACCTGCTGGTACCTCATTGTAGTCTCGGAATCTGTCTCCACCCTTTGCACTATATCAGTGTTTCTCAACCTTGGTAGCTTGAAGATGGGTGGACTTCAACTCCCAGAATCCCCCAGCCAGCTGGCTGGGGGATTCTGGGAGTTGAAGTCCACCCATCTTCAAGCTACCAAGGTTGAGAAACACTGCACTATATTGTATCTCAAGCTCTGTCTCCTGTAGCCTGTCCAGATTCAGAATAACGCCACTATTTTCCAACTAAGAAAGATATCCGGGCAGCTTCCTTCACATTATTCAGGTAATTTCAGACGTCGTATTTCCAAGGAACACTTACTGATTTGGCGAGTTTTCATTTACATACAACATTTGTTCTTCAATACCGGGTTAGTCCTGAGCTCCAAAAGCACAAGAAGCAAGAACTGTCAACTAGGGTGTTGGATGGGGGGCTACAGGTAGGATTTGGCTTTCTGAAGTCCTTCCTTCAAGAACTGGAGATAAGTTGCTGTCGAGGGGTCTTCAAAACCAGAGGAGAAACTAAAGATGCTGCTCTCAACTTCTTCAGGCTTCATAGAAGTAATATCCAGGAAATAGTTGGCATTGATGTGGTGAACCTGTAAAACAAAACAAGGAAGCAGGGTTCAAAAATTTCACAGGATGTTTCTTGTTTTCTCCAGCAGCCACTGAAGATGTAGAAAGGCCCAGGGCTGTCTTGCCTGGATGTCTTGGATCCAAAAAGGGCAACTCTCCCATAGATGTCTCTGGTGCATAGAAATATTTATACCCGAGTTTCCCCCAAAATAAAACGTGCATGGTCTTATTTTCTTTTGGGCCCCAAAATAAGCACTAAGGCTTATTTTCGGGGGGTGTCTTATTTTTTTCCCCATGTACAGGAGGCTCACTTCTGCTTGCTTATGGTGGAGCAGGGTCAGAGGTGGGTTTCAGCAGGTTCTGACAAAGTTCTGGAGAACTGGTAGCAGAAATTTTGAGTAGTTCGGAGAACCGGTAGTAAAAATTCTGACTGGCCCTGCCCCCCATCTATTCTCTGCCGCCTAAGACCCAGCTGATTGGGAGGAAATGGGGATTTTGCAGCATCTTTTCCCTGGAGTGGGGTGGGAATGGGGATTTTACAGTATCCTTCCCCTGCCACGCCCACCAAGCCACACCCACAGAACCGGTAGTAAAAAAATTTGAAACCCACCACTGAGCAGGAGGTTGCGTAGTGCACCAGTGCGAGGGAAGACAGAGCTGCCCCACACAGCCTGCACTGGCTTACCATAGGGCCCCAAAGCCAGGTCGTCCATGCCCCGACATCTGCCTTCCCTCACAGCTGCAGCACGCCACTCAGCCTCCTGCTCCGTTGCAGCTGCGAGCAAGCAGAAGAAGTGGGCTGGCAGCCACATGGGCTACTGCTGTAGATGGGTGTTGGTGCTGCAGCCGCAAGGCAGGTGTCGGGGTGTGAATGGCCTGGCTACGGGGACCCTGAGGTAAGCCGGTGCGGGGTTCGTGGGGCAGCTCCACCACCCTGCCTCGCCTCGTGGCCATGGCACTGCGAGCACTCAGACAGAATGGGCGGCTGCACAGGCTCCTAAGTAGAGTTTATTTTGGGGATAGGGCTTGTATTAGGCGAAAATATAAAAACATGCTAGGATTTATTTTTGAGATAGGTCTTATTCTGGGGGGAACGGGGTAGATACTATTTGCATATACATGTATACAATCTCCCATGCCTCTCTTTTTGCTATTCTCCCATGCTATTCTCCCATGCTTTTAGCATCTCTCCCATGCTATTGATACCTAGAGTCGTAACAGTAAATATTCATATTTAATTTTTTGTGTTTCTGTGAATATTTGTGATAAATTCTCCCTGCTTCAAGTTGAGGGAATATTTCAGCTAATTTCTTCACTTTAATCCATCCGAATGCTTCAGTGGTTCTGAGAATGTTTGTGCCATGTCTCTGCCCAAGATGTAACTTACTTTCAAGCAAATTACTTTTATAATCCTACAGATGCTTGGCAAATCCTGATTTCTGTGTCTTTGGAACAAGCATTGGAAAATAGTCCCAAAGATGCTTTTGCAAAAGGCAACTGTAGTGCGGTTTTTTTCTTATTTTTTTCTTTTGAAGACGTTTTGCTTTTCACCCAAGAAGCTTCTTCAGCTCTAATGATGAGAAGCAAAAAGTCTTCTAAGAAAAAAACAGTCCAGTTGCCTCTTGAAAAAGCACTTTTGGGACAACCATGACCTGGATGACTGACAATCTCCATCATCATTAGAAAATACTTTTCCGTTTTCTTAGGTGCTGCAAGGACACTGCATTGCTCCAAATAACTTGATTTTAGTTCTATGATACAGAATTGTCCATGAGATGTTCAGTACTTATTGTAGGTAAGTCAAAGCAATTCCAAAAGATTCCACGGTTTAGAAAAATACAAGAGGTGATTGAAAAGATCCAAGAGAGTGAGAATCTTACCACAGTGCCATTGGGCAGGCAGATCATAATCTCCACAGGGAAGTTATACTTTTCAAGATGAAGAGCTGCACGTTTGCTGGTGATCTCGTCCTGTTTATCCTGTGAAAAAGACATTCGCATTTAACGTTTCTTGTGTTAGTAAGATGCTCTTCATTTGATTCAAATAGAAACAAATCTTAAGTTTAAAATGAGATCAAAATCTATGCTTGCATCGAGATCTAAGAACCATGAAAGATTATTATAGATGATATAATATCTCCTAATTGATAGGTTCTTATTTTATTCTGGTATATTGGATTGTCTTCCAGATGTTGTTCAACTCAATCTAGTGCAGGGGTGTCAAACTCGATTTCATTGAGAGCTGCATCAGGGTTGTGTTTGACCTTGGGGGGCTGGGGTTGGCGTGGCCAGGGTGGGTGTGGCCGGCTCAATATCACGCGGGTTGAGGGCTCCTGTGACAGCCCGAGCACTCTGCCAGCAAAAATGGGCTCCCGAACTCCGTTTTCAGCTGCAACGGCCTCCTGCAACCTTCTGCCAGTGAAAATGGAGCTTGGGGGTGCCACCCACAGCCCTCGCAAGCTCCATTTTTGGCTGCCACGGCCTCCTGTAACCCTTTGCCAGCAAAAACAGAACTTGGAAGGGCCACACATAGCCCTCCCGAGCTCCGTTTTTGCTGGCAGAGACACCATGGGGCAGTCCTTCGCTGTTTCCAGGGTGGCACCACAGGCCAGATCCGTCCCCTGGGCCTTGAGTTTGACACCCGTTGCAGTGGCTTCAGCCAGAGTGAGGGAGGCTGGAAGCTGTGATTCACCAACATCTGCATGACCGCCATTTCATAAGCTTTGTTGTGAGGAGTTGGGAAGGGAATGAGCAAGAGCAGAAGGAAGAAGGATTTGTTTTTTTGAAAGATCAAAATGTTTTTGAAAGATAAAACCAAACTCACTTGCTCACGTAAAAGAGTTGGCATAACCAATGTTAAAAAATGACATTTATAAATCATATATAACTTTATTTAGATTTCATTCATAAGCAAAGACCAATTCTTCAGTTAGGGGAGCTCCAGCTTCTTAGGATATCTAAAAGCATTGCTAGTGAAGAATTGTGCCAGCTTCGATGTCTCTTTGACAAGGAAGGAGGAGATTTTCAATTTGGAAATCCTTCTGGCTACTGCTGGTGAAGAAGACAAGAGATTGTGGTCAGCTTTGGATGGTGTGCCAGTTGTGGCCATGCCTGAAGTAGGAGAACTCTGCCAACGTAAATCACGCTTTTCACTACTTAGTCGGATGACTGCAACGTGCAGTCCACCAGGAAGTTTCAGTTGGAGAATGCCATGTTCCATATGTTAGCTGGTGTGTGGCATCAAAAGTATACTATATGGGTCCCCATTGACTTCTGATTAGCCTGGATGCAACTCAAAGTGCACATATAAAGCCCTCTATGAATTGGCACTCATTGACCCAGCCAATTTGTCTTGAGAGAAACCATTGGTAGTGGTCCACTTCTGTAAAGCGGGGAGAGGGGGGGGCTGAGGCTCAGAGTCACTTCTCAATATTAGCAGCCATTTTTGTCAACAACTTTCCCATGGAGATCCTACTTGTCCCGTATCCCTGTTTTCATTTAGGAAGTGGAAAACGGAGCCCTTCTGAAGACCACTTGATGAACTGAGATGGGACCATAGATGTTTGATTCTGGATTGTTGATTATAGTTAAGTTATTTATCTGTCACTTTTAATTGATAATTTAAGGACTATTCACGAATTTATATCTTGATCATCTTTTTATTTAGCAAGGATGCTTTAATTCAGGGGTCCTCAAACTTTATAAACAGAGGGCCAATTCACGGTCCCTGAGACTGTTGGGGGAGGGGGGCAAGACGGGCTGAGTGGGGGTGGCTAGGTGGACATGTCACTGGGTGGGTGTGGCCAATTTAGCAGTCCATTAAACAATACACACAAATTAAACTTTAATTTGTTATGTTCCTGGGGGTGGAAAGCAGGTTAGTGAAGGGATGTGGCTGCCTTGGGGGCAGGTGAGGGACTTCTGTTTGTGTGTCTGTGTTTGTGTGTGTGTGTGTCTCTCTCTCCCTCCCCCCCTCCCCCCCTCTCTCTGGAGGCTGGGGAAGGTAACAGTATCACTCCAGTACCACTCTGCAGCCCAAAAACGGGCCCGTTTTTGGCCTCAGCCTCCAGAAGGCAGGTGGGGGCTGGCGGGTAGGTGGGGCAGCCTCATGGTCTCATGTGGGCCGGATTAATGGCATTGCCAGGCCATATCTAGCCTGCGGGCCGCAGTTTGAGGACCCCTGCTTTAATTTAACATATATTCATGTTAATAGGCATCAAGAGCTTAATAGATTATGGCAGTTATAAGTTTACTAAAGAAAGAGGACAAAATCCTGGGGCTTACGACCCCATTTCAGGTTTGCTGCAATGGAGGGTCAGCTTATTAGTCATAAAGTTTATGAAATACTTAAAAGAATCAGAGGCAACGTGTTGAGAAACAGAAGAAGGATGATCCTTCTGCTTTTGTGTCTTGCTGATAAGCTTCCCAGATCTATTCAAAGAACTGGCCACCATAAGAGTAGAGGAGTAAGCACAATCTAATAGAGCAAGGATTGATAAGATTGCAAGACGAATTCATCAATAAACTACTACTAAAAGAGCAACGGTCACCTTATATATGATCGCTTCCCTATCTTCTTAAGCTACCCATTCCACCTTGTCCTCCTCTTGAATTTCAGGAGCAGCTTACCTGTAAATCTTCCAGCTCCTTCACCAATGACCAGGTACTGATGAAACTCTCATTCAGAAATGCAAGGATGGGCGAACTTTCCAGGACTGTTTCCCGGAGAGTTCGCCCTGAACCTGCCCAGAGGAGGAACAAAAGAAGCTTAGTGAAATCTTTGGATTAGGAACAGATTTCTGAATCTTTAGGTAAAGGGGTAATATTCATATCTGGTTTAACACTTTCATCTCCTGGGAGATCTGTTATGTTGGTCCTGCTGCAAACATTGATTTGGGTATTGAATATAGGTGTGAGTAGGCACTGTCAGAAGCAATAGCACTTAGACTTATATACCACTTCCTAGTGCTTCACAGCCCTCTCTAAGCGGTTTACAGAGTCAGCCTATTGCCCCCAACAATCTGGGTCCTCATTTTACCGACCTCGGAAGGATGGAAGGCTGAGTCAACCTTGAGCCTGGTGAGATTCGATCTGCCAAACTGCTGGCAGCTGGTGATCAGCAGAAGTAGCCTGCAGTACTGCACTCTAACCACTGGGCCACCGTGGCTCAGAAGGGCTCCTAGGTAGGGTTCTTGATATGCCCGGTAAGGAGATGGAGCTCAATTTGTCTAAATGCAAGTTATTCTGAATTGGCTTAGTAGGGCCGTTTGGAGTAAAGTCTTTGTGCAGAGCTTGGTGTGCAGTATTATGCCAATGGCTTCCAGGAGAAGCAGAAAAGGAGGTATTGGAAGCAATGAGAGATAATATGCAAACTGAGTCAAAACATCCTGCTGTACCAAAATGTCATTTGTTTTAGAATTCTTTGAATGTATGCCCTTCTATCTTTGTATTTCCTATCTCCCTTTGCAACTTTTACCTCCCTGCCTGGTCTCAATTTACTCTTTAAGTTCTTCAGAGTATGGCTTCCTTTTGCTCAACATAAGCACATTAGACCAGGGGTCTACAACCTTGGCAACTTGAAGACTTGTGGACTTCAATTCTGGGAGTTGAAGTCCACAAGTCTTCAAGCTGCCAAGGTTGGAGACCCTTGCATTAGACTAAAGCTAGATTCAATTCAATTCAATTAGGTTTATTATAGTTATAGACCAGGGACTAGAACAAATAAAAACACTCAGAAAATGTACAATTAAAAAGTATAGTGTATAAAATAATAAATAGCAACTAAAATCTATGATAAAATCCAGTCTGTCAATTATACAGGGTCTAACTATACTAAAATTACAATCCATAAAATGTGTGGCCCATTGTCACTTTAATACTAAAAGGGAAAGGAATAAGCAGTGCTTATATAAAAATCTCAATAAGATATGTATGAGTATTAGCCAGTATCTCTCAATCTTGGTAGCTTGGAGAAGTGTGGATTTCAACTCCAAGAATTCTCGGAGTTGAAGCCTACACATCTTCACGCTCCCAGGGTTGAGAAATACTGGCTTGTACTCATACCTATCTTATTGAGATTTTTATATAAAATCAACCTAGCACAAGATCTTTAACAAATGAAGCACCTTTATAGAGGCTTTGCAAAATCAGGGTTTCATGAGCTATTGAGTTAAAAGTCAGGGTATTAAAACCACCAGTATATTACAGAATAGAATAGAATAGAATAACAGAATTGGAAGGGACCTTGGAGATCTTCTAGTCCAACCCCCTGCTTAGGCAGGAAACCCTACACCACTTCAGACAAATGGTTATCCAACATCTTAAAAACTTCCAGTGTTGGAGCATTCACAACTTCTGCAGGCAAGTTGTTCCACTGATAATTGTAACTGTCAGGAAATTTCTCCTTAGTTCCAAGTTGCTTCTCTTCTTGATGAGTTTCCACCCATTGCTTCTTGTCCTGCCCTCAGGTGCTTTGGAGAATAGCTTGACTCCCTCTTATTTATGGCAGCCCCTGAGATATTGGAACACTGCTATCATGTCTCCCCTAGTCCTTCTTTTCATTAAACTAGACATGCCCAATTCTTGCAACTGTTCTTCATATGTTTTAGTCTCCATCCCCTAAATTTACCTCACATGCTTATGTTTATGTTTACCTCACACATGCTAATTTGCTAATATTCTCAGTAAGCATTCTCTAACATGAGAGCCTCAGATAGCTCAACAGGCTAAATAGCCTGTTATTAACATTCAGCTGTCTGCAATTATTGCAAGTTCGAGGCTCAAGGTTGACTCAGCCTTCCATCCTTTCTAAGGTAGGTAAATTGAGGACCGAGTTTGTGGGGGCAATAAGCTGACTTTGTATAAAAAATATACAAAAGTATGAAGGCTATTGCTTAACGCATTGTAAGCCACCCTGAGTCTCCGGAGAAGGGCGGCATATAAATCTAATTTTAAAAAAAACCATTTTTACCTTAGGATGGAGTAAAAAACAAAACTTAAGAATTCCTGATAAACTCCTTTTTTAAAAAACACCCCAATGTCAAATTCAGCCCTTACCTCAGCATGACTGATCATCTAAGGATCCCCACAAGAGTATGGAATGAACAAGTTTACCCTCAGACTTGGCCTTTTCGAAAGCCTGGGTAAAGGGAAAGTAGGAAACCTGAAAAACAAAACGAGCTGAATGTACCCTTCATTTGGGATCATGTCTGGCTCATGTATTTAATGTTACGAATGCTAAAATGTTAAAAGTGTTCTATTCTTTATAGTATATTCAAAATAGAAACATACAGAATGTTCCTCATTGGCCACAGTGCCCTATATACTGCGCAGGTAGACCTCAACCATAATTGGGACTACAATTTCCATTGCTAAGCAAAGCGGTTGTAAAGTGAGTTATTGATACCCATTTTCTTTTCCTATTTTGTTAAGTGAATCATTGAAATTATTGAGTGAAACATGCAAACGTTAAGTGAATCTGGCTTCCCCCATTGACTATGTTTGTCAGAAGCCAGCTGGGAAAATTGCAAATGGCAATCACATGACTCCAGGACACTACAGCCATCCTAAATACATGCTGGTTGAGAGTGCCTGAATTTTGAATACATGACCATGGGAATGCTGCAATGGTCAGAAGTGTGAGGACCGGTCATAACTCACTTTTTTCAGTGCCACTGTAACTTTGAATGGTCATTAAACAAGAGATTTTAAGTCAAGGAATACCTTAATGTACAACTATCAAGAAAAAAAGGTATTTTTTTTCCACATCATGTGGTAAAGCTAAAGGTTCCCATCGCATATATGTGCTAGTTGTTCCTGACTCTAGGGGGCGGTGCTCATCTCCGTTTCAAAGTCAAAGAGCCAGCGCTGTCCAAAGACATCTCCGTGGTCATATGGCCGGCATGACTCAATGCCAAAGGCGCATGGAACGCTGCATGGAACAGTGGTCCCTATTTTTCTACTTGCATTTTTTACGTGCTTTCGAACTGCTAGGTTGGTAGAAGCTGGGACAAGTAATGGGAGCTCATCCGTTATGAGGCAATAGGGATTCGAACCGCTGAACTGCTGACCTTTTTGATCGACAAGCTCAGCGTCTTATCCACTGAGCCACAGGGTCCATTCCACATCATGTGGTAGGTGCTCCAAAACTACTGAAGACTTTTTTGTGAAGTCTTCCTCCTCCATCAGGGCTATGAGAAAAACCACTTCTTCAAAGCTTGTTGATACTTATTTGCATTTCAAAGGGAGCTTCCTTTGAACAATGAAAACGGCATCTTCAGGGAGGAGGGCCCCCCTCCCAACCCAAAGACAAGAGAAAGGCCCCTGAGGTTGTGCAGGTTTCACTTGCTCTGATATTTAAAGGTAAAAATACCAATCACACTCATCTCCTAGGCACTCAGGTGACCTTGAGGACACAGAGAAATCTCCAAGTAGCCTCAACGACTCGCTGAAAGGATTCAAATGACCAGCTGTCTGCAAAGAGTAGAAATCCTTCCCTTCCCCACCATCCAGTCAGAGCTGAAGAAGCTTCTTGGATGAGAAGGGAAATGTCTTCAAAGAAAAACAAAAAAGTCCAGTTGCCTTTTGGGAAAAAAAAAAGCACCTCTGGGAATCTCCTAGGAATATTCACAGCAGCAGAGCATATGTGGTTTTCTCAATGCCCTTTTCTGGGATCTTTTTCAATTTCCGATCTTAATTTACAACCATGACATTTGCAAGTGGTTCCCTGTTCAGGAATTAACTAGTCCTCATTCCTGCTTCTAATGCAGGCAAGGAAAGTTAAACTACTATTTACATAACTGTTCACATGCAATATTCTCGCAATTCATTCAACAAGAAGTCACATATTTCAAGTTTAACAGAGATCTGGCATTACGCCAATCCTTCTATGTAAGCCTTCCAAAAGGAAATCCGTTCTTCTTAAGACAAGCATGCAAAAAAACCTGTGCCCTGTAGGCTATTATTTTCTTTGCAACCCTTGAGTGGGTGAGGCCAAAACTGGCAGCCTTTTTGTGTGTGTGTTTGGGTGGTTGGGGTGTGGGTTAAAAGCACCTAAGCAGGGGTGAAATCCAGCAGGTTCTGACAAGTTCTGGAGAACTGGTAGCGGAAATTTTGAGTAGTTTGGAGAACTGGCAAATACCACCTCTGGCTGACCCTAGTGGGGTGGGAATGGGGATTTTACAATATCCTTCCCCTGAAGTGGGCTGGGAATGGAGATTTTGCAGTATCCTTCTCCTGCCACACCCACTAAGCCATGCCCACAGAACCGGGAGTAAAAAAAATTGGATTTCACCACTGTACCTAAGCCTCTCATGCCCTTTCACTCCCATACCCCAAAATCAAGTCCTGGCCTATCCACTTTGGAACTGCTCCATCAACATGGCACAAAGCCTGATACAACCCTTGAGCCAAAAGCACTTGAGTTGCTTAAGAGCCAACCATGCACAAATGACTCGATTGATCAAGCTCCCTCATTTTCTCCTGGAATTTTTTTCCCCCTAGCTCAATGGAGGGAGAGCTTTGTTACAAGAACGATCTAACATTTCATATTTTGAGCTATAAATCCACTCTTTCTTTCAAGATTCTGAGTTACACGCAGCCTTTGTGTTCCCTGCTGATAAGAAGCTCCTAGAAACATTTCTGTCGCTTCCTCTTTCACCATGGCATCAGGGATTTGGATAAGGGGAAGGAGAGAAGATGCAGCCATTAAAAACACCATTTATTCTAAGAGATCCAGATTCCACTTGGGACCTCAACCAGTACTTCCAACCATGTGCCCCCCCCGCCCCTCAAATGTACTGTGTATTTATTTAATATATCCGAGTTTTGGCTAAAAGAGATGCTTGTTTTGTTAGTAGGTTAAGTCACTTTTACTACTGGTATATGGCCTGCATAGCTGTTATTACTTTAATTCCTTAGAGCACGGACATTATTATTTAATCACGTTTGAGAGGATGTCAAGCTCTTTACATACTTTCTTAAATGGATACATGACCACTTCCAGTTTCCCAGATGCTTCTTCCCAGCTTATTTCTCTCTGCCAGGAAATCTCTTCAAAAATAAATTGAATTGGTTCTCCTTCTCTGCTGTCAATCACGTTCCCATTTTCATCATGAATCACTGAAGGGGTAGATGGTCCCAGAGACTCCAGCTCCATCTGCGAAGCAACAGGGACATAAGACCTTTTGGAGATACCGAAGTGGTATTTGATTGCCTTAGACAGACACAGACTTCAGAGGATAATTAGAACTAGAAAAAACAATTACTACCAACCTGCCTTCCATTGAGGATCCGTATACTGCACAAGTCAAAAAGAGGCTTGTGAAAATATTTACAGATCCCTCACATCCTGGACATAAAACTGTTTCAACTTCTACTCTCAAAACGACGCTATAGAGTCCTGCACATCAGAACAACTAGGCACAAGGGCAGTTTTTCCCCGAATGCCATCACTCTGCTAAACAAATACTTCCCTCAACACTGTCAAACTATTCACTAAGTCTGCATTACTATTAATCTTCTCATTGTTCCTATCACCCATCTCCTCCACACTTATGACTGTATGACTGTAACTTTGTTGCTTGTATTCTTACGATTTATATTAATATTGTTTCCTGATTGCTTATTTGTATCCTGTTACTATCATTAAGTGTTGTACCTTATGATTCTTGACAAATGTATCTTGTCTTTTTATGTACACTGAGAGCTTATGCACCAAAGACAAATTCCTTGTGTGTCCAATCACACTTGGCCAATAAAGAATTCTAATCTATTATGATGTAATCTATTTCACACATCCAGAATAGGGGTTGTTTCAATAGCTACACTAAACATCAATGCAATCATTATGAAATAGCTAGAAAAGGATTCTCCAATTTCTTAGCCAGCATTTTATGGAAAGATGGTTGAGACTAGCTTGGAAAAGACTGAATGTTCTTGCTAACTGAAAAAGAACAAGAATGTCTATGTGTGTACAGAGAGGATTAGTCTACATTTGCTACAGACCTGAGGTAAGTATCCGATATCCACCTCCATGTTGCTGCTCTCTAAGGCACCGTACAACCATTCCATATCTACATTGAGAGACCTGATGAGGGAAAAAAAAGTCACCACCATTAGAAATGGGAAAGCTGTATTCAACAAGGCCTGAAATTTTCATTCATATGAAGCAGGGCACCCATGAGAAAGGAAAGAGGGCAATTACCAAACATAGCATTCAGAAATACATTTGGAATACACTGACAGCAAGACAAGGTCTTGTTAAATAAATCACTGCAATTTGCTCGAAAGGCCATATGGACATTACAAAATCTTGTTTATTCCTCTCCAAGTTTCATCTTCTTCTGGCAAAAGGTCAGTGCCAAAGCACATGTTCTATATAGCGGGCTTTCTCTACCTCAGCAACTTTAAGATGGGTGAACTTATTTCCCAGAATTCCCTGGCCAGCATGGGAATTCTGGGAGTTGAAGTCCACACATCTTAAAATTGTCAAGGTTGAGAAACTCTTCTCTAAAAACCCATTAAGACCACTCGGTTGCCTGACTTGAGTAGCTGAAATCATGCCACAAGCCACAATCTAGTTTATCTGATTTTGGCTTAGCACATGATATTACATTCAGTCACTGTGTCTTTTTAAAGAAACCAGGATGACATAAACTCGAGGTTGGTCAAGGCAATGAACTCTATCCAAAGAAGATCAGAGAACAGAGCCTCCCAATTCAGTTGGGAAACGATAATCATTTTGGCTTTAAGCTTGTTAAGAACTAAAATTAAAGCAGGCCTGTTTTTCCATTTGAAAATGAGTCATACCCAAATGCTTACTGTAAACTGTCGTCAGGTAGAAGAATGTGAAATTGTTAATGATGTATTGAGTGTGCATGCTTTGAATTTGAAGCTAACTTCATGATGTTTCTTGACCAATGGTACTGGAAACTGGAGAAGCTTACCTGTTATTAGGGACAAATAGCTTGAACTCTCGAACATGGGAAGAATCCTTTGAGAGGACAATGTAGCCCGTGAATTGGGCAGGAGAAAACCAGAATGGGAAATCTGGAGGCTCATTCAGTTGGAATTCTGCATGGATTCTGAAATCAAAAAGAGCAATCAGCCAACCATGTCCTTAATGAAGCTAAGCATTTTATTTTCACCAATTTTATCCTCCGTCATCTGCACCAAATAAAGATGACTGCATTCCCACATCCTAGTAAGCCAGAAGAATTTTGGGTTATTGTAAATGAGTAAAGTAAAATGGGACGCAGTGGCTCAGTGGCTAAGACGCTGGGCTTGTCGATCGAAAGGTCGGCAGTTCAGTGGTTTGAATCCCTAGTGCCGCGTAATGGGATGAGCTCCCGTTACTTGTCCCAGCTTCTGAAACCTAGCCGTTCCAAAGCACGTAAGAAATGCAAGTAGGAAAATAGGGACCACCTTTGGTGGGAAGGTAAGAGCGTTCCGTGCGCCTTTGGCATTTAGTCATGCTGGTCACATGACCCCGGAGATGTCTTCGGACAGCGCTGGCTCTTCGGCTTTGAAACGGAGATGAGCACCGCCCCCTAGAGTCGGGAACGACTAGCACATATGTGCGAAGGGAACCTTTACCTTTATCTAAATGAGCAAGATTGAAGTGGCTAAACAGTGGAACTTCTTCACATGATTCATTTACTGAGACATGCTTAGACAGCTGCAGAAGCTTCCAGTTTGCCTCTATGGTAAATTCCCAGCATTGCCATTAATACTGAATAATTGACAGGGTGGAATATTCTGCCTCTCATACATACAATATTGATGGTGCTTCTTGCCTTCAAAACATAAAAGACGACTTCGCCTTTTGGAAGGTGTTTTTTTAAAAGCTCCTGCTCTGCACTATGTGTATTTAAAAATGACTGTGTTTTATTATTTTAATTTAACTTAATGATTGGTTTTTATTATTTAAATTTAATTTAATTTAATTATTTTAAATGGAGTGGCTAGCATCTGTGGGGACTCAAAATTAAATGAAAACCTTTCTATATAAAGCACATAATTGTAACTCTGAATTTTCTTTCTATTTTGCACAGTGTATTAACTATTAAGCAGAGTTCTATGTTCTCATTGATGAAACATTAGCTCTCTGTTTAGGCATATTCTTAGTTAATAAATTGCACTGACTATTTCTCATTGGTCACTTAGATTGATCTACTGTGGAAAAAGATTTATAAGTGCAAATCCATTCCGATCCAGGAGTTATAGAAGATCACAGAACTTCCTGAGGTATGTGTAACAAAGCCAGTCACATACCCACAATTGCAAAAATGACATAGTTATACATTTCAAGCTCTTCTTGCTTAGGTATAGTAGATAGGTCCAGTGGTGGAATTCAATTTTTATTACTACCGGTTCTGTGGGTGTGGCTTGGAGGGCATGGCTTGGCAGGAGTAGCAGGGGAAGGATACTGCAAAATCTCCATTCCTACCCCACTCCTGGGGGAAGGATACTGCAAAATCTCCATTCCCACCCAATTCTGGGGCCAGCCAGAGGTGGTATTTGCCGGTTCTCCGAACTACTCAAAATTTCCGCTACCAGTTCTCCAGATCTCCTGTCAGAACCTGCTGGATTTCATCCCTGGATGGTTCCCACTTTCTAGGAAGTGGGAAACTAAATGGTTGCACAGTGCTTTTGGTTGTACAAGGACTGGCACTCTCCTGGGCATCTGGCTGGAATTTTTGACAGACCTTTTGGAGATGCCAAGGAATGAATCAGAGTCTATTTACGTGCAAAGCAGGTTGACTAGATGCTCAGCTGAGAAGGTAATCACCAGGTGATCCATTTCACTGGCACATGAAACACTCCCTCCCTATCACAGGGGAACTGCTTGTCTGTACCAATAAGTAACACATGATTCCAATAAGCAACGTTAGTGCAGGACTGTTCCTACGTGGAGTTTAGAACAACTGTTCTTCTGTTGAGGAACCAGTGAGCAAGGACGATTATTCTCAATCTGACAACCCAGTAACAGAAGGCCTTTAAATACATGGTCTTTAAATGGCACTGAGGGAGGAATCTCACATCCCAACAATTCAATCTGTTCGGGACAAAGGAAGCTAAATTTAACTTTGAATTAAAAGTTAAACCAACTGGACCTTCTTTATTTATGATTACGTTTTTAGAGCCTTCAATACTGAAGCCTCATAGCAATTTAAATAAAACATAAACATCAAATAGATCACAAACTTTAAAAAAAACTTAGATCTACCTACAATGAAAAACAATTGCAATATGTTTTAAGGCTTTTTAATAATCCCAGCAAGGTCATCAGTTCTCAGTTTGACAGGAAAAGCATTCAGGGAAAACAGATGGCCAACAATTCAGATTGGCCAGAATTTTGGAAAGGGGTCAGTTTGTTAATTGAGGTCATGGAACAGAGGTGCTATTCAGCAGGTTCTGGAGAACTGGTAGTGAAAATTTTGAGTTGTTCGGAGAACCAGCAAATACCACCTCTGGCTGGCCCCCAAGTGGAGTGGGAATGGAGATTTTGCAATATCTTTCCTCCCAGGAGTGAGGAGGGAATGGGGATTTTGCAGTATCCTTCCCCTGGAGTGGGGAGGGAATGGAGATTTTGTAGTATCCTTCCCCTGCCATGCCCATCAAGCCACGCCCACCAAGCTACACCATGCCCACCAAACCACGCCCACAGAACTGGTAGTAAAAAAAATTGAATTCCACCACTGCCATGGAGTCATGTACATAAAGTAGATTCCTTAGTGTTTTTCCTTCAGATCAGGGGTGTCAAACTCACGGCCCACGAGCTGGATGCGGCACATGCTGGCCCTGCCCCTGCCTGGTTTAGCGAAAGGGGAAAAAGTCCTGAAACGTTATGTGACGATGCGAGTTTGACGCCCCTGCTTCAGATCGTTCTAAGCAACAGGACAAAATGGTCCCACCTGCGGTTTGCACCCAACATGCTTCCTGCTCAGATCTACCTAGACATACTTACACACCTATTCCTCCCATGCCCCACACTGAATAGGACCTTTCTTCTCTTGAGGGACCATATCTGAAGGGGGTGGGGGTGGGATGGCTAAGCAGTTAAAGAAGCTGAGCTTATCATGCCCTCGTCATTCCCTCCTGGATTACTGCAATGCTCTCTACATGGGGCTCCCCTTGAGGAGCACCCGGAGGCTCCAGTTAGTCCAGAATGCAGCCGCGCGGGTGGTTATGGGAGCGATGTGGCGCTCCCATGTGACCCCCCCTCCTGCGCGAACTGCACTGGCTGCCGGTGGTCTTCCGGGTGCGCTTCAAGGTTTTGGTTACCACCTTTAGAGCGCTCCATGGTTTAGGGTTGGGGTATTTACGGGACCGCCTTCTGACACCAGTGGCCTCCCACCGACCAGTACGCTCCCATAAAGAGGTGCTCCTCAGGGTGCCGTCAGTCAAGCAGTGCCGACTGGTGGCCCCCAGGGGGAAAGCCTTCTCTGTGTGGGCACCTGCCCTTTGGAACGAGCTCCCCCGGAGATACAGAGGATCCCAGATCTGCGCGCTTTCCGCCGGGCCCTCAAAATATTCCTATTCCAGCAGGCCGGCCTGGCCTAATTTCTCTTTTACGTTGCTTTTAAATTTTAATTTGTCTAAACTGGGGTGTTTTAATTTGTATCTTGGGCCAAACTATTTAATATATTTTAAATGACTCTTTTAACGTTTGTATTATATGTATTTTTATCTTTTGGCTGTTCACCGCCCTGAGTCCTTCGGGAGTAGGGCGGTATATAAATTTAATAATAAATAAATAAATAAAATCAGCTGGAAAGCTGACAGCCCAGGTTCCAGACCCAAGTGCAGTGCTCCTGTTCCTTGCCCCAGCTCCTGCCCATCTAGCACTTCAAAAGCATGCAAATGCAAGTAGATAAATAGGTACCACTTTGGCGGGAAGGTAACAGAGTTCTGTGCACCTTGATGTTATGTATGTCTTCGGACAACGCTGGCTCCCTCAGCTAAGAAACGGAGATGAGAACTGCCCCTTAGAGTCGGACATGACAGGACAGGGGATCTCTTTACCTTTACTTTACCTGAAGGCTATTTTGTAGTAGAACTCTGCTACAGCTTGAATGCAAGCCACTGCTCCCTGAGGAGCAAAACGAGTTTTCACAAATGGCCGTGGGTGGAACATACTCAAGAGCTTATGAATGATGACCTAAAGGAAAAGATATAAGGAGGTATGACCTGAAAATGAATAATAGCCCCTGAAAGCCAAGAATTACAGAATCTCAGGATTGGAAAGCACTTCTACTGACTGCATTCTGAAATAACTACCATATTTTTCAGAGTATAAGATGCATCTCCCCCCCAAAAAAGGGGGCAAACATTTTGGTGCGTCTTACACACCAAATGTAGCCCCGCCCACCCACTGGCCCCCACCCTTTGGCCTCTGCCTCCCAGCAATTTACCTCCTTGCAGCAAGCAGCAAGAAGAAACAGCCCATTTCAGCTTCAGCATAGCCTAATTAGCACAAGTTGATTGGATTGGCCTCCCAACTCTCAGCTGTTTCAGGCTGCAGGGATTGCCATGGCCTATTGCTGCGTGGGCCTCTGCTGCTTGCTGCAAGGAGGTAAATTGCTGGGAGCAGATTTTTTTTCTTGTGCTAATCAAGTTATGCTGAAAATGAAAATGAAAGTAAAGTAGGCTATTTGCTGTTTGCTGCAACGAGGCAAAATTGCTGGGAGGCAGAGGCAGATTTCTTTTTCTTCTTTTCCACACCAAAAATGATAGGTATGTCTTATAGTCCTGAGTGTCTTATACTTCGAAAAATACGGTATCTTGAAATCCTTGGTGTAAGTTATCTGTCAGGTTCTTGAAATGAGCTATTAAATCTCCAATCACATTGTCTTTCTATGACAGGAAACATACCCCAGCTGCCTCTCCTCACCAGAGATAAATGTCCTTCTGAAATACGGCTCAACAATAGGTATCTTCGTTTTTTGCTTTCCCTCCTGTTTCTTTGCTCCTTTCAATAATTTATAGCTCCCGTCATTACTGAATATTTGTTATAGTAATCACAGTGGTTTTGGTCTTTAATACACGTTATCCAATATTCCAATGGGCAGCTGCCAAGGACTGGAAATTGATCTGCCCATTTGCACTGCATTTCTACTTTGTGCTCTATCGATCTGCAATATTTCTTTCTGTGATTCAGAAAGTGCTGCACTAAAATATCATTGCTTTCTCTCCCCCTTCCCTTCTTTCCAAAGCCTTCCTCTCAAGTCAGTTTGCAGGGACTGGATTTAATGAATCATCTTATACCCCTGTGTTTTTCAATCTCTGTGACTTAAAGACCTGTGGATTTCAAAATCTCAGAATTCCCCAGCCAGCAGGCTTTCTTTCTATTTTCTATTTTCTATTTTCTAGCATACTGGGGAATTCTGGGAGTTGAAATCCAAAGGACTTGAAGTTTCTATGACTGAGAAACACTGTTATATAGACAGAATTCAGAAATTATAGGCATTTAGCTCCGTTTCCCAATAAATAAAATTAAAGGTGTAGAATTACCCTTTTAATAAGAATCAACAACTTCACCATTGTATCAAATCCAAGTAGCTCCACTCGACAATTGCAAAGATGATTTTCTCTTCCTCATTAGGAAGCACAACACTTACCTCCTTGCCCTTGGGAGCGGGAGGGTAGAAACGATTATTGGGAAGATATCCGGTAAAGATGTTTAGTTCACTGGGAATGATCCACCATGGGTCACCAAGTTCCAACTTATTCTTTGGTGGAAGAAATGCCTTGAATTGTCGAGCAAACTTCACACTGAGGGGAGAAGCAGGAGCTGTCCAGTTGCGGAGCCCGGTAAAGGCTACATGGGAAATCTAAAGAAAATAAGCAAATCTAATTTTTAGAGATTGCAAGTACTCCTCAATTTACAATTGGGACCACAATTTCCATTGCTATCCAAGGTGGTTGTTGAGTGAGCTTTGCCTGATTTTGGGACCCTTTTTCCCATGGTTGTTAAACAAATCACTGCAGTTGTTAAGTGAAATGACTTTGCTTGCCAGAAACCAGTTGGGAAAGTTGCAAATGGCAATCTGGGACACTGCAATAATTGTAAATAAATGCCAGTTGTTCTAGTGCCCAAATTTTGATCCTGTGATTGAGGGGATGCTGTGATTTTCGTAAATGCAAGAACTGGTCATAAGTCCCTTTTTTCAGCACCCTCATAACACCGAACAGTCATTAAATGAACGGCCATAGATCGAGGGCTATCTCTATGTTGCTTATAGATTCTTAGCTTTAGATTTATGCATATTTTATACGATGTGGGTGTTTTAAAATGTTCATCTTTTTATATCTGTTATACATCTTTTATATGTTTATGCTTCTTTTTGGTAACTGCCCTGGACCCCTTTATGTTGATCTGTGACCAGAATAAAGACCAATAGATCGAAGAACTGGATTCACAGAACTGCTGACTGAAACTGTCTCCCCCGCATGTCTGTAGCTGCAATGTTTTCAAACCATGTGCTACTCACGCCAAGGAAGCCATCTTTGCTCTTTGTCATGGTTTCCATCAACAGAGGCTGGAATTTTGCCAGGATGGAGAGCGTCTCCCCATTGGGATCCGTCACCTCTTCCTCCTCAGTGCCAGACACAGGAACCATGCCTGAATGGAGCAAAACCTCATTTTAATATGCAAAAAAAAAAAAAAAATATGGAATCGAGGACACAGTTTCTAGCAATCAGAAAAAGTTGGGTGATGCAGAGAGGAAAAAATGTCTCAGCAGGAATGAGGATCACATTGATGCTATGTTTCACCATAAGGCGGTGATGGCAAACCTATGACATGCGCGCCAGAGGTGGCATGCAGTGCCCTCTCTGATGGTACGCGAGCCGTTGCCTCAATTCAGCTCCACTGCGCACGCGCACGTGCCTCCCGCCAGCCAGCCAGCTGGTCTTCGGGTCTCGGCCACGCATGCGTGGGAGCAGGGTGCATGCGGGGATGTACATACATGTGTGGGGGCTGTGCGCATGCGTAGGGATAGGGCACGTGCGGGGGCTGCGTGAGCATGCACGGGGCAGGGACATGGGGGGAACGCACGCATGTGTGTGGGGCACATGCAGAGGGGCTGCATGCTTCCCTGGGGGTAGAACATGTGCGGGGGACCACACATGCATGCACAGGGACTGTGCACGCATTGCATTTTGGGGGTACGTGCATGCACATTTGCACACACACACTTTGGGCACTCGGTCCGGAAAGGGTTGGCCATCGCTGCTATAAGGTATATCCTTTACAAACCCAGTGGTGTTTTCTACGGTCTGACCTAAATGGTTAAGTAACATTTAGAAAAACAATTCCTTTTTAAGGAATTGAATGCCACCGAACAACAAAATCACACCATAGTTTTAACATGTCTGAAAATTTTGCCATTATCACATCATATAAGTTTTCAGCAATTTCATTCCTACAATGAAAATAAAATAAAATAGAAATACTGCAGTCTTGAAAGATGTGGGCCCTTAATCTCATTCCTTCTCTCCTGCTGAGTTATTACCTTCTTTAGTGAAATAAATGTTTCGTGTACAATAGCTCACCGCTACACTACAGTGCAACTGATTGATGGGCACTGTCACAGAGAATCGACAATAACAGTTATTGTCCAAATTAGAATGGCTGAAATTTATCTAAAAATCATTTAGATAATAGCATCTAAGGCAGTGTTTCTCAGCCTTGGTAGCTTGAAGATGGGTGGACTTCAACTCCCAGAATCCCCCAGCCAGTCCACCCATCTTCAAGCTTCCAAGGTTGAGAAACACTGATTTAAGAGGATAAATGCAAAGGATTACGTGATCATTGATATCAAGTCTCCAATAGATTCCTAACGGGACACTGCCATTCTGGCTGAAGGAGGGGGCCTTGGTATTTTTATGACCTGTCATCTGCTTTGGTCTTTCTTTACTTTGATGTATCTTCCTGGGATACAGGACTTGAGGCCATCTGTTTTGTCTCAGCTCCGAACAAGAGGAGAGCTTGATGCCTGAGTTCTCACAGCAACTCAACACCTGGTGATTGGCTCCCGTTGGACTGAGCAGCGGGGAAGGTTTTTGCCACGAGTAACTTTTAACCTAACATTTTAGGATGGGAACTTCAGATCCTGCCTATTCTCTTTGCTATCACTGTCTCCCAATAAAAGTCCCTTTTGAAATGTTGCTTGTTTCAAGAGTTCTGCTTTCTTGAGGGGAACTGCTGAGGCGGTTCTTGGATTCTTACCTTGGATTCGATTCTTTCTATCTGCTCTTTATAGGCTTCACCAGGTAGCTAGTGCCAATGCTGAGAAACCTTGCTCCAAGTTTTTTTTAAAGTTGCCAAGCATTTAAAAATTACACCAACTCTCCTCACGAAAATAATGACTCATTTAACTTGTTCTACATTTCACCACCAAAATTCTCATGATAGATTGCAATAAAAACATAAAAGCTAAAATTACAGCTACGGTTATTAAAATCAAGTATTGAAATAAAAACAAGGAAAAGTCAGCAGGTAAGCCGACTCAAAAAGCCAACAAAATCTCAATCTCAACTTGACAGATGCAGGTTGCAAAAATGGAGGCCACAAGCCAAAAAAGCTTGCCCCAAATTATTACGACTGCCCTTTCTCAATTTGCAGTCTAATACAACTATATTTACCCTGTCATGACAGAACAAGCAGAAGCAGACAGCGCATTACACATTGTATACTTGTGCAGTTGGGAAGCTATCACTTTACAACATGGGTGTCAAACTCAACGCCCGCAGACCAGATCTAGCCCTCAGAGTGTTTAAATCTGGCCTGCAGGCCCGCCCTGGAAACAGTGAAAGACCGGCCTGTGGTGCATCTGCCAGTGAAAAGGGAGCTTGGGAGGGCTACACGCAGGCATCCTGAGCTCCATTTTCACTGGCAGAGGGCTGCAGGAGACTGTCATGGCTGGAAACGGAGCCTCGATAAATGACATCAAGTTGGCCGTGCCCATCTTGGCCACGCCCCCCCCAGAGGTCAAACACCCTGATGCAGCCCTCAATGAAATTGAGTTTGACACCCCTGCTTTATAACTACTGTACAACAAACCCTCGAATTGGGTTACCAAAAGAGAACCAGAGCTCAACAATTCTACCTCCATGCACCAGGTGGCAGCAACAGACCGTCAGTAATTGACACAGGGGCTTAAGAGGGATTGCAAAATTATTATTGTTCCCATAAATAGGCTTAGGCAAAAGGCCTGTGGATTTCCTCCTGCCTTTTCTCAGATTCCAGCTAAGTGAGCTCCTTCCACTTTACTACACATCAAGCTGGAAGATGGGGATAATTTTGGGATGAGAGGGGATACAGCTGCCAGATGCTTTGGGCTGGGAAGAAAGACAATACGGATTCGATTCAGATACTGAAAGGTAATTTATCTGGGTTTGGTTTAATGCCACAGTTGTGGTGGAAGGAATCAGGTTTACTGCAGAGCTGCCCAAGCTTTTTTTGGATAGAGACCTGTACATGGTCCTGGAGTAGTTCACTGGGGACTCTTCCTTCCCAAAGTATGCAAAGGAGGTGGTGCGTGCACAAAAATTAGCCCCAAAAGTAAATTTTCTAAATGTAAAACTAAAATGAAATCAATTAATAAAACACCAATAAATCAGCACTCTTAGGCAATCTCTATAGAAACTTCTGAAGGTCACACCCAAAGCAGTGGTGAAATTCAATTTTTTTACAACTGGTTCCGTGGGCGTGGTTTGGTGGGCATGGCTTGGTGGGCATGGCAGGGGAAGGATACTGCAAAATCTCCATTCCCACCCCACTCGAGGAAGGATACTGCAAAATCCCCACTCCCTCCCCATTCCTGGGGGAAGGATATTGCACAATCTCCATTCCCACCCCATTCTGGGGCCAGCCAGAAATGGTATTTGCGGGTTCTCCGCACTATTCAAAATTTCCGCTACCGGTTCTCCAGAACCTGTCAAAACCTGTTGGATTTCACCCCTGACCCAAAGGTTTGGGGGAAGGAGATGGTCTCAGGTAGGGCACACCTCATGTATGGCGTACAACATACATGAAACAAGCCACTATTCTTTGTTCAGCAAGTTATTACTAAAACAAGCCACCATTGCGCAGTGTGTCTGAATCCAGCCAAAATGAAGAGGAGGTTATTCCATGACCAGGGAGAACCTAGTAAGGTTTTGACTCTCAAACTACAGAAGCTGGTGGACACTATGCTATACTGTCACCGAGGCTTTTATCCTTGGTGCAGTTCAACAGTACAAGATTTCTAAGAAGAAAACAGCTGAGAGGTTGACAGAATGTTTCTAGTTTCCCACTTAATTTGATCTCCTTATAGATATGCATGGGCCAAATTAATCCTTCCTTCCTGTATAGGTAGTCCTTGACTTATAACTATTCATTTAGTGACAGTTTGAAGATTTACGATTGGTCCTCACACTTACAGCTTCCCCGTGGTCACGTGATCAAAATTTAAGCAAAATTTGGCAAATGGCATTCATTTATAATGGTTTTAGCTTTCCAGGGTCATGTGATCATTTGTACACCTCCTTGTTGTGACCAAGGCCCAATAGTGATTATGAAACACAATTCAGTCCTAAAAGCCTATTTTATTAAAACAGCTGAGAATTAATTCTTTCTCAGTTTAGCCCAAAACAAAATTCTTCATAACCAGTCCATCGGCCTTTTTGATCTGTCCCCCCCTTCAGAGACCCACAAAAACACAGCCAGTCGAGGGTTAAGAATCACTTGGCACACTCCACAGTTCTTATCTCAAACTTGGCAGCGATATGCACACTGTCTGCCAAGGACTTTATTAGTTTACACAAAAAGAAAATCACCTACGTAGCTTTGCCGTTCATCTAGCTTCCAAGACTACGAGATTGCTATGTTTGTTTTGTTTGTTCGTCACAAACATCTTGACCCACCGTCCTGTCTTATATAGGCTCTGGGTGTGGTCCAGTGACTCATTGATCCTGTGACTCCAATCCAGTGACTCAGGTCTATTTCCTCATACGTCGCCGCAGCTGCAGTAATCTTTTCTCTCGCCTTCTTTGGCGTGCGTCCAGGAATGACGTCTCTCCCTCACTCTCATCTGAGACACCTGTTTCCCCACTACTTGGCTCTCTTTCAGCTGGCACCTGAGACGGTGCCGGGGGGGGGGGGGCTGGGAGATCTGGCTGGCTCCTCTTCCTCCTGCTCAGAGCTTCCTTCCTCCAATGGGATAGGCTCAGAGGACGGGGCCACAACACTTATCACCAACCTTTGATGTCTTTGGCAACCTGCCAAAGGCTTTTCTTGGCAAAAACCCCACAAAGTTCAAGAGACGCTGACAAGAAGCACTGGAATCAATGTTGCTTTTCTATAAAGAGCTCCATTGCTACTCTTTTAAGCCTTCTGGGAGGGGCCAATCATCTGCTGGCCTTACTCCCGAGTCGTCCTTTTTTCTTCAGCTTCTCCTGCCTTCTCACAGCTCTTTGCATGCGTGCATTAGGAACAGGCTCCTCCTGTTCCTCTGCCTCTCTGCTGTCCACCTCTGGAGGCTCCGGAGTCCGCACATCACTCCCAGATGGCCTTGGCCCCATTTCTGCCTCTGATGCAGAGCTCTCATCCGGGCCTTCCCCTGACTCCAGGACTGGCCCATGTTCTTCCTCAACCTCATCGGTATCTGATTCCGCTGCCAGGCTGCTGGCGGACCACGACACTCCCCTGCTGTTGGCAGACCACAACACTCCCCTGCTCATTTCCCACAAGCAAAATCAATGGGAAGCTGAATTTGCTTAACAACTATGCAATTCACTTAATAGTGGCAGTGATTCACTTAACCATGGCAAATAGATCATAAAATTAGGTGTGACTCACTTAACAACTGCCTTGTTTAGCAACTGAAATCCTGGTCTCAATTGGGGATGTAAGTTGAGCACTACCTGTAAAAGCAACCAGATCCATTTCCCAAGCGAACACATCATCAAGACAATCCTAAGCAACCAGTAGATAGAAATCTTGACAATGTGATACTGCATGCAAAGAGATTTCGGAGTTCAAAATAGTCCATTGACACCTCATCATGAACAGCTCTTCGGTCACCTGACAGCATAGCCCTCTTGCCTTCAGCTATGCTGAATCCCTTTTAAGCCCTAGTCAAAACCGGTACTTACAACAATGGGAACAGCAGCTTTACACACACAAAAATTGTTCTTGATGAGAACAGCATCTGACACATAAGCCTTTCCAAAAAAACCCGGATAACTCATTGCCCTTGCCCTTCAAAAATCAAACTGAGCTGAGGAAGAAGCTGTGGGCACTTCTGTCTCTCTCCCTCTCTCAGACACACACACAACGTACATACATATATTGTAGGGTTGGCATCTATGCATGATGGATTTACAAGGGATAGTCTCCCCCCCCCCACCCCCCGCTCCCCAAAGCTAGCAAAGGGCAGGCAATTCATACAACTGAAATTCAAGTCAGAATTTACAATCCCTGAAAAAAACCATGAACTTTTTATGGGCCACCACACAGCTCCCGATATCTAAACCAGCTGTAATAGCTACTTTATGGTAGGCCTGTTGCAGAAGAAAAGAGCTGTTATCATACAGCTACTAAAGCTGGTTTCAAGCGGCCATCAATCTCTTGAATTAGGCTGTTTCCACCACCTGAACACCTATAAACAGCATCCACACCTGAGAACTCTTCACTCCAAAGCTTGTAATCATGGCAGAACGAAACAAAATCTTGCCATTTTGGTGTGGCTATTTGCCGAGAAATGAAAGGAAAAGAAGAAAAAAAGAGATAGCAAAAAACATACTGGACCAATGTGTGTTTTGTTTACATTATTGCAATAGTCCCCTCACGGAAGCCATTTTGAGAAAGCACCCACAACCCATCCCATGTTCTCACAAATCTGATTTTTTTTTTTTTGTTTAAAGGGTAGAAACTTTCCTTACTAGTGACAGTAACACTGCTGAACAAAACAAAATCAGTGGGAAAAATTCCATCCTGGTGTCACTCCTTGTGAATTAAAGGAAGTGTTGTACGGGAAATCAGGGAAGTTATATAGAACATGAGATCATTTTAAAATTAAAAACAAGTCATTTCCACATACCCTGTTTCCCCCAAAATAATACATCCCCCGATAATAAGTCCAATCGGGCTTTTGAGTGCATGGCAATAAGGCCAAGCACTTATTTCAGGGTTCAAAAAAAATAAAATAAGACAGGGTCTTATTTTGGGGGAAACACGGTATACACACACTGCTTAGCCACTTCATAACTAAAGGAGTACAAGATGCACATTTAAGCCATGAGGAAAAAAATGGTAGATACATTTTTGCACATCAACGATATTTAGCAGTTATTTGTGCTCTCGAATTCTTAGAACGCTTACCGGTCAGTTTCTCTGCAATCGGCTTGAATTCCTCAGGACTGATGAACAAATCATTATTAGTATCCAGGGAAGAGAAGAGGAAAAGTCCCTCATTTCCCAGAGATTTCAGAGCTGTTTCCTAAGTGGAAGGAAAGAGATTCTTAGTTTAAGTCATATGTTCATGAAATAAAAACATTCATCTGTCTTGTCACCCAAGCTAGTTACAAGGATATGCATCTGGGCAGGTAAGATATGCAGGTAAGAAGCTCCTCTTTCAGACAAATGAAATGAGCAGATAGATCATTTCATCAAAACAGGTATAATGCAGAACAGCTGGAAAATGATTTTTCCAGCTTGGTATTGTAATGTTGAAGAAACTCCAGGAGGCAAAGGATTTAATTTTGATGGAAGCAGTCAGACATGCTGAAAGAAAGCATAGGTAGTTCTCAATCTATGATCATAATGGAGCCTGCCCATCATGGTCATAAGTCATGACTATTGTAGCTATGGTAGCTTGATTAGATGTCTTTTCTGTCCCCGTCCCACACACACACACTCAGACAGACAGGGGTTAAATAAACTGGTAGGTAACCAATTAGTCCGATAAGACGCTTGGCAGCAATCCCAGCAGCTGCTTGCCAAGAACTTTATCAACAAACAAAAATACCCACAGTCAGAATTGTCCGAATATTTCCAAGGCCCAGATTGCTGTTTTCCAGAGATGCAATGTGACTCAGAGTTAGTTTTTGTCCGTCACAGAGTCTGAATGATTAACTCACCCCCTTTTATAGCCTGTGGGGTGTGGTCCAGTGAGCCAGCTAATCACAGGCACGCCTTTTCTTCTGTTACGCGAGCCTGTCTCTGCGACGCTGGCGAGGATCCAGCCAAGACTCATTACCCTCATCACTGTCCACTTGTGGCTGCGGGGACATGCTTGGCTCTGGGCCTATCTCTTGCCCTTCGGTGTCCTCCAGAGGCATTGCCAGAGAGGAGGGTCCTGGAGAAGGAGGCCTTGCTAACTCCTCTCCCTCACTCTCAGAGTCCTTTCCTGCCGATGACACAGGCTCAGGCAACGGAGCCACAACAGTGTCTGGCATTGCGTGGTGGCTGATAAAAGCTCATGATTTTATCTTTTTTTATGAAGGTTGGTAAGTGAATGCCGTGGTCATTAAGTGAACCCATGGTTTTGTGTGGATTTTGCAGAAAACCAAAAGTAAATGCTCGTTTCTAGCAAAAACTATCATAAACCATGGTCACATGATGGGACACAGTAAGCAGCCTGGTGTTCTGCCCCAGCTACGGACCCCAAAGAAAGCAGCACATACGAAGTCCGTACAAACCTTAGTTTATTAATTAAGGACTACTAATGAGTTTTTCTTAGTAGTTGTTCGAACACAAGTACAGTTTAAATCAGTCTTTTCTGAACAAAGGCTGTTAATATAACTTCATTAACAGCTGACAAGAATCCAAAGAATAACTCAATTCTGAAACAAAGTATTTCAGATAAGCGTAATCTTACTGTGGTTGGCAGAATGCCCAGAAGCAATTTGCAGGAAAACTGACAAGGAGCAAGAGCTGATCAGACGTTTCTGGAATCAAGACATAAAGGAATATGAACAAAGTTGTTTCCTGCAAATTGCCTCAGTCATCGTCCTTCCTTCAATAGGCTAGGGGAGTGGCCAATTAGCCTCAAGCCTTACTCTCGAGGAGACCTCCTCCTGAGGAGCCACTCCTGCTTTTTTTTTTAAAATTAGATTTATATGCCGCCCTTCACCGGAGACTCAGGGCGGCTTACAATGCGTTAAGCAATAGCCTTCATACTTTTGTATATTTTTATACAAAGTCAGCTTATTGCCCCCACAAACTGGGTCCTCAATTTACCTACCTTAGAAAGGATGGAAGGCTGAGTCAACCTTGAGCCTCAAACTTGCACAATTGCAGAGAGCTGGGTGTTAATAACAGGCTATCTAGCCTGTTGAGCTATCTGAGGCTCTATACGCTTGTGCATCAAGAAGAGGCTCCTCCTCTTCTTCCTCTTCACTTATGGGAGCTTTGGGAGGTTCTGAAGGCCCTGGCTGAATCCCCGCCTCTGGCACCACATCTTCTCCAGCCTCTTCATTTTCTGACTCGAGTGCCAGCTGCACAGGCTGCTGGCGCATTACCACACCAGTCTCCTCACTGTCTGAATCAGCTACTAGCTGCACAGGCCGCTGACAGGCCACAACACCTGGATGCTGAGCACCAAACTCCAATCACATGATTGCAAGGTGGGAGACTGTCAAACCTTTAGAACTGGGTCAAAAAAAATTGCTCAGTAAGTCTGTCAGAACTTCAAATCGTCACTAAGGGACCAGTCATAAATCGAGTCATAAATATGCTTCTTCATAACTGTAGCTATTAACTAGACCAAAAAAGAAATTCCAAACCACTTCTAATATTGTCAAGAAAATGGTGTGGACACAGCACAGCTAAATCTGACATCTGCCATTTTAATTAATTTTTAAATACCCCTATTTATAAACCAGGCTTCCTCTACAGTACCAACAACCATCCAGTTGTGTTAGACTTCATCTCTGAGTATTAGGTTTGCTGGTCTAATACACCCAAGGAAGACCAGTTTGAGGAAGGTATTAGCCATCATCATCATCTCCTTTTAATGACCCCATAATCCTTTGCAGGGTCGAGTCTGGGCAACTGAATGGAGCTCAGTGTTTACTGGCCGGATACCCTTCCTGTCACCAATGCCGAGTTATATTCAGCAGATATATTCTCAAAGTGCCCAGAAAGAGAGGAATATCTGCCTCTACCTAGGTTCGAACTCACAGCCTCCTGATTGTGAGGCGAGAACTCCATCTCTAGGCCAACGCACCATTCATGAGAAAGGTATCAGATATGCTTATGAAAAAAATGCATGCATCACGTTTGATTTTTTTGTTTATTTATCAAATTTAGAATCCAATCATCTCCCTCAAAGAGGGATTTTTTTCCCCTTTCTGGCACAGAAAACAAAATCTTCACCCAGCAAGACTAACATCACAGGAGTGAATTATGTTAGGAAAAGGTGAAGAGAAGAAAGAACCAATTTCCTCTTTCATTTTCACTCTTCTGAGGCAAAGCCTTCTGATGTAAACTTTTCAGAACATAATTCTCCAAAGTGGAGGTTTGTGATTGCAAGGCATCTGTTTTAGTCTAGAAGCAAAGGCCAATCAGAAATAGGCTGATGTGTTATCGAAGGCAAGTCAACTTTACAAGATGAAATCAAAAAGATAATTAAAGGTAAAGATAAAGGTTCCCCTCGCACATACGTGCTAGTCGTTCCCGACTCTAGGAGGTGGTGCTCATCTCTGTTTCAAAGCCTAAGAGCCAGCGCTGTCCGAAGACGTCTCCGTGGTCATGTAGCTGGCATGACTAAACGGTGAAGGCGCACGGAGTACCGTTACCTTCCCACCAAAGTGGTTCCTATTTTTCTACTTGCATTTTTCACATGCTTCCAAACTGCTGGGTTGGCAGAAGCTGGGACAAGTAACAGGAGCTCACCCCGTTACGCGGCACTAGGGATTCAAATCTCTGAACTGCCGACCTTTCGATCGACAAGCTCAGTGTCTTAGCCACTGAGCCACCACATCCCTAAAAAGATAATTACCTCCCTGCTATTTGCTAGAATAGCAGGCATAAAAAAGATCGGGTTGTTATCAAATTGGCCTCACAAATGCACTTAACTGAAGAGAACTTTGTGTCATAACTGTGTTTGGAATTGAACTTAAAAGCGAACAAGATGCTAACTTCCCCAGCCACTGTTTTGTCAAAAGGTTTGTGGTTCACAAGAAATTTGAGTTTTTCAGGCAGCTCCAAGACCTGAGATTATGGTTAGTGAACCAGAGGTATTTATCATGCTCCGGTAACAGAGATTATGTAATTAAGTTCATGGTCAGAAAAATTATATGTATAGGGTCCTCAAATATGGCAGAAGGTATTTATAAAGGTATTTCTAGATAAGATCACGGCATCTGGCCCTCTCAATTCCTGGCAAATAAATGGGGAAGAAATGGAGGTAGTGACAGATTTTATTTTCCTGGGCTCCACGATCATCGCAGATGGGGACTGCAGCCAAGAAATTAAGATGCTTGCTCCTGGGGAGGAAAGCTATGGTAAATCTAGACAGCATACTAAAGCAAGAGACATCACCCTGCCAACAAAAATGCGTATAGTCAAGGCTATGGTTTTCCCAGTTGCAATGTATGGCTGTGAAAGTTGGACTATAAGAAAGGCTGAGCACTGAAGAATTGAGGCTTTTGAACTCTGGTGCTGGAGAAGACTCCTGCGAGTCCCTTGGACTGCAAGGTGAACAAACCGGTCAGTCCTAGAGGAGATCAACCGTGACTGCTCTTTAGAAGGACAGATCCTGAAGATGAAACTCAAATACTTTGGTCACCTAATGAGAAGGAAGGACTCACTGGAGAAGAGCCTCATGCTAGGAATGATGGAGGGCAAAAGAAGAACAGGACAACAGAGAACACAGTGGCTGGATGGAGTCACTAAAGCAGTCGGCGTGAACTTAAATGGACTCCAGAGGATAGTAGAGGACAGGAAGGCCTGGAGGAACATTGTCCATGGGGTCACAATGGGTCAGACACGACTTCACAACTAACAACAACAACATTTCAGAGCAATGGCTCTGGAGCTGCCTAATTTTAACAGAATCTGCTTGGAAAGTGATTATCCCTGTCCAGCAATGGAATAGAACTGAAGCCTCGGATATAAAAATGAAAGAGCAGAAAACAATTTAAAAAATACACTGCAAAAATGAACAAAACTCAGTTAACTCATCCCAATACAAGTAATCCTCGACTTACAACAGTTCATTTTGTGACCATTCGAAGTTACAATGGCACTGAAAATAGTAACCTGTGGCCATTTTTCACACTTATGACCATTGCAATATCCCCATGCTCATGTGATTTACATCCAGAGGCTTGACAGCTGACTCATATTTATGACAGTTGCAGTGTTCAGGAGTCATTTTGCGACCTTCCAACAAGCAAAGTCAATGTGAAAGCCAGATTCACTTAACAACCAAGTTACTAATTTAACAGCTGCAGTGATTCACTTAAAAAATGTGACAAGGAGTCTTGAAATGGGACAAATCCACTTAACAACTTTTTCACTTAACAACATACATTTTGGGCTCAATTGTGGTCGTAAGGTGAGGACTACCCTGTATTGTCCCTTCGATAAAGTTTTACTACCGGTAGTAGACAATTTACGGTCCACGAGTTACAAAAATCCCACCTCAACCATTTCTGCATCTCTGTGAACTACGGAAGATCAGGCTGCCAAAATTCAGCAGTAAAACACTGATTTTTGGCAGCATCAATTTTGGCATGCAAACACCCATAACAAATGAATGAATGAATGAATGAATGAATGAATGTATATTAAATATACTATCTACATATTTTATAGATAAGGAGAGGGAGGGGGGAGGGAGGGAGAGAGAGCGTGAACATATCACATTTTCCCAAAGGTGCTTTTTTCAAGAGGCAACTGGACTTTTTTGTTTTTTCTTTTGAAGACGTATCGCTTCTCATCCAAGAAACTTCCTCAGTTCTGACTAAATGGCGGGGAGTGGAAGGGTTTATATTCCTTGCAGACAGCTGATCATTTGCATCCTTTTAGAGAGTCACTGAGGCTACCTGGAGGTTTATCTGTGTCCTCAGGGTCACCTGAGCGGTGCTCCTGGATCCTGTAGTCTGCAATTTTTTCCCCTCTGGAAATCCATTCCTACTCCCACACCAATCAAAGGGTGTTCATCCCAAACTGCATAGCTAAAAGTCTGTAGAGATCCTCAGTGATCCAGGTCATGGTTGTCCCAAAGGTGCTTTTTTCAGGAGTCAACTGAACTTTCTTGTTTTTTCCTTTTGAAGATGTTTTACTTCTCATCCAAGAAGCTTTTTCCGCTCTGACAGAATAATGGGAAATATCCATATTTTCCTTCATAATCAAACGATTTTCTATCTGCAAAGTTATTTATCTTATATTCAAATATAAAAGTTATTCAAATATAGACGATTTGATTTTTTTTTAATCTCTGCAATTAACTGCAAATAGATTGCTGAAGTTATACAAACATCTATAATCGTTCTGTGTGATATGACACAAGGCATTCTGCCTGTATATATCCCACTGTCAGGTTATTTCTGGTGAATTGTTTTGACACAAAGTAAGAATAAACTGGTTACCACACAAGAGAGGAGGAATCTGCATTATACAAGTTGCAACTCCTAGCTCACTGTTTTTTCTGCAGTATAGTGGCTACAGTATACCATATTTTTCGGACAATAAGGCACACCGGAGTATAAGACGCACCAAGATTTCGAAGAGGAAAACAAGAAAAAAAGTTCTTGGCCTCCGCACGTCCAGTTTTTGCCCTCCCCGGCCCCCAGGTGCGCTCTACAGGCCTCCCAAACCCTCTGCGTGTCCCTTTTTTGCAAAAAACGGGCCAGTTTTTCGCAAAAGCAGGATGCACACAGTTTGGAGATCTGCAGAGTGCTCCTGGGGGCTGGGGAGGGCAAAAACTCAACTCAACCCTTCCAAGACTGAGTGGCTGTGGCTACCGGAGTCCCAGTACAGCCAGTTAGTCCCATCACTAACTATTGGGGATGAGTCATTGACCCCCACAGAGAAAGCTCGCACTTTAGGCATCCTCCTGGATGCACGACTGTCTTTAGAAGATCATATAACAGCCGTGGCCAGAGGAGCTTTCTATCAGGTTCGCCTGATTCGCCAATTGCGTCCCTTTCTAGACCGGGACTCATTACGCACAGTCACTCAAGCCCTCGTCATTTCCCGACTACTGCAATGCTCTCTACATGGGGCTCCCCTTGAAGTGCACCCGGAAGCTCCAACTGGTCCAGAATGCGGCTGCGCGAGTAATTATGGGAGCAACATGGTGCTCGCATGTAACACCTCTTCTACGCGAGCTGCACTGGCTTCCGGTGGCCTTCTGAGTGCGCTTCAAGGTGTTGGTTCTTACCTTTAAAGTGCTCCATGGCTTAGGACCTGAGTACTTACGAGACCACCTGCTGCAACCGATAACCTCCCACCAACCAATACGCTCTCACAGAGTAGGCCTACTCATGGTACCATCATTAAAACAATGTCGTCTGGTGGTTCCAAGGGAGAGGGCCTTCTCTGTGGGGGCACCTACGCTTTGGAACAAAATACCACCTGGAATACGAATAATCCCAGATCTTCGCACTTTCCGATGTGCCCTGAAGACCTTTCTATTTCAACAAGCAGGGCTAGCATAAACATCAAAATTCTATGCCAAGGTCTTAGTAGATACACCAAGTTGACTCAATTTATTATTTACTGTTTATAAAATATATTTATATATATATGAAATCTTAATCTGTTCACCGCCCTGAGTCCTTTGGGAGAAGGGCAGTATAGAAATTCAATAAATAAATAAATAAATAAATAAAAACGTGACATGTGGGAGGTTTGGGAGGCCAAAAATGGTTCTGTTTTTTGTAAAAATGGGATGTGTGGGGCAGGGTTTCAGGAGGCCAAAAATGGCTGTAATCAGTGTATAAGACACACCAACATTTCCACCCTCTTTTTGGGGAGGAAGTGTGTCTTATATACCAAAAAGTATGGTAATTTCATAAAGCCCTTGGCCTAACTTCACAACCCTTCAACCAATGATCGGACAGATCTCTGGGAGATCTCTGGCTGCTCTTTTCCTGCAGTTGCTGCTTAGAAAAAAAAAATCTCAGAAGAGAGAGAGAAAGAAAGAAAAGAATATGAGCAGTCCTTGACTTATGACCACAATCGGGACCATTGTTTCGGATGCTAAGCAAGGTATTGCTAAGTGAGTCACACTCAATTTTACAACCTTTTTGCCACCGTTGTTAAGTGAATCCCAGCAGTTAAGTGAATCAAGCGGCTCTTAAGCAAATTCTTGGCTTCCCTCATTGACTCTGTCAGAAGCTGGCTAGGAAAGCCACAAATGGTGAGAAGTTTGCAGAGATTGTCGGTCATCCAGGTCATGGAAGGATTTATACACAGATAAACCTCCAAGTGCCTCAATGACCCTTTAAAAGGATGCAAATGACCAGCTGTCTGCAAGGAATATAAATCCTTCCATTCCCCGCTATCCTGTCAGAGCTGAAGAAGCTTCTTGGATGAGAAGCGAAACGTCTTCAAAGAAAAAACAAGAAAGTCCAGTTGCCTCCTGAAAAAAAGCACCTTTGGGTCACATGTGGTGATCACATGACCCTGGGATGCTGCAACTGTCGTAAATTCTGGCCAGCTGCCAAACACCCAAGTTTTGACCACATCTGTGGGGATGCTGTGATGTTCGTAAGTGTGAGGACTAGTCATAAGGCACATTTTTCCCAATGCCGTTTTAACTTTGGACGGTCACTAAATGAATGATTGTAAGTCGAGGATTACCTATAGACATCTCCACACAATACCTTCCAATAAATTTCCTTTGAGGAAATGGAGACCTTGAATGAAAAATATTACTTTCCCCTGGATTTTCCCAGCATGTTTTGGTATGGCTGAAATCAAGCCTACAACTGTTTATATCTGGGGTCAAACTCGATTTCATGGAGGGCTGCATCAGGGTTGTGTTTGAGCTCGGGGGCCAGGGTGGGCGTGGCCAGCTTGATGTCACTTGTGTCGGGGGTGTCTGTGGCGGCACAAGTGCTTTGCAAGCAAAAAGGGGCTCCAGACCTCCGTTTTTAGCTGTGATGGCCTCCTGCCACCCTCTGCCAGGGAAAATGGAGCTCGGGGGAGCCACATGCAGCCCTCCCGAACTCCATTTTCACTGGCAGAGGCATTGCGGGCCGATCCTTTGATGTTTCTAGGGCAGCTCCGCGGGCCACATCTAAGCACCCCATGGCCGACTCCAGCTCCCGGGGCCTTGAGTTTGACACCCCTAGTCTATATGCAAACCTTGTACAGGTAGTTCTCGATTTACAACAGTTCATTTAGTGACCGCTCAAAGTTGCAATGGCGCTGAAAAAAGTGACGTATGACCATTTTTCACACTTACGACCTTTGCAGCCTCCCCATGATGCGTGGCAACTGGTTCAAACTTGTGACCGTTGCGGTAACCCAACGTGATCACTTTTTGCAATGTTTTGACAAGCAAAATCAACAGAGAAACCAGATTCACTTAAACAACTTAACATATGCAGTGTTTCACTTAACAACTGTGGCAAGAAAGGTTATAAAATGGGGCAAAATTCACTTAACAAATGTCTCATTTAACAACAGAAATCTTGGACTCAATGGTGGTCGTAAGTCGAGGGCTACCTGTACTCTAACCACTGATCCATAATTATTCTCCCGAAATGATTGCAAAACCTCTATATAGAAAGCTATGTAGTATGCAGCGAGATGTTCGGCCCCCACACATATGGCTCAGATGTAGCAGCTGTTATTAAAAAAAAAACCATAGCTAAATTATCCCACTAGTTCCCATTAATTTCTATGAGTCACTTAAGGCAAATGCTCCCGATGGGTTGAGTTCACAGCTCCACATTCCTTCTAACTCAGCTCATTACTGTCAGGCTGGCCCAAAAAAATATATGATTAACTCAGGCAGTGTTTTGGAGATATAAGAAAGTATGGGAAACATGAGTAAGTCGTTAAGGTTGGAAGTATGGAAACCCTATGGTTTTTTGGATTTTAGGAGAGGGCATTGGACATTGGAGTCCAACAGTACCTAAAAGGGAACATGTTCCTTATCCCTTCAAGACATGTCCCTTTAAAACATGTGGACTTCAATTCCCAGAATTCTCCTGTGGAAATCTGGGAGTTGAAGCCCGTCTGTCTTACAGAGAAGTGCTGGTCTATGAACAAGCAATCTCAAGTGAGGTTGGAGGGGGCGAGTTTAAAATTTTCTCTGTCATCTGTTATGGAGTGCAGGCAGACCGCCGCCCCCCACCCCCCCATCTCCCTAGAGCAATATGGTTTCTTCCCTCTGCTAGGCTTCCATGCTGCTTGCCACCCCATTAAAGTTCCCACAGCTCTGAAGAGCATTTATTTTCCATCTGCTATCTGCCAGCCTAAAAGGATGCTAATGCTGCCTGAAAGCTGCTGTTGTTGTCAATTACGGTCAGGAAAGCACTTAAGTGCCTTGCAGGGCTGATTCAAAAGTAGAAATGGGTTGGGAACGGATCCCAAGCTAGGACTTGGAAGAGATGAAAGCTCAGGAGCTACAAAAACTCTGACATCACTAAGCACTTAAGGCTAGGACATTGTTTTAGTGGCACCAGCCCAAGGCTGTTTGAAATGCAGTGAGGTACAACCAGTTATCCCTTTGACTGAGCAATGCCATTAAAATGCCTACAAGTATAATAATGTTCTGCAAAATCGGGGTGCTGATTTCCCAAATACGTTCCTTTCCCCCAGGGTATTTGCACTACCTGCAAAATGGCAAGCGTCAAAACCTGGAATCTGCAAGCACAAAATAAGTAGTCTTAGGGAAACAAAACAAAACAAAATAAAAAGATTATTTCTATCCGGTCTTAACGATCTGCATCTGTCTGTATCTAAAGGTAATCCTCGATTTACAATCGTTTGCTTAGCAACTGTTCCAAGTTAAAACGGCACTGAAAAAAGTGACACGCAACGGGTCCTGGCACTTCGGGATGTTGCAGCATCCTTGTGGTCACATGATCAAAATCCGGGCACTTGGCAACAACCGGCATGCATTTACAATGGTTGCAGCATCCTGGGGACACGGTATTCCGATTTGTGACCTTCCCAGATGGTTTCTGACAAGCAAGTCAATGAAGGAAGCTAGATTTGCTGAAAGACCACGTGATTTTCGTAAACTTGATGGATTCCTTTAATGGCGATGGCGAAAATGGTCAAAAAATTGTGCACGACTCACTTAACCACTGCCTCACTAAGCACTGGAAGTACCAGTTCCAAAAGTGGTTGTAAATCGAGGAATACCTGTATTTAGGAATTAGTTTAGTGTGGGGTGCTGAAAAGTTATCCTCTGCCCCTCCCTTCAGGAACATCCTTTAAAGTAATTGAGGGCTGCAAAGAATCCAATCAGTTGTATGTATTTAGAAGTGCATTCTTTTGTCTGTCCTCAAATGCCCCCCCCCCCCCCCCCCTAATCAGCTTTATGGCACCAGAAACAGCAGATACCCAATGAAAACAATTCTATTAATGCTGCTGAGGATGACTGCCTGCCTTATGTACATAACCCTGGGCAGCTCCGCTTTTATTACCCTAGTAATAAAAAGATGAAAGAGCCTTCAAAAACTTCCAGCACTCCAAGAACAAACACTCTTCCAAACATCAACATTCACATCACATGTACAATTATTTCTAATGAAAACACTTCTGAATTTTATGGGGCTTATTGTCCCCAAACAATACAAGCTGTTGCCCAATTTTTATACAGCTCTTTAGTTGGGAGAAATACCTTTCAAACTCCTTAGGAGATTCTTAGGAGATGTGCCATGGTTGGGTGTCCAGTCCAAACAACCACAGAGTTCTAGTCCCACTTTAGGCATGAAACCTGAATGGATGACTTTGGATCATTCTCTCTGGTTCAGCCTAACCAGATGGCGAACCTGTGGCACACGTGCCACAGGTGGCATGCAGAGCCATATCTATGGGCACGTGAGCGTTGCTTTAGCTCAGCTCCAGCATACATGCGTATGCCAGCCAGCTGATTTTCAGGCCTTTCGGACCCACCAGGAAACGGGCCATTTCTGGCCTCTGGGGGGGGGGGAGCCCATTTTCACCCTCCCCAGGCTCCTAGAAAAGCTCTGGAGCCTGGAGAGGGCAAAAAAACAGGCCTAGTGGGCCCACTGTGCTATCGTGTGCCTAAAGCGAGGGAAGCGTGGGGTGGTGGTGGTCATGCGTGCATGCACAGGGGGTGGGGCACATTGAATTATGGGTGTGGGCACATGCGCGCTTGACACACACACCCCGCTCCTCCCCCCGCTTTTGGCACACGATGGCAAAAAGGTTATCTATCACTGGCCTAACCCATCACACAGAGTTGTGGTTGTGGGGAAAATAAAAGGCAGGAGTATGAGGTATGTTCATTGCTTTGCGTGTGGGGGTGTGTGTGAGAGAGACAGACAGACAGGCAGAGAATGCATCTACTGTATGTATGAAAATACTATAAATAAAATAGATGTTATCCAATGCAACAGGACACAGGTACACACAATCCTAGCTAATCCATACAAGATACACAACCATCAGGTAAACAACTAGCAGATGCACTTTATATCTGACAGTTTTTACCTTACAAGGAAGTTGTGTGTGAGAGGCTGAGGCCTTTTTGCCATTTCTTGACAGTTCAGGATTGCGTTTTGCACATCCACAACATTAGTTACTCAAACCAGATTAATGACAGAATGTGATGAAGCCCCTTCTGAAGCCCCTTCTAAACTGTCAGTCAAAAGCACCATGGGAAGGACTCCATCTTTACTCCCCACTGTCTCCAGAATAAACCCCAGTGACCTCAAAAGGCCGTATGAATATCTTGTGCAGAAGCCCTGGTAGACTGCAGGCTCCTTGCACTCCTTGGGGTTACAGTACTTTATCATGACTTAATACTTAATTATGATTATATTCAATATGATCTCCCTCCCTCCCTCTCTCTCTACAGAGAGAGACAGAGAGAGGGTATGGCTAGCTGATGAGTGTTAAATAGCTTGAAATATATCTATACTAGTCTCCCTTTCTTTCTTTGTCAGTAAATAAAAATTTAACACAAAATGGTTTGTCGTGAAAGCGACTGCCTGAAGGCTCCTGGATTGGGGCTGAAAGGCAAAAGGAAGCAGTATGCTCCTTCCCATATTTAGGTAGACCAGGTTGCTTCGATAGAAAACCCAGACAGATTAGATTAGATTAGATTAGATTAGATAGATATAAACATAAAAGCTTGTTTACAAATATACCTGGAACTCGTATTTTTAGAATAGTTTGTAACATACACACACATATACACATACACATATATATACATATATATATATATATATGTTTTCTGAGGTTTTCGCGGGTGTATGTATGTAGGTCTTTGGTTATTCAGGTCTTGTCCCGCGTAGAATTGGAAGTATCTTGGCGACGTTTCGACAAAGTCTCATTCGTCATCTTCAGGCTGGTGTTCTCGGCTTCGTGCTTTCAGGAGCAATGTGAGATTGCAGCTGTCCCTTCCTTTTAACTTTTAACAAAACGTCGCAAAGATACTTCCAATTCTACGCAGGAGAAGACCCGAATAACCAAAGACCTACATATATATATATTTGTCTATGTAAGTTGGCCCATAAGGACCAAACCGAGAACATCAGCCAGAAGATGATGAATGTGATTTCATCGAAATGTCATTACTATCCACACACACACACACATAATATCGTATTATCTTCAGTATAAAATAATGTGAAATATAATGTAGGATGAAATGCAACATGAAACATACCATATCATGGTACTTAATCATGATGATGTGATTAATTACCATTATCAGTCTCAGTCCCCTTCAACGTCCCGAGACCCCACAGCTGCCCCCACAACCCATTTCCCCCCTACCCCCCCCCACACACACGCCCCCCCCCCGCCCATTACCTGCCGCCGGGCGGCCTCCGCGTCCCGGTAATATTTGGCCGCCAGCAGCGCCGCCAGGAAGGCCAGGGCCAGGCCCAGCCACGGCACCCGAGCAGGAGGAGGCGCCGGGCGCTCATAACCGGCGCCCTGGGAGGCCTCCGGAGGCGAGGCGGCCTGTTCGGGCGGGCGGCCCTCCTCTTCACCGCCGCGGGCCATGGCCGCCGCTGGCCTGGCCGGGGAAGCGCCGGCTCTGGGTCCCGCCTCGCTCGGGATGCGACGCGGCGGCGGCTTCGCGCTTCGTTCGCGGGCCGCTAAAGCGGCGGCGGCGGCGTCTCGGGGGCCCCTCAGTCGACAGGCGGCTCCGCTTCGGCCTCGGGCGGCGCGGCGTGCCGTGGCGCCGGAGCTTCCAGCTGCCCTCTCCCGCCTCCCGCCTTTCCTGCGCTGGTCCAGGCGGCCTGCGTGGTCTTCCTCCCTCCTCCTCTCCGCGTCTTCCCACCAGCGCCCCTCGGGGCCCGCTAGGCCGGCTCGGAGTTGCCCAGGGTCTCCTGGCTCGCTGCCCTCCATCTCACTCAGTCCTTTTCCTATGTACTACAGGTAGTCCTCGACCACAGTTGAGCCCAACGTTTCTGTTGTTAAAGGAAACATTTTGCCCCGTTTTACGACCTTTCTTGCCACCGTTGTTAAGTGAATCAGTTAGACATTAGTCGCACAACGCCTGAACCTGGCTCTCAGAAACGCATCACATAGTAAGTTAACCAAATGGAGTTGCACCAGTAGAGTTAAAATTATGTATTCAAATTATGTTTATACTTTTACCTGTTATCTTATATATGCTTGACAAATAGAATTATGAATTATGAATTATGAAAATTAGACCAGCGTAGTAATGGTAGTCCTCAATTTACAAGCTAATGAGAAATTTGTTAAGTGAGTTGTGCTGCGTTTTACAACTTCCTTGCCATGTTTGTTAAGGGAATCTGCAATTAGTAACAGTAAGGGGACCAGCTTTTTTGCAATGAGAAGGAGGACACGTGTGTTTGTGTGTGTGTGTGCCATGTTTCAGTAAGAAGTAAACAAAGCCACTTTCTCAAAACAATTCTGTGCGGAGTGCATGCATCTCATAATTGCATCTCGCCGCACCATACTGAGCCTTGACGAATCGTCATGCCAAATACAAATACGTCACATCACACGCAGCAGATCAGATCGGATCGGCATCGATCGAATATGGAGATTTACAGATTAGTTTTCAAATATCGAAAAGGAGGACATGTAGGAGGACACTTTTTGAGAGAGGACAGAACTTACAAAAGACATTGACTTTGCTCATCAGAAGGTTGCAAAAGAGGATCATCACATGACCCGGAACATTGCAACCGTCATAAATATGAGTCATATGCGTCTGAATTTTGAACGCATCTCCATGGCAATGCTGCAACGGTCGTACGATCCTAAGTCATTTTTTTCAGTGCCATTGTAAGTTCAAACGGTCACTAAATGAACTGTTGTAAGTTTGGGACTGCCTGTAATTCGCTTCAGATCTCCTTCCATAAATTTCCCCACAACAACCCTGTGAGGTAGGATGGGTTGAGGTTGAGACCAGCCCAAAGTCATCTTGGGTGCTTTGGTAGCTAAAAGGGGACTAGAGTCTGGGCAACTCTCCGGAGAAATAGGCCTGAAAAGGGCCACCACAAAGAATTGTCTTGTTCTTTTAACGTTTTGTTTTATCTTTCCTTTTTATTCTTTATTATTGGGCTTAGAGGTTAAAAAAAACTTTTTAAAAGGTCTATGAAAAAAGATATAAACAATATACTTTTGCAAAAATACAGTGTATCAAGCAGTAGGTGCATCAATGTATTAAAATCAAGTAATGTATAATTGTGTAATGATAACGTTAAAAATAAATAAATGAAATGACATTCAGAAATAAGAAAACAAAATAACCAGAAACAGAATCTAAAGAACCAAACGGCAAAGAAAAAAAATCTCAAAGGATCTCATTATCCTAACTCACAGTTTAGGACATTTCAGTCCTCTATTACCTGTAATAATTAGTTTTCTAACCATCTATATCATCTATATCTATGCAGTTATTTCTTATCTTATGCCCCATGGTCATTAACGCACAACTAGCAGAAAAGAAGGTAAGAGATGGGTATAATCCTTAAAGCTTTCAGCTACACACTACTATAGCTATAGTAGTAGAATAGAATGAATGAGCTGGAAGGAACCTTGGACATCTTCTAATCCAGCGCCCTGATCAAGCGAGAGAACCTGTACTATTTCAGATAAGTGACAGACTCTTCCAGTGATGGAACACCCATGATTTCTGGAGGCAGTAGTATTATTATTTGCACCATTTGTATGGCTGCCCATCTTATCCAAGCAACTGGGTGTCTCACTACAAGAAAAAACCAAACACAATATGCAAACAGATAAAAACCATCCGTGATCAATTTAAATCAAACAATCATGATCAGCACCAGAATCTACCCATGCATCAGCTCAGTACAGCCATTGTGTATTGTGCTCCTCACCATTTGCAGACCCCCAGGCATGGCAGCAAGGCCATGTCTTCAGGGCCCTCTTAAAGCCTCTGAGGGTTGTGGCCAATTAAAACGTCATGTTTATGGTGGTCAGTATCATGGTGGCATTAGCTTTACAGAATCCAGCATGGAATGCAAACTTGGATGACTGGAAGAAGCGTTCAGCTATGAAATGTCCTTTTATTTGTGTTTTGATGCCACCAAAACTATCTTAGTGCAAAGAGAGTACCAATGTTTTTTAAAATTCTTTTATTGAAGAAAAACTACAGGAACTCGCAGTTTCTCTGACAGTTTTATGTTCTAGTGCAGCTGTTCCTACTTTCTGTTCTGAATGTTTTATCATTTTGAAGTCTCCCAATCTACTTGGCACTTTCCAGTCTAACTTTAAAAAAAGAAAGTCACGGAGGGCTCTTTGGAGATCCTTTCTTTTGGAAGGAACGCCACAGAGTATTCTGGTATGCCACAGAGCCTCCAAACCGCTGGAAAGATTATTGAACCACAAAAGGCAAGACACTCATTAAAATATAGCTGCTTCATAGCTAATTTAAGAGGTGCAGGTTCACACCCTTACCTAGGACAATTTCACAGAAATTAATTTCTCCTTTGAAACAAAATTCAGAAACAAATTCTCTTTTGTGAAACTGTACAAAAATGGAAAGAATGCAAATATTTCTGCACACCATCCAACGAAAAGGGTGTGTATCCTAACTGTGACAATTTTTTGCTTTGTTGCTGGTGGCACACCGAACTGTCTGTTGAAATTCATGGAGGTCAGCCAGTGGCAGAAGCTACTTTTGATTTGTGAGGATTTCTGGGGATGTGTCTGAGCTTTCAAGTTCTGTAAGAAGAAAGAGCCAAGACAGAACAGATTTTTGTAGCGCGCTTGCGTGCGTGCTGTAGTTGATGTAGCGTTAATGCTGCTCCTGTGGCAATTGTTATTTTTGAATTCATATTCTTTTGTTCGTTATTTCTAGTGATGTGCATGGATCTTCAAGGGGTAGAAAAAGACTTGAGTGAGGCACCCAGAAACCATAAAGTGTTAACAAAGGAGAAATTCTAAAAGGCATTTCTGAAATAGAATCACATTAACGTCGTTTAATTTTACTTAATGAAACTTAGCTTTACTTCCAGTCTCTAGTGGTAGCCCACAGCATGAGGCTCAAAGCTCCTCTCTGTCTGGAAAACACTGGGCAGCCCTGACCAGGATAAATCTTTTAAGCTAGCCTGCCTCCTTCTGGTCAGAGTAAAACACAACGTGCGGAAATGGCATTTGAAAAAAAAAAAGAGAGAGAAAATATTTCATCTGCTAAAGAGCTGTATGTTAGTCAGTCCCAGAGGAAACAAATGTTAAGACTCTAGAAAGAGTGCAGAGAAAAACAACAAAGATGATTAGGGGACTTGAGGATAAAACATATAAAGAATGATTGCTGGAACTGGATATGTCTCGTCTTATGTAAAGAAGGACTAGGGGAGACATGATAGCAGTATTCCAGTATGTCAGGGGCTGCCACACAAAAGGGAGTCAAGCTATTCTCCAAAGCCCCTGAGGATAGAACAAGAAGCAATGGTGGAAACTAATCAAGGAGAGAAGCAATTTAGAACTAAGGAGAAATTTCCTGACAGTTAGAACAATTCATCAGTGGAACAATTTGCCTGCCCGAAGTTGCAAATGCTCCAACACTGAAAGTTTTTAAGAAGATATTAGATAATCATTTGTCTGAAGTGGTGTAGGATTTCCTGCCTAAACGGGGTTGGACTAGAAGACCTCCAAGGTCCCTTCCAACTCTGTTATTCTATCTTCACAAAAGACAGAAGTGTTGCTCAATGTTTACTTAAGAGGCCAACCTAGACCTCAGAATGAGGAAACTGTTAACAAGTAGCTCATGTCTTCAGGAATTGTATGTTCTAAATAGATCTATTTTGGCTGGAATCCTCTATCAACTATTTGGATCGTGAACAAATAACAATTCTGAGGCTGAGATTAAAGTCCTTAAAATAGTTGCACCAGTATCAGGGCCTCACAGCACAATCCATATAATGTGGCTCTTTTGGTTTCATTCCTACAGGAGCGGATGGAGGTTAAAAAAACACACACACAAGTTCTGTTCTGCCATTATATATTTGTTTCCTTTTTCTTCATTCTAGGAAGAATGAAGTATCCATTGCAATAGCTGGAACAACACAGCCAGCTCTGCTGGTGCAGAGGTGAGTCCACCAAGCTGAAAGATTTACATGTCTGGGAACAGAGGTGCTGCTGGCATGTTGTATCTCACCAGGTACTTTATAAATCCAACCAAGTAATTCAGTGAATCAGTTAAAACAAATTGTAACTTCATGTGACATTAAACCCAGATCGCCTTTCCATATCTTCCTCAAAGTAATTGCAGGAATAAAATCAGCGAAAATAAATATTATTTTTCTCTAAAAAGATAGGGTAGAAATACAATAAGTATATGTAGCATAATACAGGTGGTACTCATCCAGCAACCACAATTTGGACCTGCTATTCAGTCATTAAGCAAAGGGGTCACTAAGGGAAACTGAGATTATGCTTATGATCTCACTTCAGCTTTGCTTTGCAGACCTGCGAAGGTCATAACTCTGAGGTTTGATTACAAAGTTCCTTTTCCATCGTTGTTGTAACTGAACAGTTGCTAAACGAGGCAGTCATCAAATGGGGACTGTATGTGGTTACTTTATTTACCTCTGCTGTTTCCACCAGTAATACATTTTATGTTCTGTACTTCCCTCTTATTAGACAGTCCAATCTAATTTTTATGCACAGAATAAACTCTAAAATGTTTTACATTTTGCTTGTAATTTGTTGGATATTGGCCACTCTACTCCAGGACCTACCATAGTTTCAGCAGCCACGATGTGGGAGGCACAATGAATACTGGTCTCTCTAAGTTGAATGAGCTACGAGCAACCATATTTCAAATTCTGCAAGGCTCTATTTGACTTTTGGGGCTGGTTTGAACAAAGCATTAAACAATCCTTTGTTTATGCTGTTTATCGAAGAAGTCCCCCACACAACCAACATACTAAACCATCACCATGGTTAGTCCACCACAAGGGTGGTTCTTACACAAAGACAGTATAGTGTCATAGTGAAGAAGGACTAGGAAAATAGGAGTAGGGCGCATGGCACATACTGCGTCTTGCTCCTAGACGAAAGCAGGATATAAATCAAATAAAATTGTGCTGCGGTGTGCAATCCTTGCCATTTTTGTCTAGCTCTTCCCCTTCACTTGCACTTTTGTACAAAGGACTCACAAGTGCTCCTACCTCTTATCAAACCATGCTATTGCCTTTTTGCCATTGCATTGTTTTTATACCCTCCTCTCTTTGATGAATGCAGGTCTTAGAACCTGTTGCATGAAAGCCACATCCCTCTTTAGCTAGCTGTTGTTTGGCTAAGTGATAAATATTAAGTTATTTTAATCTTCTTCCATAAATCACTGTCTACCAGATCCTTATTAAGCCTGTACAGCCCTACAGCACTTATGAAATTCCCATATTGATAAAAGAAGAATAGCATGCTTGTTTATTATTTTTCATATGTGGTCAGGATCTAAGGAGAAAGAGCACTTTCCCTTTGCAATTTTATGTTTTTACATCCACATGATTTTGGCTGTGGAGTCCTTAATAACAGTCTCGTGAGTGGCTGAATCTTCCCATTTCCATCTTGGTTATTTATTTTTATTTATTTATTGTCATATTTATATGCTGCCCTTCTCCCGAGGGACTCGGGGCAGCTCACAGAATAAAACAACCCAACAATAAATAGAATTAAAATGTTAAGATCCGATTTAAAAGCCCAAATCCCCCAAATTAAAATGCATGGCAGATCAGGGAATCTGCTGAAAGAGCCATGTCTTTAGGTCAGCACGGAAGGTGCAGAGGTCGGGGGCCATCCGGAGCCCAGTGGGTGAACCATTTCAGAGGTGCAGCCACAGAGAACACCCTCATCCTGGGGGCCACCAGCCGACACTGTCTAGCCGATAGAACCCGGAGGAGGGCAATCCTATGTGAGCGCACTGGGCGGTGGGAGGCCGGTAGGAGGTAGTCCTGCAAGTACCCCGGACCCATGCCATGAAGGGCTTTATAGGTGAGCACCAGCACCTTGAAACGGGTCCGGAGGACCACCGGCAGCCAGTGCATCTCGTGCAACAATGGTGTTATATGGGAGTAACAGGAAGCACCCGTAATCACCCACGCAGCCGCATTCTGGACACATTGGAGCCTCCGGGTGCACCCCAAGGGCAGCCCCATGTAGAGGGCATTGCAGTAATCCAGCCGAGAAATAATGAGAGCATGAGTGACCATACGGAGGGCATCCCTGTCTAGGAAAGGGCGCAACTGGCACACCAGGTGAACCTGATTCTATCCTTACTAGAACAAGAACAAAATTGTGTAGTTTTCTCAGTTTGTGTTGCTGGGGCCCAAAAGGATAGCAGGGAGGGTGGGGAAGGAAAGGAAATCTCAGCACGGGAAACCCAAATACCACGGAATGCCATAAACTGTTTATGAACCAATGTGTGATAGTGCACTTCAGTTAGTTTTCTTTCAGTCAGAGCAAAATCTGTGGCATGCCTTTAAAAAATTCAAGCAGATTCATTCAAACTATGAGTTTCCTCCTATTCTCTTTCTTCTGAAATCAGATAAATATCCAGTCAATTATTTCCATTTTTGGTGCTCCTGTTTTTCTTTCTTGCAGTCTACTCCATTTTGCCAGCCATCAGATTCCTGCCAAGAGCTTCTCAAGCCTCCTCTTGCCATTTCATAGTACTCTATGCTTTAAAAAAAAACAACAAAAACCTATGCTACCTTTGTCTTTTTCTCAAGAACAGTTGTTAGAACAAGTGTGTCAATCCGCATGCCACGCAGTTGCTATGTAATTTTCATCATTATTTTCCTTCTGTCAGAGGTTTTACAATAAATTGTGATATACTTGTAATATTCATGCCCTCAGTTTGACATACTTTCTCCTCACTGAAGCACAGCGACATGATTTCCTGTGTTGCACTTCATACCTCTAGGGAAAAAAAAAATCCTTCTTTTGCATATGTGTTAGATCACAGACTTTTTTTGGGGGGGGGTGTCACATATATTTGAAATAATTCCGCTGTTCCAACTGAATTGGTAGCTGCGTTTCAAAAAGGCTTAAGATACAGAAGGATCTTGACAGACTTGAACATTGGGCACTATGAAAAAAATGAAATTCAATGGCGAAAAAAGTAAGGTTCTACATTTAGGCAAGAAAAAGAAAATGCACAGGTACAGTATAGGTTGTACCTCACTCAATATTAGTAATTGTGAGAGGGATCTTGGAATCCTAGTGGACAACCATTTAAATATGAGCCAGCAGTGTGCAGCAGCTCCAAAAAAGCCAACACAGTTCTGGGCTGCATAAACAGAGGGATAGAATCAAGATCACATGAAGTGTTAATATCACTTTATAATACCTTGGTAAGGCCACACTTGGAATACTGAGTTCAGTTTTGGTTGCCACGATGTAAAAAAGATGTTGAGACTCTAGAAAGAGTGCAGAGAAGAGCAACAAAGATGATTGGGGGTGGGGGGTGGAAGCTAAAACATGTGAAGAACGGTTGCAGGAACTGGGTATGTCTAGTTTATGAAGAGAAGGACTAGGGGAGACATGATAGCAGTCTTCCAATATCTCAGGGGCTGCCACAAAGAAGAGGGAGTCAAGCTCTTCTCCAAAGCACCTGAGGGCAGGACAAGAAGCAATGGGTGGAAACTCATCAAGGAGAGAAGCAACTTAGAACGAAGGAGAAATTTCCTGACAGTGAGAACAATTAATCAGTGGAACAACTTGCCTCCAGAAGTTGTGAATGCCCCAACACTGGAAGTTTTAAAGAAGAGGTTGGATAACCATTTGTCTGAAATGGTGTTGGGTTTCCTTCCTAAACAGGGGGTTGGATTTGATGACCTCCAAGGTCCCTTCCAACTGTTATTCTATTCTATAGTTTTCTTGGTAATTATATCACGTGATTTGCCAAAGCCTTCTTCCAAAATGATAATGATGTTGAATACTATTGATTTATTAGTTTAACCTACTGCCCCGGGATTTTCTGGAGCTTTCTTAACCAAGCAATCTTTAACCCTGTTTAGCTTTTTCAAGATTAGCCAAGGTCCTTGGAAGTTGTATTTAATTTCTAGCTGCCAAATGTAATAATGACTCAACTTTGAGTCTGTCTTTCTTAGATTAAAAATGAAGTAAAAAAATTACCTCTGGCTACTTTCAAGTTCATTATCAAGTTCAAAGTTGCTATCTGTTGAAAAGTGTTCTGTTCATTCAGATTTTTAATGCATTTTATATTAGATTCTGGAAAGAGTACTGTATATTTGATATCCCTCCTTAGCAGATACTTGCATTGGTCAGAGCAGGAAGAAGAGAAAAAGATACAGGTGGTCTCCAAGTTATGACCATTTGTTTAAAGGCTGAAGTTATAATGGTGCTGAAAAAAGTGACTTATGACCACACACTTACGACCATCACAGCATCTCTGCAGCTACATCATCAGAATTTGGCACTTGGTAACCAGCATGTATTACAATAGTGACCTGGGATTATGTGGTTGCCATTTGTGACTTTCCCAGGGGGATTCTGGTGATCAAACTTTAACAGTCATAAATTTGGGCATGACTCACTTAATTACTGCATCACTAACAATGGTAAATTCTGGTCTGAATTGTGGTGAGGATTATCTGTATGCCCTGAATCATTTCTGGTTCTGGTTTAACCCCGGCTGGTCTCAGATGCATTTAGATAGTAAATTATTATACACAGATAGGGAAGATATACAACTTTCAAAAGAAAAAAAATGATTTCTTCCATCTTTTAAGAACTGCTTTGAAGCCTGTACTCTAAATGTAAGAAGTATGAGAGGCAAGGTCTTTTAGATACAGTCTGTGACGTTTGAATGAAGGACAGGTGACAAATAATGCTGCTTCGCTGTACTTCAAAATTCAGTGGAAACTCTAAAGGGAACTGGAATGATACTCTTTGATTCATGTCAAAAGGCTCTTTGATTCTCTAAGTGGTCTATTTAAAAAAAATTATTTTGGCAAATGCTTATTTTCCTGCTTGCAAAATGATGACAGGTTCCCAGAGGGTAGGTATTTAGGAGTAACTATCCACCTAGGCTGAGATCTGTCTATTGTAGCCAGTCTTCTGATCTCAAAGATTAAATCTCCAAGGAGTCCCATTGGACAATCTGATCCTTCCCCCACCCGCCCCCTCGGCTTCAAGAGCTTCAAATTCAACACAAAACACCTCTTCTGCATCTTTCTCTAAGCACCTTTTCTTTCCTTCTTTAAATGTAGAAAGCAAGCCACCAAAATCTTGGGAGAAAGAGAAATGCATCAGTTGAGAAGGGAGGCTCAGCCAATCTAATTGTACACAGGTTGTACTCTGATAATAAAGGTTTGAATTGAATTGATTTGAGTCCCTGAACAATCGTCCCTGGCGGAGAGAAAGAGAGTAAAAAGAGCTTGCAGAAGTGCGGTTAAATCTGCAAAAAAAGAAAATCTTAAGGAGATGCGATGAATACACACAACCAACTTCAATCAAGAGAACTAACAGATCCTTCCCAACCTGACGCTTGCTAGAGATTTTGACTTTAATCATCATCTTCATCGACTGGTATCCACGTTTAGTAAGGGACGTTATTCAAGGTGAGTAAGGGAAGACACCACCTCCACACCACTCAACCACACCCAGGTTTTAGCCTCTCACTCTTGTAACTTTAAATTGTTTTTATATTGATAAACTGTTTTTATATTTTTTATTGTATTGTAATCTGCCTAGAGTGACTTCGGATAGGGAGATGGGGAACATATAAATTTATTAAACGAATATATGATTGGTAGTGTACAGATAGTCCCCGACTTAACAATCATTTGCTTAGTGACCAAAATTACAACAGCCCTCAAAAAAGTGACCTGATGACCTTTTTTTTCACACTTACGACCATTGCAGCATCCCCACGGTCACGTGATCAAAATTTGATTGCTTGGCAACTGGCATGTATTTATGATGGTTGCATTGTCCCAGGGTGACATGATCCCGTTGTGACCATCTGACAAGCAAAGTCAGTGGGGAAGCCAGATTCATTTAACAACTCTAATACTAAACCACTGCAGTGGGTCACTTAACAATTGTAGCAAGAAAGGTCATAAAATGAGTCAAAACTCACTTGACTGTTTCGCTTTGCAAAAGGAATTTTGGGCTCAATTGTGGATGTAGGTCGAGGACTACCTGCACTCAGAAAACATAAAGAGGGTACAGTACCGGGAGAGATTTAACTTCCAGGAATCAGGATCACAGGCACAAAGTGTTGTGTTGACTGCCCAGCGATCACAAAGGACTAGCCCCTTAATTCGAGTACAGTTCTTGTGTGGACAAATAGGCAAAACTTGTTCGGCAGACACAACTTCACCCACTTGTACAATTGTTTGCTTTGGCACCCACTTTTGACCATTAAATTCTCGGCTTTCAAAGGGCAAAGGTAGCCAGCCCACTCCGTCCTTTAGCCCCTTTGGCTTCTGTCCACCATCCTGTCTTTTGTTATTAAGCAGGGGTGAAATGCTCCTGGTTCAGTAGCGATGGAGGCGAGTGGTTCGGAGAACCGGTAGCAAAAATCCCTGCCCCCACCCCCCATGTCCAGCTGAGCCGCACAATCATCAGAGGCTGTTTTTTTTAATTTCTAAAAGCATTTTTTCTACAACCTCTTTGGCTGAAAAAATGCTTTTAAAAGTAAAAAAAAAAAGCCTCTGCCAATTGCGCGGCTCAGCTGGGATTATCAAAGGCTTTTAAAAGAAAAAAACGCTTTTTAAAATGCCTCTGACGATCCAAGCTGAGCTGCCTGATCGGCAGAGACTTTTTTTTCTTTTAAATGTCTCTAACAATCAGGCAACTCAGCTTGGATCGTCAGAGGCATTTAAAAGAAAAAAAAGTGGTTTTTTTTCTTTTAAATGCCTCTGCCGATCAGGCAACTCAGCTGGGATCGTCAGAGCCTTTTCAAAGCATTTTTTTACAACCTCTTCGCCGAAGAGGTTGTAGAAAAAATGCTTTTAAAAGTAAAAAAAAAATTTGGCCACACCCACCCAGTCACATTACCTCCCCCCCCAAGCCACGCCTACAAAACCGGTAGTAACAAATTTTAGTATTGAAGCATATGCTGTTCTAAGGTAGCCCAGGAGCCTGCTCTTCCCATCTGCTGCAACAGCCAAAAACCAGGGGGATCTGCCAAGGTCCCGCCGTTGCCTCCAGCCACCTCTTGGCTGCCTCTTTTCTTTTCTAACCTTCCACCCCACCCAGCCACACATCTATCTATCTATCTATCTTTCTTTCTTTCTCTTTCTTTTTTTTTAGCCGACATGAATTTTTATTTTATTTTTCACATCTGAGCATTACAGAAATGAAATCATTACAAATGCCTCGTAAGGTTTTGCTCCAGATGAAAAGGGGGAGGGGGGAAACAAAAACAAAAACAAAGGAAAGGGACCAAGCAAAACCAAAAGAAAAAAAAAGAGAAAAAGAGAATGACAGCTGGCAAACGTTTGAAGAGAATGGGAAGGTGGGTGAGGAAAGGGGTAAAAAGAAGTCCTTGGGATTTAGAAAGGTCCTCCTTCACCAGGACCTCTTGAAATGTTTACTGCTATTTTTTTTTTAAAGTATAGATCAGAAAGGTGGGGCAAAAAAAAAATGAAACAAAACAAAAAAACCAATGGTATATAAAAAAAAGGAGGGAGCAAGTTTGGAGCAAGAAGAGTGGCACAAACAGACATCTATTTTATGGCAAATTCCTGATCCTTTGGCCACGCAGAAGCGAAAGTCAGTGGATTCCATAGAAATTCTTCATAGAAAGGGAACGTCTGTGATTTCGTCTTGTCTTATGGCCCGTAATCAACATCCAATTATCAGGTTATAAGTTTCCTCACAGAGGAAAAAAAAAAACCCATTGAAGGTGCTTTGTTTTCACAGTTTTTTTAAACTCCCCCGATAAAATACTGTCCGGAATTGGACGAATGCCCCCATAATACCTTTCCGGGAATATGTGCATTCCTTTACTGGAAAGGAGAAAAAAAAATAAAATAAAAAAAATAATGCAAGCAACCCCTCGGGATCCCTTCTCAGAACCCAGAAGGGCCGAGTGGCTCCTACTGCATGCTTGTCTTGAGGACAAATTCTGTGTGGTTCACAGGCAGCGGGTGAGCTTCAGTGTTGAACACCCAGTCCTTGAGGGAGAGCACATCATCTTCAGAGAACAGAAGATAGAGATACCTAGAACCAGGAGAAGAACAAAGAAAAACTTGCTGGGTGAAACTGTCAGGTTTAATTTGTTTATGGCCTATGATAGGCTTGCTACCTTGGTTGCAAGGTTCCCCCATTCCTAGTTTTGGGATTAGACTAGAAATGGGGGAACGATGGGCGTTTTATGACTTGTGGACTTCAACTCCCAGAATTCCTGAGCCAGCATAGCTCTACTGCAACCAAGGTGGCGGCGGGGCCGGGAAGAAGAGCATAGCTGGCTCAGGAATTCTGGGAGTTGAAGTCCACAAGTCATAAAACGCTCATCGTTTCCCACCCTTGGATTAGACATATACAGGGGTGGGCTTCAAAAATTTTAGCAAGGGGTTCTCTGATAGCTGGGTAGGTGTGGCCATGGTGGGCGTGGCCTAGTCGGCCTCCTGCACCACGGCGGGAAGACATTTTTGTCCTCCCTGGGCTCCGGAGGCTTTTTTTGAGCCTCCTGGAGGGCGAAAACGGCCTCCCCAGGCTCCGGAGACTCTTCCCAAACTTCCAGTAGGACCGTTTTTTGCTCTCCCCAAGCTTCCATACACACCCCGCACTTACCTGCATCCAAAACAGGCTGTGTGGGGACTCCTGGGAGGGGCAGGGCAGGGTGGGCGGGGCCAGCCAGGAGTGGGATTTGGGGGTTCTCTAAACTGCACAGAATCTTAGCTAGAGGTTTTCCCGAACCCCTGTGAACCCCAGCAGCCCATCGCTGGACATACAACAGAGTCTGGACCAACAGTACGCCAAATCTTCAAGGTGAACTGTTTAGTGTTCAAACGGCCGAAACAGGCTGTGTTTCAACCTCTGAACCCTTTCAAAATGGTTGAAATAGCCCACTTCAAATGGGGAACCATCGTCTGGCACCGCCCAAAACTGTCCTGTGCTGACACCAGAAGCGAAATGACAAAGCTTTTAAAGATTTGGTTGTAGAGAAGAGAGGGGTATGGGAAGAAGGGACCATTTGTTGCACAGGTAGTCCTCGATGTCGGAGCAATGGTGGATTCAAATAATTTAACAACCAGTTCTCTGCCTTAATGACCAGTTGGGTAGGCATGACCATGGTGGGCGTGGCCAGGGTGTGTGACAGGCAGCACTTGGCCTCCTGCATCCCCCCCAGGTGCAGAAACAGACCATGGAGGGGATGCATTGCCCCCCGGCGCTCCATTTTGGGCCTAGTAGACCTCCCTGCAACCTCCTGGCAGTGAAAATGCCGTTTTGGGCCTAGGAGGCCTCCCTGCAGCTTCCTGGGAGCCAAAATGGGTCGCATGGGGACTCCTGGAAGGGGCAGGGTGGGGTGGGGTGGAGCCAGCCAGCAATTTAACTACCAGTGTGCCCGAACTGGCCTGAACTAGCTGGATCCTACCTTTGCTTAGGACCAACTGTTCAAAGTCATGATGGCACTGGGAAAAAAGTGACTCCTGGTTGCACTTGCAACATCACAATGTCCCAGTGGGCACATGATTAAAATTCAAGAGCTTGACAACTAGTTGTGTATTCATGATGGCTCCAGCATCCTGAAGTCACATGATTATCAATTTTGACCTCAGCCAGCTTCCAACAAACAAAATCGCATGGGGGAAAGCTGAATTTGCTTAGCGACATGATTCACTTAACAACCATTGCAAAGAAGGCTGTAAAATTGGGCATCACTCACTTAACAACCACCTTGCTTAACAAGGGAAAAATCCAGTCCTGGATGTGGTCATAAATCAAGGACTACCTGTATTTTAAAAGAGAGCAGGATAAGTTACTAAACTTGTTTATACTTCTGGTGAAGGGGGAAGTAATTTCTTTATATATTTCTTTTTTTTTTCTTTGCTGCAGTCTTATTTTTTTTCTTTTCTTCTTTTCTGCAATATCTATTTTTCTTTTTAAATTGCTATTAGTTTTTTTTTTTTATTGTGGCAATTGTAAATTTTACTTACATTACTATATAAAAAGAGAGAGAATTCTGAAGTCAGGCTAACTGTCTGAGCTGTGTCCCAGCAAAACCAGTGGTATTTTGGCCATTTGTCAGAACTTGGTCATGGGAATGCAACATTGCCACCACAATAAGTGCATTTTCTTCTAAAGATGCCTTTACTGTGCTCTTCAGGGACTGTGAATTCCCACATGACTTTCTTCATGAAAAACATCCTCCTTCCTAAACTTCTTTTGATGGTCAAATATTGAAAATGCTCAGGGCTTACTTTAATGTCTCTGCCAGAAAAAAGCTCTGTTGCATGTTGTCATGGCTTGGGGTGGTTGTATACACATCACGGATTCCAGAGAAACCAGCTTCTACTCGGCAAAATTTCTCCAGCGCCTGATTTGGAAAGCAAGGAAGAGAAGAAAGTCAACTCAGTTCCAAGAATGGCAACGCAGCGCTCCTTCATCACATTGGGTGGAAGGAGGTGGTGGTGGTGACCCTACTAGGTAGCAGGCGAGGTGGAGGTTTCTGTGGGCTTCTCCAGCAGCAGGAATCAATGGTGACTCTGCTTAGGTCTCATGTGCCCTCAGATCAGTGGTGCGTTGCCCCCGATTTGCACCGCTTCTATAGAACCGGTAGTAAAACCGGTGGGAGGCTCCGCCCACTGACCCCGACGTCATCAAAACTTTTGCTTGCGCAGAAGAGCGCACAGCCCCGCTGCGAACCAGTTGTAAAGGTAAGTAGAACCCACCCCTCCCTCAGATGTCTATGAAAATTCTCAGTCTAGATCCAGGTCATGGTTGTCCCAAAGGTGTTTTTTCAAAAGGCAACTGGACTTTCCTCCCTCTTAATGTTAGGGTCTTAAAACATTAAGATTGAACAGCTCTTTCAATGGAGGACATCACCTATCTCCTGTTTACAACATAGTCCTTTCAACAGTTCCAATAAGGTTCCACATCCATTTCCACTATTCAGGTGACTCTGAGGGCACAGATGAAACTTCAAGGTAGCATCAACAACTCTCTAAAAGGATGCAAATGACCAGCTGTCTGCAAGGAGTATAAATCCTTCCATTCCTCACCATCCACTCAGAATTGAAGAAGCTTCTTGGATGAAAAGCAAAACATCTTCAAGGAAAAACAAAGGAAGTCCAGTTGCCTTTTGAAAAAGCACCTCAGATGACTGGGCTTCCAGCTTCCCTTTCCTACCCCTCTTGCATTGGTCTAGATGGCCTACATAGTCTTTCTCCTCTTCGCATCTTACCATGACTGCTATGTGAGGCCAACTGGGTGGCTCAGTGTTGCCCAGGGACTGGAGCAGGTTCTCCTGGCCTATTGTCCCCCCCTAGCTTTACTTCCAAGGTCATTGGTTTCAGAAAGAGAAAAGAGAGCATTCCTTCCATACATATCTCCACAACAATCCTTATTGTGAGAGAGGACAGGCAGAAGTTGAGATCAGGCCATGTCACCCTGGGCACTTCGATGGCTAAAGGAAACTTCGTTTTGATTCCTTGCGAGGATGGGAGGGCAGGCATTTCTTGTGCTATGCTGGGGAATCTTAGATAAGAACCTCAGGAAATCTTTTTGAAATTTTTCTGCAATTGTGGGTCCTCAAATCCTCATTTTATGTTACATGGAAGACCATGAAGGATCATCTACTTGGGTGCTACTGAAACTAAGGTCCTTGTGCTAAGGAAGCTTTTAGTTCAGGGGTCTCCAACCTTGGCTACTTTAAGACTTGTGGAGTTGAAGTCCACAAGTCTTAAATTAGCCAAGGTTGGAGACCCCTGTTTTAGATAAATCCAGCAGGGCATCTCTTAGAATCCATAAAGAGATCAGACATTGTGGCTGCCATGTGCCACAAACTAAAGGGTATCATTCAGGACTGCAGCATAAAAAAATGAATACTCTGAGCCAGCAGTAGAAGTTTATTGATTTGATTTGATTTATTTTGGGGCTGCCGGACTCCAAATGATTCCTTTTTTTGTGCATCCCAAAACAGATAGCCATAAGGCCCAAGTAAATTATTAAAACATGGATGTTCGGGGCCAGAGGAAGGCCAGTTAATGCCCTCGGTACTGCCTAACCACGGAGCCCCCTCTACAGAAGTGAGATTCTCAGAACTTGAAATGGAAACAGATGCAATCTCCGACAGCACCTCCAAACCACCGTTTAGATGTTAGTCAAAGAGAACAGGCTGAGAACCCTTTTCGTACTTACTTGGACAGCTTCCCAACCCCACTCTCTGTACTTGGGGTCATGTGTCAATCTCCACAAGTAGAAGTAGCTCTCTACAACCTCGGGGCGCAGGATGTAATAACGATCGCTGAGTCGCGTGGCCATCGCTTCCGTTCCAGAATCAAAACGAAATGCTTCAGGGCCCAGGTTGGTATCTAGCCACAAAAACAACAAAAACAACAACAACGAAACAGAATGGTCAGAGGATGCTTTGATAGCTGCAGGGTTATCTAAAATTTGGAGTGAAATGTGTGAATTCACTAAACAAGTACTACAGTATATCATGAATACTTTCATGGTGAAGTAGAAACATTTTTCAGATCTCTTGCAAGTGAAAAAAATGAATTGATCCTAAGCCTTAAGTGCCTGCAAAATTTCCACTATAAGGACCTGACCTGGAGAAGCAAACACCATCCCTATTCAAGCTAAACTGAAGGAAGTAGACCGATCCTCAGTTTAGATATTAAAAGAGGAAAAAGAAAACCAATCTAGATGTGATAGATTTGCCAGAAGTTGTTTAAAAGGGGTCTGGGTAAGAGGCCGTCCCCAGAATCTATAAAGCTTTATCTGACCGTTCCCAAGGGAAAGCAGTCAGTCTGGTGAGATTCTTGCAACTTGGTGACTAACAATAAAACTTCTGCTTGAGACTATTCATGAGCGGCCCTGGTTGGTTTGCACCCAACACTAGATCAAATGCTGTCCTTTTGTCAAGACTGACAATTGACATCTTTCAAGGTGTTTATTTTTTATCAAAATATCAACTCAATGCTTGAACAGTGTGGCGCCTGAGTGTCATACATTCTAATACAAATAAAACTAATCAAGTTAATCATAATCCTTATATTCAATCTGTTTACATATTTCTATTAATAATGCATACTTATATTAATTTATAGTTTTTCATTATTTGATTATTTTCTCTCATTACTTTCATTTTATGATGTAAAAAGTATACACTAATATTCCCCCTTTTCTTGTTTCTATCACTTATTCTAGCTTTTGATCATATCACTCTTTATTAAGAAACGTTTCCTTCCTTTCTTGTCTAACTTCTTCTTTTTTTTTTAATTAAATCTTTATTAAATATTTACATTAAGATTAACACAAAATAAACATTGGAAAACAATATAAATGGTGAAATGTAGAAACACATAAACACAAGACTAAAACGAAACAACAAACCTGACTAACCGAGAGTTAAGCTCACTCTCCAATTAATAATAACTAGTGTCATCCAAACCAAACATTTCAATAGAGTCAATTTCTACTAATCTTCTAATCATGTCACTTACTTAAAAAAAGAAAAAAAAAGGAAAAGGAAGAAGAGAGCGGGAGAAAAGAAAAAGTAACTCAGAACAACAGCCGGAAAAAAAAAACCATCCATCTACCATCTCTTGACCGTTTCAATACTTTATTTGCTATGCTTTACAAGAAAAATAGGAAAGGAGAAAAGTAAGTAAGGACAACAACATAAAAATAAAAAAGAAATCATTTATCCATCGTCCCTTGCCCGCTTCAATAAACAATTGACACCTTTTCAGCTGGAGGTAGTTTCCAGCTCTGGCAGAACATGGAGACTAACAAATAATGGGTTATAATAATACAATGGTGCATTTGTGACTTCAGCTGGGCAACTGGAGGCAGATGGCCAACAGCAGTAGTTGAGGATGAGGTGAGGACTGGGAAGTGCGGCTTCACTAATGGATGTTACCTGTGTACAATATTAACTGGTGAACAAGAGTTCGCAGAACCTTTTTTCAAAAACGGGGTTGGATTTTTAGATTTTTACCTGAGCGAATGTAAGATTCGTGACAAGTGTGTGTTATTTCCCCAGCTAGATCCAAGTAATGCTGTTTCTGTTCTTCCAGGGCGTGTTCCGCTCCGAGGGCTATCATGCCCCCAGAAAAGCAAGCCAAGTGCCCCATTTTATGATCCAAGATGCCTCCTCGCCATTCAGCAATATAGGTTAGCCCACCAGGCGATTTTTTGACAAGGTGCTTTTCTATGGCCTAAATTTCACAGCATTTGGAAAAGAGAGAGAGAGTGAGTTATTTGTGTGGAATGAAGAAAAACGAAGCAGGTTTATAAATAAAAGATACACTGGTAGAAGTGTCAAAAACTACGCATGCAAATACTCCAATGGTTCACCCAATGTGCGAAAGGAGTTGGTCATTACGATTAGTCATCTAGTCTCTGCTTCAAAAAGCTTCATATCAAAACACCAGTATCATAAATTGTATCCAGAAACAGTCAGCTACCAATATAGGGCGTGGAAGAATATAGTTCCAGTAGCAAGAGGTGGTCTTACAGTGGACTAAATTCAATTTTAAATTACAGGTTAGTCTTCACTTAACAATCCGCAACTGTGACTGGAAACTGTTATGTATGATGTCATATCATGTCATGCGATTGCCACTAAGCCAGGGGTGAAATGCTCCCGGTGCGGACCGGATCGCTCGAACCAGTAGCGATGGCAGTAGATGGTTCGGAGAACTGGTAGCAAAAATCCCTGCTCCCCTCCCACCATGCCCAGCTGAGCTGCACGATCATCAGAGGCTTTTTTTTTAAACTAAGTATTTTTTCTACAACCTCGTCCAATGAAAAAAATGCTTTTAAAAGTAAAAAAAAAAAAAAAAAGCCTCTGATGATCATGCGGCTCAGCTGGGATCCTCAGAGGCTTTTCAAAGCATTTTTTTCTGCAACCTCTTAGCCGAAGAGGTGGTAAAAAAAATGCTTTGAAAAGTCTCTGACGATCCCAGCTGAGTTTCCTGAGTGGCAGAGGCTTTTCAAAGCACTAGAAAAAATGCTTTGAAAAGTTTAAAAAAAAAAAAGTTGGCCACGCCCCGTCACATTACTCCCCCTCCACCAAGCCACGCCCACAGAACCCGTAGCAATAAATTTTACATTTCACCCCTGCAATAAGCGACAACAGTTTCACCAGTCCTTGTTGCAATCATGAAGTGAGGCTACATGGTTGTTATGCAAAGCTCTTGTGTGACTATAATTTGCTATTTCCTCCTGGTTTCCTCATTGACTTTGGTGGTCAAGGGCCAAGGAAGATTCCAAAGGGTGATTGTAGCCACCCCTTGGAGGCAGTGACCATCTGTTGCTTAGAGTAGAGAAAAATGGGGTAACACAATAGCTGCATGTGAAGGATGCTTAATGTACAAGACAGAGCAACCTGGTTCAGAATTGATTATCAGTAGAATGAGCTTTAAATATATATATATCAGTGGTGAAATCCAAATTTTTTTTACTACTGGTTCTGTGGGCGTGGCTTGGTGGACATGGCAGGGGGAGGATATTGCAAAATCTCCATTCCCATCCCACTCTGGGGCCAGCCAGAGATGCCAGTTCTCCGAACTGCTCAAAATCTCCGCTACTGGTTCTCCAGAACCTGTCAGAACCTGCTGGATTTCACCCCTGATATATATGTAATATGATTTTTCTTGAATCTTTTAAAAAAGCATAAACAAACATAAAAGCAAAAATGCACTAATATAAATTTAAGGGGAAAAAAAAGAAAGCAAAGAGAAAGCAAAAAGTGCAAGGAAAGAAGACTTGAGAAAAAAATAGAAAAGGAAGAATAAAGAAGTGGCTTTCGATACTCTTCACAATGGTGGAGAGTACAATGTTATTTCAACTTCCGCTGCTAAAGTTACTGGCTTCCAGGATTTTCAAGAGCTGCAGGCTTTTTTGTCACAGCTGGAGTCCAGCTCCACAATTTGCAGTGCAGATGTTCAATTCATCAGGCCAAAGTTAGGAGGAACGGCATTTATCCTCGCTGCCTCTTCTATTGATGTGAACCTGTTTACTTGTTGAGCCATTCATCAGTAATTTTATCGGATGAATCAACACTTAAGATGTCCGTGAACAAGAGATGACGCAGGTTACATAATTGCCTCGTTTGCGTAATGATGATCACGCATTGAGGCATCCCTTGCCCTTTCGTCTCGTCCTGCAAATGTCCATGATTCAACCAAGACTGAACCACACAACCAGGCTAATAATAACATTGGAAATGCAGAACTCTTTCAGAGATAGGCATCTCTGTGTTGGCAATATTACATCTTCTAGCCCTGAACACCATTGCTTGGGCTTTTCTCCATTTTCAAAATAGACTGTTCAGAAAGTTATAAAACCACAGTACACCAGCACCACTCTCATTGCTCTTAAAACCTGTGGCTAGTTTGGAGAACACATTCAATCATCTTTTATGAGGCAATGAGGATAGGAACATAGGATCCGCCGACTTGCCTATTGTCTTATCCAGCATGGCCATAAAGAAGAGTTTGGAACTGTTAAACCTAGGTTGGGCAATCTTTTGACTTGCTTGAACCACATTGAGTGAAGAGGAATTAATAAGGTTAAAAATTTGCGATCTTGTGATTACTAGCTGTGCAGGGCCATATAAAGTCCATGCCACACAAGCTGGACACACCTTGTTTAATAGAATAGAATAGAATAGAATTCTTTATTGGCCAAGTGTGACTGGACACACAAGGAATTTGTCTTGGTGCATACGCTCTCGGTGTACATAAAAGAAGAGATACATTCGTCAAGAATCATAAGGTACAACACTTAAGGATAGTCATAGGGAAACCGTCCATATAAATCTTAAGGATACCAGCAACAAGGTTACAGTCATACAGTTTAAGTTTAAGCTTTTAGTTTTGTTCAGCAGTGTATACAACTTCTCTAACTGAATTCAAAACATCCTGTGTAGAGCATCCTAGCAGGAGCTGGAACTCAAAAATATCTCGCGTGTTTTTCTTTTTCAGCCAAAAGCCTTTGTACAAAAATGCTTGAAATGATTCATGGACTTTGCCCATGAAATAGGCTGTTTCACCAAGGAAGCAAAAGGGCTCCAGATGAAGCAGTTTGAAATGGTTTTGATTCGGAATGACTGCAATTTGCCGTGTTTCCTGAAGCCAACGAGCCATTCTTAACATTAATAATGAAACAAACTCTTTAAAATTTCACATGTTGTGGAGTTTGCTAGTATCAACAAATAAATAAATATAATATTGTGTTTCCCCGAAAATAAGACCCTGTCTTACATTTTTTTGAACCCTGAAATAAGCGCTTGGCCTTATTTTCAGGGAGGTCTTATTATTTTGGGGCGTGTGGAGCAAGATGGGGCTCCTCTTGCTGTCTTACCTGATTTCCAGCTCTGCGTTTAAATATTTTCGGGGAGGGCTTATTTTAGTGCATGTGCTGAAAAGCCCGATTGGGCTTATTATCAGGGGATGTCCTATTTTTAGGGAAACAGAAGTAACTGGCTAAGTATCTTGGCTGCTGTGCATATTTGTTTGTTTCTTATTGTTTTAATCGTTTTTATACTTTTGGAGCTGTAAGCCGTTCAGAGTCATTGACTGAGATGAGTGGCTACAAAATTGAATAAATAAACCAATCATGGTTAAAACTAACTACAGTTCAGGATTTGGACTCAATGATCAACGGTGTCAGATAATGAAAACTGGAACCACAAGCTTTTAATTTTCTTTTAATGCCTCTGTAGAGATGGAAAATCTGGAATGAGAACCCCGTTTGGAAAACACCCTGTTTGTGAATCATGATGCCCAAACCCAACTTAATGTTAGAAGGATGGCTGGGTGGCCTAAGTCTGCCCAGTCATTCTGTGCAAAGGTAAGATCTGAATCTTGGCCATCCACCTCCATCCTCTATGGCTGTGATGGCAAACCTCTGGCACGCGTGCCAGACATGGCACACAGCGCCCCCTCTGATGGCACATGAGCCGTCGCCCAGTTTAGCTCCACTGTGTGTGCGCGCGTGCCTCCTGCCAGCCAGCTGATCTTCGGGTCTCTGCTGCACATATGCGGGGGTCAGGGCATGCGCGGAGGACCGCGCATGCATGCACGGGGGTAGGGTGCAAGCGGGGCACGCATGTGCAGGGAGTTGGGGCACATGCAGGGGCACATCTGCATGCGCAGGGGGCCAGGGTGCATGCAGGGGGCTGTGCTCGCATTGCATTTTGGGGGTTCGGTCTGGAAAGGGTTAGCCATCACTGCTCTATGGGGTTTCTACTTGCTGTTGATCAAGCACAAAGGGAATGATGCTTCATTCTCTGCCTTACCTCCAGAGCTTTATCGTACATGGTTTTTGCTTCGTTATCTTGCTTATCTGACATGAGCCAAGATTTGATCAGATATTCATAAAAACTGTCCCCAAGGCCACCAACAGAGACGTGATCTACAGCGACGGGAAGAAGAAGAAGACCATTTGTGATTAGAAAAGTCAAACAATTGCACTGAAGATGCTTTGGTTGACTAATGTTTTATACATTTTATTTTAACCAACTGGAGAACGTCCTCTCCAGTAAGGAATGTGCACAGGAACACAAACAATTTGGAAATTTGGGAAGAGAGGGATAGCAAAACAACCCCCCCCCCCCGCAAATTATTAGCCCATCATCCAGAGAGAACTGCCTCTCTCTGGTGTCTTCTCAAAGGAGTCAAAATTAAATAATTTTGCTCTATCTTTGTCTAGCAACTTCACTTGAGCAGAGTAAATAAGCAAATGACCAATTAAGATCTGGACCCAGATCTTCTACTACAAGGTACTGTCACTGTGGGAGTGATAAAGTTTGGCACTGAAAATATATCTATAAAGTACTATAATGCACTTTATTCTGCAGTTTGAAGATTCTTTGATTCCTTTGGGTTCTTAAAAATCACCTTCAGGGCTAGAAACTTGGTTTATAGATAAAAGGAAGAAACGATGTTGTTCAGGAAGCTGGGCTTTGTTCACAATACATTTTGTGTTCCCCTTTGAATGGAAATCAATATACAGCCTTATCCATTATTGTCTTTCTCTATCAGCCCCTCTTCCTCCCTTGTGAAGGGAAAGGGAAGAGAACCTTAGAGTCAAGTGTCAAAACAGCACAAAACACTCCTGGACAGGATTGCATTGCAAGTTCATGAGATTTGCAAGCCCCCAAAAATCTCAGCCATGCCGTGTAGATTGAACTCGCAGCATCTGGAGAGTTGATCAGCATTTTGTTAAGTGTGATTCGATGCCTGGAATGAATATTAGAGACATTTGAAGGAGCAGGTTGAAGGAGGGGAGGAAGAGAAAACATCGTGGTGCCAGGCGTGAAGATGTCACCAGAATACTGAGGTGCTTTTCCATGGCTACCTCTTCAAACTGCCCTGCTGCAGAACCTGTTAGGGGAAATCTGCCTGGGGGCAAAAACTGGATCAAATTTATAATGGGAATAGCATGCTGGGGGGGTGGGATTTTATTTCTACATCTCAGCATCAATGCTCCAGGGTATCCAAGGACATGCCAGTCATCTCCCCACCCTCCTCCCAGAAAAAATAAGAGAGAGCAAGAGAAAGAATAAGCACCACCTAACCAGGGGTGGGCTGCTGGGGGTTCACAGGGGTTTGGGAGAATCTCTAGCTAAGATTCTGTGCAGTTTGGAGAACCCCCAAATGCCAACTCCTGGCTGACCCTGCCCATCTCTCCTCTCCAAGGAGTCCCCACACTGCCTGTTTTGGATGCAGGTAAGTGCAGGGCGAGCGCGGAGGCTCGGGGAGGGCAAAAAACGAGCCTACCGGAAGTTTGAGAAGGCAGAAATGGGCCTTTCCAGCCCATTTCCAGCCTCCAGAGGGCCTCCGGAGCCTGGGGAGGCCGTTTTCTCCCCCCAGAGGCTCAAGGAAAGCCTCTGGAGCCTAGGGAGGACAAAAATGCCTCCCCCGCCTCGCAGGAGGCCAACTAGGCCATGCTCACACCCGTCAAGCAACCGGACAGAGAACCCCTTGCTAAAATTTTTGAAGCCCACCTCTGCAGCTAACCTAGGATGCAAATGTATATACCCCCTCATCGACTGTTACCCTGTGGGATTTCCACCTGAAACAGAGCTTAATTTACAGCGTGTTTTCAGATTAGCGGGCTTCTTTGTGATTGATTTGTGTGAGCCTGTAATACAGGGTTTCTCAATCTTGGCAACTTTTAAAATGTGTGGACTTTAACTCCCAGCTGGCTGGGGAATTCTGGGAATTGAAGTCCACAAGTGTTAAAGTCATCAAAGGTTGGGAAATCTTGTATAATGGTATAGGAAAGCTGAAAAAAGCCTGACTGGATTGCATATTGCAATACATTGGTACCTTGATAGTCAAACTCAGTGGTGGGATTCAGCCAGTTCGCACCACTTCGGGAGAACCGGTTGTTAACTTTCTGAGCAGTTTGGCAAACTGGTTGTTGGAAGAAATCATTAGGGCAAAGAACCGGTTGTTAAATTACTTGAATCCCACCACTGGTCAAACTGCTTTGAAACTCATCAAGTTTGGTACTCGACGCATTTTGACATGAATATTTTGTCCTGGTACTCATTGTTTAGTACATCATTTGTTTGGTACTCAATGCCCAAACTAAAATTTGTCAGTGTCGGCTGCCTTATGACTCACTTTTTCCTTATGGGGAAAAATGTTTGGTGCTCATTGTGTCTCGTGGAATCAATTAAGGATGAATACCAAAGTGTCACTCTATAGCAGAGGCCTTCAAACTTAGCAGCTTTAAGACTTGTGGACTTCAATGCCCAGAATTCTTCTGCGCGTTGAAGTCCACAAGTCTTAAAGCTGCCAGGTTTGAAGCCCTCTGCTCTATAGTATATTGGCTTGAGAGAAAGCTTAGGGTGAACTTGGATATGCCCAGTCTTATGGGCAAGGAAAGTAATCCCTCCCCATTTTCCTTGTAGTTTCTCTTAATGCACTTGAGTACATCTGTCTACTCCAATTTGGTTATCTCAGGCAGGGGAATTACTAAGAAAGCTATTTGGAGCAATTGGAAAATTGAATACTCTTATTCTGGGCATTAACGATCGGATTCAAAGCATGTGTAATTTATTCACTTTTGCAAATATTCTTCCCCCCTAATTATCAAAAACGGTGCCATATATTTCTCTTTGGCAAGAGAAAAAGAGAGTATTTTTCCCCCTCTGAATCTGACATTTCCTTACATTGTTTAATTGTTGATATACAACGGGCATGCCTAGATGGTTCATAATTTCCCCCTTCATTTGGGTTTTGGCTCATTACGGCTTTTTTATTTATTTATATGCCGCCCTTCTCCAGAGACTCAGGGCGGCTTACAATGCGTTAAGCAATAGCCTTCATACTTTTGTATATACCTGCTTAGTAGGGCTGTTATTTTCTTTTTTCAAAACTACATTCTCCTTCACTTTTAGAAAAGCACTCCTATACGAATCTTCCTTTTCCATCCCCACCAGTCTTGGTTACTGCGTGATCGGGAGTCCCAGTTGTTATCCTTCTAAATTCCTTCTGCCTTATCCTCTATACGATTTCTAATCCGTGCTTGCAACTGCAGTAGTGAATTGCTTCCACCGCACACAAAAAAGGGGGGAATATCCCTCTCTCCTAATGGGGAGATGGCTATTGTAGATGCGTTGAATGTCTTCAAAGAAAAGCACCTTTCGGACATCGATGTGTTGAAATTCACCTACCCTCCTGGTTGGTCTTTTGTGGTCTTGTGCAAAGGTGGGATTCACTTACCTTCCCTACCACCACATGTGTGCATGCGTTCAGGCTTCCATGCATGTTCTTTGCTCATGCACGTACCATCCGTGCATGTGCCCAGCCTTGAAAACATGGCCAAATAGGATGGCATTATATCCAGGCAGGTGGGCGGAGCCTCCCACAGTCGCCGCTACCAGTTTCCCTGAACCTGACAGAACCATCTGAATCCCACCTCTGGTCTTGTGTATTAAGAGACACTTGGCAAAACAAGACAGCAGAGATGGCTGCCTCACACCTGTTCAAAGGGCTTGGTTGGAGAGACGGTTTCCATAAGGAGTGTCTCCATTAGCATTGAGGAAGGATAGAATTTGGTGGCAAATCTTTCCCTTAGTCAGGAGTCACACTAAGAAGTCTGACATGCATTAATAAACATCACTTTGGCTCAGCCAAGAGAGTCTGAATACTCACGCTGGACCCAGTTCCCTGTGACCGGACTGAGAAAGTTTGGATAAAGCCCGTGAGGTTTCTCAATTCTATTCAGGACTTTGCGGATGTTCAACACCTACAAGGAGATTTAAAAAAAAAATACTGTAAAAAAAAATACTCCAGCTATTATGAACTCTTTGCTATTTATAATAAACAGATTTTATTAATAATGAAGCCACCCACCAAAGATAGGGAGTCCTCAAATTTTCATTTAGAGACTGTTCAAAGTTACAAAGGAACTGAAAAAAGTGACTTATGACCAGAGGTGGGCTTCAAAAATTTTAGCAAGGGGTTCTCTGCCCAGTTACTGGGTGGGCGTGGCCTATTTGGCCTCCTGCACCATGGCTGGGGGTGGGGGGATTTTTGTCCTCCCTGGGCTCCGGAGGTTTTCCACGAGCCTCTGGGAGGGCGAAAACAGCCTCCCCAGGCTCCGGAGGCCCTCTGGGCCCATTTCTTGCTTTCCCGAACTTCCAGTAGGCCTATTTTTCGGCCTCCCCTAGTCTCCACATGCGCCCTGCACTTACCTGCATCCAAACGGGCCCCGTGGGGAATCCTGGGAGGGGAGGGGTGGGCAGAGCCAGCCAGGAGTGGGATTTGGAGGTTCTCCAAACTGTGTAGAATCTCAGTTAGAGCTTCTCCTGAACTCCTGTGAACCCCTAGCAGCCCACTCCTGGTTATATGTATGAGGCTAATTATGGAGTCCTTATCAGCCAAAATTTTGTCTGTGTTGTGGTCTACTTCGTTATCACCTCCAAAAAATATTATTTAATATTATTAAATGGGTATACTAAATGGCTCCAATGGGTATATTAAAATTTGATAAAATAAAATAAAACCAAGAGGAGCTACTGCAAACACGCTCCAGCAGCAGCAGCCCCCACTAATTATGGAGAGATTTCAGGCTGATGAAATTATGGAGAGATTTCAAGCTGATAAAAGGAAAGGCTTTTTATGCAATACAAATAACCCTTGATTTACAACCATAATTGATCGCCATTTTCTGTTGCTAAGTGAGACATTTGTTCAGTCAGTTTTGCCCCATTTTACAGCCTTTCTTGCCATAGCTGTTAAGTGAATCAGCAAAGTTGCCAAGTTAGTAATGTGATTGTTAAGTGAAATCTGGCTTCCTCATTGACTTTGCTTGTCAGAAGGTTCCAGAAGGGGATGACATGATCCCAGGATCGGCATAAATATGAACCCGTTGCTAAGCATCTGGATTTTGATCATGTGACCAAAATGCTGCAATGGTCATAAGTGTGAAAAACGGTCACTATTTCAAAAAAGTGAAATAAGGCACTTTTTCCAGGGCCATTGTAACTTTGGACGGTCACTAAATGAAAAGTCAAAGACTTCCTGCCCATTCATTTGACAAACTCAACGCCATCAGACATGGCGATGACCACTGATTTAGCCAGTTTTAAAGGAGGCTGGAAAAAGTCATTGTAACTTGGCCGACTGCACTGCTCTCAACACAACTGGATCGTGATGGCAGAGGCCATTTTTGTTTGTTTGCATCCAGTGCCTCTTATTCAGTGGTATGTAACGTCCTGAAATGCAAAGGTTTCATTTAGCTATTATACCTGATAGGCCCACCCTCACGAATGCTACCTGTGGCAGCAGATCCCCAAACAGCTGCTTCTCCAGCAACCCTTCCACATCAGCCCAAAACACCACAGGATCCCCAAGCCAGAGAGGACTGCAAGAAACCGTGACAAGAGGCAGACTCTGAAATGTCCTCTGTTGCCGAGCAACACACAAAACCCATTTTGGCCAGTTTCCCCTTGGCTGTGGACCTTCTAGTGGCTGAGGAACTCCTGACCTCAGAAGGTGCACGTAAGACAAGGGCACCATACCAGTTTCCCATGCTAAACTGCAATGCAATACAAACTGTTTTGGCTGGCTGTTTTCAGATCCTATTACAGGATACATTACATTTATTCTGTTTATACCCTGCCTTTTTTGATTTTTACAAATAACTGAAGGTGGCAAACATATCCAATATATCCTCCTCCTGTTTTCCTCACAGCAACAACAACCCTGTGAGGTGAGTTGGGCTGAGAGGGAGTGACTGGATCAGTCACCCAGCTGGTTTTCATGATGAGGTGGGACTTGAACTCACAGTCTCCTATTTTCTAGCATAGTGCCTTAACCACTAGACCAGGGGTGTCAAACTCAAGGTCCAGGGGCCGGATGCGGCCCGCGGGGTACTTAGAGCTCTGTTTTTGCTGGCAGAGGGTTGCAGGAGGCCATGGCAGCCCAAAACGGGGCTCAGGAGCCCGCTTTTGCTGGCAAGCGCTTGGGCCACCACAGGTGCCCCTGACATGGGTGACGTCGAGCTGGCCATGCCCACCCTGGCCACACCCACCCTGGTCCCCCGTAGTCAAACACAACCCTGATACGGCCCTCAATGAAATTGAGTTTGACACCCCTGCACCAGGGGTGAAATGCTCCCAGTTTGGACCCGATTGCCGGATCCGGTACCGATGGCGGCGGGTGGTTCAGAGAACCGGTAGCAAAAATTCCTGCATGCCCCACCCCATGCCCAGCTGAGCCGCAGGATCATCAGAGTTTTTTTTTTTTTAACTTTTAAAAACATTTTTTCTACAACCTCTTCCAACGAAAAAATGCTTTTAAAAGTAAAAAAGAAAAGCCTCTGATGATCACGCAGCTCAGCTGGGATCGTCAGAGGCTTTTCAAAGCATTTTTTTTCTGCAACTTCTTGGCCGAAGAGGTGGTAAAAAAAAGCTTTGAAAAGTCTCTGACAATCCCAGCTGAGTTTCCTGTTTGGCAGAGGCTTTTCAAAGCATTAGAAAAAATACTTTGCAAAGTTAAAAAAAAAAAAGTTGGCCACGCCCACCCAGTCACATTATCTCCCCCACCAAGCCACGCCCACAGAACCGGTAGTAACAAATTTTACATTTTACCCCTGCTCTGCAGTAGACCAAACCGGCTCTGTAAAGGATACCGTAACAGCTAAGAAGCCACGTGCTAAAAGAAGATAAAACCAGGCCATTAATTTGTGTTCAATCTCACCAGTTTCAAGAAACCTTCAATTTACAGGCCGTGTTTCTAATCAAACTACAGCCATGTATTTGTAATGACATCCAGCTAATTAGGCCTGATGCAAACTTGATGTGTTCAGTAATGACTCACTTTTCTTTACCATACTGTACTGTGTTAACACCACCAACTGTGACTTTAAGTGCCGAGGTCTGGAATCCCTTGCTTAGAACCGCAGATTGGGTTTGTATCCTGTTTAAAACCTTGTGGCTTTGTTCGCCAAACAGGAGGGAAGGCAACCTAGCCCCAGGCTCAAGATTGCAAACTTGAATTTAAGCTCACAAGCGTTGGCAGAGTGTTGGTGTGCTCCGTTCTTTTTTCAATTGTCAAGTTGGCTCCCACTGCACATTAAGGGTGGCAGCTCTCTCCACTGAAGTCCCTGGCATTTCAAGTCTGAACACGCATGTAGATTAGCAATGCCCTATTTTTTTTTTAAAGAAAAAAAGAAAGTCCACAAATCTCTAGCTGGGAGCTAATGAACTGATAAGCTTTTCACCAAGTCCATTTCCCTCCAGATGGCTGTTGACAATCGGCACCCGTTGTGCGCGCTCTCATACAGCTTTAGCTTTAATCGACAGCATGCTCTGGGTGGGTGAATCCATTAACAAGCCGGGTTTTCGCATTGAAGGAAGGACAGGACTTAGGCGAGTGGGCTGCTCAACTGACCTCTTGGAAAACCACTGAACAAAAATCATCCTCTCTCCTACTTTAAGGGATATGTTAGGATGAGGCACTTTGCATTAATCTTAACTTCAACAAAGGCTTTCCATTAAAGTTGCATATTCATAATCTCCATCCCTGTGGTGTGTCTCTTCCTTGTTTTCAGCTTCAACTTTGCCTTTCCAGCTGGTATTTTTTCCCTTCTATCTAAACTCCCATATATTTCCTCTGTTCTCTAGCACATTTTCTGTGCTAGGCCTTTCTCTCATTCTATGCTTCATTTATATCTTATTATTTCTCTATTTGATTCCCGGCTTCCCTAGTATTTTTCCTCCATGCCTATCTCCCCGCCACTCAAATTTCCTTTTGCATCCTAGCCTAGGAAAAACGATCAAGCCCATATGACTGCTGGCAAAATGTGACCCCAAATGTATTCTAAGAATCTACTGAGGAAGGGCATGAAGTAATCACCAGATGCAAAGTGTACCCACAGCTACTATCAACTCTCAGCAATAATCATCCCACATTCTGCAAAGGTTTCTTCTGAATCTTCACAGCAGGAGAAGGACTCAGGCCTCTACCCACTTTGGAAAAAGTCCCATTACTGTGCAATTTCTCAAGAGAAGTAACAAAGAAGCTATCAGAGGGAATGGGAGGTATTCTAAAGCCGCGGTCATCAACCAGTGGCCTGCAAGAAAATTTTGGTAGTCCGCAGAAAAATTATTTGCATTTTTTTATATTGCACTAGATACTATTTATCTTTTTAAAAAAATCATATTAGTGGTGTACAGGATTTAAAATTATGAATTTAGTGGTCCCTGAGGTCTGAAAGATTGGCAACCCCTGTCCTAAAGCAGTGCTTCTCAGTGTTGGCAACTTTTAAGATGGCTGGATGTCAACTCCCAGAATTCCCTAGCCAGCAGAACTGGGGAATTGTGGGGTTCGAAATCCATCCATGCTACCTGCTATGGTTGAGAAACATTGTTCTAAAGGCTTCACTGGTCTGCAGAGTCTTTCTTATATTGGATAGCAGCAATTTTGCTGGCAGACAGACGGTGCCTCAGTACAACTGGATGGAGTTAGTCAACATGCTTGGCCCGAAGGAGACCCCGAGCTTCAGCTCCTGATTTAATAGCAGTTGCCCCCTAACTTCTTACAGGTTCTCTGCCACAGCCACAAGCAGAAGTGACACGCTTGATTCGGAACTGCCAAAATGATTGTGGCTGGGATTAAGGTGGAGGTGTGAGATTCCTATTTCTCAAATCTGGACCCTTGTTACAGACACAAAGCAAATTTCATTAGAGGGTGCTTTGGGTGGCTAGGTGACTGTGTTTGTGAGGGGAGACGGCGTGGTAGCAGGTTGAAAGAGGGAGAGGGATCACTTCACACCAATTGATAAGAGAGAGAGAAAGAGAAAAAAGGAAGGAAGGAAGGAAGGAAGGAAGGAAGGAAGGAAAGAAGGAAAGAAGGAAGGAAAGGAAGGAAGGAAAGGAAGGAAGGAAAGAAGGAAGGAAGGGAAGAAGGAAGGAAAGGAAGGAAGGAAGGAAGGAAGGAAGGAAGGAAGGAAGGAAGGAAGGAAGGAAGGACGGACATACTTACTTTTTCAGCATATATGGAATTTCCAGACAGTTCTGAAAGGTGCATAAACTCTAAGTGGAGGCTCCCGAATTCAGCTAAAATGCTGCTTCCTGCTGATGCCCATCCCCAGCTCCAGCTCATGCCACTGGGGGAAACAGAAAAAAGAAAAAAAAAAAAGCTAAGCATACAAAGTAGCAAGAATCCCAAGCAGTTTCTCTTTACTGCACAAGCTTGATCCAGCTCTGGGTGACCTATTCTTTGCAGGGCTTAGTCTGTACAACACTGTGTGTTTATTTTAGCCTTTCCCAACGGTGGAAACATTAAAGATGTTTGGACTTCATTCAAGCTTCCCAGATTTCCCTAGCCAACGTGAATGGAATTCTGAGAACTGAAGTCCATGAATCTTAAAGTGATTAACTCATGAGCTGTTATTGTATACCTCAGCTTTCCTCTCCATGTTCCTGAAAAACACTGGGCTAAATTGGCTGAAAATCTGATCATGGACATCTGTACTGGAAAAGGCCCCTTGAACCTTACGCGTTTAAAGCCCAAATCTCTCCAGATGCCACTTACATCCGTCTCCTTATTTCCAGCAACTTAGTTCAGAATAATATTGTATAATTTTTGGTGTTTGAGATGGTGTCACACGTGTCGGAAAGGCACTTGGTCTGGCTACTGAGAAAACAAACAGACAGCCCAGGAGCTAATATACATGGATCTGCAGCACTTAGCAGGCAAAGATATAAAAAGTCACATATGCCATACTTTCTCTTTCGAACACTACTGTTATTCCTCTGCATTTGTTGGCAACAGGGTGTATTTAAATATAGCATAAATACCAGTGGTGAAATCCAATTTTTTTTACTACTGATTCTGTGGGCGTGGCTTGGTGGCCATGATGTGGTTTGGTGGGTGTGGCAGGGGAAGGCTACTGCAAAATCTCCATTCCCATCCCATTCCAGGGGAAGGTTACTGCAAAATCCCCATTCCTTCCCCACTCCTGGGGGAAGGATATTGCAAAATCTCCATTCCCATCCCATTCTGGGGCCAGCCAGAGGTGGTATTTGCCAGTTCTCCAAACCACTCAAAATTTCCGCTACCGGTTCTCCAGAACCTGTCAGAACCTGCTGGATTTCACCCCTGGTAGATACCCATAGGATATTAAGTCTGGTAAGTCCAATGAAGAGCAGCTTTGAATACAGTGTGCATTTTGATATGCATGGCTGTGCTTTTAAAAGACATAAACACTGAGAAGGTAAGCTTAGCCTATGGAAAAGGCAGGAGGGACAATTTGTGGTCAAAAGCAAACATCTAGAGCAGGGGTCTCCAACCTTGGCAACTTTAAGACTTGTGGACTTAAACTCCCAGAGTTGAAATCCACAAGTCTTAAAGTTGCCAAGGTTGGAGACCCCTGATCTAGAGCTTTAGATCTAAGAGACCCCCAGAGAAAGGCAATGTACATTCTGGTTTGCCAAGTGGTAAAATTGCAGGAAATTTACAGAGAGTTAAGAAAAAGCATAGCAATCTTAGGAACTTTCCCGGACTTTGCTTCCTTACTCATCTTCTCCAATCAGCCAACACAACCATCTTGATTACAGTCTATTAAGATCATCTCAACCTCTGCGGAGCAGCCTATATTTTTAGGATTTGGGTTGAAAATAGCCTTCGTAATTGTCGGCTTGAGAGAAGTTCAACGACTGCCGCCTCAAAAACAGGAAGACCTGATCCTAATAACTCTTGATTAGCATGGGAGGAAGATTGCGGTTAAGGCTTCTTTTTCCCAAAGACAATTATCACGGCTATGATTATCTGAAGGGAGGAATTAACAGGGAGGCAGCAGATGGCGCTAAGAGGTTTGTGCAATGGACTCAGGAGGACAAACACTTTAAACTTCTTTAAAAATAAAAATTTGCAGTGTTGAAAAGCCACCGTTCTTCCTTTGACTGGGACTTGGGGAAATAAGATGGGGTTTTGGGTGCAGTTTGATACTTTTAGGTGAATCCCATCTATCTCCACGAGGGATTATGGGGTAAATCCACCATAGATCTCCCTTAAACCTCGTCTGCCAAAAGCTATGAGGATGCTGTTGAGGCAACCTCAAGATCAGTTATTGGGGGACAAATAGCTTGCTGCCTTCACTCCTCTGTCAATGTTGTCCTAAGAACCTGACTGGAGACAAAATGCTAGTCTTTGGACCCATCCAGGAGAATTATGTTTCTGCAGGAAGTCTTTAAGTTACGACTGTAATGGAGCCTGCCCAGAGATGGGTTTCAGCAGGTTCTGACCAGTTCTGGAGAACCGGTAGCGGAACTTTTGAGTAGTTCAGAGAACCGGTAGTAAAAATTCCAACTGGCCCCACCCCGCCCCCATCTCTTCTCGGCCTCCCGAGTCCCAGCTGATCGGGAAGAAATGGGGATTTTGCAGTATCCTTCCCCTGGAGTGGGGTGGGAATGGAGATTTTAGAGTATCCTTCCCCTGCCACGCCCACCAAGCCACACCCACAGAACTGGTAGTAAAAAATTTTGAAACCCACCACTGAGCCTGCCCATTACAGTAGTAAGATATGATGACAATTCTGTTTGAATCATTTTTGTGCCTTTCTTCTCTCCACTGGCCTCTCCTCGTGGATCTAACCTCGACTGTAAGCAGGAAGGCCAACGCAAGTTCTTGACTTGGCTTCCTGGAGAATTATTCTCCACCCTCAAAAAATATGTATAACTTAAAAGTTATACATACAAATGCTAACCTCAACGCCTTGGTATCGTTTCTTAAAAATTTATATCATTTTAGTTACTTAAAATGGTGGTTGCTTAGCAATACATTTTCAGTACTATTCAGCAAAACAAGATTAATAGCATGAAATCATAAGAAATTTCTTGTGTCATAAATCTCGTTTGGTTTGCCTCCAGGAAGAAGTCCAAGTTATTCTTCTAAATTATAGAAAACTGAAAAAGGGAGAAAAAGAGATTCTTCTTGGCCTGTTTATATGTAGCTGGACAACCTGTGCTGATTTCCTTCCCAGCCAGACTTTTGATCCTCAAAATCCCCACATTTTGCTGAATGTCCCCCTTATCTCCCTCTGGATTAGGAGCCCCTGCACGAGCCTTTAGCATTCACACAGCTTCTCCACTTTCTAATCAAGGCACATTGTTCTTCTGAAGGCCTCCAAGTATTTCAATGTTAGCCAAGTTCCCTGGTTAGGGGATGTATGGTTCAGCAGGTCCTTGTCTCAAGAGAAGGATGGATGGATAGAAGGAAGGAAGGAAAGCAAAGAAAATAGATGGGAGAGAGAGAAGGAGGGAAAGAGATGGGAGGGAGGGAGGGAAGGATGGAAGGAAAGAGATGGGGGAGAAAGGGAAGAAAAGAAATGGGGGAGAGGGAGGGAAAGAGATGGGAGGGAGGAAGGGAGGGAGGGTGGGAGGGAAAGAGATGGGAGGGAAGGAGGGAAAGAAAGAGATGGGGGAGAGGGATGGAAAGAGACGGGAGAAAGGAAGAAAGGAAGGAAGGGAAGGAAAGAGATGGGAGGGAGGGAAGGAAAGAGATGGGAGGGAAAGAGATGGAAGGAAGGGAGGTAGATAGAAGGGAAGGACCATGTTCGGCCAAATTATTGAACAACTTGGAAATCTAGAGCAGTGGCCCCCAACCTTTTGGGTGCCATGGACCAGTTCCGTGGAGAGCAGTATTTTCATGGAGCAGGTTGTGGCGTGGTTTCATGGTCTCGCATGTGCATGGATGGGGCTTTGCTTGCTTGGCGGATCAGTTCCTGGCAGGCCATGGACAAATACCGGTTGGGGAGCTCTGGTCTAGAGCAACGAATCTTGACTTCAGTTTTAAAATATGTGGACTTTAATTCCCAGGGTTCCCTAGCCAGTTGCTGAGCCTGAGAATTGGTCTGGAATGATATCCTAACTGCCCTAAGAACGCTCACCAAGAAGGACATCCAAGGCCAAAGATTCATTACTCTAGGATTCAGGCTGACAGTTCAAAGAGCAAAAATTAGGTCTTGTTTAGAGGAAGACGCTGAACTAAACTCAGCGTTGTAAAAATTGTAAAGTCAGACCAGAGAGGTTACAGACATGCAGCGGGATGAGAAGATGGCAAAAAATACAGGACTGGGGTTCACCAGTTCCTTTTAATCAGTGGTGAAATGTAAAATTTGTTACTACCGGTTCTGTGGGCGTGGCTTGGTGCTGGGGGTAATGTGACTGCATGGGCGTGGCCAACTTTTTTTTTTTTCTTTTCTTTTAAAAGCATTTTTTCTACAACCTCTTTGGCCGAAGAGGTTGTAGAAAAAATGCTTTTAAAAGTTAAAAAAAAGCCTCTGATGATGTCATAGCTCATGGGGGGAGGCAGGGATTTTTGCTAGTGGTTCTCTGAACCACCTGCCACCATCGCTACCGGATCGGGCAATGCGGTCTGAACCGGGAACATTTCACCCCTGCTTTTCATTCACTTCTTTCTGTCACCTGAGGGCACACCAAAATCTCAGGCAAGGGTCTTTCAAATTCCTACCACCCAACCAACACAGAGATGTCATGAGTAAGCTGAAACCAAGAGAATAGTCAGGGACTTGTGATTACAAAAACAGAGGTGCGGAGAAGGGTTATGACTGCAGAGAACAAGCATGTTGAAGCAGAAAATGCTTTTCAATTCACCTCCGACGGAAATTCAGAAATTAGTCAACTATGCCAACTTTGGTTTCAGTTCAGGCCAATCTTTCTCCAGCCTGGCAGTTTCAGTTATATTGGTTTCGAGTTCCAATTATCAGCCAGAATAGCTGTAGTCAATTTGGGATGACAGGAGCTAGATCTGAAAAGTGTCAGTTCAAGTAACCAGGGGAAGGTTGGTCTGAGTCAGGGGTCAGCAACCTGTAGCTCTGAAGCCGCATGTGGCTCTTTCACGCCTCTGCTGCAGCTCCCTGTCACTCAAAATATGTGCCATAACCGCCAATGTGCAACACCTGCCGGCACGCGATTTATTGAACTTTTTAACCCCCGGTAGGCCAACCATGGATAAATCCAAGAAAAGTTTCAGAAGAAAACAGAACATTTAATTCAACTACATTTGCTACTTATGTGGCCGCTCAAGAAATAGTCAGGGATGGAAAGGATTTTGTGGTTCCCGGTGTTTTTTTTTCTGTGGGAAACGGGTCTAAAATGCTATTTCAGTGTTTAAGATTGCAGACCCCTGGTCTGAGTCCTTCTGGTTTCTGTAACCCTTGGGAACACAGATCACAGGGGTTAGATTGGGAGGAAACTCTGCCCTGTGAACAGAATAGAGCTTTGTTTATTGAGAAGTTCAACTTTATGATCCAAGATAGTGTTTCTCAACCTTGGAGACTTATATGTCGACTTCAACTCCCAGAATTCCCCACCTAGCCTTGCCTCGGATCAGTGTTTCTCAAACTTGGTAAGTTTAAGAGAGGTGGATTTCAACTCCCAGAATTCCCCAGATGGCTGGAATATTCTGGGAGCTGAAGTCCACCTACCTTAAAGACACCAAGATTGAGAAATATTGATTTAAGGCAATGAAAACCCCACTACAAGAGTTTCAGGAAAATTCTCTAAATTAGGCTGGGTTAATAAATCACTGGGAGCCTAAAACATCCAGAAATCACAGCCACCATATAGGTAGGAAGTGCCAGGTTGTGGGAGAAACTGAAAGCTATCCATCAGTGGTAGGTTGCCCCTGGTTCGGATCAGTTCGCAAGAACCGGTAGTAAAACCGGTTGGAGGCCCCACCCACCACCCCGGATGTTGTCATTGGCAATCTACACATGCGCAGAAGTGATCCCATTGCAAACCAGTAGTAAAGGTAAATAGAATCCACCCCTGCTATCCATATTTGCTTCCTGACAGCATTGGCTTGGCTCCTGATGAAAACATGATAGTCCTCGACTTATAACAATTCATTAAGTGACCATTCGAAGTTACAATGGTATTGAAAAAAGTGACTTATGGCTGTTTTTCATACTTACGACCATTGCAGCACCCCATGATCATGTGATCAAAATTTGGACTCTTGGCAACCAATTCATATTTATGACGGCTGCAGTGTTCCAGGGTCATGTGGTCAACTTTTGCGACCTTTTGACAAGCAAAGCCAATGGGGAAATCAGATTCACTCAACAACCAGCTGCAGCGATTCACTTAACAACTGTGGCAAGAAAAGTCATAAATCCAGGCAGGTTTCTCCTCTTATTCTCTATACATTAGTAACAATACATTACTGTTCCTTGCCTGCCCAGGTTGATGACGCCTCGTGGGATTCCTGTTGGTGTGTTAAAGGCCGGGAGAAGTTTTTCTCCGAGTTCTAGAGCTTTGCTTTTGAAGACCTGTTGGAAGAAAGAGAGGAGGGAGTCAGGAAGCAGATACTGTAATAAATAGGGGCTGGACTTCTAAACATAAATCTCCATATGTTCAGTCCCTTGGAGGTACTTCCTCCTACACCAGGGAGCCCTGGTGGTGCAGTGGTTAGAATGCAGCATTGCAAGCAAACTCTGCCCACCGCCTGGAGTTCGATCCTGATGGGGCTCAAGATTGACTCTGCCTTCCATCCTTCTGAGGTCGATAAAATGAGGACCCAGACTATTTGAGGGCAATATGTTGATTCTGTAAATGGCTTACAGAGTGCTGTGAAGCATTATGGGGCTATGTATAACTCTAAATGCTGTTGCTAAGTGCTAGTGCTACTTCAAGAGAAAAGGGTTTGGAGAACCATCCTCGTAGACTTCTGCCCAGACTGAATGGGCGATATTTGGATGCAACGGCCGTGAGCATCTTTTCTCAGCGTGAACATAGTTTAGCTCCTGTTGACAACTAGAGCACAGGTGACATAATGATGATGATGATGATGTTTATTGATATCGCTGTACCAGGTGACGCCAGAGTCGAAGAAAAAGAACTGGGAAAAAATCACGAAATATCGTGACCTGGCCATCAAAACTATATGGCTATGGATGAAACATGTAACAGTGATACCCATTGTCATCAGGGCACTTGGTACCATGTCCAAGTATTTTATAAAACACATTAAGAAATTGCAGCTTCCTGCAATAACATCAGCGGAACTGCAAAAAACTGTGCTACTTGGAACTTCATATATATGATATATAATACCACTCTATAAAGCCCTAGTAAGACCACACCTAGAGTACGGCATCCAGTTTTGGTCACCACACTATAAAAAAGATGTTGAGACTAGAAAGAGTTCATTGGAGAGCAACCAGGATGATTAGGGGACTGGAGACTAAAACATATGAAGAACAGTTACATGAACTGGGCATGGCTAGTCTAGTGAAGAGAAGGACCAGGGGAGACATGATAGCAGTCTTCCAATACTTGAGGGGCTACCACAGAGAGGAGGGGGGTCAAGCTGTTTTCCAAAGCACCTGAAGGCCAGACAAGGAATAATGGATGGAAACTGACCAAGGAGAGATTCAACCTAGAAATGAGGAGGGGTTGGACTAGATGACCTATAAGACCCCTTCCAACTCTGTTAATCAGTTATATATTTTAAGAAGATACTTGGTTGATACCTAGGATGCTGGCAGCACCCCTTATTAACCATTAGCACCAGTCAATGGTATTTGTGACACATTTTTAAATGATCAGTTGACTGAGTTTCATGTTTAAAGAATAAAAGAGATAATAATAATAAAATCATAAAAACAGATGAGACAAACAATAGATGAGAAACCATCTCAGGGCTTCCACTGTGGAAACCACCCAAATATTATTTCTCTGCCATCGCTAAGCTTGAGACGTAGTAATGGCTTTGGGTGGTGGCTTTTGGATCGTCCCACCATGGAGTAGGGTGTGTAAGTGTGTTTGATCTTTAATAGGCATTAGAAACTTTGATACCTGGTCTGTTTTAAATGGTCTTCAAAATCTCGATTTTATCAGTGCAGTTTGCTGTCCCTTTTCCGTTAAAACAGTGTTGTTTCAATTAACGAGATTCTATCTATTTTACTATTTCAACATTATTTCCCCTTACAAACTGAAACTAAAGGCATAATAAGAATGGAAATGAATGTTCTTTCATTTCTTTTTTCATGGACCGGTATTCAGTAGACGCCTATTGTGAACTATTCAAGCAATTGTAGGAACCAATTCAGCAATTACACAAACACCCATATTAAAGATAAAAACCCAGACTGAAAATGGATTCAGATAAGAAAAATTCAGCCTTTTGAACTTAAGGAAAAAATAGAAGGCCCCAGGTAGATAAGATGCAGCGCATATGGAAAATCTTGGATTCAATTCTTGGAACCTCCAGTGAAAAGGACGGTTTGGGTTTTTTTAAACTTTTCTCAGGAATCCCAAGGGATCTGCAAGAACTTGATAGGGTACCATTAGAAATTAAGGGGAAAACAATAAACTTCACTCAAGCACAGGCCAGGGGATCAATAGCAACTTCTCTAAGGGTGGGGCTTGTACAAATAAAGTGAAGCCTAAGTGAAGCCAGCTCTGACCCTATGTAATTTACGCTCCAATTATGAACCTGTTTCCCCCTTCCTCCCCAGGAGGGTGTTATCAACCACATTAGTCAATGGAGAAATTTCGCGGGTTGTAGAGGTCACTCCCCTTTGGCTGCTGTAGGTAACCCTGGGATACAGCCTTGAGAGAGGTCAGCATGGAATGTGCATTGGTCTTTGGCTACTGTGCCATTTCTCTCGTTTCCCATCCCCCTTGGCCTATGGCAACTTGAGAGCAGGCCAGGATGCTTTGTGAGTTGACAGCCATAGCCACCATTTTGCAGATCAGGATTAAAATCAGGTTCCACAGCCTGGAAAAGTTTGAACCCTCTAATTAAGCGGGTGATGAGAAAGGCTCTCTGCTGGAATGCCTGGAAAGCCAACTTAGGTGCCAGTGCAGAGAAAGTATGAAATCAGTGCAAAATAGGCCAGTGTTTTTCAAACTTGTCAGCTTGAAGATATGTGGATTTCAGCTTCCAGAATTCCCCAGTCAGCATGGGAGTTGAAGTCCACAAACCTTACAGTTGTCTAGTTTGGAAAACGCTGTGTTAGATGACCCTTGACATTCTTTCTTACGCTACAATTTTATGATTCTATATCTGGCAGACAATATATTAGGGAAGATTGTATAGGAGGTAGTGGGAGACAACAATGGGTATGGACCCCAACAATGATGCCTCTTTCTGAATGCATTCAGCTCTCAAAAGAATTCTTCTCCACCTCTAAACTCCACTAAAAGGCTTCACAATCAATGGTTTTTTTTGACACCATGATGAATTAAGATATTGGCCAGGACTGAAAATCGTTCTGAGTGGGGGCAGAGAAGTAAATATCTCCATCAGCTTTTCACACACACCTTCTTCTTCTGTGTCTGGTGGGCTGTCATAACAACCACCATGACTTACGACCATAATTCAGGGCTCAAATATGGTCACAGGTCAAGGACTACTTACAAAGCTTTAGAACAATTCCCTGTTCTAGTCAGTTTGTCAGTCTTTTTTGAAATCTTGCAAACAGGGGCATCTCCCTATTCTCCATTTGCTCCAGTCACCACAGGAACTGAACTGGCTGAAAAGCGAGAAGGCCCGCATCGTTCTGTGCAGATATATTAATCAAGAGTTTACTTGTTATAAAGGGAAGACCGTTAAGTGTATTTACGGAGACATTTTGCAGGATCCAAAGCATTTGTCTAAATGAGGAAAGCACCATTGCCAAAGCCACAATGGCAAAGCTAACTTGGAAGAATTAAGTAAAAAAATCCAAAAAACCCTCTGTTTTGGGGGGGGGGGGGAAGGCGTCACAACTTGCTGTGTTTTGCTGTTCTTTTCAAAAGACAAAAAGCTGACCATATAACACTTTTGCACTGCAAGGGTCCTACAATCTGTCATTGGAACCACGCAGCTCCCTTGTTCTATATGCAAAGCCACAGCGGGAGGCCAAACTACTGCTTTGCTCCAGTTTCTGTCCTAGAAATTTTTTGCGCAACCTTTCTATGCCATCAAAAATATATAGTGCAATCAGTCTCAGTGTGTACCACAGAACAATGGAAAAAAATAAGCAAGAACTCTACTGCTGCGGTATTATATCATGCTGCAAAGTTCGTTTTGGAACAAGTCATCGGCCCGGGGAAGCAAGGTCACCTTTGAGACCATTTACTCCAAGGAAAGAATATTCTTTGAAGGATAGGCCAGGGTGGCTTTCTCCTTCAGAGCCCCATTGCCTGGTTTTAAGGCTTTTCCTCAAGGCTAAAAGAGAAGGGAGCGGATCTTACCTCGGAAGGCAAATTATTCCAAAAGGTGGGAGCCGTGGCAGAAAGCCGTGGCCATTTCCTGGATCCCAACTGCAAAAATTACTTGGCTGATGGGATCTGCAGTAGGTACCTTCTTCCAGCACAAATGGGGTGGGCCATTCCTATAGGGTCCACCCAGGGGTGAAATGCTCCCAGTTCAGACCAAATCGCCCGATCTGGTAGCGAAAGCGCCGGGTGGTTCAGAGAACCGGTAGCAAAAATCCCTCCCTCCCCCCCAATGTCCAGCTGAGCTTCGCAATCATCAGAGGCTTTTTTTTTTAACTTTTAAAAGTATTTTTTCTACAACCTCTTCAGCTGAAAAAATGCTTTTAAAAGTAAAAAAAAAGCCTTTGATGATCGCGCAGCTCAGCTGGGATCATCAGAGGCTTTTAAAAGCATTTTTTTTACAACCTCTTCGGCGGAGGAGGTTATAGAAAAAAATGCTTACAAAAGAAAAAAAAAAAGCCTCTGACGATCAGGCAACTCAGCTGGGTTCGTCAGCTGGGATCAGCCGAAGAGGTTGTAGAAAAAATGCTTTTAAAAGTTAAAAAAAAAACAAAAAACGTTGTCCACGCCCACCCAATCACATTATCCCCACCCACCCACCAAGCCACACCCACAGAACTGGTAGTAACAAATTTTACATTTCACCACTGGGCCCACCCCATCTGTGCTCAATGTGTGCTCACTGGGCCCCAGCATGCCAGAAACTGTGCTGTGCAAACAAGCGAAGCATCATCCATGGGATGCAGGCAGCATCTGAAACCATGCCGCCCTCTGATCCATGGAAAACCCCTTCTCCATGGAACCAGTCCATGGTGCCCAAAAAGGTGAGGACCACTGCTACAGGGGAAGATGGTTCTGCAGCTATCCTGGACCCATGTTATAAAGCAGGGGTCTCCAGCCTTGTCAACTTTAAGACTTGTGGATTTCAACTCCCAGAATTCCTGCCCTATAGGAATGGCCCACCTCATTTGTGTTTGATGTTGGGTGGGTATGGGGGGGGCGTGGCCAGCTCGAAGTCACTCGTGTCGGGGGTGCCTGT